>NC_051170.1:10459349-11059349 GCF_013339725.1 Rhipicephalus microplus
CGTCACAAGTTTGTGTGTGTGTGTGTGTGTGTGTGTGTGTGCGTGTGTGTGTGTGTGTGTGTGTGTGTGTGTGTGTGTGTGTGTGTGTGTGTGTGTGTGTGTGGAGGGGGGGTTCCGGCGTATATAAACTTTCTTTTCTGCTCAATAAACTCTGTTGGAAGTTAGCGATCGTCCTTGTTAGTCTCTGTCTCCTCGCCTTCAGTTTTCACTACATCATTCACGAAACACACAACTGCCTTTTATTTTCTCTTCTAATATTTATCCTACTACAGCGAAATTAATGAGAGTAAAGTTCTGGAAGAATAATTTATTGAGCCTAAATTCATTACTGCTTCTGTGCTGTTCTGTCATAACTGTTTTGCTGTGGAGAGGTTGAGGTTCATATTGCCTCGGCTACTCCGTATCAATAAGTACTGCAACGAAAAAATAATAAAAGAATAATACTGAACGGTACCCATAAATGAACAATCGACAAAAAAAATGATAGCACTCTGAAACCAGTTGAAGTAGCATGCCAATGTACCGTGCGCTTGAAGCAGTTCACACTGCCATAAAATGTTCACGCGCACACCTTCCTGTTTCTACTCTCAGTATATGCACTAACACATCATTTCATCTATGTTAACCCCTGGCTCTCTATCACACGCGCTTATCCAGTCAGGTCTTTTACGAAGTCTATCAGGAAGATGTCCGCCGTTTTCTGAAGATGCATCTCGGGCCATGGTCTAAGGAATTTCTTCAATGTGAGGAGCCGTCTGTTTAAACTTGATAGTTTGCTCCTTAATTTTTCTCTTCCATTCACATACTTTACGCACTCAAAAAAAAAATGGCGAACATTTTCTTCTGCATGAGCACAATGGCATTACGGGAAGTCCAATCGATGTATTTTGTGCAGGAAGCTGTTTGTGTATGCTACTTACAGTCAAAGTCTGTGCATTAATGTCTCGAAGTGTCGTGAGAGACCTGTCGCTACTGAAAATTTTCTGTGCGGATCAACTTCATAAAGTACTGATTCCTTTGATTTAGGGCTATCAAACCACCTCTCCATAGAACAATGGCTAGCTCTTTGCGTTGCAAAATGTCGAATATACGCCCCAGGCATATGGATTGCGCAATTACGTCCTTCGTTCAATGCTTTCTTCGCGAGGCTGTCAGCCTCTTCATTTCCATTTATTCCAATGTGACTGGGTATCCATTAGAATATGATGTGATTTTGCGCTGAGGAATATTCTGCAGTTCATATCCTGCAATACACTGTACTATTTCGCCATTTATTTAAAGGTGATCTCGCATTTTCGATAAGATGAAGGGCAGGTTTGCTATCCGTCCATATCACCCACTTTCGCTTCTCGAAATTCTCGCAGATAAACTTGACTGCTTCAAAAATAGCTACCAATTCTGCTGTCGTTGATGAAGATTTGTTCGATAATTTGTACATTCTCTTTTCTTGAATTTCTGGTTTAAATACCACACAGGCTGACACTTCTTCAGTGCACGACCCACCTGTATATATCTTCGTATTTTCACCGTGCATTATATGAAAATGATGGCGTCTCTAGTAATCATATAGTGGTTTTGGGACGTTAAACCCCACATATCAATCAAATCAATATGAAAATGATGAAGTAGCATCTGTGCCGGCCCTAGAGGCGCCATGTCTGATTTCTTCCGTATGTCATCTATTTCCCAGAAAACGTTGAGAACCGGCAGCGTCCAAGGTGATTTCGAAGGTTTCCATTGTTAATATCTGTCCCGGCACTATAGGCGCCATGTCTGCTTTTTTCCGTATGTCATCTATTTCCCAGTGAGAACCGGCAGCGTCCAAGGTGATTTCGAAGGTTTCCATTGTTTATATCCTGGTGCTACTGGTTAGAATGATGGCACACTATCCTGTACTTGCGTTGCCGTCCCTTGTGTTAGTTCACCAGATAAAGGATGACTTTCGTGTTGCGTGAAAACTCTAAAGAAATTTCTAGATGTTTCTTTAGCTCAGGGTACTGCCAAAGGTGGTTGTCGAGCCTCTGCATACACCGAATCACTGGAAGTCGACCATGGCGAACCCCAGACATGCCCTCGAAATCCTTGCCAAGTCTTCTTTCGGTGGAGGCTGTGCAGCAGAGGCAGGGAGTAACTTACGACGGTGGCGTATCCACGCAACATCTAGGGCCAGCAGCGAGTACAACCCCACCTACTCCTTCACTTTATATCGCGTCCATTTCACGAAATCAGAAGAGGCCGGGCAACCCTCATCACACGACGAGACCCGCAGACGGAAAGTGGAGTGCACGATCGCGAAACGTCGAGCACGCTCAACCACGGGACCCACCGTGGTCAACCACGGTCAACCGTGTCAACCACGGTCAACCAAAAGTCAACCACGGGACGCCACCGACGCGGAATTCGCCCGCGTGCGGAGAAAGCGAGGCACGGATTTCAGCAGCCGCCGAGCCGCGTGCATGCGTGGGCGCTCGATCTCGTTCTCGAGCACGCTGCCGCGGTCCTCTCTCGTTGCACCACGTGCGTCACGCTTGCCACCCTGGCGACGCTCGCTAAGAGCCGAGGAGAGTCGGGCCGCGAGCGACGACCTGCGGCAGCGGCCGAGAAGCTCACGTACAGCGGGTGGCAGCGCGAGTTACTTGAGAGATGCAGAGGTTCTTGAAAGCGCTGCCACATAGCAACCATATAGGGCCGTCTACCATCTGGCCCGAATCGCTGGTATGAGTGAATACATGTGCAGGGATGCAGACTACTGCTGTCGAATAGGAATTTCAAACACACAGTGCACACCCATGAATTTACTCCCATCCGGTGCGACGCATTTCAGGGGCTGAGCTTGTCGACGTCTCTTGTCGTTACGGTGTGTCATGTAAAGTCACGGTCCACCATGAAAACGAGTATGAACCTCAAAAATGGGGTTCCACTACTCCTCACCGGTCTAATAAAATGAAGGCCAGCGTTATCTTTACAAGTAGCCGATGACGTTAGTGGGGTATGGAGCACCATTGCCTACATGTCGTAGAGAACTGACACCCGGCCTGTAGTGAAGAAGGAAGAAGCACCTTACGTAAGCTGCACATCATTGTAAAAGACGTAAGCTAAAAGAACTGTTAGAACTGTTACACCTACCCGATTCTTGGCCAATCCCCCAGCGTGGGTGTGTTCCCTCTACCCCCCAACGTAGTTTTCTGACGATGTGAATGAAGCGTAAATAGCTTTCCGTATATATATATATATATATATATATATATATATATATATATATATATATATAGCAAATTGCGGCGTCGGCGTCGCGTTGTGAGCGAAAAATCTTCATCTTGTGCGTGACCCAGAAATCGAGGAACATGTAAATAAAATAAATAATAAAAATTCCGGGTCCGATTGAGGATCGAACGAGGCCCGTTTGCGTGGCAAGCAGGTGTTCTACCACACGCCGTGCCTCTTCTTGAAAATGGAGTCAAAGTAACTTCATCTGCTTGCAAATGTAGCGAAAGTAAACTTCGTGTTTTACAAACACACGCGTCCTGTACACAGGCTTCACAATACAACATGTCACATGGCAATCATACTGCGTCGTACAAGCGTCCATTGCCAACGGACGTCAGAACAGGTGATTATAGCTACCTCGTGGTATGAATTTGAATTGTATTTATTGGAGACAACCCGAATAGTTGCCTAGGGGATAGACGTAAAGGGAAAAAAAAAAGCCTGATAAAAGCGCCAACCCCCTGTGCACATACATAAGGGGTTGTACATAGCAAAACGAAATTGAATGTATACAATAGCTTCAAACGTTAGCGATTTGTTTTCTGACATCAGGCCGTTTGACAAAAAAAATGTACATAATTCTGATTAGGAAATAAACAATAACGAAAAACTATTCATGCACAACGATGGCTGCCAAAATAAGAAAAAAAAACAATAAAAAATACACGTATGAGCCACATATGCAAGTTACACAAGATAAGAAAATGAATCGGAAGAGACATTAAAGTCTGAGTTTTTAGAAGGAATGTACGTATCTTCTTTTTGAAAACATAAATGGAGGAACTTAGTTCAATTAATGTCATCACAGTGGTGTGCTCACTAAGGAAGTGGGGAATTCGGTAAGTTAGTTTTTGTGTACCGTAGTTAGTACGAAGCGTTATCTTTCTTGAAGCTGATGTGTCGTAAATTAATTATGACTGTGGTTTCGCTCGTGAAAATTCCTCGAAAATTCAATTTGATTAGATTTAACTTCACGATATACGATCATTGTTCATTGAAAAGTATATCAGAGGAATGGCGTGGCTGTGTGGTAGAGTACTTCATTGTCACGCAGAGCGCTTATAGGGTTCGATTCCTGCTGGCAAACTGACATTTATTACTTGCATTCGTAGGGTCAATGCTGCCTATACGGCAGCTTTTTTAACGCTCAAGCGTTAAGGTTACCCATGTCTGTTCTCACCGTTCATAAGTAGATATGAAATGTCTATCGGCAAATTTTTTTATGCCGGATATTATTAATGTGTACCAGTCCATATGTATTTTTTTAGGGGCCACGTGCGAACGAAAAGGTAGGAGTTCAATTAATCACACAGGTCGTTTTTGAAATAGATATAAATAACTGAGGTTAGTTTTAAAGCCGGCCGCCCACTAAAAAACCCACAGACTTTGCAGCGCGTATTCCCTTAGGACCAGGAAGAGGGTAGCAAGTTCGAAACCATTAAACGCGCATAATTATTCGTGGTTTAACACATGAAACCCATTATACCGAATGTACCAGGGACAAGCTATCGCTATCAACTCTTGAAGGCCATGCTTAAGGATCCCCATATTTTTTGCACTGTTACCACTACTCAGAAAGGCAGCCATTGAAAAAAAAAAGTATCATGTACAGATATCATGCGCCCATGACCAAGTCGGTTATGCACACTGCAGACAAAACTGAAGACGTTGCGCCACGGGTTCATCTTGAAGGGCACTGACCGGCAATGAGGCTGCAGAGACATCATGCGCGGAACATCAGTCTATACCCTCCCCATTCACGACGACGCATCGCCCCAGGTCGTAACCATATACGCCACGAACAGCCAGCCGGCTTGATTTGGAAACTCGCGAATCGCACTGAAAATATATGTACACGCACGTATACGCGCATGGACAGCCTTACCAGATTTATGCAGGTGCCTCCACCATGATTTATGCAGGTGCCTTCACTCGGCTGTGTATAGTGATTTTCCCGTTACGTGCACGACTGGACGGCGGGCAAGCAGCAGGTTCTTTTGATTGCCAGGGGCGTCGCAAGTTACGAGAAAACAATATAACTCAATTTAAAAGGCTGCTGTCAGACTGGAAGTCACAGGCGATACTGACCAAACGCAACAGGCATTGAAGAAGCACGGGGGCACTCGGAGTGAGAAATAGGAACAACGCGGAAGTCGATAAACGTTATTCGCACAACACCTCCAATTCGTTTCTTTCTTTGCGTTATGTACTTGGCGTTTATAGTTTATAGATACAGCGTCTATAGCCTCCTTTTCCTGTGACCTACATTCACGTACAGGGTCACTCGTATACCGTAGTTTTCACTACATAATCAAATCGAATCGCACCAGCAATCTTTTATAGCAAAGCATGTTTAATGCAATCTCTGCTACCGTACACAGAGGCTACAGCTTTACGCCTTAAAACCGAGCCGTAAAAGCGCGGAGGGATACAGAGATATACGAAAACATCGATGTTAGTATGGCGATCTTGTGACGGCGCACTGTGTACGAGTACGCTATACACGTAGGCCCAAACAGCGCAGGCACCACATGTGTCGCTGCCGCAGAAGCAGCTGGGCTTAAACGGGCGGCTCCACTTCTATTTCAGGAAAAAGTAATTAGACGATATCCGCGGCCTACGGCACCGGCCGCTCGCGACAGCTTCCCCATCCTATAGTATTAAAGTTCCCCGTTCCCCGTCGTTATTATTTTTTAAGCCTACAGAGGTATACCTTCGTGCGACTTTTTCCATCGTTTTTGAGCGCCTGTGCCCGCATCCGTACACAGGGGTTATATACATTTTATATTTCACTCGCAGTCCGACGATAATCTCGCACCCGGCAAGCGCATTTCAAGCGTCGAAGTTTTCGCACAGTAATTAGCGAATGAGTCACCAAAGCTTGTAAAAAGGTAACACTCTCGAAAACAAAAGCTTGTCGCTACGGAAGTTATGTTGTCTCTAAACAATAATCATGTCACCTAACTGCGCCGGTGTGAGCCTGCTATGCTTGAGGACGTGGGTTCGATTCCCGGAGACGTGGTGGTCACAGTTGGACGAGGACGAAACGCAAGGCATCTATAGATTTTGGTGCACATTTCAGACGACCTAAGGTGACCAGGAGATTTTCCAACTGCAGGTGCCTTGTAATTACATCGAAATTTTGGTATATACAAAAGGCGTAAGAGAACTAAACGTGTTTCTTTCTTTTTTTTTACTATCCGATTCCGAGACTACAGCCGCGAATGAAGCAAACCAGCGGCGCCTGACCCAAAAGACCGCAAAGTCTCTTCGATCGATGACAGACGGACGTCAGCGCTAAGCGAACTACAGTGTTGCTTCCTTTTCCTGCCGCTATCTCTTTGTCGTTTGGTCTTTCGCTTCCCCGCCCTTTACGATACAGTGGGCGGCCAACTTGGGAGATAGAGCAACGTCGGTGAGAGAAAGCGGAGCAAAGGCGGCGGCCGCTGCCGGCGAGAGGAGAGACAGACTTGGGGACATTGGCTAGCGTCCAGGGGTGAACGACCACCATGGAGTCCCACGCTCGCCGACCAAGGCGGACGCCAACGAAAAGACGAGAGAAATAAGAGAAAAAATAAACGTGGACTACAAAAGTACGGCTGACTAATAAAAATAGCGAATAAAGTCCCCCCCAAAAAACGCACCGCCAGCTTTCGGAGACCGCTTTCGTCTCGGTCCGTAAACGCTGTTACGCTCAAAACGCTGGATCGTGCACTGCTACACTGCTAGAAACGGTCTCTCTTTCACACACACACGCTCACACGCAAACACGTGAGCCGAACGCGACAACGTATACGACGCTTCTTGCTGGCGTGTCACTGACTTGCCAAGGAAAACCGGGGTGATAATCTCGACATTGTCGGATTCCGCCATGTTGTTAGATTGACCATTAATTGATGCTAATCGGCCGAGTGAGCTGTTACGACGACCTCTCTGATTGGCTTAAAATGCCGCCATTACGAAATTCGACAATATGGCGGAATGAGACAGTGTCCAGAATAGCACCAGCGCGCTCCGAAAAGCGTCACTATAGAAAGTATTTCCCGGCAATTAACAACCCATAGATACGACCGACCACTCCACCACCCCACGGTGTGTCCTAATTATTATCGTTTATTCAAGGTTAACCCCCCGTATTCACAAACGCTCCTCGACTCGATTTTCACCCTTCACTTGACAGAGTTTGGGCACTGCGCCACTTCTCGGCTGAAAGTGACGCTGCGCTGCTCGAGAATCGCACCACATTATCGCTGATATGCAGTGACTTGCCGTGCCTAGGGAGGGCGCTTCCACCGGCTTTCTCTAGTGAAGGTGAAGCGTTGAGTGAAGGGACGTTCTATTAGAATACGGGGGTAAGTCACATTCACGAGTCGCGCGGGCCGCTTCTATCTTCGCGCTAATCGAAAGTGCGGGCAACGCGTGCGCCTATATACGAGCATGTGCATCGGGCTTTGCGCGCACGAATCGAACGGGTCACGCAGAAAGTGCGTGTCAGACGCGGTAATAAATAACGCCCGGCGCCTTCCTTGTCGCGTAAGCCTGCAAACCAAAAAGCGCATCCCGCTTGCATTGGTCAAGACTGCGACATTAATGTGGGCACCAATCGACAGAGCCGCCAGGAAAAGTACAAACCGGACTTCCATCGGGTCAGTATACTGCATAAACGAGCAGCACTTGTTTCTCGCTTGTGCATTTGCCTAAGCCGACCCGACAACGAATGTCATCTTTATTGCCTCAGTCGATTGTATTGATGCCCTCCGTGTCGTGGTCGTTTTTACAATACTGAAATACTGCTTTCGCCGATTCCTCATTTCGAGCGAGGCAGTCATTTTCGCGGATCTATTAAAACATCGTGAACAATTAGTTCGCACTCCTTGTTGCCACTGATTCCAGCACAATAGTTCAAGCCACGGTTGCATTCTAATAATGAATATTTATCTACATAAGCGACGGATCAGCAACTCGTCGACGGATCATCGACGGATCAGCAACTTATATCTGACGCGGCAGGCCAGGCTATACGTCACAGGCTAACCATCTTCTTCTGTCCTGACAGGAGGGCAATGCCTTCTATTGTCGAGGGAACAAATACGTGAAATTGAAATGATAGCGTTTCAACAGTCCAGTAATGCTCGTGCCGTTATGAGCAGAGCCTGCAGGAACACGACGTATATTGCACGGTGCCGTGCGCAAGCAGCACCGGCTGCGTTGCGCGCACCAGGAAAACCATTGGTTTGCTCATCGCCACTAAGTTGACATATGCACAAACAATGTAACTAATACGCTAAATTTAAACTCCTTACATAAGCAAATACGTGCGTAAACTAAAGCTCACTGGGTTCCTTACACATTCGCCTAAAACTACTCCAAATGCGAAAGCCGTCTTCTTCACTGTCGATGTATTGATCTCCCCCTGTGCTCGTCCAACAGCTTTCTGCCCTTAACGCGATTCTCCACTGCCTCCGGGATCAAAATCATTGGAAGCATTCTGCCCCTCACGTTATTTTACCCCGCCTTCGTGATCGAGCCCACCTTGATTGATTGATTTGTGGGGTTTAACGTCCCAAAACCACCATATGATTATGAGAGACGCCGTAGTGGAGGGCTCCGGAAATTTCGACCACCAGGGGTTCTTTAAGGTGCACCCAAATCTGAGCACACGGGCCTACGACATTTCCGCCTCCATCGGAAATGCAGCCGCCGCAGCCGGGATTTGAACCCGCGACCTGCGGGTCAGCAGCTCAAGCCCACCTTCAACCAAGCGACCATATCATGTGATGGCGTCATCAGCAGGCGTCATGATGACGTCACAACTTTTCGCGGTCCTGTGACGTCATGCATTGTCGTCACGTGCAAATCACTCGTGTTGTCACCGGCGGTCAATCCACGCGTTTGATGCGTAATTTCAGGTTTTCGCCCTTAATAATACACGCTAGTAAGTTCTACGTATAGACCATCGCAACCACGGACGACTGGCCATCCAGGAAGCGCAGCGGGCTCCTCACAACCTGCAGCGTTCTTTATCAGGTCGGGCACTGTTTTTGGGGACAGGTGTGATTGGTGCGCGAGCCACACAAACATGATTGGTTTGTGGGGTTTAACGTCCCAAAACACCACCATTTGATTATGAGAGACGCCGTAGTGGAGGGCTCCGGAAATTTTGACCACCTGGGGTTCTTTAACGTGCACCCAAATCTGAGTACACGGGCCTACAACAGAGCCACACAAACAGGGCCGGCCGATAAGCAGCCGCTGCCTGACTTCGTCGCGCATGCCAGTCCCCGTGCAGGACGACCGTGGACGTGACGCGGTTGTCTCATCAGTCCGGGAAGGAAGCGACCGGCGACGACGTCCTTCGTTCACTTCCCCTCGTCGAGGTTGAATCAGAGCGCCACGTGGGTTCGCTCCCGCCAACGCACTTCCGCGGCAGGCGTTTTTTTTTTTCTGTTCTCTGAGGAGTGCAGCCCTATCAGGATGAAATACATTCTCATAATCCAGCCCACTCACGGTATACGCGATATTCGTGTGTATACGTGATAATCTTCTGGGCCATAGTTACCACCAGACGCATGGAATCGCAAGCAAGGCCAAACACCCCGCTACAAGCTCCGGGACGATTATTTTTAAAACTCTATCCACTGTGCACACATCCTGATAGTGCACGTTCCATGCGAGCGTCGTAAAAGCTATGTCTTTCCTCATAATTGCTAAAAAGAAAGGATACGAGGATGGGCCAGCGTGTGTTCTATATTACCGTACGTGTTGCCTGAATTAATCATCAAATAGCACAGCAGCATGTGCCTCTATTTCAGTAACGTTAGGAATGCAGATTATTAAATATATAGCGAGAAAAATTATGTGCGCAAAGCATACGAGGCTTTTTAGAATCATTCACAGTTTTATGCATTTTAATCTCTTGAAGGAGAAAGACACTTCTTCACACAATCTTTGTACTAGTGGAGCTGGATGGCACTAGGGTTTTTACATTATCTCTTTCTCCTTATATATATATATATATATATATATATATATATATATATATATATATATATATATATATATATATATATATATATATATATATATATATATATATATATATAAACACGATGAGGCAAAGCAGCCCAGCCACGGCACATACCACATGCCACCACGTATGTATGGAACAAGGCGAAAATGCATGGCCAGGATGGGCCCTGAATACAACGTGTGTTCGAGTTTTTGCTTGCAATAGGGCGCGTTGGGAGGCTGCGTATTTACCGTGGCTGCGCGCGGATCGAAAACACGGCAAGAGACGCTGACGAAACGAGGCATCTTCGTCGGTGTACAGGCATTGACTCCATCAGCTGGTAATTAAGATTCAAAACATGCCACAGCAATGGCATGAATGCTGCGAGACCCGCAGCAGCTGAGACTCTAGTTTTGTTTTACATGCAAGTTCGTTTTACTGCAGGGGCCGACCGTCGTGGCTTGAAACCGAACCCGAACCTCCGCGATTTGCAGCGCGACATCTTCGGCGCGAGTACGACCTTCGGTGCCACGAGGAAGCACTGAGAAATGTTATGGATGACAAATTCAATTGTGAATCTGGGTTGGCTAGAATCTCCCAAGACCGCATTATGCTGGCAGCAAAGATTTGCTATATTGCACAACGCTTTAAGCCACTGGTGTAGCCAGGGGAAGAAGACTTCAACACCCCCCCCCCCCCCTTTTTTTTTCAGATCTGCATGTGCGTATACACAGGTACACAATCACACGCACGAACAGACTTATGGGGTAGCTGACCCCCCACCCCTCCGCAAAAATTCCTGCCCACGCCTCTGCTTCTATAGCGTCACTGGAGCGATTATCATCAGTCGAATATATCGCTATGTACGGCCATGGGGATATCAACCGCAACAGAGACAAGAGAGCCGCGCTGTTATGACCACCACCCAATTTCAAGGATACCGCTTCTAACATCTATCCATTTGGTGCCGTTCCTCCACTATCTTCTCCACACATCTACGTGAGAAAAAGAAAAAAAACAACAACAGTCAAATGCCAAGACTGGAGCGGAAGCATGGAAGCCCTGCCGGCGACAGCAGGGCGTAGGGTCGACACACGGAGGACGGGCGCTGATCGCGTCCCATTACTCAATTAAGAAATTAAAAGACGGTTCTGGAGTGATCGCCGAGGGCCTGGAAGTTCCCGCACCAAAAGACGCCCCGGAAATAGCCAAGCCAGCATGCTCATGACACAAACGGGCACTTCCGCCTGCCGCTTAGCTGCTGCCTATTCGACGCATATTCGTTAAATTAGAAAACATTTGCTATTTGGCCCGCGTTCCTCGGTTTAGTATTTTCAGTTTCGATTCGCAAAGACGACGCCCGTTTCTGATGCCGTGCACTGCCAATATATAATATAGTTTAGCCAGACATTCGCATCACGTATAAACAAGTTGGTAATTTTTGGGAGGGGGGGGGGGGGTCAAAATCATCAGAAGTATACTAAATCGCATACAAGTTTACACTGACATCGTTATTACCGTTGTTTTGTTAAAGCAAGCACGCTTGCTCGCGTATTTGTTGCATTTTCGTGTTTATGCATAGCCTTCGCGTCCGGGTGTTTCACTGTGCTATCTAGAATGCATCGACAAAGACTTCAATTGCGATCGCTCAATATGTGTGCCATGAAAATTTGGGTATTTCTGCAGATTCCGGTTTCGTGAATGTGCTGTGAGCTCTTCGGTTACGTGAACAGTACCGAGGCTCGTTTATTTTTTTAGCTGTGTAGTTTTTTTTTTTTACAATTGGCGATATTGCGAGAGAACTACCAAACAAGAAATCTAGTTAAGGCGATATAATCGGTAGAACATACAACTTTTTCTCAATACTACGCAGGTTAACTTTTGTTTGCTTTCTTTAAAGTTCTGTTCACGTTTCTACAAATCACCATATCCTTCAATATTATTGCATTAAAAACACTAAAGCATTTTCTTCACCAAGCAACGGAACGTGAAATTCAAGTTAGTCCTATTAGGTAGCGCAGTTGCTTGCACAAAGCCCATGCCGCATACGTTTCTTCCCGAGCCGCTAAATCAGCTCTTGTTTTCCCCCACTCCGACAGTCATTTGTTGCTTGATCTCAAATCCACTCCTTAACAATGCCTACTCATTTGTATGTACAGATCGGGAGCTCATATTTCATGACATCATTGAGACATTTCAATAGCTTTCATGCTATAGTTCTCCAGCGCCTACCAACAAGGGGGCATGACTCATGCCTCGTTACAGCGAGTCACGTCATCTCGATGTCAAAGTATGTTAAAGTAGCAGCAAGTTACATCGACTTACGCTAATGTCTTCCCGCACTCGTATTGAGTGCGGAAATCACAGGGGGAAATGACATGTCAAACAGACTGAAGCGAAGATACATTAACTGCAACATTACATTTGAAAAAAAAAATGACAACGCATTCCGTGATTATTGTATCGTAATGCCAACCCCGTTGAGAAAACTTTATTTCATACTCGTTACCACTGGAAGTTTCAAATGAAAGGAACTTAAACACTGCACACAACATGATTTAATTGAGGCAGCGAGGCGTACAGAACTCTACGCTATTCCAAGTCACACAATACAGAAAAACTGAAAGCCCTGATTACACGACATGCGTTTGGCAGGGCCAGCAGGTAACCGCGACTTCACTTGCTACTACTCTACAAGTACCCCACAATGCGCGGTGAAAGGCCTCGAACATGCTCTAAAGGTCACGTGGCGACCATTCAACAGAGCACAACCGTTCCGAGCCTCTCCTGCCGAGATGCACAGGAAGCCCGGTCACCACAAGTGACACGCCATCTGCAGCAGCGTTTGTCACACAAAGGTAATCCAGTAGCCTTCAATGAAGTGTCACTGAACCCAGTTTACAGCATCAAGACACCTACATACGTTGATAGGAGAAGAAGAAGAAGAGGAAAGAAAGACGTAAAGACTCGTCGCGTGAACCTTAACGAAGTATCATACATGCTCTGTTCATGCGAGTACCACAAAGCTACACCAGTGCTCCTGTTGATTTCAGCTTCATGTTGACTGCAAACACGGAGCCACGTAGAAAAAGGCAACGGCACGTTGCACATAAGGATACTCTGCCCGAGCACCCCAAGTTTCACACCAATAGGGAAATATTTGACGTGCATTTGATCGAATCAAGCGATACAAAAAAAAAAAAAAACGACCGAGAAAACACAAACGGTACGGAGATGTACCGCGATTACGCAGCTGCACTGAGCGCTCAACTTAGCTTTCGTTTGGGGGCATTCCTGCATTGCCACGCCTTATATATAACGAAAATATACATCCTAATCTGCTCTAAACGGCCTTCGGTTATTATCTCGTCCCCTGGCACGCCGAAATCTCATCACAAGAGCCTGTCCCACTTGCGCCGGAAACAAGTTCCGGACAACGCAATGGTGAATAGGCAGCAAACAAAAAATCGTGCAAAAGGAACGTCTGCATGATGCACTCGTTTTAAACACACACACACACACAAATATATATATATATATATATATATATATATATATATATATATATATATATATATATATATATATATATATATATATATATAACAGGCCGTTGCCACATGTGATCGGCGAAATTAACGGATCAAGTTTGCGCCAGCGGAATTCCTCGAGTGCAGTACAGAGGGATGGGGAAAAAAAAAAAAAGGAGTCGAAACACGGACTCCAACTCACAACGCGCCAGCAGAGATCACGAATTTGTAGTCGCACAGGCGAACGCACACATCTGCCAACCTGCACCGCTCGTGATTCGCGTGCATGCAACGGCAATGCAGAGCGGTAAGTGACCCGTGACACCGCTTCTCTCACGACTACTGGACGTCGCTGCGTAAACCTGGCAGCGAGTCTCCGTCAACACAACTTTTTCTCGGCGATGTAACTTTCCGAAATGTCAGAACCATCACGTTAGTTTTCAGATGTTAGTAGTAAGCAGGACAACAAGCGCAGAAAGTAAAGTTCCACCGAGCCCACGCGCTTATAGAGTTCGAAAATTTAGGCACTCGTACTCCGTCCGGCACGGATCGCACGAGCCCATCAACAGTCTTCAATTAAGCCGATTCGCTGCTCGCACTTAGCTGCACGAAGTGCGTGAAAGTACAGCTCTCTGCACCGAGGCTAGGAGTCATTTGATCTACATTTACTGCCGTGCAATTATGGGTCAGGTTAGCAGATCAATGACCACGATGTTTTTCAAATCCTAAAAGAAGCAAAACTACGCGCGGAGACTACTTCTTTTCTAATCGCAAGCAACTTACCGAGTCACTCCGTCCTCTTCTTCTCCATATGTTCGGCGCAATCCACAACGTGTTTCACAAGAAACGGCACTCACACGACTCAACAGTAGGTCTAACGAACTCGGCCGCGTACTCTGTGCTGCCAACCAGCCAGCCTGCTTCGCTCCGCGGGTTGGCCGCCATGACAGATACAGCAGCGCCGCCCCGCCCTGGGCGTCGGCAGCTGCATACGCGACCAGCGCCGCGATTGCCCGAAGTATTAACAGGGGCGCGCATTTCAAACCTTCGCGTAAAGCATTCTCGCGAGTCATTCGATTACAGTAGCTTCCGATCGCGTTCTGGGTTCTCATCGCGTATATACGGTGAGTCAAGTCTTTGAGCACATGCACATACACCTATAAAGCTTTAAACTTTCGTCAGAATCAAAGCATGGATCTTTTTTCCAACTGCCTCATCATTTTTCTGCGGGCCGAGTCTGCTGATACTACCCATCTAAATGTTAACAGCGCATAGAAGGTTTAGAAAGGGACGAGACAATACAGCAAAAAGAAGGCAGACTTTTTGTGGGTTGACGCTTGGGCAGGTAGGTGTGGATTTGAAATGAATCCACACCAACCTAAGTGTCAACCCTTTCAAAATACCACACAATCGATAAACAGTGGAATCCACTCTGTGACGGTACTGCGTTGGTACCAGTGCAACCTAGTGGAGCTAGGTTTCGGTTAGCCTTTAATTTCAATGGCGTGCGAACAGACCCTACAAGCTCACAAATGCCTAATTGGGCTTGTTCTTAGTAAAAATCTCCAAATTCAACGCTCCCGCTATGCCTAAAGTCTCAATTTGGGCCGCTGAATTACGTGCTCAATGTATGCTATAACCACGTGAATAAAACATGCCAGAGAAAACATCGATAAAAATGTCTAATTCGGAAGTTAGCAGCAGAAATATTAAGGGAAATGTAAATATGACTGCGGTGAAAGACACCACGCCTATCTCTCAAGAAAAGTACAGAGGTACACTTAGCCAAGGGTACATGTAAATCCAAAATAATCGCAAGGGGAGACTCACGTCTTGCCAAGGTGGTCATGTTGTTTTTACAAATATAGGTTTAGATTCAATTGTATAAAGATTAAATCATGCTTTTAAAATAAAAATAAAAGGCGAGAATGGGTCTCAGCACCAGGTCAAGAGCTTAAGCTAACCGCACTGAGTAGCCTATAGCATAAAGGTACTATGGTGAAATAAGTCACTAAAAGTGTGGCTCGCGGTCAGGCTCTAGTAGATTATGTCACTGTTTATAGCATGTGTATCACTCTAGTAAATGTATCACTCAACTTAAAAGATCGAGTGAAAATGTTAGCACTTGCTTGTTATTATTCGGTTCAGCTTTAGCTTCAGCTCAAGATCCATTCTTCATGATGCATAACTGTTATAAATAGCCTCCCACAATAACTTGCTTGCAAAGCATGCTTATGTTTTCCAGTGATATTTTTTTTTGTTTTTTAGGTCACATAACTATAGTCCAACAATGAAATTCAAACTTCATTGTCAATGGCTTTGGATAAACCACCGGCATAGATAAATAACAGTAGATGACTGGAGATCCTCCATTTACTTGGCATTTTGAAATCAAGCATAATAACCTTGCGCATCACCAGAAGTAACCCAGTGACAGTTCAGAAAGCTCAGGCTTTGTAGTGCTTTTAAACCGAATTAAAGACCTTACTTCAGTACTTTGTTTTTGCTCTCTGGAAGGACTTCAGATTTCAGTCAGTTTTACAGAGAGTGTGCTACATTTAGTAGTCAAGCAGCTCAAATATGGTGCTCGAAATTGAAATTTTGAAGGGGTATATTTGGAAAGTGTGTGTGTTCCCCCTAGCCTGAATATAATGGTGGTCAGGACACCATGACCCCCACTTTTCTTGTGATTTACGCCACTGCAGTTGACCATTACCATTAGTTCCTCTGATGCTTTCTATACCTTTGTTGTAATCTTCTTAACTATGATGTCACTGACAAAAATGGAACCTTGAATCCCCACACTCTCACAAACCCCATAGGTTCAGTTTTGCAACAGCAAAGAGCTCTCGATTCGTTCCTTTACAGTATGGAACAAGGCATAACCAACTATGGCCCCCCCGTCACCTCTTGTTTAAGGCGAGGCACCACAGTTCTGTGTGGTGGCATCTAGGGCTTACTTATCAAGACATCCCTACGAATATTCCCATTCTTCCTACGTCCAATGCAACACTACCAGCCACGACAGTACCTCACGCTGCGAAGTCTGGCACTTGTGATTTCATATTCTACAAAGTTGATTAGATCAAATTCCTAAATCTTGCACCAAGTATGCAAATTTCGAGCAGTGCTGCAGGGATGAAAGCAGATGCTACATTCAAAAAGTAAGAGTAAATTTTAGGCCTAGTCGATCTTGTGTCACAAACAGAAGTGAAATAAATACAGAACTTCAGAGGATGATTAAAGCATGAACAGATGAAAAGTTCGTGAACACTGGGTGCAACTTTGAAGGCTGCAATGCCGAGTTGCATGTAGCTTTAAAGGAAAGAGGACTGCTTGCGAAAACGTTGCTCCAGCAACATCTTATGTTCATAAAGTTTTTATCTCACTCAGAAATAAAGTATTGACCATTTTGTATACAAGATGAGCAAACACAAACAGTTTATCAATAAATATTTTATTGGATCCTTTTAATTGCACCCATTATTGCAATGACTTTGAAGTCCCAATCCACACCAGCATTGGACCAACATAGAGGGTTTATCCAAGCTGATTTTTTTTTGTATTTGAATGTGAACGAAACTCCTAACAATGCATCTGGCGGCACACTTAAATGTTTTAGGTGCAAAGAGCCAGAGTGATAGTAACTACCTCAACTATTATTAATGCTGCACAGAAATTGCATGGTTAGAACATTGCAGAGCTGCTGTGTGAGCAGCCCTCGAAAATTGCCTGTCACCATGTATTGAGCTTAAGTCCCCCATAAACTCAAGTCTGCATTGGCTGCAAGTCTGTTAGACATGCAAGTTAGCTACAAACAGAGGGAATTTTCAATATTAACAGTTTTCAGCTGGACGACAACTGACAGTGATAGAAACAAAGAAACAGAAAAAGCTCTCGGTTTCTTGTCAGTAGATACATAGTGGCCAACAACACGGGAGTTCTTTGGCCAGCGGTTTTACAAGAAAGATTGGTCAAAAGGCATGGTACGTCTACAAAATGACATTAGGTAGTAGCAACTGTACACAAACTTCCAGTAAGAGCTAGCAATAAGGTCTTTCCAATTCTTTATACAAACCTTTCGACTACGCATCATTTGCCTGTTTTTTTTTCTCTCATCTTCTCTCTATTTACACAACAAGAGCAGCAGAGAGGCTGGGAATGGTTTGCATCGGCAACATGTATGCCTGAAACTAACAGAGCAACAAACTGACAGCTTATGCACACAGCAACATACAATGACTACGATGTAGCTTCACGGTGTCTCTTGAGTGGAAATTAATACAATAGAAGCTTTATATAGCAGAACCTGAATACAATAATCATTCTGAATCTAACAAAACTAATCTGAATTTTTTCAAAGCTGATATCAGCAGATTGAGAACCTATATCAATGCAGAGGATAAAATGTAAATATTTTTCTTTTAAATCCATATATTAATGTACCATCAGGTGTCATTCAATGTTGTTTACTTCACAGATGCTATTCTGATTCAATGATTTCATGCTGCTTCTAGAAGGCTGCACATGTTAGTTGAGTTGGCTTCCAAATGTTGGCTTCCAGTCTCAATCAAGTAGTTTTAGTGCAGCACACTTGAAGGGACAGAATACCACAAAATACCAAGTGCTACAAAGCAGATCACAGTGTATGCAGACTTTTTAAATGTGTTATTCGTCGTGGTCATCTTGCGCACAACTAAACAACATATAGAAATTAAATGTACCTAAACACTTATGGTACCTTCACAGCTGAGTAGGTGCTACCTAACATAAACACTTGCACAAATACTGCAAAACTCAAGTGCATCGTGACAAACCTGCGAGACAAGACAGTTGTTCGTCTAGTTGGTGCAAACATCATATGAAATTAGCATAGCTACAATGACAAGCACATGAAAGGCAGCAGGACAAATGCATGCTCTCAGTTATCTTTGGAAAAAAAAAATGCATGCAACAAATATGCAATAGCATTCATGTTCAACACAGCAAAAATAAATGAGCCAGACCTAGCAGTGCTTCAGTATATTTGGTCAACACAGGTAAAATAATGGTGAACACACTGGCACCAGCTATAGTGAACCTTACTGGAAATTTTAAATGGCCACTGGAAAAGAGTTGTAACTGTAATGAAAACAATTATGCAAACTGGCTTTGCAATGAAGTTCTGGGAATTTGAGATACAGATTCAGAGCTCCTTTTTGATGTACCACTCTAGGAGGACGACTGTTTTGCCTACTCGTGAAGAGTTCCCGGATAAAGAGTAAAACAATATTCACTTTGGAGCAAGGATTACTAGTGATTCAGTGACGGAGATCCTTGTCTTTCAAAAAAGTAATTTTCATTTGATAACTTCTAGGCGCCATTGGTATCTTCACTTAATAGCTTTTCTGATGGCTGGCAAGAGATAAGACAAAATCTTTATCACATGGTTTTGCTGTGGTACCATTTTCTATGCCCTGTGAGTTGTAGTTTGCCCCTGAATGCCCCAGTGGCAACAAATGTACTGCCAACCTTACAAACTTCCAGAACACACCTAAAAAGGATGACTACTGCTAGATGAAGTTGCCAGAAAATTTTGGATTTTTTTTTATAGTTCTCTCTATATACCAATGTTACTACCAAATAACCACTTCGAAATGACATATGTCACCTTATGTAGGCAGACAGACGGTCAAAAACTACAGGATTTCGCAAGTCACGGCTTGCATCAAATGTATAGCTAAACGCTAGTCTGAAGGTGGGCAGATACTAGATAATGTGGCGCAATCATTCAACGCTGTAAATGCCAGAAAATGGCAAACGAAATCTAGTCACTTCGGTTGCAAACTATACACATTTGAAAGGCGGGAATACATTGCAAATTTTGTGGGAACTTGAACCAATATATCCGACACAGGTTTTTCAACTGACAAGTCTAATGTTGCATCTGGATGCTCAGAGACATCAAATGTTTACCATATTCTTTCGTGCAACATCTCGCCTATCTATAAAACAACTCGTGGACTGCAACATTTGTCAAAATCCCACGGACATGACACTGCGGACGCTTGTTTATGGGTGGAAGAGATAGTGTGCACTTTTTGAAGCCCAAGTTCTAGCAAACAATAAAAGAGCTTTGAAAGCCGATTCTGACGGTGCTACGCAAATTCTAAATGAGGCAGGTGCTGCACAGAAAGACGGGACCCAGTGTATCAGCAAGCCACAAGTAGAGTAATCCAGTGAGTTATCATTTACTGTCCACCCTTTTTAGACTTGGTCATCATTTTGCTTGCCTTTGATCTTGCTTCTCAGACATGAGAACCTTCTGCTAAATGTTGAATGCATCATTCTACAAACAAAATTTTAAAGAGCTTACACTTATCCTATCATTGTTCTTGAGTTTGTTACATTCAGGCACAATTTTTTTTTCTCGGTATGCTGTACCAACTTAAAAACTCTTCTTATGTAGAATATTAAGATGTATAATCTTCCCATTAAGTAACAATAACATATATGAATAGCACTCATAAAACTGAGTTTAGACAGTAAGTAACTGTTGATGCTGATTCCCACACAAGTGACCAACATATATCTTCCTGGCCATTGAAAGATCCTTAGATTACTCAAACAACATTCTTCTCTGAATGAAAAAAAAGTAAACACATTTTACAAGAACAATGATGATATTGTCATCTATGCAGTCCACAACAAATCTACATGACTTAGGTCATTATTAATTGACTTTCACTTTCAAGGGATTGCTTTATAAAATTTAAGAACACGGCTGTGTTCATGGCGAAACATATTTAAAAATTCTTCATACTTCTCGTCCAAAATTAATAGCCCAAATTAATTCTCTTTCTTTGTTGGCCTAATGCAGGTTTCATGCGGACATTACGATTCCTATACCATGTGGCAACATTGCACAGAGGTTTGGCCTCAACACTCGGTAACAAGGCACAAATAAAACAAGTTTGCAAAAGAGCAATGACAAAGCAGAACCAGCCCAGCAGATTTTAAAGCATTATCAAGGACTCTTTAAACAGAACTAGATTTGCTCGTAAATTCTGGTAGCTAAAGGTTGCTAAAAAAAATGCGAACATAAAATTTGAACATAGGCGTTCATCAGTTTTGGCATATGCCATGAAGTCTGTTGCTCTGTCACTGTCGATTTAACCATTCTCAATTCAGAAGAGTTTATAAACAGTCATAATGTAGCTTTCACTTACCCATTCATCCACACTACTTGCTACAGTGAGGGTTGTATTGCATATGCCCTTTGCTAGTATGGCTCGGATCAAACTTACATTTTTTTTCACTTAGTTTACTGCTCTAATGGGCTTTCCCACACTGCCTTGGACTGTATCACAAAAGGAAGAAAAACTGTACAAAATCACAAAAAGAATTCACGAACGCAATGAAGAAACATATGTTCAATGCCACATGGTTATTTCCACACTATCCTAATGTTAACGTGATAATTCCCATTCGCTTACTTAATTCAGCAAAGCAAATAAGAATGTATGTCCAATAGAAGATACATCTTTGTCCTCATTGTCAGTCATATTAACTGACACTAAAACAACAAAAATCAAGCTAATCCACACCAAGAGGGCTCCTTTTGCATTCACATTTACAGACACACACACGTACCCCTGAGCACACACATACAAAAATGAAAACACAGGAAAGCTTATTCGGCATTCTTCTGAAACCACATAGCAATCTTCAGGTGAGGGGCCATATCAACAGGCTGGTTCACTACCATCAAAAAGAAGCCTTTCAGACTCAAATGGTGATCCCAAAGGGTGGCCATGGAAGAAAAAGGTTGGCCAGAGAGGACGCGACAAACGGCAGACCCATCTAATCAAGCCAAGTGCCCAGCACCCAGTCTCGAAAAGTTTGGTGCTGGTGCAACCGCTGTAACGGAGGGCAGGCACAGACAAGCACAGACACGCACAGAGGCACTGGCAGCGCCGCTAAACTGGCGGCAGGCTGTCCCGAGATCACAAGTTCATGCACGCCACGAGCCGCTGGCACAGCTCACTGTACTGAAGACTGTCGCCCGAAATTCGGCGCATCTTAAGGCCACACTCATCGGGGTGCGGTCCATCGCAGAGTTCCAGCTCGATCTGAACACCGGCTGCTGGGTGCTTGAGTGCCAGCCCGCGCTCTGACGGTTGTAGAACGAGTGGCAGCTCGGGCGCATGTGCATCCAAGCGCCGCTGGATGTCCAGCAGAAGGTCACCACCTGTGCCTCGACAGGGCGAGATGCCCCGACCAAGCAGGAGGCAAAGCGAACCGCTGGGACTTTTCTGAAGGAGGGCTTCGCCGCAGCATGCATGCAGCGGTGACGGCGGGAGTGCCCAGGCCGTTGCGGGCAGCTCGTCGAGAGGTGTCGCCTGCCAACGTACAGGCGAGTAGGCCAAGTCGAGGGGCAGCAGCGAGGCCTCCGAGTAGGCCGTCGCGGACGAGCATGACGAGGGAGATGTGGTGGACGACGAGGACGACGTCAGGACCTCCTTGCCTAGCTCGTCAGTCACGCTGATGTGTGGCGGGAAGCATCGGCCAATGCCCGGGAACGGCTCAAACACGGCAGGGCTGACCACGATCTCAGGCCGCAGGCCAGGCACTCGCAGCGGACCGCCACCGATGCCACCATTCTCAGTGGCGTCTTCACGGATCATGCCCAGATTGGGAAGGTTGGGAAACACTGGTGGAGGGCTGTTTCGCGCCAGCTGCTGGGCAACGAGGCTCTGTAGTCGGGGGTGGGCGGCATCCGAGAAAGGGGGTGGCGAAGCACCGGCTGCATTTTGTGGGGACGTACCGCCACAAGGGTATGGCGGCGACGCACTAGGAGACGTGCCTCCGGTGTCTAAAGGTGGCGACCCACCGGGACCCAGTGGATCCGGAGAATATGGATCAGGGCAGAAACCAACGGGGCTTCCCTGACGCTGCAGGTGAAGCCGCTGCAAGTGTTGTGACAGGGTGGCTGCGGGGCTTGGTGGCCCAGCTCCGTGTGATGGACTCTGGTGTATCGGTGAACCAGCTATAGAAGGTGGCGATGAAACTGACGAAGCCATCAAGGATGGCTGCAGGTGTGCCATCTGCTGAACATGCAGTGAATGTCGCCGCTGTATTTCAGCTTGCTGCTGGGCATCCATTGGACAGCAATGCCTCTGGAAAGTTGTCAACACAGATGTGCAGGTGTTTACATTTTTTTATACACTCATAGTACCAATAACTAACTCGATATACACAGAAGACAACTAGCCAAGTTAGTGCAAGTGCTGCAGGTTTCTTTGATTTGGAATATGTGTACAGTCAGTATCGAAGGAACAGTAAACGGCACTAGCACCAATTCATCTTTATTGCTGAAGCTGAACGTATCTTTATGAATAAAATTTACCATTCCAAACATTTTTGAGTTGGTATACACAGTTTTTATGTGACGTCACATCCAGGTTGCTTGACCTTTGTTTTGCAGCTGCCGCCATAGCAGGGCGCCTTCGAATAAGAATATCCTTAAGAATCCCATCCAATTTTTCTTACTGCAATTTCGCTTCGAAATATTCAAAAAATATTCTAGATATATACAAGAAGTATTCCTAAAACAGTGTATTCGAGTCACACTCATACTTCAATATTCGAGTTCACTTTGCACTCAAAATTTTGCTACTCGCACAGACCTATTCATAATCACTTATTGCTGCCAATGAGTTAAAACTCTATGAAACAAATAAAAGCTTAAGAGGCATTGGATGGTCACAATTACTTCATGAGTGTGTTTGTTATGCGTACAGCAGCGAAGCAGTTGTCACAATGTGCCATTGAGTGTGAACCAAGAGCAGATTAGAACAACTTCCTGCTAGTTAGCACATGCTTATGTTTAAGAAAGAAGTGATATAGTTTCCCTTTTTTTTTTACCTTGGGGAAAATGTTCTACACACAAACCACGGCAGTTCTACTGTAAATTCGCAAGGCATGCACAGAAGTGTACCCTTTTTTACCTTCTAGTGAGTGTGAGCATGAAGAAATTTAGAAGAATCGAGAGCATACATATCATAAAAATATATCTCAAGCTGAGTGCTTTAGCAGAAATTCGAATGACAATTAACATCCAACATATGCCCTTTGCACGAAAAAACAGCCCGTGAATAATTGTAAATGTGCAGACAATGCCCGTCTAGCTGTCAATCTATAAAGCCACAAATGAACAATTTAGAATACAGCTTGTTTGTTATGCGATTTATTTCTACATAAAGCACTCTCAGCATTTTCTGGAACCACCTTTACCTCTTATAGAGTAACAACCAGAGATGCAGAGATATTGTTTAAGTCTCCCCTATCAATGCGAGCCAGCCGAACGCATCGCCAATTTTTTGTGTACCTACATTCTCTCGCACTGTCGCTTTATCATTTTAGGCGAACAAAACATGTCGATGTCACACTATTTGTGAGTACACTTCCAACAATATTGCTTCTTCTATGACAGCTGAACTTACCACAAATCGGCACGGCTGTCCCACTTGGTAAAGCACAGAAAAATGTGTATGCACAAACTGACACAGAAGGTAGCCGAGGCCAGCAAGGAGCCTAGCTAAGGCGGCTGTGTTCAGCGAGAGTGGCTGCGGTGACGTGTTGTTACATCCGCGAAACTATGCACTGAATAGCCCCCCCCCCCCCCCCCGGCCAAACAAAGGGTGACAAAGAAATAAGCAATGTAGGTTTTGTCTATATTCTGCGTTTCTCTGATTTTACCCATGTTTCAAAGCACTGCCACAGTTACGAATGTACATGTGGTTACTTAACTACACCAACACTCCTCTGCTCACCAAATGTAAATACAAGCGTGTGCTGCATACAACACAACACAAATCTGTACCTGCAGCTGCTGACACTCCTGTTGAAGGGCCTTGATGATGCACTTGTGGTCACCAATGGTTTGATTGTAGATCCTCTCAAGCTGTGTCCGGTGGGGGCTAACTGAGGGGCAGCCGTCACTTGCTCTCCTGGGCACTGAAATGTACATCAATGCAAGCATGACCCAACAAATTTTAATTAAGGTTATCATTCAACATGCTATTGGGGCTCTATCCAGAGTGCATTGGAATTGAATGAATGTATGAAGCTGAATTTCTACTGAACAGTCGAACAGTGGAGGAGGGTGAAAAAAAAAAGGTAATGGAATAATGGCTTGAGAAACCTCAACCTTGTTATACAGCAGCGAAAGAGATGAGCAATGTGCTCGGTTGCGATGCCCAATGTTTCAAGATACGTCATGCTTGATTGCAACCAGTCGTCTCATGATAGTCTTCATCATGAGGTCTGAAGTGCTGATAAGCACAACCTTTTGGCGCAGTGAATGTCATATACAGCTGGTTCGAGACACGCTTCAGCGATGTTCACGACAAGCGTGGCGCACAATCGTAATCTGATTACTCAGGTTTCACTTACAGCTGCCAGACTGAAGTGTAAATATACTCTACATGATTGTTGACCCATGCACACAAAAAAAGGGCAAACACGTCACTAAGCGGCACAAATGTCGACAGCTCTGACCTCATGATGCGCAAGCCACAGACGGCGTTCTTTTACAGCGAGGATCGGACCAATGGCAAGGCTTTGCTGGAGCATCATGGCTGATGTGGCTAATCTCAGAATGAACGTCTCAGAATGAACTTCAAACACTCGCTTTTTGTAGGCTTGTTTCTGAATGGAGGACCTAGCTAAAGCTGGAAATTCATTGACGAAAAAATGCTCTAACGAGCTCAAAATGATGGAACACGTTTGCGCCGTAGCAGAGCTCCAACTTTTTTAGAACATAATTCAAAATATGTTAAGAGATCCTCTGCATTTTTTTTCTGTATTTTCACTTCAAAGTATTTGAAGATTATTCTAATTCAATTTGCACTCAAACTTTATTATTTGAATTTGCTTCACACCAAGATTTCACTATTTGCACACTTATAGTTTTATCGAATAAAGCAACCACAAACTTGAGCTGCCAGAACAAGTGGTGCCATCTAATGGCAGAATGTGCAACCAAGCGAATACACTGATAAGCAGCTGTGGTCTACTTCATCAAAGACAAATGGTGATTCTAGTCTACTTACAAATGCGTTGAAATAGCAGCTATCACTGACCAGAGCTCCGAAGAACATATGCAGGTTGCAACTTCACCCACAGGTATGATATGGCTGCTGTGGCATGGTCAACTTTTCCTGGAGTGTCTACTCTTTGGTGGTTTCACACTCCACCCTGGTGGGACTAACATATCTTGTGCGATTTCCCATTTTTTACCAACTTTTACACCATGCGATCCTTAATGACCAGCAGTTATCTTGCCTTCTCACTTCATGCCCTGTCCATGACCATTTCTTTTTGATTTCAACTATGATATCCTTAACACCCCTTTGTTACCCGATACATTCTGCTCTCTTCTTGTCCCTTAGTGTACCCATCATTTTCCTTTCCATTGCTAGCTGGGTCTGGCTAGCTGGGTCTGACTTTCCATTGCTAGCTGGGTCTGGGTTTGACTTGCAGAACATGGGAGAGGCCTTTGTCCTGCAGTGGGCGTAGTCAGGCTGATGATGATGACATCGTGCGTAGAAAGTACTGCTAGGTTGAGTTTCAGTTTCGTTTTTTTTTCCAATTATTTCAAATTATTTAGTAGTTTGCCAGGTGTTTCTACTGCTGGGCCTATCACAGGAGCGTCTCAAGAATATAGAAGCACCATTACTTTGACATGGTAAAAAAATCAGTGGAGTTGTCCCTCAAGCAACATTTTTGTACTATGCTTAATGCTTAATTTCTAGAGCACGTCTTCTAATGGTCTTCAATTGACAACAACTACCCAGCACATATTCAAGTAGGCTCTTACGTATATGGTGTTTTTCGGTGAAGAATGTTCTGGAAAATTACCCGTCCAAGTATGACAAGTTTGTGTAGAAGTACGCTGAGAGCCGTCACACTCGAGTGATAAAGCAGATGCTTAGGCACACTATTTAGGAAAACGAAAGTCAATTTTGTTTTTATATTGTTGAAATTCACCATTCCATTTTTCACAGATAATGTTTCACATACTTTAACAGTCTCAAACAGTTCATTGTTCTCTTAAAAATTTCCTTTTCTGAATGAACTATTTTTCCCCACAGAGCTTGACTCCTTCGAATCCAAAGTGCACCCAGTATGAAAGACAGCAAGATATAATACTTTAGCGTCAAAACCACAGATATCTAGGAAGTAAAAAAAATTGGCAGGTCCCACGAACAGTGGGAATTGATGATATGCGAAGCAGGAATGAGGAAGGTTGATATGACTCTAAAATCAGCACAATGTTACGAAGTGGAGGTAAATGATGTCGTACATGACTTACGTGCCATGATAATCATGTTCGGATGTGTCGTTTACCGTGGTCTATTCACGTCACGTGGTACCAAATTTAGTATATGTGGAGCTAGCGAAACGGCCGCGATCACGCTATCAGAATGGTATGTTGCCATTTTCTTAAATTACACGCGTGTCAGGATTATCATGTTTGCACCAGTCATATACTTTCGTCATCCATTGACGTCCTGGAACACCAAATTTGGTATATGTGGAGTTAGCGAAACGACCTCGAGCGCATCATGAAGGGCCCAATATAAAATGTAGCGTTAACACACATGCACGCTGGGCACAGCGGCGCTACGTTAGCGAAACGCAAGCACTCTATAGTCTGACGCCAGGCACGACCGGCGCGACCAGCGTCCGTAGGCGCGGCCCGACAGCAAACAGCGCAAAATGCGACGTGCTGCATTTCGCGTCAATGCGTTACCCAGACAGCACTGCGTCTCCCTCTTTTCGTGATGGAGGGACACCGGACGCCCTGAAACGCGCATGCGTCAGAGCAACGCAGTGCGGCGCGCGTCTGCTAGTATATGGCAAGACCGGCACCTGGCGTGGAAACACCGGCGTGATGCGACAAAATGAACGCTGACAAGCACGCGCACCGTGCCACGTCGAAATGCATTGGCGCCTTGACTGTGGTATGTAGTCATGTCCTCACATGACACGCATCTCATGATTATCTTGTTTGCACCAGTCACATACCTTCTTCATCCGTTGAAGTCACGTAATACAAAATTTGGCATATGTGAAGCTAGCGAAACGGACGCGAGCGCATCATTAGTGTGGCATGTAGTCATGTTGTTACACGACACGCATATCATGATAATTAAGTTTGGATGTGTCATTTACCTATGTCGACCGTTCGTGTCCCATAATACAGAGTTTGGTACATGTGAAGCTAGCGAAACGGCCGTGACCGCATCATGAGGGTAGCATATAGTTATGTTGTTACATGACATGCATCTCATGTTTATCATGTTTGCACCAGTATCACACCTTCGTCATCCATTCATGTCCCGTAATACCAAATTTGGTATAAGTGACGCTAGCGAAACGGCTGCGAGCACCTCACGAGCGTGGCATGTAGTCATGTTGTTACATGACACGCATGTCATAATTTTCATGTTAGGGTCAGTCGCTTGTGTTCGTCATGAAAACATGTCATACCATACCAGTTTTGCAACATGCCATGTGAACGAAACCACCACAAGAGCTGCAAGACCACGAAATGTTAATCATGACATTTAATGTCATGACTAGTCAAATATGTTCTTCATACAGTCATGTTATGCCATACCAAGTTTAGTATAAATACCAGTATTGGACCAGCCAGGAGAGCTAAAAGTCGTGGATGGACATACGGACGGACGGACAGACGAATGAATATATGAATGGATGGATCTGGCTTTTACAGTTTGTTGGTATTAAAATCTGGAATGTTATTCCTTTTGAAATAAAAATGTGTTCCGATTTCACTAAGGCACTAGAAAAACACTATTTAAAAGAATGTACTCATTTATTAATGTCCTGTCATAATTAGTCTGATGACTGTCTTGATTTCAGCTTGTAAGTAGGTGTTTATACCGTTTTCGTTCTCTCGTGCATTGTAACGGTTTAGTGCAGTTATTTCATGCACTGTAATGTTTCTTTGCAGATTCATTATTACATTAGATTGTAAAAGCTTTATTTAATTTTTTATTTATATTGTATAACTTCTTAGTTACACTTTTCCGAAGTGCCTTTATAAAATCTTTCTTTTTTGGACCCAAACTAGCCTATGGCTACGGTTCCACGCAGTGTATGCAAATTTTTTGTAAAAAGTGTGACCAATAAAATTCAAATTCAAACAGACAGACAAACAGACGGACGGACGGATGGACAGACAGATGGACGGACAGATAGATAGATACGCTCAATGTCGCCGAAGTTCGCTAAGAAACGCTTCACATATTAAAAAACTAGGTAGTCCGCGAGTGCACAGGAACTGTCATCGGCAGGAACCGGTATGTTCCACAGAAATTGGGCAAACCCCCCCCTCACCAGTACTAATACACTAAAAAGAGAAGAAGCAATGCGAGCATACACTACCTTCCTCAAGGGCCTGTATGCTTGCACTAGTTTCTCTACAGGTTTTCTCAGCTTATACGGCTGGGAACACTGTACCCCCCGTACCATATTCCCAGCCGTACAAATCATTCAAGTGCTCTTAGTATCCTCTTAATCAACACCACTAAACACGAATTTTGAAGCGTCAATCTCCTAGCTGTGGCCATAAAGGAATAAAAGGCTAAACAGAAGATACTTCAACAGATCCCAACTCATGATGAACACTAGGACTGCATTTTTCAGCTGATTTCTTAGCTTTACTGGTTAGCCATCGGTAGGTATGCTTGAGCAACGTTTCTTCTTTGCTCGTAGAAGCTCAGCGTAGAAGCTCAGCATTCAGTAAACATAGGCAGGCAGATGTTCAAAGCACCGATTCACATGCACGAATACTATTGGCCAGCTAAACAAAGCTGAATGTGAATGCTGGAATGTATTTCTACCTGGCTGTTTTTCCATGACGGTCAACAGACCAGACCTTCGTTGCCGAGGCTTCCACTGGGCATCCTGAACTTCCTCTGCGTTGCCCATGGCAACTGTATGCCTCCTGCCATGGCCTCGTGCTTGAAGATTCCTGCATAAGGAAAGCCGAAAATGTTGAACTTTCAGAGCATGCCAGCCAACAGCAAAGTTTTTAAAACTTTGCTAAGAGCTCCACAAAACCAGTTTTGACTAATAAAGTGCATATTCTTTCAACATTGTATTTGAGGCGATTCAAACTCTACAGCTGAACCCCTTTATAAGAGACATCCACTTGGGAACAATTGTTGTCCCTTATGAGGCGACTGTTACAAGAAGGGTACAGCCCTCTTTTTTTCTAATAAACTCTTATTTTAATATAGGCACACAAACAGAGCCTTCCCAGCTTTCTCTTACGTAAGCGTCTCTTATAGAGAAGATCAACTTTATCTTCGTGTTAAAAGGGCCTTGCAATGCTTTTCAATGTATTCATGAGTAGCTTCATTCAAGGTGTCTACCAATATGCTGTTTCGAAATTTTCTGACTTTTCCAGGTTTTCCATGATGATTTGAAGCAAATTCCATGACTTTTACATCTATTGCTTGGAAAGCTCTGTGCACTAGAAACAGACCCTCAAGTGACAGAAAAAAATCAGGTGCGCCTATAAAATAAGTAAATAAATGTACCACAAGTACTCGAAATGTTCCAAGCTGTAAATATGAAAAAATATGTATATTTGGCCAAAATGAAACCTCCGAGTGAGAGAGCAAGTAAGTTGCCTGTTTAATGTTTGGAAGAACCAGAAAACAAACACGCCAGTAAAGGGGAGATGCTACTCGAAGACACTTTTTCTTTAATATTCACCCTAGAGCAATGAAGCTTGAGCTGTTTATGGAACTTGTCATGCTGATTTCAAATATATAATTAGTTTTCTTGCAAGTTTCACACTTATAGCTCTGCAACATGACAAAGTGAAAACCTTAACCCTTTTGCCCCTCCACTTTTCATCCCTAAGATTCTGTAATTTTTTACCATTCATAGTTCGTAATGCATCAAATAAAGTGCAGAGTGCAAATACTAATTAGGAAGCACATACAAAATATGTAATACGCATGAAAAATAATAGACGTAAAAAGTCCATACTTCACCTACCCTAGTAAAGGCATACATACAATTTTTTTTATTATACAATAAAATATTGAAATTTAATCTAGATAGTTGCATTTGTCAGACTTTGGAAAAAAGTTGGGCAAAATTTCTTGCAGATCCGAGCACCATCAGTGCCCGAAAAAAGAGGGGCACATTGAAAAAAATGGCAAAATTTGTGTTTTGAGAAAAACGAGTTTTGAAGTTAAAATTGAGTTTTTATTTATGAAAGATATTATTAAATCAGATGAAATTTTCACCAAAAAGAACAATCCTTCTTGTAGTGGCCACTGCGACTAAAATACGCCAGCACCACGAGTTTGTCCTTCTTGGCGTCTTCGAGCCGACTCCAAACAGACATTTCGCTCACAGACAGGGCCATGAAACGCTTGCCAAACTTCCGCTCTATCTGGAAGAGCCTTGTGCCAACTGCACAGTAGGAAGAAGTTCGACAGGACTGCGAAATCTAAACTAAGTCCAGTGTCATGCCATTTTGCAGCCATGTTTGTGCCACATATCGTCGTACACAATGGCCATGTCGTCCCTGCTAAGTTCTCTCACTGTGAGCTCTTTCGACCTCTCAAGATTGGCGCTGACGTCATCCATTGCTACATCACGAACTTTCCGGCTGACGGGTGTGAACGACTTTGATGCATTGGCTTTTGCAAGCCAACAACTGCCGCAAATCGGACCAGCTGCTCGTAGCCTGTTCCTACAGAGCGCGCCGCACAAAGGCTTTTACTTGCGAGCAATGCCTTTTTTCATTCATAACGGAGATAATTACACGAGAAAAGCATTGTTCAGTTGCGCTGCTCGACAAGACATGGACCCCGCAAATACCGTATAAACCGGAATATAAGTCAAGATTTTTTCAATAAAATAATAAGCTAAAGTCGCCCCTCGTCTTATATAGCGGTGTCTAGCCGAAAGTTCGACGCTGTCTGGCAACATGTGGCTTGCATGTGCTTGTGAAGCCAGACGCGGCCATATCCGCATCCAAATCCAATCACAGTCTGTTTTTTTTTTTTTTTTTTTTTTTGTGTTCGTGATTTGCTTTCGATCTGTTCAGAGTTTTCGCTCCGCTTGACATTGCGCTGCATTTTTAGGGTCCTTTTTTTTTTCGTTCACTGAATATGTCTAGCGGTGCGAGAAGGCAGCACTCAGCTGCATTTAAACTAGATGTTAAGTTTGCAGAAGCGAACAGGAATATGGCTTCTCCGCACTGCTTTGGTGTATCAGAAAAAAGCGTGTGCTATTGGAGGGTACAGAAAGGGAAGCTGCAGATGTGCGATCTTGGAAAAATGTCGTTTCGTGGACGAAGTGCCGTTCATCCCCAGCTGGAGGATAAGCTAGCGGACTTTGTGCGGGAAGTTCGTGCGCGCTCACTGCCACTGACCGTGGATACCATTCGCAAGAAAGCCGTGGAAATCGCTCGGGAAGTTGGGCTCACGAGAGCAGAGTTTCGTGCACCGAACTCTTGGGTGCGTCGATTTATGCGACGCAAAGGATTTTCTTTCCGGCGGCACACATCCATCTGTCAAAAGTTGCCGGAAGAGTTCAAGGACAAGCTCATAAACTTTCAGCGCTTCGTAAACCGGCTTCGGGAGCAGAACAACTACAAGATTGGGCAGATTGGCAACGCTAATGAGACCCCCGTGTGGTTTGACATGCCTCCGTCGACCACGATCACGCAGCGCGGCGCCAAGGATGTGAAGCTGCTGTCCACTGGCAACGAGCACTCGTGCTTCACCGTCATGCTGGCATGCACGGCAGATGGTAGAAAGCTTCCGCCCTTCGTCATTTTCAAATGCAAGACAATGCCGAAGGAAGTGTTCCCACCCGGTGTTGTCGTTCGCGTCAACAAAAAGGGATATGTGGACGAGGCCATGATGCTCGAATGAATACGAGTGGTGTGGAATCGTCGGCCAGATGCACTGCAGCGTCTTCGCAGCATGCTGGTGTTGGATGCGTTTTGTGGCCACCTGACCGACGCAGTGAAACGCGCACTCGGCGACGGGAAAACGGACCTCGCCGTGATACCGGGTGGCATGATGTCCACCCTCCAGCCGCTCAACGTTGTACTAAACAAGCCGTTCAAAGACCGAGTGCAGCTGGAATACCAAGAGTGTATGTCCAGCGACAACCCCAAGACACCGACGGGCCGCCTACAGAAGCCTCCACTTGCGACTGTTTGTGGCTGGGTGCTTTCCGCCTGGCGCTCCTTGCCGGATTCCATGGTGAAATATTCTTTCAAGAAATGCTGCATCAGCAACTCGCTGGATGACACTGAAGACGGCGGACTGCGGGAGGCGGCTAGCGACAAACTCTCGTCTTCAGAAGACAGTGGTGCTTCGTCGGACGAATAGGAGCAGTTGCGATGGTGGTAGAGGGGAGCTCCAACGATCGGGATGCGGTGCGCCCAATTCGCAAATAAATGTGGTTCGGCAGCTTTGGGTTGTTTTCCTTTTTTTTTCTTTTTCGGTAACCTGAACATGAGGGGTCGACCTATATTCCCACTCGACCTATAGTGCGGTTTATATGATAGGCTTCACAGCAAATACAGGCGGGCAGCGGCCACTGGCGGTCCGCGATTTGTACCATGTGATAAGCCAGTCGTGGCGCTAAAAAAACGCGCAGAAGAGTGATTCTTTTTGTTATTTCTTGCGCTGCATAAGCGATAGAAACTTGTTATTTGTAGAGTGAGGCTCGACTCTTCGACTCATGCGATCAACAATGGCTAGCGGCGGCGCATTATCGGTGGCAAGGTGCTCGAAGACTGCACACTTTCGACCTTTTAACAGGCACCTTGTGCTCTTTAGATGAAATTTTAAAGCATTTCCAGTCAAGTCTTGATTAAGTCTGTATTATGTTTTTCATAACAGTAGAGGTACTAATCTTATCATAACAGGCGAAAATAAAAAATTGGTAATTTTGAAAAAAACTCGCATTTTTCGACCCACATCTCCCCTTAAAATTAACTTCAGCTAAAAAGTTTAAAGGAGCCCTTGACGGTCCTACAATGCAGCCATGGCTGCTAGAAAAGGTAGAAGTTGCATCATCTCGTGGCATCTGTGTAAAAGTAGGACGCCAAAGCCCGGTCGGTTCTGCCACTGGAATATATTCTAGTTCACTATAATGGTTATGGCTCAGGCCACTTAGGATGTGGATTGCATTGAATCTGATGTAACATGGATTGCTGCATTTACTATTTATTCGCATCCCCTCCTGAATTGCACACCTTTTGCATATACTTTTCAGGAAAAAAAAAGAAACTACTATTCGCGTATTCCGTGCACCTTGCACTGAACAATGACTACCGTAATTACTCGTGTAATCCTCACAGTTTTTTTTTGACGGAAAACCCATGCAAAGTTGGGGGGTGCGAGAATTAAGGGGGGAAAACTTTCCACGAAAACATACAGAGCGAGAAAGAAAACGAAGTGGCCGCAAATCGGGATTCTCACACCAGCAACTGACAGCAAGCTTTGAGAAGTACTAATTAAAACTTACCTCAACAATAAAGGCACAGGTTCAACGCAAGGCAAGATTTATTTGAGACACAAAAAGTACGATCAAATAGTCGAGAATTAGAATACCATACGCAAAGCTTGTGGGCGTTACAGGCGTAGCGGTAGCGTTCGTCGCTCAACAGGAGCCCTCAAAAGGTAAGCGTAGGACGTCAGTATTGGGCTGATGGCTGTTCAACAGAATCGGCCGCAGTTTCCTTCTGAAGAAATAATGTTTACCATCAATCCCAGTTTTAGGCACACGGCAGGCCCAACGCGTCTTGGTAGCTTTCAGCTGCCGTCACCAGTAGCGAACACAAAACTCGTAGACTCTGAAGGGCCTACCGGCGGTCCTGTTGCCGTTGTTTAGTGCATGATCTATCACTTTGAACTTGAAAGCAGCCGTGTAGCTTCAGTATCGCCCCATAACGTGACAAGATTACCAACACAACATACAAAACACGCCGCAATGCACACTTTCCACTTTGGCTTGGATTGGATCGAATCTCCCTGCAATAATAGTACGCTTGATGCTTAAGAGATGACGCGCACTATCAGCATCAGTGACTGGAACGAGCAGACGACATTATTGCGGCAGTTTTCGGGAGTGCGATACTTGCTCGAGGAAAAAAAAAGAAATAGTATTTTTGTTGGGCGATGTGGGGGGTGCGAGAATTATGCGAGTGCGAGGATTACGTGAGTAAATACGGTAACAACGTCGCAAGAACCCAGCCTTACTCCATAATTTTCTTTCTTTCATTCTTTTCTTTTTCGCAATGGGCACATGCATGTTGATGTTTTATTTCTCTGGGCTCTGACACTTCGAATTCGACAAAGTCATCAGATGCCTGCAATGAAAGCTAAGGGTACCATTTACAGTGATGATGTTTGGACATGGACTGGCAAGAAGAAATCTGTCAGGGCGCAACAGCTCCTTCGATTCCATAGGTTTATCACAGATGCCAGCGATTTAATTTCGTTTGTGTACTCTTTTCCAATTTATTTCAAATAGAATATCGATGTACAATGAAAAATGGGCGTATTTATCATGACCTTACTAACCTGCACAATATTCATTTTTAATTGAAATAAGACCACTATGCAAGTGCTTTCTTTTTTTTTTCCTGTTGAAAGAAAGTCGAAACAGCTTTGATAAGTGGCAGTATTTGACTTTCAGTAGAGCGCAAGTGATAGCCTGTAAAATACGTAACATTATTAATTACAGTTAGAGTGTACAAGTCAGCAAAATAAGCTTAAGCTTAAAAAAATGATCAATGAATTTGAGAATCATATGTTCATTCAAAGGGTTTTTCAACAGCTTTTCAAGTAGTTATGGAGTGGATTCACTAAAGAAGCTTATTGCCTCATGAAATAACCCCCGCCAAAGCTTTTATAATCTGTCCAGTATGAGTGGAGTTTTGCGATTTGCCACATGCTGCAATTGCTTGCATTCTCTTTTCTTGTACCACAAAAGCACTTAAAGCAAAGCCGGGAGAGATCGCCCGGCGTTCAATATATCCAAGGGCGGGTAAAAATACCGTTCGATATAAACGTGTAAATTTCTATACTTCTACAAAGGAATCTCAAGGGGATAACTTGCGAGTTCAATATACCCGAAAATTCGATATATTTGTGTTCGATATATTTGTGTTTGATATAACCGTGTTCGACTGTATTAGCTTACTGCTTCTGGTCTTACTAATATCAATGTTGCTGTTGGCATTGTTACGCAACTGTAAACAACTGGTTATATCAAACATATGTATAGCTGTTTAATGTATGTCTGTGTGTGAACTTGTACAAATCTGTAGCACCACTTTGCTATTTTTCGTTCAAGAAAACAATTACAACACAGTCACCTTCCCTCCACATGCTTTGCATAGCATCAATTCCCAAAGTACGTAGGACCTGCTGAATTGTTTTATTACTGGCTGTGTAACACACACATGGACAAGAAAGAAATGGACACCATAGGCACCATTGCACCCATGGTGTCCATTTCTTTCTAGTCCGTGTGCGTGTGTTGCACAGCCAGTCAAGAAGCCATACCAATAAGCCCAATCGTCAGGAATGTTGCAGGTAATGTTTCCATATTTGAGGCCTGCAAAGTTTGATAAATATTAAATGTATATACTATGCCCAATTTGACTGTCAAATGAGAATGAAGGTTGTGCTGTGAAGAGGCAAGCAAGATTAACCACCCGTTTCTTGTTCTTGCTGCAAACTTCTGTCAAAGATGTGAAATTAGCAAGCAAGAGCATGATAACTGGCAACATGCTGCAGGAAAGCTGAATGAAGTGACTTTACCAGCGATAAGCCATTGTGTAATAACTCAAGCAGATCAACATTAAGGATTAAAGCAAGCCACTACCAACCATGAGATGGCATTGCTGTCCATCTGCTCTTCCAGATCCTTGCCTTCGTCACCAAGTGCAGACAGCGGATGAAGAGACTGCGGTACAGCAGAACTCACAGCAGACAGCTTCTGGTTGGAAAAAAGAAGACAGTAATCTGAGAAAAGGGAGTTCAACAACCTTTTTTTCATTTTCAGAAGCGCATTGCCACGACAAAGACTGCAAATGCATGACTACGGAAGAAGTGCCCACATTAAATTTGCTGTATGATACTGAGGTATAAGCTTCAGCTATTTAATTTGTACAAATAATAATGAACAACACAAAGGCTTGCACTTAGAAGGCAAGAGAATAGGTGCCTTGTTTTACTGTTCATGCTGTTCAAGCAGTTCATTACGCTAAATGAGATGTTAAACAAGATGGAGCTATTGTACTTCCCCTACAGCTATCATTCATTGCACATCCTATTTTATTGTAACTTTTCTAGGAAGCTTTATGAGTACTTGTGCGTGTACAGAAAAACAGAGTGGCTATACAGAAACAATTTTATAGAAGTTCCTTTTTTGTGTCCTCATGTTTCATGTAATGCATAATAAAATATCACCCATCCAACGTCTTCTCATGGTTGTCCATGAATTTCATATTCTGCACCTCTGACTCTTTGCAGTCATATGCCAAACCATTCCTTATGTACGAAAATAATATGTTCAGATATCTGAAAGCCTTTAAGACATGTACTTGCTTGCACCCACCTAATGCTTTTTTTTTTTTTTTTTTTTTTGCTGATTGCGGTGCTTTGCGGCAGCTTCTGTTTGACCCAAATCAAGCTCAACATATTTCTCTAAACCTTTCACGTGTGTTTTTCAAGTTGAAAACTTTGATCTGATATGAATAATAATTGCAGATTCGATTGCTATTAATCAGTAATTCAGTTAACTACACCTGCTTCACTGTACAATGGCAGCAGTTATACGGAAGCATACACAAAGAAATTCATAAACGATTTTCATGATGTGATTGAAGCACCAGAAGGCAGTGTTCTTCCCATGTGCAGCGTTTAACTAAAGTGATATGCATAGATTTAATGATTATGAAGGCGATTTCAATCTCAAAAAGAAATACATGTCATATTTATTTGCATGAGTGGCAAATATCTTTGTTAGTGAACACTGGATAAGAGTGCAAGAATGAAAACACTGAGAAAATGGTACCTAGGCTAATCGCACATAAGCGCTGCCCTTTGGAAATCACTTCCGAGAAAAAATCTCAGCAATTATGAACATTTTTTCAAAATATATGATTAGCTATATCATTGTTCCCTGCAATGCTCTTATTTTTAAAGGTGATACCTTTCAATTGATACTCGGCACAATCCCTATTGTCTGTTTCTGATGCCCATGTCCATGCAATTAGGCACCTCCCTTCCTTTTGCCATGGATTCCCATAAACTAGGATCCACTTTATGCCACATTCTCAACAAAGAATACTGTTGCACAGCTAGGTGCTGTGCAGCTTTCAGACTTACAGGTGAGAGCAGCTCCTTGCTTGGAGGGTGGCCATACTGGCCTTGACACAAATGACGTTGGAAGAACATCTGTATGTTGGCACCACCATCGGAGGCACGCCGGCCAAAGCCCACGACTGTTGGGAGTTGAGAAAGACAAAACAGCCGCAGAAAATGTCACGTGAAACATCCAAGAGATTCACTGTGCACAATAAACATGGCTCGCTTCATTCGCATCATAGAAATTTTCATTATTAAAATAAACATGCTCTTTGGCAGTTGACTCCCGCCACCAAAAAATTAAGCTTCACGCAATGAAATGATCAGCAGTTAGTGAACAAAGAAAGCTGTAGCCCAGATTACGTATGATTAACCAAGGAACTTGTCATAATGTCATAATGCCCTTCTGGGGATGTTGCCTCCAGATTTTTTTTCTCATAGGCTACTGAAGATCGCTTCCCTGTCTTTATCGACCTGTGATTCCTTCGTATCATAACATCAAATTGCATAATTTATATGCCACGTGAAATGAAATTCAGCATCAATGTACAAGGCTTTCGGGGTACACAAACTATTTCAATATGATTATTGCACTTTTTCAATCTTTTATCTTCGAGAGGCCATTCAGCTAACTGCATTTGACTTGGTTATCATGTTTGGAGCATTTTATAATGTTGTATGATCGCATTAGAATTAACACAATACAATTTCGCTCACCTCTGTTGTAGCACTGAGTTTGTTTTCTATTCTCTTTGATTTGCACATTCTAAACACTGCAGTTACAATGAACAGCACATGATTTCTACATCCTAAACACTACAGCTACAATAGACAGCACACGCAAAGGCTCCTCATTAGTTTTGACCAGTGCTCTTTTAGTATGCAACTGCATCAAAGTTGCACATGCTTAAAGCAGCAGAAACCACAGCGACTGTGTTTTCAAGCTTGAAAGTCACAGTGTGCTTCGAAATCACTGCTTGTACTCTATGCCAGCAGCTAGCACAGCTCTGCTCCAGCTGAGGTTTCTTTGTCATCGTTACTGGTCTCTTCGTTCACCCTGCCTATCCACCACAGCCTACCACAATTGCACAGATTCACTGCTTCTAATTTCACAGCATCACACTTAACAACATTAAGTCACTGTAGCTCCCCAAAAAGTACAGCACAAGATCACTGCAAATTGTAATAGCTTAACATGCCTCCCATGTATATTAGTTGGAGCTATGTTACATTCAGTATTAGGATGCTGTCATTTGCCATTGTAATATACTCAATACAGTTGAACACCTCTACAATGCATGTCTTTGAAATGAAATAGCCTGTATAATGAAAGATTCCTTAAACTGAAAATGAAGCTATACTGAGAGTGTTGCAAGGTGCAACCTCGAACTAACACTCGAAACAAAGTACTATTTCAAATGGCCCAAGCGCTTACTCATACACTTAATTAATTTGATTGCAATAATTACCTTGCCAGTCATTGCATATTTCTACCTGTTAACCAGCTGGGACACCCTCTATAAGCTACAATAATGAAGTCAACAAACATCTTGCGTGCAGTGCAGCTAGACACAATGCAGTGCTGATGTAGTGTAATTACTCACATGCTCCCATGGCAGGTGGTGGCTTGAGCAGGTGCTGGTCCTTCACAGAGAAGTTGTGTGGCGGGTGGTGCTGGACGCGGGGCAGGTTCTGCGGCAGGTTGGTGTGGGGCAGGGCACTGACGGGCATGGCCCCCACAGGTGGCGGAGGGGGGCACTCTCCCTCGGGGGGATCCCCAGGCCCCACCGTGTGCCGCCGGACCACTGCCGGCTGCTGGTGGTCAGGCCACAGCTCCTCACTGTCGGACTCCAATTCGATCTCCCCAAACTGTGAGCAAGCAGAAAAGGGGCAAGAAGAAGCAATTGACAGTAGGCAATCTTAGGGCAAACTGGCACAAGGACAAGAAGGGAGCGTACAACATGTGCGCTAAATATTGCCTAACGTCTTACTAACAAGGCCGAATTTCTCCGCTTGTGAAGCAATTACTTATTTCTATTCCCATCATTACATAGCAACACAGGATACAATAACAGCATTAAATACACCTCTCAGTATATTTGAAATGAGGTGCTAAAGCCACAAGTTGCTTTCCCATGTTCATTCAGATGTAACACTAGGCGAGCGAGATACGATGAACACCTGTTTTACATGTTATACAAATCTATTTTTCATATGCTATTACTAATTGGTTAGTCTTCACGCTTTTTTTAGGGTAGAAAGGGGGGGGGGCACATTTGTGTTGATGCCATGCAAGTACAGTGAAAGCTCGTTAATTCGCACCTAATTAATTCGAAATTTTGGATAATTCGAAATGGTCGCCGCAGTCCGGTCCGCAGTGCATTGGAGACCATGTGTAAAACGATTCGTTAATTCGAACAGAAATTGCTGCCTCTATGGATAATTCGAAGCGTGCGCCGCCGAGCGTCATCATCGTCAAACACTAGTGGAAGCTTTTACGGTCGAACGATAGGTGGCACGACCAGTTTTTTCAAGCATCAAGTGGCCTCCGAGCAAAGGGCGAGCAAAGTATGGCCTCCAAAATCCAGGGAGCAATTTTTTTTTTCGTAGCCCTCCCGCTATCTCAGCGCCTGGCGCCACTTGTACGCGGGACCCATGGGACGCTGAGGAGTCGGCGGAGTAGTCCTAGCAGTCTTAGGCCGCTCCCGGCAGCGTCACTTTGTTCCTCGAGCACGTTGTTTGTTCACGAATGATTTTGTGCGCGGGCGACAGGAAGGACTTCGGCATTACGCTGCTCACTGCCATGCACGCGTTGGTGCGCTTGGGAACAGGTGACCGCGACCACAATCGCAAACTGTTTCCGCCACAGTGGATTTGCAGCTGGAAGTGCGCAGGATAGTTGTGACGTCGACGTGGATGGGGCTGAGGAGCTCATGCCAGTGGCATTGCGCGACACTCTTCGGGGTGTACGTTTTGCCGATTATGTTGAAGTTGACACTGGTGCATCGGTGTGTGGTGCCCTGACTGATGAGGACATTATCGCTCAAGTAGCCGGTGCGCAGCCTGATGCTGAAGAGCCAGAAGGTGAGGAAGACGAAAATGATGAAGCGCCTGTGCGCCCGTCAGCTTCTGCGGTGATGGAGGCACTTAATGTGGCGCGTTTCTTCTTCAGCTTTGAAGAGGGTGAAGAGGATTCCCTGCGCCGCGTCCGCGCGCTGGAACAGAGAGACGCAGCTGTGGCATTCAGAGAAAAGAAGCAGATGGTCATCACCGACTTTTTTGGACAATAAATATTTTTCGTGCCCCACCCCCGAAATCCACCCACTTTTGCTCACTTTCATTATTTCAAATTTTGTTTAATTCGAAATTGCTCAGCGTTCCCGTGGAATTTGAATTAACGAGCTTTTACTGTACACCTAATTTTTTTACTCACGAGACTGAAGGTTTTCACCCTCAAAAATACAAGAAAGTCATGATTCAACCATGTACCTTCTCTAGCGACTGGTCACCACTCAGCATGGGCTGCAGTTCAGGCATGGGGCTCACGGTCAGCACAGGACTTGGCATCAGGTTTGGCTGTGGTTGCTGCTGCGGCTCCGCATCACTTTCAACAGGCTGTGGGTTCTTTTCAACTACGAAACACCCAAAGTTTGCAAAATGGTCAAATGCAGCACAGTAAGCGAATAAGCACCTAAATGTTCACCAGTGGCGGTGTTACAAATATTTACTGCTGTTATTGTGCACATTGCAAAGGCATGTGCTAAAACTAGCAAAAAAAAGACTCCCAGTCATAAAAGAATCTACACTACCCCATGTGGTAAACTTCATGCTATTTCATGCTAAATTTTGTACGAGAGTTGTAAATGGAAATATTTTAGAGCTAAAACGTGCATTGCAGTCTTATCCTTAAGTTAGCGGCCAAAAATCCAGTACAATTTCATGTACTGAAACAGTGGTAGGAAACAATGGTATCATGCAATAGTTCTGTAGCACAGTCTTCCTTTACTGCGGAGCTACAGCCTGAGCATAAATTAGCAACAGTAGATGACTTACATATGTGCATGAGATCAGGAGAATACAATTTAACTTGGTCAGTTGTCTAATTCAGACAACAGCTAACTGTTCATCTATATTCAAGTAAGAGATTGCTGCCATGAAAGAACCACAAAGTTAGGTGACGCGATGGGATTAGGAAATCTGCAGGCTTGATTAGGATGTCAGCCAATGCAAGCCATCTTGATGCAATAGCTCAGGCTGTGTTGAGGGGAGGTGAGAGTCGAAAAATGCAAGTTTTTTAGAAAATTACATAGTTTTCTTTTTGTATGCTTTCATAAGTTTAGTTTGTCTACTTTCAGGATAAACAAAAATACCCTGGAGATTAAAACTAAACACAAAGTAGTGAGTTAATGTAACCTTCAGAGGGCACAAGGCTACTAAAAACTAAGAGCTCATTGTCTAGAGTCCCCTAGAAATTGTCACCTGACTCTTTGCCATTGCATTTCACATGAGGAGTTGACTAAAGCCACATGCTCAAAATAACAATGATTGCCAGGCTGGAAGAAATCTTTTAGAAACTGTATCTTCTCTCCATAGATGAGCTTTCACTTATACCTTAAAAATGCATTTTTCTCAAGATATATTCTTGGGCAACACGTAAGTTGACTTTGAACATCATGTTTTTAGTACTTCTCATACATCAATTGGGATCAAACAGTGGCCACGTATTTCTTAACATGTGAAGAGTGCAAGCACTTTGTTTGAAACTTGATATCACGTGTATAATTATTACGAACTTAGAAAGTATTATGGTTTGACGATTTCAAGAATTTTCACGCGACATTTTTTTTTTTTTTTTGTCCATTAAAAAGTTTTATACGCAGCCCGGCCGCGGTGGTCTAGTGGCTAAGGTACTCGGCTGCTGACCCGCAGGTCGCGGGTTCGATTCCCGGCTGCGGCGGCTGCATTTCCGATGGAGGCGGAAATGTTGTAGGCCCGTGTGCTCACATTTGGGCGCACGTTAAAGAACCCCAGGTGGTCGAAATTTCCGGAGCCCTCCACTACGGCGTCTCTCATAATCATATGGTGGTTTTGGGACGTTAAACCCCACAAATCAATCATCAATCAATGTCTTATTTGCATTTTACAGTTAATTTGGAGCAATATGAACCATTAATGGCTCGGAACCATAAGAGCTTATGTCCAAAACGACCTATAATTTACACTTTGTCATGACACAAAACAACAACTGTGCAACTTACTATGAAACTGAGTGCATATTTTAAATCCTCATAAAAACTTATATATACAGCTGAAATGTCATCGCCCTTGGCCACAGATTAAGGAAACTTTTTTTTTTTTTTTCAGATTACATCTTCCCTTTAGTAAATGCATGTGCATTGTGCCACCATATCCTTCTCGGCCATCGTTCTTTACATAGTTAACTACCAGCCCCAGCTGGAACAGTGCAGAACACAAGGCCAGCTAGAAAAAAATCTAGCTAGCACAAATCCAATTGCTTCTACAAACACACAGCCTTTCTCACCAATGCCTGTAGTGATGCTCGACTTTCTTTGTGGTTGTGATGTGAGTGGAAGGTTCTGGGGCAATAGGGCGTGCTTCTGCTGGTTCTGCAGCTTGTCATAAAGCAGGTGGTAGATGGCGCTGTAGTGGTCGAACCTCTTCTCCAGCACAGACTGAAGCGATATGGTGAATGATGAAGCAGTATAAGGGCCACGGTGTGTATATCACAATGTGGGGAATGAATATTTTGGCAGTGCAGCATGCATGTGTGTACACGCACACACTCAAACAGATAAAGAGATGAAAACAAAGTATGGATAGATGATACAGTGAAAAATTGACCTCCAGGTGTTAAAAACACAAGTAAACTACATGGTGAAAAAAAATCAGATTGTTATGGAATCCACCTTACACAACTGTCTGAGGAAAGTCACTAAAACAACCTTCTTTCGTTTTCTATATTGAACAAAGACAATGAAACTTCACAACAATGTGGAACACATTGCTGTAAAGCTGTAATGCAGTGTGAAATTCAAGCACCACCCACAAACATTTATGTTACTACACAAGAATGATCTTATTTCTCAGGAACGCCCCATATCTGAACACCTCGCATAATGGTGCTGCTAGTCGGGTATCCCACACATAGGTATCCTGAGGTAATCTGTAAGGCTGTTCTATGGCATAAAATTTAACAATGTTAGAAATTAGACGAGAACTTCAACTTTTTTCATGATTGATGGAATCGTGCTGATATGGCTATTGTGAACACCTGACTACTTTGCAGCAAAGGGTGCTGCAAGAAAACTGCATTTTCTGTTGCGCGCTCTTGCGCATGCATATGTCTGTTATATCCATCAAATTGTGCCGTATGTGTACTTGCCACACTTCATGCCCCTGTCATTACAACTTTGGGCATGTGGCAGGTGACACATGCATTACTAGGGAATGTACTTGACTCACTTAATAGTGGATACACAATATCAACACCTTACAGCTGCTAATTCAAAAAAAAGGCTATAGAACCAATAATTGTGTTTTCAGGACAAGAAAAGCATGGTGTGAGTGTGCCTCACATGTCAATTTTATTTTTTATTTCTTTATTACTGTTGCACTGCTCTTTCTTAACTGCTTTCTTGCTTGGCAGTGCAGCACTTCAGCTTCTGCACACAACAATGGCCATGCTTCATATACAGACAGCAATGAAATGTGGCAATATGAAATGTGAGGTAAGCTCAATAAAAGATCAGCTGGACACATCCAAAATGACTCATCATTGACAAGCCCACGATTGAGATAACATCAATTATTGGAAATTTGCACATATAAATACGCAAGTGACTAGCGCACCTGGGAGGGCCACATTTCATTGTGTTTGCGGGCTTCGAGTTTCATTATTTTTCCCCCCAATACGACACCACTGAAATCTTTTAGCTATAACAAGCTTCGCTTGAAAAAAACAAGAGTGCTGCAGCAGCCATGACGACATACCTGTTCGATCTGTTCCTGCGTGACATTTGGCAGCTGAAGCATGTGCTGCACAACTACAGGGTCGAGCTTTTCATGGGTGGTGGGTGTGGCTGCCGGTATTTCCATGAGGCGGTCGAATTCGGGGTACGGTGTGCCCATGCGCATCCACCGATGGTGCACCACCTGCCGAATGGACCACCGCTTGTCGGGGTCCACCACCAACATCTGGCGAATGAGCTGCTCACACTCTGCGAGCAAAAGGCGACTACCATTAAGATCTGGCACACACAGGCTGCCAGGTGCTAACGGCTCTGTATGCCAAACAAAGATGCGATGCAATTATCATTGAAAATTTTCTACAGCAGTAAAGCTTGATATAACAAACATAGCTACAGCGAATCACTAAATATTATCATGGCAATACATTGCAAAATACTCAAGTAGATTGCTAATTTGGTAAGCTGGGGTTTATTTGAATGAAAAACTGATTGCTTTAATATAACTTAAATAGCAAGTCCAAGACTCCACTGGTTACAGCAAAGCACTTGCTTGCTTAACTGTCATTCAGAGTATGCATTTTGGCAGCAAACACAACACTTGAAATGACATCTTCTAAATAGGCATATATGATTTTGTTATTGGAACAGCTTGGCTGCATAGCTTGCAGCCAGCAAGACAACATGCCAGTAGTATTGAAGTGTGTTACAGAAAATGTGACTAACACTCCCACTTTTGTATGTGCTTAAATGCCCAATCCAAGTAGACGAGAGGACGACCACTGACAATCGGTAGAGCATCGGGCACATTATGTGGAGGTTGCAGGTTCTGCCCCTGCTGGTCGCGAGTTGTCTTTTTCCTAAGTAAACTTCTTCACATACCTACCAGAATTGCTAAAATACAGAAAAAAAGTAATTAATAATTCCCTACACCTTGCTTAACTTCATTATCTGTTGGTTTTCATTAATGTTCTATCTACAAAGAAACAAGCACTGACATTCTTTTCTTTAGCTGCCTTAGTTGATATCTTAGAAGAATATACATCAAGCTTTAGTTAGTGTTTCTCATTTAGCTAGGACCTATGCTACTACATAATCACTATGCCTGTTTTGTCACTGCATCACTGTAAGTGAGCTTGTATTGTTGCCAATAAAGATACACAAAAAAATTTGTTGCAGTACAAGACTGGTATCGCGACGCTTACATGCCACGTGAAATCATCCAGTTAATGTTCTGACCGGCGCCAGGGTTGAAGAGGGAGTGGTATTCTTTCTTCATCAAAGAAGTCACCTAAGGGCTGCTGGCCTGATGTTCATCGTGTATTGTCTTTACTAGCCAGAAAGCGAGGCGCCATGCCGTAACATGCCATAAACAGTTCCTCAAGAAGACCACAATGGTTTCCACGCAACATCTTCCTTGGAAAAGACAGCGGCATCAGTCCCGATGACGACTCGCCCCGCTAATTCAGCGAGTTGCCATGTTGTCGCTAATTGAGCGAGCAGTTCGGCAGACCCTTTTGAACTTTGTTGTGGCAGTACCTTTTGATGGACCCTGTCGTCTGAGAGTAGAACCCCTCACCCAGCAACACTCTCACAACAAAGAGCAGCCACGTTGGTGCCATGTTGCAGTAACCTTGCCCTAATAGGGGACGTTTACCTGGGTGGATGTGGGCGTCACCCTCGCAAGTTGTGTGTGACATGTGATTGGACAGTGCAATCTGCACTCATTTCCCGATGTAAGGATCTGGAGAAAATGTACCTTTTATAACGATCCAACTAGCTTATTAAAAAGTGCTCGTCATGTACAGAATAAAAATAAATGCTCTCTTAAGATCAACTTCCTCCAGTCTCTCCACCCTTCCCCCGGAGTCGCCAGTGCCCCAAAAGCCGATCGCAGCAGTAATTGATTGCAGCATGCAGAAACATTGGTGCATACGGCTAAAGGCATAACATACCTGTTGTCATGAAGTAAGGTACCCTAAATTTTCCTGAGAGAACACTCGTCCGTAGACTTTGCAGAGTTTTGCCATCAAATGGAAGGGCACCACACACAAGAACATACAGGACCACTCCCATGCTCTGTGGGCAAAGAAGATAAGCAAGGCAAAACTGCAGGAGCGGCATCAACCAACAAGTGCCAACAGCAGTGCACATAGAGCAGGCAAACACAATGGTACAAAAGAATAAATCATATCTTAACTAAGACCCTGCATGTAATTAATAAGGAATTTGCAATAAAGCATGGGGTCTCTCGTTAATATAAGGACAATGGTTCAGTAAATATGGTTTTTCAAATTTCACTAGACTGAAACAAAATGTGTGGATTAACTGAATGCCAAAATAGTGATAGTAACAAGAAATCAATACAGAAAGATATTTGTTAAATCAATACACTTTCAAGTTCTCGATGAATACGTAAATGTTCTATTTATTTTGCATAATAGCAGTGAGCCGTACTTTTCCTCATCCTGTGAATTCATTCTCAATGCCACCATGGGCACTAGAGGGTTAAATTTGCCTAAAATGCGCTCTGCATCTAATCCTGATTACATACTACCAAAACAAATACAATCACGTCACGATAGTTATTTTACACGTAAATTGGCTGGCATCGCATAGTTCATCCACGGTGATGTAGCAAACGAGCTTCATGTCAGCATGCCATGTCAGCGGCTGAAAGCTCTCCATCTTTTCAACAGCTTCAGCCATGTTCGAGTTTTGTGACATTATGCAGGCATTGCATCAAGTTAAAACAAAGCTGCTGTGAGTGCTCGATCCCCATGTGGACAAAATCTTGGTCCCCAATAAAAGCCTGGTCACTTAATCACCAAATATACGGTGGTTGAATTAACAAGCTTTTACTGTATTCTATAAAATGGTACATGTGGACAAGAAATTCTGGGTCCGTAACAAGAACTGAAAAATTTAATTGAGGATATATTATGGTACAACTTGCTTTCACGCACTTATCTAACATTACCTAATGCTCAAAGGAATGCAATCTTTATAATAATCTCATGATGTCAGCTGTAAAAACGTAAAGAATAATAAGTGCCCTGCTGACTTTGTCATAAAGGCTTCTTTGTGTAAACAAAATGCTGTGTCCTGATCAGTCTCGCAATTAAACATGGCCCTACACTGAAACCTCATTATAACAAAGTCGTATATTACACAAAAAATAAGTTTGTTATATCTTAAAAGTTCTTGCAGAGGTTTGTTCCTCAAGCTATATCTACTGCAATATTTATCTTTCAATAACTTTGTTACAACCAGTATTTCATTATATCCGTGTTTGTTATATTGAGGGTTGAGTGAATGTGCATTTTGGAGACGCATATTTTTATAGGCATTAAATCGCAGAACATAGTGATTATAGAATTAAAACACTAAAGACTGACAACTTATGCATCAGTTGCAGTTAGTCATTACCAACAGGAAGGACCATAAAAAAATATTTGGGGGCGCTTGAGCTTCATCTTATTATTTGCAATACTGCCAGTCTCTAGTGAGACAATAGCAGGTGTGCACGCACACTGTACAGATGCTGTAATAGCTCATCATAGTAAAAATCAGCAATACAGAAACAAGAGTAACATCAACTTGGCACTTTGTACATGAGCAATATTTACACAACATAATATATAAATAAAATACAAGTGCACACAAAATGGGAAGTTTAACAATAAGGCTGTTTCCATGGCTACTCACAGAACATACAAGTAGTACATACAGGTTTCATTACTCATGTTATTGGCTATTTAAAGAAGCTAAGAATTTTTTTTCTATTTCTGACTCAAACCAAAAGAATGACTCAGTGTTAGTGATGTTAGGCACCAACATGTCCCACTCACGGATGGCAACTGAAAAAAAAAAGTAAATCTTAAAGAGTAGATCGCGATAGCGCAATCGGGAATCGTGCACGTCACCTACTGAACAGTTGACCTGCTTCAGTTCTCGGTGCTTGGCTCGACTGTGCCGCAAGGAAACTAATGACTGTGTGTGCAACTTTGACCATTTCGAGGTATCATTGAATGCCTATTGCAAGTGCAGTTGTTAAGTGCCCACCAATTATTTCTTTTGGGAATCAGCGAAGGGCCCACTACACACCCGTAGGGCAAGACCTGAATCTATGCAGCTGTTCAGTTGATGGTCCTGCTGGTTATGATGATTAAATATGTCTGAGCGCTTAGTAATGATGCACCTTTAATACAACCCCTCATTGCTCGATTCACATCTTTTGATGCCTGGTGTAATTCTATGCTTTTGCCATGCAATATGTAAGGTGCTAAAAAGACACGTGTCAAGTACATGACATTCATATATGTAGCATTTTTTTTTTCAAAAAACTTCCAAAAATTTCTTGGTTCTGCAGTAGAACATCTGCTTGTCATGCACATGGCCTGGGTTCTATACTCACTCGAACCCATATACTTTTATTATTGATTTTATGTGCATCTTTATCAATTTTTCAATCACTGACAAGATGATTTTTCACTCACAACCAGTGACACCGACGCCAATGCCAGAAACTCTGCAGCACAAGCTCTTTACCGCTCCCGTGTTAAAAGCTGGAGTAAGTTACAACATAAAGATAAATACGACCTCCAGCCAAATCGATTACTGTCATCCTGGGAGAAATTTCGCGTAGATATTCCATCCTGTCACATTTGCTCATTTCTCTCATGTCGAGCACTTTACACAGTTTTCATGCCGTCAGTGTTCCCATACAGACACACCCACATGTTGCTTGTTTTAAGTCCTGACAAATGTCATGCAAGATTCTGGTGTCACTGCTTAGCAAGAGGTCATATTTTAGGTAGAAACAATGAGCCTTTAGTTTCAGATATGCGTGGCATTCCCATTAGCCCTGGAAAAATATTTATGATTCGACAGGAAACCAACCTGCATTACTCTCTTAGATAGGCAGCTGACAAGTGCATCACAGTTATATGTTTAGAGCTTGCATTTCTTTTTAAGTTTAACTGCCTATAGAAGCACTCAAATGAAAAGAAAGATCATTCCCGAAGATGCCATGCATACCAAAGTGTTCAGCACCATCCTAAAGCAGATATTGTAGGTCACCCCTTGGGTCACCATTTTTTCCAATATCAAGCTTTTCTATACGAGACTCACCCAAATGTCAGCCTTGGGCCCATCATATTGTTTCCCTTCAAAAAGCTCGGGGGCTGCATAGGGGGGACTGCCACACCATGTTGACAGCTTCTTACCCGGTTCAAAGTGATTGCTGAAGCCAAAGTCTGAAATCATTAAAGAATGCATAGCTGTAGTTCCTGCACTACTGTACACGAAGTAACAGGAAAAGTTCTATATGATGCTAACTTAAGGCAGTTCAGAAGAAAATAAAATAACATTAATATGTGAAAGCACCGAGATCGAGGTGTGCCCGCGAAATCGAAAACATACATCTTACAGAAAAACTTCCGGAATATTAAAATTTAATGCAAGCCATAATATGCTAAATTAACAATGTTACAAAGAAAAAAGCTGCAGTTAAAGCTTTCAATATCTGAGTAGCTACATAATATTGGAATAGATATAGAGCTTACATGCCCAAGGAGCAAATCATGTCTCTAAGGATGAAGGAATATATAGCAGTCGTCAAAATTTTAGACACCACAGGAGTGCATAGAAAACAGCTTCGTTGCACCTTCAGACAGATGGCAGCTTCCGAAGCTAGAGAATGTGGAATGCGTCGCGCCCGTGTTTTTTATTTTTATTTTTTTAAAACTGTCAGCCTGTTCATTCATCTTCTTCAAGTATGTGCACTCTGAAACTGCTGATCAAGCATAAGGTGCCAGCTGTGCAATAGCTGAGAAAGTTACATGGGATACTTAACAAGGTGGACCTCTTGCTGAATTACTATTAATCACAAATATATTTAATAACTAGCACAGATCTTTATTTAGAATTGTTAACGGTACTAGTACTGGAAGTTTATAGAAGAAAATTTGCAAAAAAGCTGGACATTTCCACATGAAGCAATTCAGCTGCTTACATCAGACAATTCAGCTGACAAAATGCCACTTCACTGGCTGCAAGCACAAGCCTCTTAGAAATGAGCTCCCTGGTGGAAACCACGCTTTATTTGTTCTGTACATTTGGCTACATTAGGCTCTTAGGTTCTGTAAATATCAATGCTCCCAATGCATGTTTACCACAATGCTTAAGATGCAAACAAAGAAACTGTGTGCACCCACCTGCAATCTTGATGTTCATCTCGCTGTCAAGAAGAAGGTTCTCAGCTTTCAGGTCTCTATGTACAACATGCCTCTCGTGGCAGTAATGGACAGCACTGACTATTTGCTTGAACTTCCGCCGAGCAATATCCTCCGGCATGGGACCAGTGGCCACCAAGTAGTCTGTCATATAGACATCAGCATTACGCTCAGTCACCAACAAAGCAACTATTGAACAGAGGCGCCTTCTAACAACATCGATTAATACTCTGAGAAATCGACACGTGTGCTGCAGGACCTAGGCAGAATTTGCAAACGAACCAAGTGTTCATATAATGTCCCGACAAGTGAAGGCAAATGCACAAGGGGGAATCAGAAAGTTAGGCATGCAGACAAGATTAAGAAGTCTGCTGTGACAATGTGTCTACAGTAAGCACAGGAGTGGCTTAATTGGATAAACCCAAATAAAAGGTTTTTGCCCTACAGTGGGCAAACTCAGTTTACTAAAGCTACTGTGCAATGCCCTTGCACCGCTGATGAACAAACCTCAATTCCTAAGAACATTCATCACGTTTCCAGAAATTGGATTACCTAGCTAAACTGTAGCCACAATGCCACAGACAACATTACTGTATGATGAACTTTTGAATGCAATATAATTACCGACATTGAACCCTGCAGTTCACTTCGGTTAAGATATATATATAAGTTTTGTCAGACATACAGTAGTCTGCCAAAATATGCTATGAAAAAGGCATGACAAATACAGGTGATAGCTGCCACTTACCAAATATTTCACCTTTGTCTGCATATTCTGTGACTAAATATATCATTTTCTCTGTTTCCATTACCTGCAAAGGTACAAAAAGTCCACGTGGCTTTATGTGTATCAAAATAAATAGCGGGATGGTCAACTGTCAAAATAACATTATAAGTATTTTCTTAAATTCAGGATAATAAACTCATGAGTAGCTATGCAACGTTTTTCACCCATAAACAGCAGTGCAACTTGTTAATTTAAGTATAGCTCATTTTCACAGGCAATAATGTGGCCTGCTATGAGTAATATGTTGTAATAACTGTGAAAAAACCTCATGCAAAGGAAGTAAGTTCTTATTTATATATACAAACACGTATACCTCTATTTTTACAGCACCCCGTGTTCCAGTTAAATTTCTTGTTCACTGCGACTAGGAGCCATCAAGGCTACACGATCAAAACATGGTAACTCTCCATCGGCTAAAGCATTGACAGTAATGTCCCTCTTACCTGATATAGCCTAATGATATGGGGGTGATGTAAAAGCTTCATGATCTGGACCTCTCTGAATATCTTCTTTAGGTTCTCCTCATCTAGATGTGTCTTGTCTATAATCTTTATGGCTACCTGCAACGACAAAAAAGAACAAAATATACAAAAATGACAAGAGGTAGGCGACGTGGACATTTGTAAAATGCACTTGGAAATGAACATCAACTGTTTGTAAAGGTGGCAGTGTCATCCTGAGTGTATTTGTATGAGGTCATAAACCTGCATTTTCATAGAAGAAAAGCTCTGCCAGTGTCAAGAGAGGGCCTGTATTTTGAGTAGTATTACGAATGCTGTCTGGTTCCTGTCAATTATATTTCAAGACTGTTAATTGAAAGCAATCACACACTAACAAAACACAAGAGTACAGCTCACATAGACAGTGAGGGGTGTCAAGCAATAAAAAGCTTTGAGAGTAAGCTTCACAATCTTTTACATATTGACACATAGTCAATGGAATTGATTCTAAGCATACAGGACCTTTTGTACATGAGAGCGATTGTTTCAAGCAGGACTTCGCATCACCATCCTAAAGAGACACTAAAGTCAACAATTTATGTCAAAGTGAAAGCTCAATGTATGACGTCTAAAACGACAATAATATCAACAGCAGTGCCCTCCTTACATGAGAAATTAGTGTAAATGCACAGGAACACATGAGCTGCGGGTAGGACATTGTCAAAATGATCATGATGACATCAGAGTAAGTGTCTACAATTAATCATTAGTAATCGAACTGGCTGCACTAAATAAAGAACTTCAGGCGCATAAAGTGCTGCTTGCTCGTTTCTGTTTGATTCATGGATAAGATAACCACTGGACGTTATTATGGGGAATGAAGCGAGTGGTTCAAAAGTTCAACTTTAGCCTGGTTAAACTCGACAGGTCGCGCCATCTAGCGGGGCCCAGTTTAACCAAAACACGTCTGCCATCTCGGGGCCAATGGCAGGAAATTAATCAATGGCCGTTGTTGCTGCTGTGGCTCCCGCTGTTTTCGTGCTGCTGCTACTAGTGTCAGCGGCCGCGCAGTACAGCCGGGCAACGTTGTGCACGGCAACATTGTGCACGGCAACAGTGACGTGAGACGGACCGATTTCAGGCAGTGCACTAACACGACGAGGACCCTTATACGTAATTTTATTTCAAAATAAGCACTTCCTTGGCACAAAAGTAGCACTACGAGATTTCTGAACCGCTATTTCAGCAATCCACATCGACTTAATATTTGTCTTTAGTGTACCTTTAAATATAAACTTTATGGTACCCCAAAGCTGTTGCAAATTAAACCTGCGCGTCTAGTATGGCTGCCGCAAATGCTTCTCAACACAAAAGAAAGAAGAACATGCACACACCTACTCCACTCTCCTAACAACTCGTACTTGCACTGCGTTCAGATCGTAGAATAAGAGGGGGTGGAAAAATTAAGCAGCGCGCAGGAAATCCCACAGGACCTTGCTTTCAACACCGCCCAGTGCTCAAATACACGCGTTGAAAACGTGCCCGTAGCTGCACGCACGTCATGCCTTCGGGAACACATCGCATTGTGCAAGCCATGCGGCGGAACTGACAGCCCAAGTTCCTTCTACGCACGCACCTGTGCTGACAAACAGAACAATGACAGCTGTGCATGAGCCCAAAAATTCGTAGCTCGGCGCACCTCTCCGAAGAATGGCTTCAGGTAAACCCTCTCTGTTACGCACGGTATACAATGGCGCGGAAATTCAAACCCACCCGCTTAGAAGCGTAGCCAGAAATTTTTAGAGAGAAAGGGGGGAGTGTTCAACCATACTATGTGTGAGTTCATGCATGCGTTTGTATGTGTGTAAGTACACATGCAAATTAAAACTTTCTGGGGGGTTAAATTGAACCCCCCTACCCCCCCCCCCCCCCTTACCACGGCTACGCCATTGCTGCCCGTGGCGCCATACAGGCAGAAGGGGTCAAATAGGATAGCTAAACTAAACGTAACTGGTTGTAAAGCGCTCATACTGTTTACTCGACGTCCCGGGAGTTTCATCACTCAGAAGCACGTGTTGAAGGTCGCCGCGTCTTAATCCATACCTTCCGTGCCAAGGCGAAGGCCTCACTGATGACCCACGTGCGTCCTTCAAAGTAAGTCCGCGCGTGGTTCTCACATCTAACTCAGGCGCGCTCCATAAAACGCCTCGAGTCGTTCTCTGCCCATCAAACTTGTCAGAGGCGAAGAGTCGTTTTATGGCTTCGTGTTTACAACCGTAATGAGAGAGATAGCGTGAGCAGTCAAGCCCGCGTTGAGAAAATTAAATGATCACGAACAAGTCTTCCATATTTCCGCATTCGAAGGCGCTCACTTTTATTTAGATCCAACCGCGGATCGCCCGAAGCCATACTTTTTTCAGAAACATTTCGTTCGGGGCTTCAGCTTATCACACAGAGCGGGCGCGCTAATACGACACTCACCCTATAGATAGACACGCAAAATGGGAAAGACCGCGAACTTTTTCTGGAATTTCATAAACGGTGCCGAGACCCACCTAATTTGAGAAGGAAACCACGCGCCGATATAACGGAAGAACCCTGCCGGCGGTTCCGTCTCTCCCGACCTTTACCTCTCATTTACGCCATATGGGGGCTTCAATTTACACGCGACACCCTCTCGGAGCTAGAATTCGCTCGAATTTCTCGCTGATTGGTCGGGGTTTAACGGAACAGTCCAACCAGCGAAGCCGACGTGGCGCCGCCCGCAGCGAATCCAGAGACGAGCTCGTTACATTGGGACCACGTGGTTGACTGATACCAAAACGATTCTCGGTTCTCTCAGCGGCAGCGCCGCATGACCGAAGGTCGAACAGGCAAAAAAGGTCAACTGCGAAGCCCCAGGCGAGGAAGCCCCGCGCGAACGCGCCCATGGATGGCTTGGCGTGCTCCGAGTCACAACACACCAACAGCGACCGACGCACTCAAGTCTTTGTCCACCTGCGGGGCAAGGTTGCACCGAAGGGGCTTCTGTCTCCTTCCGCGACCTCGCGGGCGCCGATGGCGGAAGGCGAAAGAGCGAGAAATCGCCTGCAGTCAATATAACCCAGCTCTGATGTACTTCCGTTTTAAAGACACTTGTCCTATTTTTTTTAATTGCGTTTTGACGAACGAAACTTCACTTGCTGGAAAGTCAACTCCGGGGACATTCATCGAGCAATGATTTCTCGCACGAAAGTTTTTCACTTTGTACACAGATATATGCACGCACACACACATAGGTGTGCGCACTATGGCGGCAGGAGGGGCGGCCCCCTGGTCACCAAAAGAGGGAGAGGCGAAATTCGCTCCATACATCGACGATTGACGTAATGGGGTGTGGGGTGGTAATGCACAATCACCCTCCCTGATGGGTCGCACGCCTATATACGTTCACACTTACAGACACAAGCACGATTATGCACAAAAAGGCGTCAGAAGCCCCGCACCGAATTATTGGCTACGGCCTTGATCGTCCCATTTTATAGACTCAAACGAAACGTGCATTCGCACGAGATGATTGGGATGACTGCTAATGACCTTCCACTGTTCACAACAGACTCACGGTCTGTGTATTGCCGTCTCATTCTTGGCCCACCCCTGTTAGCGAGAACGCCTCATGCATGCGGTTCACAATCATCATCACCGACACGTGCGCGCTCAACGAACAAGGCCGTTCGGAACAAGCAAGAGTCTAAATAGAAACACCGAACGAAAATAACGTTGCCGTGCCGCCAGTCAAGCAGACTGACGAGACGTCCAAGAAACATGAAAGCACTATAAACGTACATCGCGCAGGATCGAATTTCTCCGGAGTCCAAGATTGCGCAGAGCCTGTGAGCACATATTTTTCAATACATAACTGTGTGCGTCAGATCAAGACTGAAAGAGCATGCAGGACGTTCAGCATGGAACCTCGTTCAGCATGTTGAGGAACGGTCGCTACGTTTTAGAGGTTGCGGTGTGCGCGCCTTTCCCAGTCAGCGCTTCCTATACACCACGAAGGCTCCGCGTCAAAACGTATAGAGAGCTGCGTTAGGACGCCGAAAACTAGGCAGAGCCATGATCTCTTCTTGGCACGGAACTTCTAGATAGCCGAGTACAGCCTGCAGCGCAGCAGGAATTACCAGTGTTGGAGAAGAGGGTCATGGACCACTAATATAAATCATAATGTTGAACGAGGATCAATTTGGCCTAAACGTTCGGCGTTGAAACAGAAGTCGAACAGACATATCACGAACCACCCTGTTGCCTACACATCTTGGGAAAAGATGCACCTCTGCTGCCTAACTCTGCAGGTGTGACTTTAACTACACGTACCTAACGAACTGTCGCGAGCGAGAGAGATGTGACGTAAAGCTAGAGTTTCGCTTGTTCCCTCGACACTTCTAGAAGCGACGCAGCGAGCACAGCAGCGTCCCTGGAATGGAAGCCTCTGCTCCGGAAACCAGCAAGAGCAGAGCGGATGACGGCAGCACGATGCAGAGAAGCAAGATTTCCAAAGGTGAACGCGTCATTCAAGCCTTCAATGTATACCCAAAACAGCGGAGTTAGACGTATCACCAATTTCACCCCGTCGTTACGAGACTTGTAAAATATTTAAAGAGAGAGAGAGAGAGAGAGAGAACCAAAAACTCATTATTTGTGTATAGCAAGTGAAACACAAACGACATCACCCGGTGTCCCCCCCCCCTTTTTTTTTCCTTAATAGATACATGTTTCATTGATTGATATGTGGGGTTTAACGTTCCTAAAACCACCATATGATTATGAAGACGCCGTAGTGGAGGGCTCCGGAAATTTCGACCACCTGGGGTTCTTTAACGTGCACCCAAAACTGAGTACACGGGCCTACAACATTTCCGCTTCCATCGAAAATGCAGCCGCCGAAGCCGGGATTGGATCCTGCGACCTGCGGGTCAGCAGCTGAGTACCTTAAGGCTGGTGCACACCGGCGACTAGCAGCGGTCGCGCGACCATTCGCGACTGGCGACCAAAAAGCGACTGATGTTCACACCGACAGAGGCTGCATGTAGAGTGCCTAGAATATTTCCCCTAGTGTCGTGAACGGGCCGGCCGAGGGGAAATGGTATGCGATACAGCCGCCAGGTGGCAGTACCGCTCTCTGGCGCGCTGCTTTTTCGGCAAGCTGGGGAGGCAGCAAGCCGGAGCAGACGCTTTGCGTTGAAATTGCAGTGGTGGTTTCATGGCTTAGCACGCGATTGCCTTGTTATCCTGCGTTTTCCATGCAGACTGTAAATAAAGCGTGTGAATTTGAACGAAATGTATGCGAGCTCTCTGCCTTATTGAGATTTTGTGTCCTCCTGCCGTGCCGCCTCTTCATAGATTGGCCGCTCGCGCGTTACCAATGCTACTTTTTAAATTGCGGTAATTAAGGGGTGGCCAACCGGGGGCTCCTAGCGGTACGACTGTTCAACACAAAAAATCACATATTTCTCTCCTCATCCGCGACCACCATTCCCTCCCGTAGGCTGCTGTCGCGATTTTGTTGTCATGTGCAGAATCGCAGGCACTGTACAAACCTTCTTCTCGCCACTTTTTATATATACAATGTATTATGGACACTTACTTTCCCTGCACTCGGTGGCAGGCCTGGACGCACCCACGTACAAGGGTCATTACCTCTTCGATTGGCCCTTCACGCCAACTTTGCACTTGCTGAACCACATCTAAGGCCTTTCGAAGGGATTCGAAAGGATAGAAATGCGCTGCTTGAATGTGCCTCTGCGTTTCTTCTTCAGTCTGTTCCGCTGATTTTGAATCAGTCTCCTCAGGTACTTGCACCTCAAGCAAGCTTTCCCATCCTGCGTAGTAACCAAGCACTTGGGCGAAAAACATCCGCTTCCGAAACGGACGCACTTAGTGCCAGCGGCAGGCTCAATTTCGCAGCCGCAACAAAGAAGCAGATCGTCGGCCCTTTTCAGCGAAGCGAGTGCGTCAGTTTCGGTGCTGACATAGTGCTCTTCCACATTTATGCCGTGGCAGTAAGTACTGCAAAGGTACCCATCTGCAGCACCTACTTCCTTGCTTGACGAAAACACTACGTGTTTCAACACGTCACCCGGCACTGTATTGTAGTGCCATGCGAAGCACAACGCTTCTGGGTTACTGGGCAAGCAACTTTTGCTGCAAAATGCCGACGGCGGCGTTATGCTGTGAAACGGGTGCGGCGCCTGTGCTGTTTCCTCGCCAGCGGCAGCGTCGTCACAGGCCTGGGAAGTCGTGGGTTCATTCGGCGCTTTACGCTTAGCAGGCGGAGTCAGCAATATTCCTCTCTTTTCTTTTTCGAGGCACTGGTTTAGTCAGGTAAGCGGGGCCATCCGAGAAAATGGTAGGAACGGCGTCTGGCGTTAGCGATGGTTGTTCACGGTCGAATTCGACGTCCTCGCCGTTGATGACATGCTTGAAAGTTCTTTGGATGTAGCGATCATCAAAATGACGAGAACACACTACACAAGTTTCGTCTAGAACTTTGTCACCTCTTTTGATGTTTCGCGCCCATTCTTGAAAACGAACAGGGTCTGCCGGAGCCCTGAACAGAGACACCTTCTCCTTGAAAGACTTGTACCCGCCTTTGCACAAAGCACGTTCTTCCTTTTTTTTTTTTTTTCAGGCATAGTCACACACAATCGCTGCACGAGAATTCACGGCACATATTCGAAACGTAGCGAGAACACGCTTCACCACACAGACAAGTCGCCACCCGACACAACGTTGAAAGGCCCGGCCGGCACGCAAACTGACGCGCCAGTTGCAAGTAGCGCCCCCTAACGCTGAATCCAAATCAATTTCCCAGTCGCCGATGGGGAAGGCGCCTGTTCATGACACTAGGAGAATATTCTAGGCACTCTACTGCATGCGAGCGACCGGAAGTCGCAAAACCGGAGAGTCACGTCCGGATCTCGTTATGAGCGAGAACTCCTGAGACCGGCGCGATCAGCTGATCGCCGCCAGCTGAGTCCGTTCTCGCACAGCGTTCCCAACAGCGTCAAGTTCGATTCAAGCGAAGAACAAGACAATTTCAAGGTGCTGATGCACTGTGCCATGGTGTCAGCGCTGGCATCACAGATGCCTCCAAAGAAAAAAAAAGCCGGTAGTGGATGTGACCATCCTTTCGATCGCGGGAGTTGACCGGCCATGCAAGCCGCCTGCCTTCAGAGCTGCGCTGACACGACGAGGAGTATTTCCGAGAGTCGTACGTATTCAGAAACCATCCTTGAATTTCCCTTGACTTGCCACAGCCTACAATGCAGCACAAATGCGTCTCGAACGTGGAGTCTTAAGTCGTTGCCAAGGCATGAAGTACAAACGCGTTCCAAACACGCTGCGTTGAATGCGCTGACAAGTCAAGTTCAAGACAAAAAAAAGTTTCCGAATACGGGGAAAAGACAGTGCACAATTTATTTTCTCTTTACTTTGACGGTGTTTAGCTTCTTGCGAATGCCACCACGTAAATTCGACACTTTGCTCGAGTTGCTACGGCCCGCCATCTCCAAGCCAAGTATTCCGTGGTGGCCATGGTGCCACAGACCCAGAGGAACGCACTCGTTTGTATCTGGCGGCAGGAAGCCAGCGCAATGAAAAAAAAATTGAGCATCGCTGATTGGTTAAGCAGCTTTGCGACTGCAGTCGCGCGACTGAAAAATCGGTCAAGAAGCGACTGGCCAACGCAGTCGCTTTGCGACCGTTTGCGACCGTTCGCGACTGGTTGCGACCAGTCGCAAATGGTCGCGCGACCGCTGCTAGTCGCCGGTGTGCACCAGCCTTTAGCCACTAGACCACCGCGGCGGGGCAGTAGATACATGTTTCTCGATGTCCACCGGATGCGCTCTCTTGCAGCACTTAAGTAACTCTCTTCAAAATGTCATTTATATTTGTGAGAACTTTTTGAGTAAGCTGAAAAAAATCAGCTTAAAGTAGGCCCATCTCCTCAAACAGAAGTGTAAAGCCTAACGAGTCGTTGTATAGAATAAAATAAATAAATAAAAACTCAAAAAGAAGAAACTACCGACAATTCAATCACTGGAATGAGATTTTAATGTCCACGAAGTGAATGCTGATGTGTGGGCGAAGCAGTGGAATTGTTCGGGTATTACCGTGAATACACCGTGACATTGTAACACTAACGTAAGTATAAGTGAGTCACAAAGCGGTGTACAGTTATATATGATGTTTACTAGTCATATTGTGAGGAGTTGTTAATTTCGTTTTGCCTTCATTATCACTGCTTTGTCGTATCAGATATAGCCAGATGTTGGCAACGACAAGGTCTGTGCACGTTCCCCTGGTGGTTATTGGTTGTTTCAGGTATATACGAAATGGATCGTAGAGCCACTGCGGCGCATGTGTTCTTGTGTATTTATCTTAATTTCTCGGTAAGTGGAGCAGTGTTGTTGATAATATTGTCGTTTTAGATGCTGTCATACATTTCGCTTTCACTTTGACGTAAATTGTTATTTCACTTTAGTGTCCCTTTAACCTATTGTTGCAGTCTACGATTAAATATAGACACTATGCTGAAGGAACTACGAGGTTCAATGATGTATGACGTTCCGATTTCGAAGAACCGCGACAAAAGTATAATTCATCATTGTTCAAAATGCACTAAGTCGAAAACGAATTTCTCTACACTTCGAACCTATTTTATTTTATTTACGCGAAAACAGAGCATGAATGACGTCAGGCTAATTATATATTCAATTACAATTTGGTTAGTAGAAATAACACACATTAGTCTGCACGTTATGAAATCATGCTCGCCATAACATAATATCAGTTTTAGTTGGGAGGCACGGGCTTTACTTGGTATAAAATAAAGCGCAATAAACGGGACAACAAAAGGTGAGACAGACAAATCAAAGAGCTTCGTCCCATCTGTCTCGCCCATTTTGCCCAGTTTATTGCATTGTATTTTATATCGAGTATGCATCACCTACCAGCCCAACCTTCTATAACTCATAATACTCGTGTAAAGGCGGGTTTGTTGGTGTAGCATATTTTGATTACTATGGTAGGGTAAACGAAAAAAAAAAAAAAACAGGACACAATAAGGCAACAAAAATAGCACTGAGTGCTCATCTTTGTTGCCTTCTTGTGTCTCGTGTGCAGGAAGGGAGAAGTCAATAACTCTTTATGCATGTTCGTGTGTGCTTTGGTACCGTGTATTGTACACGAGCAAAGTCCAAAATTCCCCCCCCCCCCCCATACACACCTGACTACGCATATATCGAAGTAAGCAGGGCGCAACAGCCTTTAACAATGCATCGCATAGTACGTGCAACGGCAAGGTACACCTACGAAGTACGCGTGCATGTAACACTGTACCGCAACGGAAGAAGAGACGCGAAAGGAGAATTCCATGTTCCAGTACACGATACCTAAGTCCTCGCCACCGGTTTCGTCTTACACATCCGAACGACAATATAAAGAAGGTGGCTACAGTGGTCGTCTAGCTACACAAGTAAGGCGCGCAGACGCAGTAGAAGAAAATCAAACGCTGGCGTTTGTGTCAGCTTGTTCTCATGTCTATATAGTGTCGTTTTCACAGGCGTTAGCTCATTTTATGACGAATCTTCACCGAAAAGCTCAGCTTTCCGTCATCATGCATGCGACAGTGAAAAGCAAGCTATATTTGGCTTAGTTCTGTTTTTTACTGCTTTATGCACGCGCGGACTCCGTCCGAAAGGACGGAGTCACGTGATCATATGTGTTTAGGAGCGCGTTGTATCACCCGCAGAAGGGCGAGGCGATTCTTTCTTTTTTAATGCAGAGCAACACGCTATCAAGCAGAGGACGTTATTTTCGTCGCTAGCAAAAATAACATCCTCTGCTCGGAAATGCAGGGAAAGTATAACGCACGCTTTATTCCCAGACGTACGCATCCTGTATACATGCTTCACCATGTAACATGCAATATCGCAGTAACTATGAAATGGAAGCGCACAACGTAGAAGCAGACGGAAAGACAGGGACAAGCGGACAAGGCATTCCTTCGTCTGTGTTCCTTGTAGCGCTTGTCCCTGTCTTTCCGTCTGCTTCTACGTTGTGCGCTTCCATTTCATAATTAGTCATGTATCACCAACTCGCCCAATCAACCATTTTGACAAATATCGCAGTAACAATTCGTGGCACCAGCGTACATTGCAATATGGCTTCAGGACTTGGGATTATCATGACTTCGTGGGTTAAAGCAGACGACTTTACATAAAAGGGACGCGCGTTACTGCGTCTTTTCCCTTAAGGCCAGCACGTATTGGGTGCATAGCAAGCTCCGAAAGATTTATCGCACACATTTGCCCGTGGCTTAAAGCATGCTATCCATTACACATAATGCAAGCTGTATGCGAAAGCTTCACTGACACAAAGCCATTTTGAACTCGGTACGCACTATAGGGACAGGCTATCGCTATCACATTAAACTCCTAAGGCGTAGCTTATGCCCCCCCCTTTCCTCCTCTCACGTGGTATTGAAACCCCGTTGCAAACTGGCCTTAGGCAGGCTTGATGCGGGAAAGGAATCGCGTTATCATGAGTAATAAAGCGTTTTAGAATTTCAAAGGAACAACCAGGCACCAGACAAAGCGAACTGCATAAAGAGTGGGTCGTCGAATGCTCAAACCAATTACAAAAGCCTGAAGTATAAATCTTCATCGTTAGCCACAACATTGATTGATTGATTGATTGATTGATTGATTGATTGATTGATTGATTGATATGTGGGGTTTAACGTCCCAAAACCATCATATGTATATGAAGACGCCGTATTGAGGGCTCCGGAAATTTCTACCACATGGGGTTCTTTAGCGTGCGCCCAAATCTGAGCACAGGGGCCTACAGCGCTTCCACCTCCATCGGAAATGCATCCGCCGCAGCCGGGATTCGATCCCGCGACCTGCGGGTCAGCAGCCGAGTACCTTGGCCACTATAGACCACCGCGGCGGAGCAGCCATAACATCGAAAAATCGCACGAAATTCCTTGCAAGTGTGTAGCGGATACCACGCTTCCCCGAAGGAGGACGAAAGATGGCATAGTGAATGCCTCCCTACTACACAAAAAATTAAGATTAATGGCGTAGTGGGTACCCTGCAAGTGTGCTTGTAGAATTTACCCAAATGGTGTTTAGAAAAGGCTCTGAAAGGGCCACTTTCCAGCTTTCGTTATGACTGTGCAGCGTGTTCCGTGCAGGCTTTGCGCTTTTTCTTTACCTTTCTTTGATCGCTTTCAGTTCCGCCTCGCGCGCGTTTCGGTGCGCCCTCTAAAGGTGCTGGCCACATGTGCTCCCACCTCGACCAAATCCTACGCGGTGTGCAAGACGGCCGCGTGCGTGGAATACGCCCAAGTCTTGTCGATCCCGTTGATTCGAAGCATAGACGCCTATCACGACAGCCACGTCTGCCGCGGCTGGAAGCGCAGTGAGGTAAGGAAGTGGATGCGGACTCAGTAATCAACGAAGATGCTCTGTGCCTTAGAAATAAAAAAGAACGTAGGGCTTAGCGAAAGTTGATTCATCATTATCGATAGGTAGCTCTAAATCGCTTAACATCTCTGTGTTTTCACATCGTGGTCAACGCAATTAGTTCCGGTAGCGCACAGCTAATTGCGGAGGCCGCGTTTAGAAGGACGAAATACAAGCGCAAACCGCGACTCACACAAGCTTGCATAGGTTCCTCAACGTTCCACCTGGTGTATTAAAATAATTGTTCGGATTCCACATCTAAGAACCACGATATGATTATAAGGAACACCATTGTGGACAACTCCGGAAAATTAGACCATCTGCATTCGACATGCACCTAATTAGGAAGTGCATGAGCGTTAGCAAGTATGCATCCATCGAAATGAGGCTGCTGTTGCCGGCAGAGGCGTGGCCGGGAGAGGTGGGGGTCAACCTCTTTTCCCCAAAATAAATTTTCCATTTTGCTTGTGTGTAATACACGCGCACATATACAAACGCGCACACGAACACACATACAGTATGGTTGAGCCCTCGTCCCCTTATCTCACCACGAAACAAGTTCCTGGCTACGCTCCTGGATGCCGGGATTCGAACCAGCGACCCTCGTGGTTGACAGTCAAGCACCACAATTAATGCACTACCATGGCGTGTGCTGCATCTGGTTTGTGAAACGGATTACGATGAGGAGCTCTTTCGGATGCGTGGGACTCTGGATGCGCAGTCGGTGAATAGCGAGCTGCGGAGTCGCTTCTCGGCAGAGGCTGTCTTGGTGCTCAAGTTTGCGGCACAGGCTACCACAGCGGGAGCGGCGCAGAGCACGGTGCAGAAGGCTGTCCTGCTGTACCAGTCCTGCGAGAAGATTTACACCGAAGAAGACCGGAGTGACCATTTCCGGCCAATGCTCAAGGACGTCGGAGTACACCGGCCCAACCCGAACCCAGACGTGCTGCGAGCGCTGCTCAGTCTCGTCTCGCAGATGGCGCTCCCCGTATACAGCGCAGAGGTTGACACCGCCACAAACAGATTTCGGTGCGCGTTTAAGACAGCCACTTATAAAACAAACGGTTACACATGTACGCAGGAAATAGTCTAGCACAGCCGCCAATCAATGGTGCGAAATGCCGATGCAGCGCAGAGTCCGATGACATCATTTATTTCTGCACATAAACACACAATGTGAGGAAAGATAAGTTTTTTTTTTAAGAATGATGAAACAAGTTAATAGACAGCACGAACGCACAAGGAAAACCAAGAATACAAAAGATGTGCGCCTGACAGAGGCGCAAACCTCAGACAGGCCGCTCACACCACACATTTATTCTGTCGGACCTGTCCAGTCATTGTCTGAAGTGTGGCCACGAACCTATTAAACAATAATAGAGGCCGAAGGCCCACGATGCTGCATTCCTAGAAATTTTCAACGTTAACCCCGGTAGACCAAAGGCAGGCCATTGTAAGAAGGACGCCATCCCTTGATTTTCACTATTGGATATATTACAGTGCTTGGTGTCTTAGGTCTCGGTCAATAAGGCGAGGGGGGGCGGGTCCTAATGTGCGGTGAAATTTTGCCCCCCCCCCCCTCACAGCTCATCTAATGGAGAACAAGCGTACTCCTATGAAGAAAACATGCAAAAAAAATGCCCGCAGCTTCCCTCGGGGGAACACTGAGGAGGATGCGGACCATATAATTGGTTAACGGGGTGTTAAAGTGCGACTTACTTGGGTCGATGGCTAAATTGGTTAACGTGGTTGTGAAATGGGGTGTTAAATTGCGACTTACTTGGGTCGATGGCTAAATTGGTTAACGTGGTTGTAGGAGGGGGTGTTAAATGAGTGAACACGTACACACGTATGCGAAAGGGCGGCGCTGGTCGAAGGGACGTCGATCATTGTGTTTGTGGATTCGTTGGAATTCATTTCACCGCGACCTTGGACGTCGACGCGCCGTACAAACCAACCGACGAGCGGCAACTGAGCGAGCGAGCGCCGACCTTGAGTATATATACAGCGCGACGGCGCATGCACTGTCAGCTGTTGAATGTTCTCGAAGCGCGACGCCACATGCGCGTCCACTGGAGAATCAGGAGAATTGTAGATGTCGAACGCGGTGTGTAGAGGAGGAAGGGTGCACAGATGGTGGAGGAGTGAAGCGCGCGCGGTGTGTAGAGGAGGAAGGGATGCACAGATGGTGGAAGAGTGGGCGACGGCGCGACGGCGCATGCGCGCGCGTCAGCTGTCGAATGTTCGAGAAGCGGTGCGGACGGCGCGGACGGCGCACTACAAGGCGCGAGTATAAGATGCTTCCGCATCTAAAAGTGTGCAGTTTCTTGTTACGTTTGTTCTGCCATGCCCATGAACTAAGCATCCCACGTATAAACTGCCAAGAAATGTTACTGAATAAATGAAGTAGTTTGCTTAGAGCATGCTCATGCACTTGGGTGAACGACGTTTTTTTGGGGGGAAACCTTTTATTGACCGTCTGGTGAAGGCACACTTGTGACACGGACGAAGGGAACAAGAAATGCACGAACTATCGCACCTCATCTAAGAAACAAATTTTAGCACGCACTTTCTTGTTCCCTTTTTCTGTGTAAAAATTGCGCTGCTTCATTATATGGTATAGTGACCAGTGATCAACTACCCCATCTCTAAACTTCATTGAAACATTTAATGAGCCTACTTTTGCCAGATTTGTTCAAATGTATGTATTTTAACAGCTTCCCATATGTAGTATTCTTGCAAACTGTTAAAAAAATCCCGAATAATTTCATTGGAGCATGAAGTCTGTCTCCCCTAAATAAATCATATTATCGTCAATTAACCGATTACACCAGCAGCTGTGGTCTCCAAAGGGTTGTCCGCTCTCAAACTTCGGATGGTCTGGATGGCATACACAGGTTTCCCCATTGGGGAAGGGGGAGAGGCAAATTTCTATCACAGCCCTCCTTCCCCAGTCGTTCCTATTAGTCGAGTCCAAGATACAACAGACTTCCCAATAAAGGAAAAAAAAATGAAAATCAAGCAATGACGTGCTTCCCACAATGGCATGTCTGTGCTCTGGTAGTAGACAAGTACGCAGTTCTAAGAATGACGGAAGGTGTAAATTAAGGGCCCATTTTTTTCTTTCTTAGACACAATATTAATCAGGGCTAACAGACAATGAATGCCAAGGAAAGTATAGGGGAAGTTCTTGGAATGCAATGTAAGGTGCTTACGGCCGCCTTCACCGTTAAAAAATATTCGTGGCCATAACCCTGCCGTTTTAACAATGGCGGGAGGGGTCCGATGAGGCAATAGTATGGCGCAGACGTTGGCCCCCTTCCCCTTTTACTGCACTTAAACGATCAGGCTCAAGCATGTATATAGCATACGCAAGCTTTGCAAATGAATCGCATTTTTGCGAGAGCGGTACAGTGCCTATATATCTTGCATGCTCCAAGCATAGTCAAGAAGTCTATCCAACATTTCGTGCGCATCACATGCAGCTAATTGTATACGCGGCCGCAGGAGACCAGAACGGTACCGTGCTCGAAGTGCGCGCCGCGAACGCAACGAGGCGAGCGGGAAGGCCAAGGGCTACTTCGGGGCCTTGTTCGACGCCTTAACGACAACGGGTCGAGTGCCAGCGTGGATTACGACACGCCTCAGAAGCTCGAGAAGGAAGGACTCGCCGCGTTCGTCCTTGCCCTCGAGCGAGCGAACGGCAGCGACGACATCGACTACGCGTCGCCGCTACGGTATCGGACTGGACGTCCTGGCCATGGTCACGCCGGACATATCCAAACAGCACTGGGAGATCATGTTGTAGACACACTCGCGAGTTCTATATAATATAGTTCTACTTGGAGCTATTCAACAGACAGCATATATTGATTGATTGATTGATGTGTGGGGTTTAACGTCCCAAAACCACCATATGATTATGAGAGACGCCGTAGTGGAGGGCTCCGGAAATTCCGACCACCTGGGGTTCTTTAACGTGCACCCAAATCTGAGCACACGGGCCTACGACATTTCCGCAAATGCCAGACAGCATATATCCTCGTTGCAATAAAGTCCTCCCGACATCGTTATAAGCGGTCAATTTCAAAGTCGAAAGCTACCAAGAACAGTGATTCCTCATCGCAACAGAGTCAGCGGAGCATCTAATAACGCTACAAGCGGTATTTCGTTAAAAAAACTGAGGAGCGCCATGAGAGTTAGTGTGAAAGGAAAAAATTTTGAACGCGTGTCACCAAAAAAAAAACAAAAAAAAAACACTACTATCCGCTGTACGGCTCTATATACACTTTCTTGTTTGATAACGCAGATGTGGTAACACCGTTGAATGCTACGGCTACAAGCGCGATGACACAGCGTTATCAATATATCTACACGGACTCGGCCGCGGTCAGGGCGGCTTGCCGCACTCCACTGCCACGTATACCGCTATATCGTGCGCGGTTAACTTTCCACCTGAGCTCGACCTTGTTCTGTGCGGTGTTTCGCGAAAACAACACATGCGCAAAGCTATCTCATCTCTTCTATTCCGCCGCGGTGGTCTAGTGGCTATAAGGTACTCGGCTGCTGACCCGCAGGTTGCGGGATCAAATCCCGGCTGCGGCGGCTGCATTTCCGATGGAGGCGGAAATGTTGTAGGCCCGTGTGCTCAGATTTGGGTGTACGTCAAAGAACCCCAGGCGGTCGAAATCTCCGGAGCCCTCCACTACGGCGTCTCTCATAATCATATGATGGTGGTTTTGGGACGTTAAACCCCACACATCAATCAATCCTTCTCCTTCTGCGGAACCTCGTAAATAATGATTACCACTTCCTTCCCCAATCTGACTGCGCGCCTGAAAACGTAAACGCATATGCATACAGCTGTGTTGTCGGCAAGCGTCGCTTCGGTGCGAAAACAGTCGACGCATACGGTGCTCTTGCTTAACGAATTGCAGAAACACATGCCACATGTAGTCATGCCTAGTCATACCTGTTTGCGGATGATGCATACGGGTTATGCGGCAGACATGCTTCAGATCACACGCGTGGATGTACATAGTACAAATGTGTCGGGAGCCCTCCCTTTAATGCTGGGAATAGGGGGCAAGCGAAGCTCAGCATGAGCATGCCAGACGTACTTCCAATTAATTAATTAATTAATTAATTAATTACTTTCATTCACACGGCACATTGCTCCCTCCAAACGTTTTCTTCCCTCCATGCCAGCGACTGGAGTGAACCTGGATGCACGTGGCTACCAGAGCAGCACTCCGGTTGCTTCGGGCAACGACGACACTCATTCGTTAGTTCGCAGGCAAATATGAAATGCGGCAACGGGAAATGACGATGTGACGTCGAAAAAATAGCAGATTGCCGTATCAGTAACTCCTGAACGCCGACAACCCAACGATCGAGAGAACACCACATTTAGGAAAACGGCCAATACAAACACGCATGTGTGACCATGCGCGCTTTCGAGACTAGATGGTATTTCTTTTTCCTTGTTATGCGCTCGCTGGCACCGTGTTTTTTTTTTTTTTTGCGTACAACACCACTACCAAAATCCGCTATTCTTAACAAACAATTGACTTGAGAAAGTGGGGCAGCTCGCCCTAACCGCACGAAAAACAGATAGTTGCGATAGCGCGGGGAGTGTGGGTGACAGTTAACGTTCACCTGACCACTTCGTTAACGCAAAATTTGACCGTATCCATTGAGACGGCGTTGCATAACGCCGTTACCGGGAGCGAACGGCTTCGCAACCTGAACGTCGGAGAATTGCCCAACGTCACTACAGGTTCCTTCCTCCAGTAAATGCCACCCGGTGCCCATGGTGTGCACTCGAACCAGCACATACTCAAGCAACGCGTTCAATGGAGTCTTTCAGCGAGTTACAGAAGCACGGTATATATAACAATATCGCTCCTGCTTTCTTGCTCGTTTGAGGTTTAAAGCTCCTAATTCGAGTGACGACAGCTCAACACCATAGAAGTTTTTTTTTAGATGCGGAGCATCTAATACTCGAGGCTTGTAGTGCGGCGCCGTCCGCAAGCTTCCTCCTCCTTCTTCCACCATCTGTGCATCCCTTCCTCCTCTACACACCGCGCGCGCTTCACTCCTCCACCATCTCCCTTCCTCCTCTACACACCGCGTGCGCTTCTCCTCTTCACGAACATTCGCTAGCTGTATAATGTAGCGCGCATGCGCCGTCACGCTTCGAGAACATCGGCAGCTGACGCGCGCGCATGCGCCGTCGCGCTTCGAGAACATCGGCAGCTGACGCGCGCGCATGCGCCGTTGCGCTTCTCCCCCTTCTCGAACATTCGACAGCTGACAGTGCATGCGCCGTCGCGCTGTATATATACTCAAGGTCGGCGCTCGCTCGCTCAGTTGCCGCTCGTCGGTTGGTTTGTACGGCGCGTCGACGTCCAAGGTCGCGGTGAAATGAATTCCAACGAATCCACAAACACAATGATCGACGTCCCTTCGACCAGCGCCGCCCTTTCGCATACGTGTGTGCGTGTTCACTCATTTAACACCCCCTCCTACAACCACGTTAACCAATTTAGCCATCGACCCAAGTAAGTCGCAATTTAACACCCCATTTCACAACCACGTTAACCAATTTAGCCATCGACCCAAGTAAGTCGCACTTTAACACCCCGTTAACCAATTATATGCTCCGCATCCTCCTCAGTGTTCCCCCGAGGGAAGCTGCGGGCAATTTTTTTTTTTCAAAACTTACGGTGGTGTTATCACACATGATTGTTGCTATTCAGCCTACGCATATTAACGAGGAAGCCGTCGTTCGGGGGACGCGCACTGTCACTGGAACTGGGATCGGCTAAAACACAACGAGCGAGAAGGGGGGGGGCGGTACCGTAATACCATACCGTAGTTTGCGTACCCCATTTCCGTAACTTGCTAAAAGACTATTATGACGAGATTTGCGTAGAAGAATGTGGGATGAACTAGCGATGGCAGCGACACCTTAAGGTGCCGTGTTCAAAACTTCCAGATATGCAGCCTGAAAATTCATACTTCAATACGATACATACACGCAATATTATAGTCGTCAGCTGTCTTTTAGCACGCTGATGTAGGGGCATGATCATAACCATAGTCATAATCATCAGGCCCGTTTCAGAAGTCCTTATCCATGAGATGAGAACGTCAGCGGCGAACGAAATTGTTTCCAACGTGGAAACTGTTTCTAAATACAGGTTGACAGGAAGTCACCGTCGTCGCCTGCCGTTTCCATTGAAGCCGCGTCCGAACGTCTTTGATACTATTCGCTGTGCCATAGACTAGAACAATGTGAAACATGTAAAAAAAAAAGAAGAGAGAGATGAATTTCGCAGGAACGGCGCGGCACATGCAGTAACCGAGGTATACTTTAAGACAACCTGACCCAATAATTCTCTGTTCTTGATTTTTCTCTCATGCACACACCGAATACACAGGCGGTGTATACATGTTCGAGGCAATTTTTACCCTGAACTAAAAAATAAATAAAAATAGATTTCGTAGCCCAAAAGAAATTCCTTGAAGGGACTTCGAATAACCGAAGCAATGCGTGATTATTAAACCAATTTGCTTATTATTTTCTCATTTCAAGAAATGAAAACTGGATACCATTCTGAAGACGCGCATCTTCATTGGCTCATAAACAGAAAAATAAACGTTCATGTGCATATATAGGCGTTTTGTTACATCACTGTAGTGTTAACTCTCTGTATCGTCCGGCGGAGGAAATGCGGGAAGATGGCGGCATTCGAGAGCCAGTCGCACTTGGACGCAGCGTATACAGTTGGATGACCGACATGGTCCATAGAGTTTCCTAATATACACTAGAGGGAATTCTCGCGCTAGTGTCCATGGGAGCTGCAACGCACGGCGCTTCAGCGAGCATGAAAATGATGGGTAGTACACACATTTGTCTAATCTTCGTACTTCTGGCCTGCCTTTGGCTCCGTGTGTCTTCGTGTGGCTTGGAGTCGTTTTCCACGAAACAAAAAGGAGCAGACGTTCAGCGGTTGTGCTTCACCACCTTATTTATTTAGCCTTATTTTTTTCAAATCGGGTCACGAAGTTCACAAGGGTTGAATCTTCCTTTCAAAACAAAACCGAAACACAGCAATAAACGAAGCCACAAGTATACTATTCGCCACCTGCAAGTACGAACACTATAGGCAAATGTGTGTGCTACCCATCATTCTCATGGTCGCGAAACGATCGCAGCGACAGAGTACCCTCTAGTTAATTCCAGGAAACTCTGACATGTTTGACCACCTGAACGAAAACTGGAATCCGTCGGTGCGTAGCCCCGGTGCCGCCCCCATCAGCCTGTGGCGGCGCCTGGAAACACGAGCCTACGCAGCCAGCGACATCTAGGCACGTTTTCGAATAACTTCTCACGCTGCATGGTGACCTATAAGTTGCTACGCCAGAGACTGAATGGTCCTACAGATTCAGATTCTTTTTCGGCAACGCGACAACAGTTCGCAGACATCTGCAGTGTATACAAAGAGATCACGCATGCGCAATAGTAGACGTATGGAGCCGCAAAAATATACGATGTAACTGCGCAAAAAAAAAAAAAAAGATGAACGGGAACACAAAGGGTGAGAAAAGCATAAATAGGCACCGTTTTTTTTTTCTTTTCTCTCCCTCGGTGTTTCCGATCGTTTTTCGCGCAGTTACGTAATGTATCATTACCATCTCGCCCATCGCACCACTCTTCTGCCAAAGTATCCTTTTGCGCAGAAACGCTAATAAAGAAAGAAGAAAAGAACGCTATCTAACGCACTAATCTGTTTTCACATTTGGCTCAGGAACGTCCTGTCCTACCTCTCAGCTGGAATTCAAACCCTACCACTTCATATCCCTGGAATTCCGCGTGTTTACCCACGTCTCGTCATACATCATGCGACAAGCTCATTATGGAAGAGTATAGAAGATAGTCATGCTGCGAGGTAACTACAGACAACATGTTTCAAGACGAGAACACAATACAGAAGGCTTACAAAGATGACGTCATTCCTTATGAAATCGTGTGAGTCGGCAACCACTGCAACGGCATAAACGCGGTAATGAGAATCTAATTAGACAATAGAGTGCGAATCGATTAAATACTCAGCGACAATGGAAATATAATTGGTGTTGAAAAACGTGGTGTCAACTTGAATGTGAACTCTCGACACGTAACAAATGGAAAAAATAGAGGAAGGGCCTATATACGATATTGGTAGCTATCTTGTTTTATGCAACATTGCTATCGGCTGGTTAAGAATGTGTACGTCATCTTTTACGGCGATGCATTCATTATTGCTGCTCTGTCACAACGTCAAAGTGGCTACGGACGGACGGTAAAAGCGGTAACGTTTCTTGACCAAGCAACTATGTCACATGACGACATCATTATCATTGATTGTTTGATTGATTGATTGATTGATTGATTGATTGATTGATTGATTGATATGTGTGGTTTAACGTCCCCAAACCCCCTTATGATTATGAGAGACGCCGTAGTGGAGGGCTCCGGAAATCCCGACCACCTGGGGTTCTTTAACGTGCACTCAAATCTGAGCACACGGGCCTACAACATTTCCGCCTCCGTCGGAAATGCAGCCGCCGCAGCCGGGATTCAATCCCGCGACCTGCCGGTCAGCAGCCGAGTACTAGACCACCGCGGCATGGCGACGGCATCATTATGTTACGTCACAATTTTGTTATATGTGACATGTGGTGACGTCATCGGGCGGTAATTATTTAGTCATCGCGTTGATGCCGCCGACACTCAATCTTCGTGTTCGGTGCGGAATCTAAGTTTTTTAGCCTTAATAGTCATTTTTACTTCATGGTTAGCGAGCCACAACAGCTTGCTGTTGCAACGGTAGCTCAGTTTGCGACATGTGGATTTTGGCTACGCAGGGCGGTCACGCATGGTTGGCTATTCTGTCGTCCAGTGCATTCCTGACGCCCGCTTACGTGGACACACGCACTTGGCTCGCTGGTAGCCGTCCACCTGAGCGGGAGGCTCGCTTAGCTACGCGCCCACTGGGAGACCGAAGCGGCACTCGGTCTCGCATGGAAGGTAAACGCTGGCGCAAATCTGTGCATATGATCCGCTCTGCACCTATACGATCATTTGCAGACCCTGCCCGACCGATAAGCACGCAGTCGACACAATGCCTCGAATCGTATCCTCCACTTAACAAAAAAAGCCGCCGGCTGGACCTTGCGCGGCGATGAAGCTAGAGATAACCTCGAACTGATACGCGATAGAAGACGGCTTCAGCGCTAACAAAGATTGCCTCACAAGTACACGACTTTTGACTATTCCTTCTCCTTTTTTTATTTCCTTTTAAAAGAAAAAAAAAACTGCGAGTGTTTACAGAGGTTCTGAGTATATGGCAGTTCATGTATGATTCATGCATGGTTTGCCTGATATTGTTGAATAGCTGAACATGGAATTGTATAAGGTTTTGAATTACAGTTTCTAAGCTATTTGCGTTTTGTATTAAACTGCTGTTTGTGTTATTGTGCTGCCTGGGGCTAGGGGCCTAGTCAGGCGACTTTGAATGTTGCCTTTTGCCATTGCCCCAGGGCAACCTATTTTGTTGGCGAAAAAGTAAACAATGCAATCCAATACAATACAATACACGGGCCTCGAACACTTTCGTCTCCATCGAAAATGCGGAATCGCAGCGTACATTCGATCAGGAGTCGATCACCACAACCACCGTAGCGGGTGACACATCACGGCAGGCCCCAGACACTCGCTCTTATGTTGACCTCATGCGATCGTCGCGACCGCGTATGCAGGCGTACCGGTCGACCGCTACCGAAGACGTCCGCCTCGAAGGTGTGGGGCAGATCTCAGGCGACCAGCTCTTCTTCGTCACCTTCCTTCACTGCGCCTCCCCTGCGAGCCAGCCCGATGGCGAGCGCGAGTCCTCACGGCATCGTCAACTCCGCCTTGAGGAACGTGGAAGGGTTCACACACAGCTTCAACTGTAGTCCTGGTGTGCCTATGAACCCTGATGCACAGTGCAGCTTCTTCTCAAAAGCGCACATCATCGGCGCGTCCTTACGTGTAACTATATGCATATGTGACGCTATGATGTCCTGCCTTCTTACGTCACACATATATGTGCTTACCACCAATGAGGCCCCCTTTGTGGAACACTTTTACGTTTTTTTTTTTCTTTTTCGTTACTGTGATTCTACTAGGCCATGCGCGTTCACAATATGTACGGTTTCATTCAGCCGTGAAGGCAGCACGAATGTTCGGACGTGGTATGTGTTAGCGTGCTGTGCGTTGTGCATGGTGTGCACCCTTGCATTTTGCCTTTTACATATATGCCAGCTAAGCGGTCCTTGGTGCACAATCTGAACTTCGTCGCTGGCTGTGCACTGTTGTGCACTGGCGTAGCGTGCTCATTCTCGATTTGTTTGTTTTTTTTCGTTTTTCACTTTTACATGTGTGTATACACGCTTCTCCTACACCAAGAAATTTCTACCTATACGCTCCCGCTGTTGTATGATTCGCAGTGTTCACAGATGCTATAGTTAACTACACCGCCATAGAAGTCAAAGAGGGAGATTACTTTCGAATACGAGTCGTCTTAGGCGATTGCATAACGCCCCCTCTGAGTTTTAATCGTATTGCTGTCGTTTGTCATTGCCTCCCAAGAGGCCACAATCTGCGCTATCGGTGGGATCGACCGCACAGAGAAGCTGACTCACACAAAAAAAAAAAACAACAGAGAGAGATATACATAAAACTGCAGTACTTCAACCTCGCTTTTACCAAGGTGACTGTTTACTCAGCACTTTTTTCTACGTGTTATTTTTATTTCTTTAAAAACGCACGGGACAGCGATACAGACAATCCCACAGCACAGCTTGCGGCCGCCCCGACACGAGGAAGTTCAATGTTCAGAGCTCTAGACAACGTTCGAAACGGAAAACGAGAGATACCAGCAGCAGTCCTCGTGACCACAAGTCGGAAGCCGGGGCGAGTATCCGGCGAGGGAGGGAATGGCTCTCCTCAGCGGCTGCGAACAGTGCGATAGGTGGCAGGCTTTATCTATCGAGAGCGCGCACAACCGCGGCTGCAGCGCTAGTTATCTAAGCGGCGAGCTTTGGAAATCGTGGGCTCATGTCGTAACGACCTTGACTTTTGATCTCGCCGCAAGAGACAAAAGAACGCATCCCTCCACACGGCATGGAGTGATCAGGGGTCGATTCCATTATGATCCACAAGTACCTGTAGAGCGCGTATTCACTCCGCAGTCCACACAGATACGAACGTGAACCTATATTACTCATAACCTCCGCATGGTTGTCGCAATATGTCATCTTATCAGCGTGCAACTGCGCTGCCAAAGCAACCACATTGTATGGCATATTCCTCTTCCCTTTCCCAACCTCAGACATCAGTCCGCAATGCTTGGCAAGAGTCGCCCGTACAAGATGGAGACTGTGGAGAAGCATGGGCAGCAAATTATCATGTATTGCAGAAAACAAAGCGGCGAAAATCTTGCTGCGTGGGTCATGCCCACAGCGAGGCCTTTCAGAACATGGTGGCAAGAATTAATCCCTCCGTCACTAGCGTAGCTAAAAAGAAAAGAAAAAGCAGGGGGGGGGGGGGGGTGATCCCCTTGCTTCAGAATTTGAAGTTCGGTGCGTTCACTGTAATACGGAACATCCGGGTAGCACTAATTAGGCTAAAAAATCGACGTAATCGAAGGAATATGGGAATACAACACGCAATGACAATCGTACTGAAACGCATACAGGTAATCGGGAATGTACTGTTGTGTCCCGTATATGGTATGTTATTGTCGGAGCTGAAAAGGAGTAACGGAAAAATTACCGTACAAGGTGTGCGACGAATGCGCATATGCGATTCCGTCGAAAGGCGCGCAAGAATGCGAAGTTGCGTCGACTCGACGCAAACATGCGGAAAGGCGCCGCCGTTGTTTTGCAATGCACGCTTCAGCGCGCACGCCTTCGGGGCACGTGGGAAGACTATAGTTTTCCCACGCGATTAAATTCTGTATACAAAGTGTAATCCCCGAAATTTCCGCCACACCCTTCTTTTAACGCGATAACATTGAAAAGGCCGTGCACGCCACGTTTTCCGTTTGCGCGAAATCTCTAAGGATGCCAACAGTTAAAGCTAAGAGTTAGAGCCGCAATCGAAAGCAAGCATTTTGCGTGGCAGTCAGGTACTGGACCACACGGAGAGATCGAAGCATTCCAAGCTTCAGCAATGATGAGGATATGGGCGTCAATGCAGCAATACAGGCGTCACGTTGAGTGATGATTAACAATAACAGCTATAGACGCATCATATTTTGTTGCAGAAACGTACAGAATTACCTTCTCCTTGGTGACAGTGGTTACCATGCTCGACTGCTCACCCGAAAGTCGCGGGTTCGATTCCGGCAGCGCCGGTCGTATTTCGCTAAAGGCAAAACGCTATCGGCTCGTGTAGTCTGCGCTGTCAGCGCACGTTAAAGAACACCAGGTGGTCGAAATTCCTGGAGCCCTTCGCTACGGCGTCTATCATTTTATCGTAGTTTTGGCACGTAAAACCCCACGTATACCTGTGTAAGATGATAAGCACAGACTCGCACAACACGTCACGGCCTGTGAACCGCATTACGAAGTATACACATCACACAACGTAAGCCGCGTTACAACTGGTTTAATAAAGGTTGCCTAAAGCCGTCCACCCATTTCGAGGGGTTCAGCAATACCTCATCACTTTCAGCCACAGTATCGACAAGGAGGCGCTACGCAGGAGCGTCTATTGTCCAAAAGCACGAAACGGTCTCTTCGTTTTTGTAATGCAAATTATCACGCGTAAGAATGAAAATAAAGACGTAACTATAGTACTGTGCGCAATGAAAGGGGCGTTGTGTTGTGATAATTACGCGTATGGCCGTGTGACTCAAGAGCACAACACGCGAGAGAGGCGATGCGAACAAGGTCCTATAACGCTATTGCCTTGCACTCTTGAAGACAAATCTTAAGCGTGCTCCAATTTTGGTATGGTCATGAATGTATTCGGTTTTTTTTTTCTTTAACATGACGCGCGTACACACACACACACACACACACACACACACACACACACACACACACACACACACACACACAGAGAGAGAGACAGACAAGCGGCGCTATTCAGCCGAACGACACAAACGACGAGTGCAAACGTGCCAGGGGGCAGGAATATATTCAATCTTTATCACTACCTGTTCATCAGTTCTACTTCATTTTACTATCGCGGATTGTTCCACAACTGAGAGCACCATGCACGGTGCCGACGCGCGAGATCTGTAAAGAGTTTCTTATCGGTATCAGCAGCTGATAAACCAGGCTGTTGTATTTGTCGCATACTGGGAAGCAGCCCCCGCTGCGGGGGAGCGTTAATTGAAAGACTCCGCGGCGAAGAGGGGGAGGAGGGGCAACTCGGAGGGACTCGTTTTCGGGTGGTTCGCGTGACGGGCAATGCGAAAGGAGCGAAGGGCGTCCTTGACATCTGTTTTTACCTACAAGCCTAGCCGTGAAGGGAAAAGGGGGTGAGGGCCACAATGACCCTTCTCGAACACGCGGAAAGCGTTTTGTCCATCTGTCCTTGAAGACCGTCGCACGTGCGGGGTGCGGAGGAAACTCTTTGACAATACTTGTGCTTCTCTGTTTGCTTTTCCTTTTTTTTTTTCTTCCCCTCTCTACGACAGCGGTACATAGCGAACGAATAAACCAGTCTTCGTGATGCGTTCAAACTGAAAGGACGTGTTTTTTCTCTGTCGTCGTCTCGCTAGAAAAAGTCTGCCTCCCTGCTATTCCGCTACAACATTTTTTGGCGCCGAAACCCGGGAATAAGGGACCCAAAGATGGACATCGACAGGATGAAGCGCAAAAGGGCCGTGGTGCGAACGTCAACAACAAAGCTGCTCAATGACATCGCTACCATGGAGGACGACGCGTCACTCGGTGAGCTTGAAGAAAAGATCAACCTTCTCACCCTTAAGGAAGACTCACTCAAAGAGCTAGATCGGGAAATTGAGATTGGCGTAGAAGATGATGCATTAGAGGAGGAAATTGCATGCTCCGAGAACTACAAAGAAAAGATCAACGTAGCAAGGACTAAAGTACAGCTCATGCTACGTGAGCTTAGCTGCACTAACGCCGCATCAGTGAGCGCTTCGCTAGATCGCACCTCAAGTTCCTCAGATCAAAGAGAATCTAGCCGTAACATCCCGCAAGTAACCCCCACAGTAAAGCTGCCAAAACTAGAGATAGCAAAGTTCAACGGCGAGCTTCGACAGTGGCAAGGCTTTTGGAGTCAGTTCGACACGACAATAAACGCTAACCACCACCTGTCAAACGTGGACAAGTTCAAGTACCTGAACAGTTACTTAACAGGAAAAGCAGCGGCTGCCGTTGCGGGTCTTGATTTGTCCGACGGAAACTACGAAGTTGCTCTCTCGCTGTTAAAGGAAAGGTTCGGTCGTAAAGAAGCCATAATCGAGGATCACATGTCCAGACTGCTCAATATCAAGTCAGTGCGTGACTCGCGGAACCTCAGCCAACTTCGGAGCCTCGTTGACGAAGTAGAGAGAGGTGTACGGAGCCTCACTTCTCTTGGCGTCGGTGTCAGCACGTACGGAGCTCTGCTCCTGACAGTAGTAAAGAAGGCGGTGCCTGCGGACCTTCATCTCGAATACTGTCGACGAAAGGGCGCTACTACAGGAGGCAGTGAACTGGAGGCATTTGCGCATTTTTTGAGAGTCGAGGTAGAGGCACGGGAGATTATACAGCGGGCCGAAACACCAAGGGGCATGTGTGTAGAATCGTCTGTCGAAAACCGTAACAGCACCTTTAAAGCGGCGAGAATGTCTTCAGCCGCTGCACTGCATACCATGACCAAGGAGAGAAAAGGGTGTCTGTTTTGTTCGTCAGGGTGCCACGAAAGCGGTGACTGCGATGCAGAGATGTCGGCAGCTGATAAAAGAGAAATGCTGAAGCGTGAGAATAGATGTTTCCGCTGCACAGTAAAGGGGCACACGTCAAGAGAGTGCCGTAAGGCCAAATGGCTCAGGTGTGCCAACTGTAGCGGAAAACACCTCACGGCTATGTGTGATCCTGATTTCAGAGAATACCGTGGCAGTGGTGAACAGAATGCATCCTCTCCACCAGCGACAGGACAAGCCACAGTGCTAAAGTCTTCTCTAGGCTCAGAGGAGAAATTTATGTGCATGGAGGGGCATCAGTTTCTTCTGCAAACAGCACGAGCTTGGACAGTGGGACCGCACAAAAGTACGCTTGTCAGGCTTCTCCTAGATGGTGGCAGTCAAAGGACGTTCATCCATCGCAAGTTGTCTGAAAGACTGCAGTTGAACGTGCTTGGGGAAGAGGAACTTAAAATCTATGCCTTCGGCGACAAGTCCGCTATAACCCGCACTAAAGCGCGTCTGGTCGAGCTGTGGCTGCAAAGCCAGTACGACGGGAAAAGGGCGCGAGTGGAGGCCCTCGAAGTTCCCTGCATCTGCGCAGATATAATGGCTGCGCCTTTAAAGTCAGTTCTTCTGGAACTTTCGAAATTTGGCTTGCCAGTCGCGGACGTCGCGCAGGGTGACGGAAGTGAAAACATTGATCTTCTGATCGGCGCTGATCATTATTGGGAAATTGTCACGGGATCCACTAAGCGCCTAACCTCCAAGCTGATGGCAGTAGAAACTGCATTTGGGTGGACAGTCCAGGGCCAGGTAGGCGCAAAAAGGTCACCAGGAGTCTGTCCCTCTGTTGCTGGCGTAATGCGAGTAGCAGTGAGCGAACAAACTAACAAAGAAATATCAGCGCAGTTGAGGTCATTCTGGGAGCTCGAACACATTGGTATCAAGGAACACGAACCAGCTCGCCACCAAGACGCAATCCAACAGCACTACAAAGAAACCGTCAAATTTGAGCATGGGCGGTACACAGTGTCTTTCCCCTGGAAGCCTATGGTTGATGAGCTCGACGACAACTACGAGTGCGCCGCGAAGCGTCTTAGAGCCAACACGACGCGCCTTTTGAAGGGAGATTCCTTGATCGTGGAATATGACGCCTGCATCCGAGAATACATCGAAAAGGGCTATGCAGAGCCAGCCAACAAGCATTGCAGCGCTTCGGAAGGTCCGGTGTATTACATGCCACATCAAGCAGTTGTTCGACAAGAAAGCCTGACAACAAAAGTGAGGGTGGTGTTCGACGCATCATCAAGTGCCAAAGATCGCCTCTCACTGAATGATGTTTTGGAAAGTGGTCCAAAACTTAATCCAGAGCTCATTGATTTGTTGATCAACTTCCGCACTTACAACGTCGGCATCGTCGCGGATATTGAAAAGGCATTCCTTCAAATATCTCTGTCAGAGGGTGACCGGAACGCTGTGCGGTTTCTCTGGTATGCTGCCACTCCGAAGAAAGGTGAAGAACTTCCAGCGGTGGCGGCCTACCGGATGACGCGCGTTCCGTTCGGTGTTACATCCAGCCCATTCCTATTAGCCGCAACATTACGACACCATCTTGAAGGACTCCCAGAGCAGTATGCTGAGACTGCGAACATCCTGCGCAGCCATCTCTATGTTGACGACCTTGTGACAGGGGTCGACACCCTCGAACAGGGTAAAGTGCTATGCCAGGAATCAAGCGATATATTATCTCAAGCAGGAATGCGGCTCCACAAGTGGATGTCTAACGACCACGATTTAGTCAACTTCATAGAGGATGGGAACGTGGCGAAGAGGAATGCAAATGCCGAACTTCCTGCAGCCACCAAGGTATTGGGAGTAGGTTGGAATGCTCATACAGATAACTTCGAGTACAATCTGACCTCACTTCTTGAATTCCTCACCACCAGAGCCGACAGCAAGAGATTCGTATTGCAAGTCTCAGCCAGAATTTTCGACCCCTTTGGGTTTATCGCTCCTACAACACTGTACGTAAAGACAATGTTCCAAAGGTTGTGGGAGTTGGGAGCGGGTTGGGACGACCCCTTGCCAGAATTGATGCAAGCGGAGTGGAAGTGCTGGTGTGAAGAGCTTCAATGCATCAAGGCGGTGTCCATTCCGAGGATCATCGCAAGGGATTTCCGAGATGAAAAGACAGAGAAGGTGTTGCACATTTTCTGCGATGCCAGCCCAAAGGCCTACGGTGCTGTCGGATACGTTGCATGCAAGTCTGCTCAAGGAATAATCAATATAAGCCTAATTATGGCCAAATCAAGAGTTGCCCCTTTGAAGCGCCTCTCGTTACCCCCGACTAGAGCTGATGGGGGCCCTCATTGGTGCTCGACTGTGCCACTACGTTGCCAAGGCCTTGAACCTCCAGAATGCTGCTGCCATCCTTTGGACCGATTCCACAGTGGCTATGCACTGGATTAAAGGAAACGCTGCCAGATGGAAGCCCTTCGTGGCAAACCGAGTATCAGAGGTTCAGGCGCTGACTGATCCCGAGGATTGGAGGCACTGCCCAGGACTAGACAACCCCGCTGACCTAATCACTCGCGGTATCCTCCCATCAGCCTTGTTAGAAAGCGAATTGTGGTGGAGAGGACCACACTGGCTTCACAAGGATAAGACGCATTGGCCAACGACCGGTGAGCAGAGCCCAGGGGCAGTAGAATGTCACCTGGAAGAGCGAAAAGTGACGGTGATGCCCGTAATATCATCGCCGTTCGAGGCAGTGCTGAAAGTAGAGGAGTTCAGCTCATGCAGCAGAGTCGTGCGCTTAACTGCGTGGGTCCGCCGCTTTGTCAACAATTGCCGCCGCGGGAAAGAAAGGAAAGGTGGTCCGCTACGAGCTGAAGAGGTGATCGATGCTGAGAGGTACTGGGTGACAACAACTCAAGGAGAAGCATTCAGTGACGACATTTCCAACTTGAAAGCCCAAAGACCACTGCACAAAGGCTCTCCTGTTCTGCCACTCAGTCCGTACCTTGACGGGGAAGGTCTCATGCGAGTTGGTGGACGCTTGCAATTCACCGACAACCACGAAGAGACTAAACATCCCATCATTCTACCTAGCACTCATCCCTTCACGCTACTGCTCATAAGGAAAGAGCACGTGAGAATGCTACACTCAGGGGTGCGCGACACCTTGGCGTCATTGCGAGAGTCGTATTGGATCATCCGAGGGCGCCAGGCCGTAAAAAAGGTTATCAAGCAGTGCCTCATCTGTCGCAAACAAAGTTGCCCTCAAGCCACGGAACCAGTGGCACCACTTCCAGCTGACAGAGTAACAGAAGGAAATCCGTTCGACACTGTCGGCATCGATTTCGCAGGACCTTTGATTTGTCAAGAGTCGCGCGGTGCCCGAAAATGTTACATCGCAATTTTAACCTGCGCTGTGACACGTGCCGTCCATCTTGAGCTCGTTAGCGACATGTCGACTACAGCCTTTCTCCTGGCTTTCAAGCGCTTCGTGGCTCGCAGGGGAATCTGCTCGACTATTTATTCGGACAACGCGCTAACCTTCAAGAGAGCAGCAAAAGATCTGAATGCAATGTTCACGCTACTAAAATCAGAGGAAATGCAGTCATACTTCGCCGGAAACCAGATCAGGTGGAAGTTTATTGTTGAAAGGGCAGCTTGGTGGGGCGGATTCTGGGAACGGTTGGTGCGATCGGTGAAGGTAGCGTTGCGCAAGGTGTTAGGTCGGAGCAGTTTAAGCTTTGAAGAACTCACAACTGTCTTGTACGAAGTCGAGGCCGTAATAAACTCACGCCCATTGACTTTCACCTACGATGATGCTCAAGAGCCAGAACCACTGTCGCCGGCGCACTTCCTCGTCGGAAGAAAGCTGACAACCCTTCCTCCACACCACCTGCCAGCCGAAATTCCGGGCGGTGACGCGCATATCTCACGACGCTGGAAGTACCGGTCTGCCATGGCTGAAGGATTCTGGAGACGGTGGCGGAGAGAGTACTTATTGGAGCTTCGATCGGCGCATCTGTCCCGGCCAACGACATCGAGTGACCTAAAGATAGACGATTTAGTTCTTTTAAAGGAAGATCATCTCAAACGACACATGTGGAAGATCGCCAGAATCAAGGAAACGTTCAAGGGCAGGGACGGCAGGGTGCGGGCCTGCAGTTTGAAACTAAGCGGGGGAACGGTGGTGAAACGACCAATACGGCTGCTTTATCCGCTAGAAGTCGACCGACAATGAGCTCAAGAGTTCGCTCATCCGGGGGAGGTTGTTGTATTTGTCGCATACTGGGAAGCAGCCCCCGCTGCGGGGGAGCGTTAATTGAAAGACTCCGCGGCGAAGAGGGGGAGGAGGGGCAACTCGGAGGGACTCGTTTTCGGGTGGTTCGCGTGACGGGCAATGCGAAAGGAGCGAAGGGCGTCCTTGACATCTGTTTTTACCTACAAGCCTAGCCGTGAAGGGAAAAGGGGGTGAGGGCCACAATGACCCTTCTCGAACACGCGGAAAGCGTTTTGTCCATCTGTCCTTGAAGACCGTCGCACGTGCGGGGTGCGGAGGAAACTCTTTGACAATACTTGTGCTTCTCTGTTTGCTTTTCCTTTTTTTTTTTCTTCCCCTCTCTACGACAGCGGTACATAGCGAACGAATAAACCAGTCTTCGTGATGCGTTCAAACTGAAAGGACGTGTTTTTTCTCTGTCGTCGTCTCGCTAGAAAAAGTCTGCCTCCCTGCTATTCCGCTACAACACAGGCAGGGCTTATTATGCTCAAAGGGAGCCTGTCATTTCTTTTCTAAATGAGAAAAAAAAAACTTTCCTACGATGTCGATATAAAACAGTAAGATTAATACCATGCATTGCGATATAAGTTCATCGTTGGCAAATAATGTTTACGTTATCGCTACTATTATAGTTACTGTGTGTGCAACACGCGTCCCACTCTCAGAATCCTCTTTTGTGCTGGCGTTTGTTCTTACGGAAGCGCCTTTGGTTCTCCAATACTTGTCCTATATGTGCTACTTCGAGAATGTGCGTCATACGGTAGATTCTCAGTTGAATATTTCGCGGCAACCTTTTTTTTTTCATCTTTTGAAAGGCGGAAGCCTTCGATGCTTCATCAAACGCGAAAAATTATCGTCGGCGTCAACACGGGTGATGCGAAAAATCCGATAACATTCGATCCTAGAAATCTGTGACGTCATCGTGACCTCCATACACGACATCGTCGATTGGTCAAGCATGACCCAATCCCGGAGACCCTGCAAGATCACGCGAGAAGCACCAAGTTTCTATCGCATTCAACCTCGGAGTCTACACGAAATTACATTAGGGCAAAAAGCTCTCGAGGCTGGGGATTCTGGGGAAATCAATTCAACTGACTGATAACAAAAAGAAGAAAAGCAAGAAGATAGACGCCGCCTTCGAGTCGTCTAAAGTGTATGCACGAGGAACTGCATTTCGTAGCGATGGGAGCTGGTGAACCTGCAGGCAAGCACGTGGAATGCGCGCACCGACTCGGTGATGCCGGAAAGTGCACTTCACGGAGTCGGTGACCCGGCCAGACTTCCTCCTCAGCGCCAGTGGTTTCATTTATGTGCGCGCTCCTATCGAAGGCCGAGCGAACGCGTCACTCAACGTGCAGGTCGTAAGACCGAGATCGCATCGTGCACGATGACGTCAATACGGCCATAAGCCAAGTCACTGCACACTACGACGACGCGTCGCCGAGCTTTTTCGTTCGCATGTCCTCTGCTCGGGCACGATACGCGTTGCAGCGCGTCAGCTCGTGGATTGTGGACTCGGCGTCGCGCCCTCTCCCTAAGGAAGGAGCGAACTTGCACCTTTGTGTAGCCACTCTCCCTCTCCTTTCGTAGGGAGAGGGCGCGGCACCGAGTCTACACGCCTGGCGCTGCAAGGCGTACGTGTGGTCAGACCAAGTTTACCGCGTCTGTCTCTCGCCGTTATCCTGTGCGTGTGCGCCTTCATTGTGTCTTCGTTTTAGGGCGCTTTTACCGTCCTTAATCATAGAATACCAACGTGCCCACATGTCTACTACCTTGGTCAGCCTTATATGTATGGCAGTGCTTATGTCGGTCAGCTGTCCTTAGCTCACCGGTTTCCGGAGGTTGAATGGGAGTACTAGGAAGAGGTAAACAATTCTTGGAATGCTGCGTCAGAATGCTGCATGAATAATTCATCAGTTTATTCTTTTTCGATCCGATAAGACACCCAAGCACCCTCGCATTCTGTTAGAAATTGTTGTAGAACTTTCCGAGGATGCGTCCAGTAGCAGCTGTTGTATTCTGGTTCGAGGAGAGGAAAGACACTTCTGCAACCCCAAAAAAAGGATCAAGGCGCCGCGTTTTGGGGGGAAATGAAAGGGGAGAATGTAGAGGAAACAGGAGGCCACCTTGTCATTGAATCAGTATCCACAACGCCAAGCGAAGTGCCGGGGAACTTCCATTGCCACTCAAAAACCCCGTGGGTACCCGATGGCACTGAAAATCGCACCCAGTACAACCCGCTTTGGAGGCGTACGTTATCACCCCTTGACCAACGCTGCAGTCTGTGCGTCCATGCAGTGCTGTGCACAGCAGTAGCTGACCTTCTCCTGAGCGGGGGGATGCCCTGGTCAAGGTATACATAGGAGGGCGACTATGACCGATTACATTCACTTAAATGACACGTTGGCTGAAAGGATGTAATGCTGTTAGACATGGCTTCTCATACACACTTCGCAGTATGTCGTGGCAATAAAGAGAGATGCTAAACTTCAGTACAGCACACGTTAGCATTCTTCCGGGCAGGTATACACAGCGCTGTTGTAAAAGGAAAAAAAGTGCCGCCATATCCACGAAGTGAATTATGATGAGTGGGCGAAGCTCCGGAGGTAAACCATGAATCCTCCGTAAATTTTACCCACTCTATTCATTACAATGCTCCCCCTAGCGTACGTCACCGCACTTAATCGAATGATTGCCTTCCGCCAATGACACGCGCCATATGTGACATCATTCCTATTTTATAACATCTCGCATCTTTCATCATCAACTACAGGTACCGCCGTCTAGTTTATAAAATCTTGCGTCTTTTTATCCTCAGCTACAAGTACCACCATCTAGTGAACACTGCAAAAACTAAACGAGAGGTGGCTACATACAGGGGACGCACAGCTCACGCCTTAAGGAGCTTCGCCCCTAAAAAGAAACAGAATGAATATGGTTGACAATGATGGACAACTGGGCAAGCAGGCTGCGCGCAGGCTTACTCCAGCGCCTGAAGAGCAGGCCTTTACGCAAAAACAAAAAAAAACAACGAAATGCCCGGATGACCTATTGGAGAAAGAGAATATTGTAAGTGACGCCACGGAACCCAACTTGTCATGTACTCCGAAAACGGCTGCCTGTCGAGATGGGCAGCAACACTTGTCAGCCTCTGTCATTCTTGCTCCCCGAATAGTGAAACAAGCCGTAGCGCTTGCGTTATTCCTCTCTATTTCGTACACTCATGGCGCAGTCCACACAAGGGCGATAAAGCGTAAGAGCGTCGCAGTTAACTATAGCGCTCGCATAACTGGGTGTAAACGCTATTAAGCTTGCAAGAACGAGGCGCGCATACGCAACATCGCTACTTAGCGTGATTCATGTAGGCGAGAGTACGCGAGAAATCAACGTCGAGGTTTCTCTTTTTCTCTCTTTCAAATGAAGCTTCCATAGCTTCAGAAGTGTCGGTGGCTATGTAGGTGTGTAAAAAAAACAGGCCCCGCCGCGGTGGTCTAGTGGCTAAGGTACTCGGCTGCTAACCCGCAGGTCGCGGGTTCGATTCCCGGCTGCGGCGGCTGCATTTCCGATGGAGGCAGAAATGTTGTAGGCCCGTGTACTCAGATTTGGGTGCACGTTAAAGAACCCCAGGTGGTCAAAATTTCCGGAGCCCTCCACTACGGCGTCTCTCATAATCAAATGGTGGTTTTGGGACGTTAAACCCCACAAATCAATCAATCAAAAAAAAAAAAAACAGAACCCACAAGCGCATGAGGATGCGGCCTTCGATGGTGCGCCAGTCACATGCGCATTTGTATGCGGTTTTCCGATAATTCATGCTATGTCAAGGGGTTGTCGACGATCAGCAGTTTGTGCTACGACACTCCGATATTCCACCGATATCGCATGTAATTTCACGTTGCCACATTTCATTGTTGTCTGGATACCACAACCTGATCGTCTCTATGTACTGCATGCAATATAATACTTCAGGTTTTGCGTCCCACATTGCATCCGTGCGTCCGCGCGCATAAGAATAATGCCTGCAGTGCAGAACCTGCACGGAATACATGCTTAGAATACATTCGCCCCTGCTTATTTCGATATCTTTGCTGAATATGAATAAGTAAATCAAGCTGTAATGTCGTCATTTTGACACGATAACATGAATCAACCTCGAATGGCAGAAGGGTGGTTGTCACAAACGACTCCAATTTTCAGAGCATCCGCGGGCCCCACCTTCAAGGAGGGGCGCTTTTGTGTTGGGGGGACGACATCCGGCGACTATAACGACCCAACGTGGCGCCGGCTCGTCTTCCCTGCACCGGTACCGGAAGGGGCACCGGCGATCTAAACAAGGAATATTACTCCCAGATGAGACGGGAGCACGTGTACGCCCCTGAGGCGGTTTGAACTGCATCGCAAGAGCAGTTGACGTACAGACAGCAACAAGTGCGGTCGTCGGTGTCGCGAGTCTCGCGTAGGCGGCGAGCACGGAGTGACCCGCGCAACGTATTGAGACGGCTGCAATTCCGGGCACCCTCGTCGTCTACCAAGCCGGCGAGACCTTCAGCGGCACCCGTCAACTCCCCTACGTGCACCAAGGGCTGGTTTGGTCCGTATGGAACTTTTTATTGTGACTTTTTTGTTAAACCGTAAACTTGTTTTAACCAGCCTTTTTTTTTTAAATATTTGTAGTGTGCGCTGCGTCACACGTTTAAATTCTAAAGCGCCACCATGATCATTCTGTAATTAATTTCTAGTGTCTCTCTCCTTTGATTTCCATCTTGTTGTTATTTTATTAATGTTCCGCATATTTGTCTTTAGTCTGTATCTTTTGTAGTGTTTTTTTTTAGCATATTTTGTTATATAGCTGTTCTTTCCTTTGCGTATCAGTGTTACTCCTCTCTGTTATTTTTCTTAACTCCTGCCTTTGCCAGTGTTCCAATTAAATGCTTGTTTATGTGTAATCGAACTCCGTGTCTGCTCTATGAGTGCGTCGGTCAGGCCCACACATCACCACACGTGCAACCCCGCACGGGTCGACCAACCCGCAAATAAATTCGAAATGTACCACTTCGAGGCCTTTCAGGCGTCGCAGGCCGAAGCGTAAAGTGGAAGCGTGCGAGTCTGCCGCACGTCGATGTTGGATCGGCGGGGCCTCACCCGAAGTGTGTGACATTATCTGGCGTCCGCGACAGGACTGGCCGACCACGTGGTGATGTCTGGGAGACTGACGTATCTCTGAGCGTGCAGTATGTAGACGTCCTTTTATTGCTTTGTTGGTTGACAACTGTTTATAGCAATGGACGACACGCAGTTTGATAAGCTTATTGAACAGGGCAAAGCCTTTGGCTTTGTAGGCAAGGAGTTATATAATTTTGTCGAAAAAGAACGAAATAGACTTAGAGAGGAGCGCGATGCCGAACGCATTAAGTACAGGCAACATCTGGAATTTTTGATGGAACAGGAGCGAGAAAATTCAAGGCTTAGAATTCAAAAGGAAAAAGAGCGCTTGGGACTATGTGCGGCGCAGTCGGGTCTCAGCTTAGCCGCTAAAACGCCCAGTAGCGTGACCGACCATGCCCCGAACAAGTTGGCACAGTCGTACCATGAGTACGTTGAGAAACTGCGCCTGAAGATTCAAAGCAGGCGGCGCGAGTTTGAGGCTTTTGATTTAATGCATAAAAGATGCAAAGAGCCCGAATGTGTAGAGCCGCCGAAGGCCGGGCAGGCTGGTAGTACTTGGGAGGCGGACAGTGGGTTCATTCCTGAACCTAATGAGTTAGCTGTAGAAAGCGCTTTTGTGGCAAAAGTGGCCAATGAAAGCTGGAGACATGGTGACGAGGAGCTGTGCCGGCAGGGTTCGAATGGTACAGAAAAACCCTCTGCTGGTGACTCGCCACAGCCACCATGTATGTTCGTCTCTATGGCAGCTGACACTGAAGTCCGCAGTACTACCAGATCGGCAGGCGAGAACCCCTATAAATACAGTGGGTCAGAGCCATGTGCTGAAGTGCATTGTGGACTGGACGGTGCAATTGTAGATAGTTCTTTCAGGTGCGAGCGGCGCAGCCCTGAGGAATCCATTTGCATTGTTCAGGAGCCGGTTAAGCTGTCCTCAAGTGAGGATAGCATTGATTCAAGAAGAAATAATCCCGGCTGTGTTCACAGTGTATCAATTCAGACCAACAAGAGTAGTTATGCTCAAGATTTGATGGAAGCAGATGCTCCAAAAAAGTGCACAAGGAAATGTGCCAAACGAAAAAGACGCCGAAAGGTACAGAAAGCAGCCAAGGCTGTAAGAAAACCCAAGCAAATGAGAGGCGCCAAACGTGACACAAAGCAACGAAAGATTCGTTTGCGCATGGTGACATTCGTGAGGCGAGCACGTCCCCATGCCCCAAACCGCCCGAAGGGTAGGGGGTTGAGGCAGGCGATTGTACCTGCTGCTCGGAGGAGCCGACCCCCACCACTCCATTCTTGTGTTCGAACAGCGGAATGCACGGGGAGGGAGCGCATTATGCCTAGACGACGCGACGTGGTTGCAAGGCCTGTTTCCGTAGAACGCGGTGTCGACGATGGCTTGCTGCCACGGGGCAAACTAGCGGGAAACAGACGTCGGGGTAGCGGCCGTCCACTGTTTTGTCTGCCCTGGTTGCTTCAAACGGTTCCTCCACGAGCACGGCCACCTCGAGCACGGGATAAATTTGCGTACATCGACACTCAAAAGTAACCTTGAAGGCAAATGACTTGTTTTTTGAAACAATGTTCAGTTATGTTTTTTGATTTTGGAGCATTCCGTTAATGAGGGGGACCAATAGCTTAGTTAATCTTTTGGTTTGCTTTTGTCGACTGTGTGTTTGTAGACGATGTTCTCTTGTTTCAACCTATTACCCGTTCTGTTAGGGAAGCCTTGTTTTAGGGATTTTGTTATTTTATTAGTTCGGCTTTTCATTTTGAGAGACTGGTTGGTCATACAATCGCAGTGTATCACGGCACGCATGTGTGATAAACATGACGCTATGTTATTGAAGACTTTCCTTTTTATTATTATTTTAAAATAGAGCGCTTTAGTGGACAGTAAGTTCAGGAACTGCGCGCAGGCGATCATGCCGAATAATTTTTCATCCATCCTTGTCGAAAGCTGCATGTCAATAAGTGACTTTTTAATACCGCTTAACGCGTGTATTGTTTTTAATATGTGGCATCAAAGGATGCTTACGTGCCTTAGCTTGGAAATGTGCAGTATTTTTGTCATTGTCTTTTCATGTGTGTGGACATGACGTTGTGCGCGAGTTCTGACTTTCATCGTATAGTGACCGTGAAAGTGTGGTGTGTCGGGTGTTCTCTGCGGTGTCGTCCACGTCAGCGAAATGGTGCGCGCGAAAAAGAAAACGCATTGGTGGACAACCGGAACACGGCAGGCTCTCGAACATTGAGCGTTTGTGATTTCCTTGAACATTACGAAGTAATATTCTTAAGAAGGGGGCTATGTCACAAACGACTCCAATTTTCAGAGCATCCGCGGGCCCCACCTTCAAGGAGGGGCGCTTTTGTGTTGGGGGACGACATCCGGCGACTATAACGACCCAACGTGGCGCCGGCTCGTCTTCCCTGCACCGGTACCGGAAGGGGCACCGGCGATCTAAACAAGGAATATTACTCCCAGATGAGACGGGAGCACGTGTACGCCCCTGAGGCGGTTTGAACTGCATCGCAAGAGCAGTTGACGTACAGACAGCAACAAGTGCGGTCGTCGGTGTCGCGAGTCTCGCGTAGGCGGCGAGCACGGAGTGACCCGCGCAACGTATTGAGACGGCTGCAATTCCGGGCACCCTCGTCGTCTACCAAGCCGGCGAGACCTTCAGCGGCACCCGTCAACTCCCCTACGTGCACCAAGGGCTGGTTTGGTCCGTATGGAACTTTTTATTGTGACTTTTTTGTTAAACCGTAAACTTGTTTTAACCAGCCTTTTTTTTTAAATATTTGTAGTGTGCGCTGCGTCGCACGTTTAAATTCTAAAGCGCCACCATGATCATTCTGTAATTAATTTCTAGTGTCTCTCTCCTTTGATTTCCATCTTGTTGTTATTTTATTAATGTTCCGCATATTTGTCTTTAGTCTGTATCTTTTGTAGTGTTTTTTTTAGCATATTTTGTTATATAGCTGTTCTTTCCTTTGCGTATCAGTGTTACTCCTCTCTGTTATTTTTCTTAACTCCTGCCTTTGCCAGTGTTCCAATTAAATGCTTGTTTATGTGTAATCGAACTCCGTGTCTGCTCTATGAGTGCGTCGGTCAGGCCCACACATCACCACACGTGCAACCCCGCACGGGTCGACCAACCCGCTAATAAATTCGAAATGTGCCACTTCGAGGCCTTTCAGGCGTCGCAGGCCGAAGCGTAAAGTGGAAGCGTGCGAGTCTGCCGCACGTCGATGTTGGATCGGCGGGGCCTCACCCGAAGTGTGTGACAGTGGTGTATCGGAAAAAAGATTTCGACGACATATTCGCAAAATGGCAGCAACGCAGGGATCGTTGCATTTTTGTACAAGGGGGGTATTAGAATGGTGAAAACATATGAATGGTTGTAAATAAGTTGCTTTAATTCCTAAATGGGTCGTGAAGTTTCGAAACAGTTTGATAACACCTCACACCGAGTAACTTGCACAACTTTGCGCGTAATTAGGAAGTTTTGTTCAGCACCGTGGCCACTGTTCCACCGTGGGGGACTCTTTGCTGCATGTTGATTTGATTGATATGTGTGGTTTAACGTCCCAAAACCACCATATGATTATGAGGGACGCCGTAGTGGAGGGCTCCGGAAATTTCGACCACCTGGGGTTCTTTGACGTGCACCCAAATCTGAGCACACGGGCCTACAACATTTCCGCCTCCTCTTTGCTGCATGTAGCAACTTAAGTGTTGCGCTGCTAAGCACTTGGATGACGGTCCGATTCCAACCATGATGGGAGGAAACAGTAACGAAGGGGCATTGCGCGATCAAATGAATGAAAGAAAGAAAGAAAGAAAGAAAGAAAGAAAGAAAGAAAAGCACGCGAAGCTTCACTTGCCCCCTTTCTCCCGATAGGGCAAGCGCTGCCGAGGGTTTTTTTTGTTTTTTTTTTTTTTTTGCAACACAGATTCAAGCGAAGACGAACGACACGCGCGACTCTCGGCGGGGCACTTCCCTCTGACAATTACCGGCCCCAGCGGGAGAGACCGTTCGCCGTATTGTTGTAAGAGCAGCAGCCCCTTTGTTCTGGCGTAGAAATGCCGATCTCTCGCGATGATGACTTGACAAGCTGGCATAAGGAAACAATGAGTCGATACATCACACTCCGTTGCGCTGCTCCGCGGTCGTTGATAAAGCGCGCTCCAAGAGCGAGCAGGGGGCATTCCCCATGCACGACTCGCATTTACATTCACTCGAACTTCAGGTTCGCTCTCAGTTAAATGGTTTTTCTCCAGCTTTCCAGAAACGCCAGCCGAAGTCGAGTGACACACTGAATTGAATTTCACTCGACACAAACTGCACAGTGTATTCCTTTCTTTCCTTGTTTCTTTCTTATTACCTACAGCAGACTGACTATAGTTAGCTACCTATGCGGACGGACGGAAGCGCGGATTATTGGATCAATGATGAATGGGTCCGGTCAGAGTTCACATCGGTTATTCGGAATTTAGAAAGCTCTGGCAGCAGCGCTGCCTGCTTCGGTATCCAACACTGTTACATGCGAGTCACGTGAGCTGAAACGTCACGTATGAGGTCATTAGCAGATTATGACGTTGACGCCATTTTTTTTTTCGCAGTATCGATGCTGAAAAAAATAGCGAGAACCACGAAGCGGCACGGCGTATAGGTTGCTATCCCATCAGTGATACGGGTCGACCGGCTGACACGGGCGAAATAACGTTTCCTATATGAAACGCCAGAAATGAAACTTCCCTTCGATTCATATTTTACGGTGGTATACTGTGACGCCACAAGAGGAGTTTGCCCTCAAGTCACATAACTCTTCCTTATGTCACGGCGACTCTGAGTTCCACTATTCCGCTTCTTCAATCCTATAAGGAAACGCCCATGAGAGTATATATGGTTCCCATTAACAACGAACAGAGCTCCTTAATTCATCGAAACACCTGGTAGCGCAATAGCAGCGATGGCAACGCCATACAGATGCACAGGATATCTAGCCGTAAGCGATTTCACGAGACACCTGTTGGGTTTAATTGCGGTAGACTATACACTCAAGCGCACGAGGGAGCAGCGCTCGCCAAGCACCGTCGAAGAGAGAATGATCGCACGTACTAGGACTTTCTAAGAAGTAGTAAATCACGTCGAAAATGTCGCGCCTGCAAGCTCAGATGGCGGCCCGCGTAATCGTGCGCAGAGCACGCCGCGCGTGTCGCTGGTGGGCCGTAACAGGTAAGCCGGCCACTATACGAGAGACGAAACGAAGGCAGTAAGACAAGCCGGTCGTGCCCGCCGAGATCAAGGCCACTGATCGGAGACGAGCGTCGCGCCTCGACGCACGGCGTTTCCCAGAACCGCTGCAGCGGTGGATTCGTTGAGCAACGTAACCGGCTTGCCGTACAAGCATCTAGAGTATATTCACTGTCGTCAAATATGGCTGTGCATGGAAGAGCTTCAGCCACACGAAGTCCTGTGCGCCGAACGCCATCTCGGCCTTGAGTAAGGCATTAGTCACGGCATGTAGCAAAACAAAGAGCACGCATTAAATTACACTAAATGCTATAGGGTCCAACGCACCGAAACTAATGCGGAATTCGCAATTTATAAGCTGTAAATTACGCAGGCCCTTGCATTTGTATTAAACAGACGAACCGTCGCCGATCCCTTACACAGTGAGCACGGGACGACGACGTGGACGACGACGACGACACCACCAACAACAGCAGCAGCGTATATCTCTTGCCACAAAGCACGAGCATATTCAACTTAGCCAAGTCCTATGCAATGTGCTATAAAAGAAACGGCACCCACTTTTACCACACATCTCTCCGCCTCGTATACGAACAAACAGCGCTGTTTCAATTACGCGGAATCACGAACTCTTGTTCATCTCTTTCGACATTGAGGCATCTACGTTGAATATCGGCGAGGCCAGCGTAACCGATCGGATGGCTGCCATTGCGGAACACAAACACTCGCTTATTTACGTCGTCGGATAACGATAAAATCGAAAAACCGGATGCACTGACAAGAAAAGATGTTTTTTCAAAGTGAGACTTTCTTGACGAACGTCGCCGCGTAGGTGGTATGTATAACCACGCGGTGGCAGTTTCGGGCCGCTACCGCTTGATTTGAAAAGAACGAATGAATGAATGAATGAATGAATGAATGAATGAATGAATGAATGAATGAATGAATCCCGTTATACAAAGTTGTGTAGTTTACGTATTGTATGCCTGCACCAGAGAATCAATACGAATAATTTTATAAGACGTAAACGAGGGTTTCAAAAGCTGTTTCTCGGTCAGCATCAAAAAAAAAAGATGAAAAAAGAAAGAAATGTACGCAGAGCTGCAACAGGGGAAAAAAAACGAAAACAACTTTAGTGATCTGAATTAGGACATAGGAACATTATAACAAGACAAAAATATGTCGGACAAAAAAAAAGCACAGCGTGAAGCTTATCAGGTTTACTTTTTTTTTTCTAGCAGCACACGATAATATTGCATAAACGATGGAAAATGTTGGCCACTGTTCGCGCTCCACATTTATAATACATAAAAATAAGGGGATCCTAAAGCTTCGCCTTTAGGAGCTGAACGCGATATCGACATCCTGTTCCTATATAGTGCGTACTTCAGACACTTAGTTCATTAAAACTTCTCGAATTTGCTAGGCACCCACTACGTAGCCTTAAGGGAATAGGCGCAGTAGCGTGTGTGCCTTTTGTATTGGGGTACCGGCTTTCAACCACGGAACCATATTGAAATCGCATACTCTGACGTCTGTGGGCAATGCACGTTTGTACCGCGCATCATTACTGCAATATTTCACGTGTTGCAATTGTGAAACATGTATACAAGGACGCATGTGTTTGTGAAGCATGAAAGTTACTTTCACTGCATGTCCAAGCAAAGGAAGTTCCTTTTCACCGTTTTCACAAGCAGAGGCGTGGCCGTCCCAAAAATAAAAAGCATCACGACAATGAATAAAACAATGCTCTATAGTCTCAGGTTGGTTGCAGAGTCTACAATTCACTGTCCAGGGTACGTATATTGATTTTTCATTCAGCCACGTTTTCACTGGCAGCGTGGAAGTGTGCAGTTTAAAGAAAACATGTTTTCGCTGAAGGAGATATACACAATCTACGTACACTAAATAATACATCGTGACCAGACAGAAGCGAATATGGCTTTCGATAAACAGCTTCGGGGAAAAGATTATTCACAAGTGCAGCGGTTAAATTTGTTCTGTCAATAGTATACAAATACTCTAAGGTAAACCTGGCTTTCAAAAAACTGACAGTATCAACAATTTCTTTTGGGAATCCCCGCAACGGCAATTTTTGGGACATTCTAAAAAGAACGTTAAGAAAAGAACTTCCAATCACAGCCCATGGTATTAGGTTCCTCCCGTTCAAAAAGAGTCTGACTGATAGTACTCCTTACGACCTGTTTATGTTGTTAGGACTTTATTCATTATGGAAAAGTCGCATGATCGATAGGCACGCCGAGCCACCACGGTCGACGAGATCTGTCTTCCGAGAAGCAGCTGCTCAAGTGCGCAGTGTTGTCGAGACTTTTGACCCCGTTCCGGAGTGGCTTCCCGTCTTGACGCTTGTGTGTGTTTGCCTGACTTCTGATGAAGTATGTTCTGTGTACTTTACTGGTGATAATGTCATTCATTAAAGAAAAAAAAAAAGCAGAGGCGTGGCCAGTGTGGTAGAACATCCGCTTGCCACGCAAACGACCCGAGTTCGACCACCACTTGCATCCGAAAAACTCTGGTTCGGTCCCCACTCTGCTGCAGAACTTTTTTATCATTTATTTTATTTTTGCATCGTTCTCGATTTTTCGGTCCCGCATAAGACGATGATTTTTTCGCTCACAACCAACGACACCAGGTATTTCTGCGAAACGAGCTCTTTAACTCTATCCGCGTTAATGGTGTAAGGCATTTTTACAGCTAAGCATCTGCCTCATTCGACTGGATGTTTCGCACACTAAATCTCATCATTCTCCTAAAAAAAAAAAAACATGTCACCGCCAGTTCCTTTGCCATGGTATATAGTTAACATACGTCACTGCGTCATTCCAATAACAGTTAAAAAAAAAGAAATCGAAACAACCACGCGATCAGCCACAAGCTTTCGATCGCATAACAGACGACGTATTCGCTGTCACTCGCTCACACGATGATAAACAAGAACTATAGATGCCAACAGACTCAGGGCCGAACTGCGAGCTCGCGGTTCGTTTACGTAAGCTATAACGCATTCCAAGAGCAAGTCGTAACACTTTGTTACGCAAGCACGAAACGATGAGACGCCGGCTAAAGCTCATCGAAACAAACAATGCGCGGAGTGGGAAACGCACAGGCGGCAAAGCGCAAAAAGAGGTCAAGGGCCCAGCACGTCGTCATGGCGAATGTCAGGTGGCGTGATAGACTAAACGATGATCACGGTTGCAGGGCTATACGTGCGATCAGCGCCCCGCGAGAGTTCGTACGTCCTCGACGTACGCATGTAATTATAAGTAACCACCTCTGGTTTAGTAATCGGATTGTCCGCTAGATGGTGGTACTTGTATATGAATATATGATGAAAAGATGCGAGATGGCGGTACTGGGAGTGTTCACTAGGTGAACGGACGGACATACGGACGCACGATAAGACAGACAGACAGACAGACAGACAGACAGACAGACAGACAGACAGACAGACGCAGCCATCGGCTGCTGACTCGCAGGTCGCGGGTTCAAATCCCGGCTGAGGCGGCAGTATTTCAGATGGAGGCGGAATGTTGTAGGCCTGTGTGCTCAGATTTGGGTGCACGTTAAAGAACCCCAGGTGGTCTAAATTTCGGGAGCCATCCACTACGGCGTCTCTCATAATCATATGGTGGTTTTGGGACGTTAAACGCCACATATCAATCAATCAATCAATCAATCAGACGCGGCCAGCCGTAATACGATTCACGGTTTATTGATAAAGCCCTCTGAAGCTTCGCCCCAGTCATCGTCATTCACTCCATGAATATGCTGTGATTTTTTCAGACGCTGCATGCCTGTGTAACCCTTGCGAGGCGAGAGAGGGGGAGGGGAGCGACGGTTTTCCGGTTGTCCTCCTGGGCCGACGCGAGACGATAACATGTGCAGTGGGGGTGTACGGAGGGACAGCATTACAGAGGCTATTAGAAGAGCTGCTTCACATATAAAAATTCGGCAGGTCCCACGTACCTTGGGGAATCGACGTTATGCGAAGCATGCGGAGAAATTAAGGTTGATTGATTTGATTTGTGGGGTTTAACGTCCCAAAACCACCATATGATTATGAGAGACGCCGTAGTGGAGGGCTCCCGAAATTTAGACCACCTGGGGTTCTTTAACGTGCACCCAAATCTGAGCACACAACATTTCCGCCTTCATCGAAATGGAGGAATTCGGGTGACTCTGTGGTAATGAGGTGAACGTTACAAAATTACGCTTATGATATGTACAAATGTCATCATCATCATCATCATCATCATCAGCCTGACTACGTCCACTGCAGGACAAAGGCCTCTCCCATGTTCCGCCAGTTAACCCAGTCCTGCGCTTGCTGCTGCCAATTTATACCCGCAAACTTCTTAATCTCATCTGCCCACCTAACCTTCTGTCTCCCCCTAACCCGCTTCCCTTCTCTGGGAATCCAGTTAGTTACCCTTAATGACCAGCGGTTATCCTGTCAAAATGTATGCACAGACATATGTTGAACAACTCGAACTCGCATATTATCACTACAGCACAAAGCAGTCGCCGGTCAACACGGTCATCCACACAAGGCAAGGAGGGTGGAAGCACGGCACACTGGTCAGAGACTATATACAAATATTCTCCTATTGGAAGACGGTCGCGAAATATAACCACGAGATTTAAACTCGCGTTGAAGAACTTCGGTGGTAGAAAATGTTGGAGTTCGCCACTACACAGCATGCCTCATAGTGATATCGCAATTTGTCACGTAAAACCGTGCAGGAAAAAAGAAGGTGAACCAGACGCACGTCCGGTTTTTTATCCCCCGCTTGGGGAAGGGCATAAAGGGTTTAAAAGAGAGATAGAAAGACGGGAAAAATAAGGTACCCTGCTGGGTTCGACAGTCGTGGAAGCAGGATTTCTGGCGTGTCCTATTTCACTGTAGACCATCCAGTTATGGTCCCTATACTGAAGGTTTGTAAGCACCGGGCATAGAGCATCCAGTACCTGCTGTACGGACTCCGCGTATGGTGATTTCGGCCTGCCGAAAAACACGTTAAGTGAGGTTAACAGTGATCGAAGCACTACGATGATTGACTCGTCTCCTTCTGGCAACTCGCAAGTCATGGATTCAATAAATCTAACCACCAATCCAAGTACATTAGCGTTTTCTCTTCTCGTTCCCATTGATATCCGGCCGTAGTTGCCGCGAACCGAACCCGCAATATCGTGCTTGTTCCGTGGCGCAACGCCGGTATATACGCGACATCGGCGGATGCAAGAAGCGTTACGAAGGCTGAGCGAGCTCTTCTGTTGTTACGTAGAGTCTCGTTTAACAGAACTGTTCATTTTGATGCGTCGAAGAAAGAAAGAAAGAAAGAAAGAAGAAGGAAAGAAAGAAAGAAAGAAAGAAAGAAAGAAAGAAAGAAAGAAAGAAAGAAAGAAAGAAAGAAAGAAAGAAAGAAAGAAAGAAAAGTACCATCATCCATTTCTTGTTCTCGATTGCAGGACCTCCGAAATTGTCGTGGAACTAAGTGAATCAAGTAATACACACCAGCGCACAATGCCCAGTGTTGAGTTTCAAAGTAGAGACGGAGATGGAGAGGGCAGTCAACCAGGAATGCAAACGGTTTGCCATCTTATCACCTTAGGCATGGGCACTGTTGGAGGTGGGGGTTCCGGAGGAATGCCTCCTTTCAAACTACCTAAGAGAGGGAGGGCGCAAAATCTGCCCCTTACATTGTATAATGGGGAAGAGGGAGAACCCTGTGGACGCCTATGTTTATCAGATATATGGAATGAGGAAAGAGATCTCTTTCTGTCTCAGCTTTCTCTCAAGCCCTCGGATGCGTATCAAGACTGTTGGTCTAGATGTACTTCGCGGCTAAAGTATGCCAGCAAAGGTCCTTGTTACAGAAAACGCACCGGCGCTCTCATGTCGCTGCTGTAGATTGGCGCCTGTGGCATCGGTCCGTGCAACTTTTACCTCGTCTATACGTTTAATCTATGCTATAGACGCGCTTTCGGACAACGGATTTGAAGAGGCGGCGTACCTTACGTTTTGCGTAACTACGGTACGTGTCGGCGTAGTAGTGGCATCGCGTATGCTGCGGCGACAGCTAGCTGCTGCTGTTGCGATGCGAGGGCGTCGCCGCACTGAACTTTACAGCTACAGCAGGAGTTGTCGCATGCCGACAGTGACCCCGCCACGTGGCCGCGATACCCGCCACCGAAGACACGTCGTTCATCATCGCGCGGCCGCGAGCGAGGAGGACGTTGATCCCGCCTGCACACTTGCAAGGTCGCCAACGCCATCGTGCCGCAGTGTTCATTCATCCATCCACATGTTTTTTTGCTGATTCATTCACTTTCTTGCTGCACATGCCATTTATTTTTATCAGTTTCCCATACCACACTCACACCTGTGCATCAGTTATATTTCATGGCAGCCTGGGCACACTTATTTTTATTTTTACGTCTACATCCTTTTTTGTGTGTGTAAAAAATTACTGTATTGCTCTCGAAGGAGAGTAGCAGTATTGTAAATAAATAAATAAATAAAATTACTGTTTGTACTTTCGTTTCTTCCTTCTTGCCACTTGTCCTTGGCCCATTTTTTATTTTATTTTCAGTGGGGCAGGCTGGAGGGAGTGATCTTGCAATCTATGCTTGGCTTTTTCGTTGTTGCTAGTTGTTGCTGTATTTTAATAGATGTCACTGCCCTAAAATGTCAATGTGACGATGATCACACAGAACCAGGCGCTTATATCTAATGCATATAGGTCAAGAAACCAGGATATTGCCGCAGGGGAGCGCCCGCCTTGGTGTCTACTTTCTACGCCATATTTTTGTTTTTCTTTTTTTTACAGAGACATTTTCGTTAATGTTTTCCGATCACGAAAGAAGTTCTCGACTCATTTTGTTTTGCACCTTTCCATTTTTTGAGTTACCAACGCCATACCACCACAATCGTGGTGCTACACCCGCTGCGGTGGTGTAGCAGTAATGGTGCCGGATCGCTGACCCGAAAAATCACGGGGTCGAATCCCGGCCACATTTTGATGGAGGCGGCGTGCTAGAGGCCCGTGTGCTCAGATTGAGGCACACGTTAAAGAACTGCAGGTGGTATAAATTTCCGGAGACCTCCAGTACGTTCCGTCTCTCCTAATCACGGGTGTGTTCCAATACTCACCGTAGACAGCTAAATGGACGGCAGCCATCTCAAGTCTCATTCCAATTCTCACGTAGCCGGCAAAATAGACAGCTCCGAGAAGACCACATCGTAGACAAATACGACGCAGGCTACTTTGCTGTCTAAACAAGATGGCGGCTCATAGAATCGCTCAGATAGATCAAATCTCGCCAGAATGGCCGTCTGCACACAAGCAGGCGCTTTCCCAGACGCTCAATGAGAGTAACGTTTATTTGTTTTTGATTTCAACACGAAATAAGCCAGAAAACACAACTGTTACATTTGTTTATTTTAGCTTTTTCTTCTCGACGCCAGGTGGCGCAGTCTGCGTAGACTGTCTAGGTGGCGTTAGCCGCCGCCCGATCTAAAGGGTACAGCCACATCAATCCATCCATCCATCCATCGTCTATGTGCTGCCTAAGAATTGGGAACACAGCTCATATCGTGGTTTTGGGACGTTAAACAAGAACAATTCATATTATTATCGACGCAATCGTGCAGTATGAAAGGTAAATGACACGAGTACAATAAAGTTTGAAGAATCATCATGCCGATTCTGAATGCTTAGGAGGTGCAGTTGAGTTCTCGGGTTTTCACACGACACGTGTTCGTGCGGTGACAGTCATCACACGAGTGGAGCCGACCCTTCCACGGCCAAGTGCGACGTGACAAATGCAGGGACGTGCGCGAAAAGCGCGTGAGTTCGGTCGCCGCTGTCACTACATGATTTCATAAAATTTATCAGTTAATCTGAGCGCCATACATCAAAAATGATTACGGGTAGGTATTGATGATCAGTACATGAGCAATGCCCGAAAATAACATTATCAGATAAAGTCTGTAGATTACTTAAACAAAGCGCTAAATGTGCCTGCGCGTGTGCCTACGAAGCATTCGAGGAAAGTTCTAGTACATTTTATTTATTCCATACTGCGAAGTTCGCGCAGGTTTGGGCAATGCAAATGAAAACAAAATAATGGACAAACAAAAAAAACTAAAGAACGTTAATCTCCGCGCAATGGTGTTATCGCAATGGATAAAAAATACAGCGCCTAGCTCAGTTACAAGATAAGGAAACGTGCAGAAAGTTATGTCTTACGTTGTTTCGTTCACTTTTCCGTTAGTAATAGTAATTAGAGCGTCATTAAATGTATATTTGCTTTGAAGTCACTCATGTTCCATTTTTTGCGCAAAAAGACAAAAAAGGAAAGGTAAAGCCAAACAGATAACAACGAAGGCTCTGCACCTCCTTCAGGCTTGACAGCTATGCCTAAATTATTTTTTTTACAAAGTGCTCGTTCTATTGTTAAACACAACAGAATAAATCCAGCAGACAGTTGTGTCAGAGAGAGAAAGAGAGAGCCGATTTCATTCATTGTTAAGTTACTCTATGGTGTGTAGAAATTATAACCAATCGAAGCGAATTAAAGCGGACGAAAATTCCGCTGTCCATCCGTAGGATCCGAACCCACAACCTTCCATTTACGCGTCCGATTCTCGAAATGCAGGACTCGTGCGCTGCATTGCGGAAAGGGGGCAGTCAGCTGCAGTTCGCTAGACTGAGCGTAACACTTCGTGTTTTTTTTTTTTCGATGTTTTATCAATTATACACTACGACGCTGCATTCATCAAGCAGATGCGTCAAAACTATATTGAGGATGCGACAAATAACAAAACGCTTAAAAAGCGAACAATCGGGAGAGTGAAAGGGCAAGTGGAAACAATCTAACCAAATGTTACAACCGGCGTAGAAGTGATCAATGGGCGACAAGCGATGATTGATGCGCATCAAGCGTGCCCAGTGTTGATATATTCTCCCCATGCGAAAGCACATGACAACGTTTCCCAACCAATCTACAGAACTGCTCGTGATCTATGCTTTATAGACGCAAAGCGCTGACCTTTCCAGAATAAAGCATCAAAAACTACGTTCCCAATAAATTGCGTAATCTGTTTTATGATCAACAGACAACTCTGCAAGAGTTAAGTTGAGAGGTCATGAAAGTTTTACTCGACATATCAATGTGTACTATTAGGTGAAAAAAAATGAAAAAGGAAGCGGGCATTCCGCAGTGCAGCGATTGGCCGCACAAACTACTATTACACACACCATAACGGCTGCTTGGGTGAGCAATTTTCAGTAAGGTATACATGTTGTTAGAGCGCCCTTTCTGTTCTCGCATATGCCACGCACTGGCAGCAAATGCAACCGGCAATACACTATATGTTCACTCCTGCAACAACATTGTCGTCATTCTGGTTAGTTGGCAAATGACGCCGTAACCTTCGGAACCTTTGATGTAATAACTGAATATTACCTTGCGAGACCAAAGTGCCATACTTATTCTTACATCACACCTCAGAGCGAAAAAGGAAGGGGAACTATATGATGTCAACCAAGCCTTTTCCCCTCGCCTTTGTTCCGCAACGTTCTGTACAACCGATTATAGCAACCGCTAAGCATTTTGTTCGCGGCAACATACAGATTGACAGCACAAATACTGAAAAAAAAAAAGTCCTAGTCAATCACCAAGTCGTGTAGTTCAATGGTGGCTAACGGATTTACACTCTTCTCCTGTCGCGAATAGGGCCAGCATCCACAGTTACCAGAAGATATAGTGAATGGAAAATCACTTCCAGTACAAACTGGCCATAGTAAGAGATATCCAGCTTGCATTGGGATACAATGAGAGCGTGGTCACAGTGATGAGGTTCCCGGAAGCGTCAGACTGCACAGCGGGTTAGCCACTTAATGTTGAAGATAACGAGGGAATTGTGATTGAGGAGCACTCAGATAACATAGTGCGAAACTTCAGACCTGTACCGCAGGAATTTATCCACGATTTCCACTAAGGGGATGGGGGTGAGGCAGGGTAACTAGATTGGGCGGAATATAACGTACACCACACACAGTGACAGCTCATTTAGATATTGAGAAAGGAGGATGCAAGGGTCTTAAATAATTGGCCGACGGTCCCAGCGCAACAGGTTTAATGCACCACTGCTAACTGACGTTAGCAGCAACCTGTAATGGTGGTTTTCGAATCTGTGCAATAACACCCCCACCCCCCTCTACCAACTAGCTTCTAAATTGACACGGCAGGTGCATCTAGGGTAGTGGAAAATGGGAGTTCACACAGCAGCACGGGCGCGAAATTTTTCAATTATCCGGCTGAAATCTAATGAAAACCTACTCACTGTAAACACTGAGAACATAAAATTACACCTACTATAAACCTAGCACAAACAATGTACTGTTTGCCAGACGACCGGAGAAAGGCAGACTTGAGCAGGGTCTCCTCGCGGTGACTAATCATGCTATCGAGTGTCATTAAATAATACCTCCGGTGGCAAGCCACTTCGGAACACACCTTCTTCCAGGAAACCTTCCGCAAGAATGTGACGCAACCGTTTAGCAAATAAACGCTGCAAAACGACGGGCCGATAACCCGCTGCCGCTCTGGGCCGCGTTGCTGCAAGCACCACAAGCCCAGAGAACTGCGGTTATCTCGCAGATAGAAGCCCACAGATCACGGTCACTTCAGTGGCTAGACGCTGAGCGAAAAACACCGAGGAGCGGAAAAAACTTCGGGCCTTTTCACAATCGTAAGCAGCAACCAACAAACTAAAGGAAGTTGCGTCCAAAACGAATGCTCACTGCTGACACGGCGGCGCTGGTTTCGACCCCAGCTCGCAGTGGGCGAGCCGAGGAACAAGAGATGAAAAGAAAACGAAGTTACGGTAGAGGTCACTATAGTTAAGAGGTAACTGTACATCACAGACGACCGTACCCTGCAGTGTAACGCCGAGCGCTACACAAGTGGGGCTGTTTTTCTGCATCCAGTGGCGATAACGAAGCCAGCTCGGGGCTTATCCTCGCCGGCGCGCCAAGACTGAGCATACAAACTAGAGAAGCCGGTTGTGTTGAGTAACGCGCCTCGAAAGAGTGACGCTGGTGCAAAGGGAGAGAGGACAGAGTACTACGTTCTCGAATGCCTGCAGTTGAGCACGACCGTTGCGACACGCCGACAGGTAGGCACGCGCGCGCGTCCACTATCGGGCGCCACTCAGTCACACGCGGCGGCCGGAATCCGATCAGTAGCCGTGCAAACCGTCTGGCAGTGTTATCGGAAGAGGCCGCGGAACATCGCCACGTCCCTGTACGGACGAACTCGAGAGGTGGGGGATGCATACGCTAACGGCAGCCGATACAAGTCGGCGGCGGCGATCACGCGAGCTCAGCGAGGCTCGGCACAACACGGGCAACCGCGTTATCTGGCGGCGACCTCGATAGCGAGATGAGACGAGCGCACCGAAAGCATGCTGACTACCACATGCGTGTGTGTGTACGGGGAAGCTCACGAAAACAAAAACAATCTCACAATGCGCCGTCGCACTCGTCACACGGCACGGCCCCACTCGCTGCATACGCAATCAGGGAAGGATGAAAGCCGCAAAACACCGCTAAGGTGGCGCGCTGGCGTGCGGAACACCTCACGGTGGGCCCACCAACGCCGCCGAAAATTAAGAAATAGCACTGGCGAGGTCAAGGACCGCCGAATCAGGTGTTCCGTCTCAGGTGCGGGGTGATGTTCCGTCATCGACCGCTATCAAAATAAATGCACCGGGTGAAGCCACAGTGGGCTTACCTTCGTTTTGGTGATGACATGGTTGGCTAGACGCACCACTGCGAAGTTTCCTTTGCCGATCGTCTTTTCCAGTTCGTAAAATCCGACTCGAACCAGCCCCGCACAACCCGACGCCCTTACCCTGTCAGCCGCCATGTTGTGGCGCGCCGCACGCATGCGCCACACACTTACTCTCGTAGCCGGGCGCTGGGCGAGCTTCCCCATTCAAAGCACCTCGCTATGTCGCGACATGACGCTGGGCATGCACACTGGTCTAGCCGATGTTCGCAACACACTTTCAGCGGGTCACCCATAGTTCCTGACGGAGGAGCGGCCGAGCCACCGCCGCACTGTCTGCACGATCTCAGCCGTCTCGACGCTAGCAGACGCATCCAACACATCGGCGTACTGCGACCGAGGCTAGGCGAGGAGAGCGGAAGCCGCCGAGCGCGGAGGAGGAGGACGACTGCCTCCTTACGTCACGCTGTCGTGCCGACGATCCGCCAAACACACGTGATGGTCACGGCTTGCCCGGTGACTGAAGCGCTGCTGCTGCCATCGCTGCTGCAGCTGCATAAGTCCAGCAACGGTGTCCGTGACAGACTGCCATCGCATCATTGCGGAACGTAGGACGGCCTCCGTTGCTCCACGCGACCCGGCTGGCGGACCGAATGCGCGACGAAGCCGAGCAAAAGTGCGGAGAGTCGGCCGGCCGGACGAGCTCCCCGCTGAGACCTTGAAAGCCGCGCGAATGACGTCAAACGGCGTCAGGTCTCCATGACGACCAAGCCGCCGCCGCCGCGCCGTCGGCGATGCCCTCGTTCAGTTCGGGCCGTTCAGTCTATGTATCGGAAGTGCACAATAGCTGAAAGCCTGCGGCTGGAGACCCAGTGGACCTCCAGTATTGCAGCTGCGCAGCGCTACGCTCTTGTCGCAGACAAAGCGGCGCCCCTGGGCAGGAGGGCAAAACAAAGACCGGAAATTAGAGGGCCCGTATCGTTACGTATCATAAAGATCACAACACCGCGCTTTACTGTTATGGGCGCATCGAGAAACCCATCATTTAATGCTTTACAGAAGCCTTCTGTGCATGGCCCTGGTTAGGAGCTACGATATGCGCGTTCAAATAAATTGCGAGTATCGTTATCTCAGTCGAGGCCACAAAATGATAGTATTTTGTTCTTTTGTACCTGGCGCTCCAGGAAATACATTAGGTTTCGAATAGACAATCCATTCTTCTCATATAATTTCTCTATAGTGTTTCTTCGCTACCTGACACTAACTGCATGAACAAACGTTTACATAATGCTTTGTTTGCCCGCACGCTATTCAAACGCACTTTACCATTCTATTGGAGTAAGTGGTAATCCAGTTTGAATATTGTGAATAGTTTTAGTGGGTGCCTTGTAGATTTCTTTTTCTTATTACTTTAGTGACATTATACATATATTTTAATAGTAGGTATATTAGCAGGCTTCACTTAACATGACCATATTACAAACGTGACCATACTCGTGACCGATCAGTGTTGCTGAAACTGTACTGAGAAGTAGCATCGCACAAGTGCGCTTCCTGACGTAATGTTTTTTTTTTGTCTATTTCTTCTTGCTTCATGATGTGGAATAATACATCTGCGTACTGTGATTAAAGAGCTAGTGCTTTATTATAGATTGCTCTTCGGCCTAATTAAGACGAAGTAGGCTATGACAAAGACGCTGTGCTGAAACTGTGCCGTCCCCCTTCTCCTCCTTTATGCTGCCCGCAGTCATTTTATTTCTTATATTACTTTGCACCCATTCAAACAAAGCATACTGCAAAAGCGCCTACAACTCTTATATTTTATTAGCTTCACTTATGTCATTGCTTTGATTACTTATGTGATACATACCAGCGCTTGAAGAGTGCAAAAGTGCAGAGAGTCGCGGTGGTCTAGTGGATAAGGTACTCGGCTGTTGACCATTAAATCGCGGGATCCAATGTGGCGGCTGCATTTTAGGTGGAGGTGGAAATGCTGCAGGCCCGTGTGCTCAGATTTGGGTGCACGTTAAAGAACTCCAGGTGGTTTAAATTTCCGTAGCCCTCTACTACGGCGTCTCTCATAATCATACGGTGGTTTTGGAACGTTCAACCCCACATATCAATCTAAGAGTGCACAAGTGTGAAGCGATGTAATTATTTATCCATACTCTTAGCATACATGCCAAAACAAGAGTTCCTCAATCAGGCACAAGTTCGTGATTTTCAAAAATCAATACAAAAGGAGAAAAAAATCTCGCAAATTAAAACAAAGTAAAAATAAGTGCAAACAGAATTTTAACAATCTATATACACATTACGGCACAACTCAGCAGAACACAGGTGCAAGAGAGTGCATTCGCACTGCTCAGTTCATGATTGAAAGCGACATTACCTAGAACAGTAAATAGAATTCAACAATGCGTCCTGAAAAACTCTAACATTGTTACACAATACAGCGTCATTCTGTAGCTTCGTCCACATGTCTACAACAGCAAAAAATAAATAAATTAAATGTAGTCATGTTATACTTAAAAGGGTTCATGGGCTTACTGCCCTTTGTCCGCGGCTGTGAAGTGTTTAGGCAGAAAAATTTTGCTATCGTTGTTTTTCAAACATCATGGAATATCTGAAAGAATAATTCCATGCTGTCGACGTTCATTCTTTCGTGCAAAGTCACGATAGCGGCTATTGTTGCAAGACTTGCTGCTGAATGCGTTTTACAGTAAGAAAAATAAATGTAAAGCTCTATTTGTAACCCGTTCACATTTAGCGGTGTTGTCTTGTCTGCATGGCTTACATATCGGGCATGCGTATTCCAGTACGGAAGAACGGAAGTATTGTGCATTTGTACGCTAAATGTCTTACTTCAGGTGTCGTGTCACCAAGCCTTCTACGAGGCATTCAATTTTCTTTACTTATCACAGATTTAGTCTTTCGGGGCCTCCAATTCAAGCAATTTGTGAAGTGAACACCTGTATATTTATATTTTGACAGAGTAATGAGCATACAATAAAGGTCGCATTCATTCATTCATATTCTGACATTCGGCAGAGCAGTTCATCATGTAAACCGTAACGCAATGGGAGATGCTTAGTTTTTTTTTGGTTTATTAATCGGCATAAAAACGGTTTTTTCCAAGGTTAAACTCCATTTGCCATGCTTTCCACCAACAGCCTATTGTGTATAAGTATTCACTATGTTCTTTGTGGTCGTAGTGCGATTCCACCATTGAGAATATGTACTGCGTCAACCGCATAATGCCTAATAAAAACACCAGGTGAGAAGCAACTGTTTATATCACTAATACAATGACAGAGCCCTGTGGAACCTCTGAACAGTACCACCCGTCATGTACTAATGGAGCCTTCAATGCAAATTACCGGCTCTCTATTTGTAAAATAACCTGATTCCAACTTGTGAGCTCATCATTCTCAAAAATCGTGCAAATTTTATGCAGCAATTTCTGGTGCGGTACTTTGTCGAACGATTATCTGAAAGCAAGAAAAATAACGTCAGACTACTTATTGCAGTGATTAGGCATTTCATTGGGGCTAGGCTATATCGCACATTAGTGCAGCGTCGCAGAGGTAAAAACCAACAGGGCGTGAAGCAAGCGAACTTTGATGAGGTGTTGACACATAAAATAGTCGGAGCCTATTTCACACTATCTCTATTTTTGCTTTGCACCGATGCATTACAGCTGCAAATAATTTTCAGGACAGCACCCTCAAAGAAAGGCAGACATCTGGCCTGGGATAATGTATGCTAATTAGAATAATTTTGGAGGTTTTACGAGCAATACCCCAGTACAATTATGAGGCACGGCATAGTTGAATTTCCGATAATTTAGAGCACTTGGAGTTCTATAACGTGCCCCTAAATTCAAGTACACGGTTCCTTTTTTTTTTTTTCATTGCGGAACACACTCATCTGATGCCAGACGCATACATACACAGCAGTATTTATTTATTTGTTTATTCATTATTTCATTCATTCTTGTATTCTTTCTTCCATTCTTTCTTTCTTTCTTTCTCTTTCTTTCTTGCGAGCAAAATGAAAACCGTCTTATGGAGCCTACTTGTGTAATTTGAAGCAAGCACAACGCGATTCAAGGCGCAAAGTGTTTCTTTTGATGCGGGAATAAAACCGCGTTGAACTCGGGGATTAGTTAAAAGGCTGGGAAAAATACCCTTCAGTATTTAATCATTGTGGAATCAGAACTCATCGACTATGCAATGAGCGTTGATACTTGTAAACGTCTTTGAAGCTGTTCTCTTTTCCGACCATCAGGCGGGAAGTTGTGTTCCTTACACGGAAGGTCGTTCACCCCAGCTTCAATAAAGAAACGTTTATAAAGACAATAAGAGAGCATATATTTAGGGAACATAGCGTACTTTTAAAAAAATAGGTATAAAATTCTTATTCAAAATTACATTCTGGGAACGATGTTTTTTTTTCAGATCTGATGGTGCTAACTGGAACTAGCCTTATGAATATAATCAACTAATCGATCAATAAATCATTTGTTTAACGTGCCTAGAACAACCATGAGGTTTTAGTGCAGGCGCACGCAAAAATGTATCGATAAAAATAAACAATATATATGTAACAATAAAGCAATACAAATAATACAATACAGAAACTCTTCAGAAAAAAAATCAAATGAACCATGAAAATGCGCAGAAAAAAAGAAATCAGCACGATATGGGAAGAATAAAAATACATGACGAGAATAATAGAAAGGAAGTAAAAAATAAAAGGGAATATACACGTCTATGCAGAAGCCTTCCTGAAAGACGGAAAGGGAAGAATATGCACACTGTGAAATACTATGCTAAGACAGTGCAGAGCTGAGATAGGAAGAATGAAAGCGGACTGTGAAAAACATCAAGGTCATGAAAATTGAGCATGCTATCAAAAATATCACCAAGATCATTGAATTCATAAACCTTGCGTAAAAACCTGTCATTTAATGAAAGTGGACGATGGACATTTTGCGAGATATATTCATGAATTCGGTCTTCGGAGAAATGTTACTGTTGTCACAGCGTTCAGAAAAAAGAACACAAATCTGACTGCCGCAGGCGACAGTCGTTAACTGAATGAATTCTCTCAAATATCCTAATGTAATCAGCATATAAGGAAAAACAAACAAAAAGAACGAATTTCAAAAGAAACGTCGTGAACGTAAATAAAAATAAGAGTATACCTATACCAACCTTTGAGGGACTCCACAAGTGTCTTTGTACAAGGAATAATAATAATAATAATAATAATAATAATAATAATAATAATAATAATAATAATAATAATAATAATAATAATAATAATAATAATATCAGGTGTTTAAACGTGCCAGATCCACGATGTGGTTACGAGACGCGCCGTACGTGGAGGACCCCGGAAATTTTCACCACCTGCTGTCTTTGACACGCACTGACTGGAATCGCACAGTATTATCAGCGTCAGATGAAACTCGAACAGCCACAAGCCATCGCGATGCTATAGTGCGTGCCGTTAACTTATCACTATATACGAACGGCCACGCATATATGCGCAAAGCTGCCAAATAGGATGCCCGCGCCTGTCAATGGTGATAACTGGACTGCACGCACTACACTATCGCAAAGGCTCTCCGCTGTTCGGGTTTCATTTGACGCTGATAGTGCATGGTCCTTTATCATTTATAGACGTTTCAATGAAAGCAGGGAAATGCGAAAATGCGTGGAACATGCGCGAACACCTTGCAAAAAGGGCTTTTGCGCAGGCTTGTCCATTTCGCTGAAATAAATGTTGAACTGATTAATTAGTACATTCATTCATTTTTACTGGCACCCCTGGGCGTGCACATGGGGGTGCAAGCGCCCCGCCTCCACAAATACTTCGTCTTTGCACTGAGTGCTAATCGTGACGGCCTTACTGAGAGCGAGAAGAAAAAGAGAGAGAGATGGGGGGGGGGGGGGGTGCGCTGGTGAAACTTCACCAATTTATTTGTTTATTTATTTATTTATTTATTTATTAATACTGCAATCCCTACCAATGATTTTGCAGAGTGGGTTACATGAATTACATGAATGCTCAATATGCCGACGAACAAATTTTCAAATCAGGAAGATAAAAACACACAGAAACAAAAGTACGCACAAAGCAACTCAAAATATACAAAAATACGAACGTTTATGGGGACAGAGCTTGATTGGCATGCTATTTTAAACATTGTTATTGAAGCTAGAAGAAAACAATGTTAAGGATGGCTGTAAAACTTCGGTGTTGGTTAGTTTGTTCCAGTCGTTTATAGTTCGTGGAAAGAATGAATATTTACAGCAGTTGTTACTGGTTGCATAGGGTGTTATTGTGCACTCATGCCTTTGTTGAGTTGCATATCCGGACAAAAATGAAAGAACTTCAGAAATGTATGTCTTATAATGTCCCTTTACTAGTTGATATGGAAATTTTAGTCTAGATAAGCGGTTTCTTTCTGTTAGTGTTGGTAGATTAGCTCGAGTTTAAAGTTCCGTAATTGATGTGCGCCCGAAGCTGTTATAAATAAAACGAATAGCCTTTTTGTACTCTTTCTAGTTTGTTGATATTAGTATTGGTTTAACGACCCCCCCCCCCCCCCATGCCAAGTAGAGACTGCACCCGGCTATATGTTAGCCCAGTAATTACATTGCACGTAATATGGAGCCACATAGGCTGCTAGGGCTGGAATCGTTAAGGCAAATATTTGAACGGGTTATTTTGAAACGCCATCAGCGTACGGGATGACTGGGCCGCAATTGCCGCTGTGACACCCGACCACCGACGGCTACCTATCTCCTTACTCGGACCCCGCCCCGCAACTGCAGCATTTAGCGCGCTTCTCAATCGGCGAGCGAAGGCGCAGCGTGTTACGGCACCATGCAGCATACATTGCGTATTCGTCGCAGCCACCTGATGCAACCGACCAGGAAGGGCGGTCTTCGGGGCGCAACCGTTCCCATGCTTCCGGTTGCCATGCGCCCTTCTCGTCATACACTGCAGGACTTGCGCAGTCGCAACAACCTCGATACGCGTGCTCAGTTGCGCCATGCGCATCAGTGGTGGTACAGACCTCGACATTTCATTCTGGAACGGTTTGAATGAATTTGTGTGTTTTGCATTGCTACTCTGTTTGAAGTTGCGGAGTTCCGCAACTTGTGAACGAGACAGTCTAATCGCTACGTCCCGTATATAAGCACATCGCCACTGAATTATCGGATTTGCAGACATCGACAGATTGTAGCACCTTCTCCATCTATAGCCACAGTGTGCTTAGTTACCATAATGATTGGTCTGCATGATTCGAATGGTTATTCTTTCCAATTACGTGAATTGTGTTCATCTTCCTCTCAGCTGTCTGGTTTTGGCGGGCTCTTACATTTAGTTTAATTCAAATAGGTATTTTCTTAAAGAAAATCAAAGAATGAAGTCGTAAACAAGAAAGCATACCTACACCATTCAGGTCTTGTCAATGCATGCACGAACCGTATGAAGTGACCTAAATGTCTTGCTTTCGCACTTTGTCTGCGGACAAACACCCTCACGTTTTGATATTCAACCTTTCCTTACGATACGTCATAGCTTAAGCCACAGCGCTTCAAGTATATGAGTAAATAATTAACTAAATAAACTTTGGTTTGGCTGAGCTGGTTCGTGGTCAAGCTTACAGATTGCAGCGTTAAAAACAAAACAAAAAAAAAAACGCGCGGACATGGACATGTAATAGACACGACAGCGCTCATTGCACCCCGAGAGTTTGATCATTAACTAACAGCCCGTATGACTTCTCTCATTAGCTTGGTGTTAAAAGGCTTTCTTAATTACCTTATGAATTCTGGCTGGCGACGTTTGAAGCTGAGATTGAAATGAGTGATCACTTCTTCGTGCACGCGTTTTATAATCCATCGACTAATTAACTTTCACAGGTGTTTACTCATGCAGTGAGCTGTATTACGATTTATATTTCTTCATTGTATGTGTACCGAACTTACACATAAAATTAACAACGCACGCAAAAACTATTAGATACATGTTCAAATCATACGGTACACAAAAAAATGGCATAAGTTTGTGCCGCAGTGGGCTCGGGTGAAGGAGGGCGAACGAGTCGATCACCAAAAGGGCCACCAGGAGCGTTTTAAATTTCTTAGCGAACTTCGGCGACCTTGAGCGTATCTATCTATCTATCTATCTATCTATCTATCTATCTATCTATCTATCTATCTATCTATCTATCTATCTATCTATCTATCTATCTATCTATCTATCTATCTATCTATCCATCTATCTATCTATCTATCTGCTTACGTTTGGGTGCTCTCGTGGTCACCCCCTTAAGTTGACGTGAACGAAAATCAGCGTGGATGGGTAAGATGGTTTGACGAATATGACGCACTGGTCAAGGCATGAATAATGTCAATATCCCGTCGCGTACGTTGTCAAAAACTTCCCGCCAGACAGTGGCACATACCCATGCGCGGGTATGTGCTGCTCGTATGCGGGTATGTGCCACAGGTGATTGACACTTAGTATCTACCCCAAAACGACGAGAACACACATGGGCAATTTTAACGCGTTAAGAAATACTCGACATCGTTAGCGTTGAACCGACGAATGCAAAGAATCAATGTTAGGGTCCCAGCTGAAATCAAACCCAAGCACTCTCTGGGGCAATGAAGCATTTTGCCACAAAGCTACGCCAGGTCTCGGAACTACTTTTCAAATAAATAGACACTAATCTTCGTGAAACGTCAATAGTGGTTGCTGTGCTGCCTACCCAACTTTATAAACATTACCTATGTACTCCTTTGATGCAGCCGTCACGGCGAGTTAACGTCAATTGTGGTTAGTTGCCATGCGCTAAGTTGATTTATGTAGCAGTATACAGGGCCAGCACCCTCGCGAGAATCGGCGCTTAATATCAGCTTCTGGTGTTGCTGATGTGCATGTTCGAGTTGGCATCGTTGCGCAAGTGCAAACAACTGGTGGTATAAACATTTGCAGCACTTGAACATTGTCACGGACGGCTATTTTCGGCGACACCGCGTCACGGCAATTAACTGGCGCCGTACTTCCCGACGGACCGTCAGAAACGGCGGCACATGAAAGGGAACCGATAAGTGCAAAATGGGGGTGCTCTCCTTAGAACGTCGCCGCCGACAGTTAATCCTTTTGTAACCGTGGCGACGTCTGCAAGGTCGTAGAAGGCCGCGGTATACCCCGTACAAGGATTAGACTACAAGACGCCCGGCTGAGAGCTAAGTGGTTGACCGTTCCCACAAAGAAAAGCGTGGGAAACGCTCTGGTGGCCAAGCCGTATGACAACAACCCGACAGGTTGTCACTCTCGCTAGTTGAGGACCCTCTCCCAATTAAAAAGGGGTGGGGTCAAAATATTTTTGGGGCGGAGTTTCCCATCAATTAAACGCGCATGATTGGACCCAGGTAGAGGTCTCTTGTCCCCAAGGAAGAGAGCGAGGAGACACGAGGAGGATTTAAGCGCAGGATTTTGCCCTGCTAGGCAGACTAGTCGCTGACCAAGATGGTGTAGAAACAGATCAACAAGCATCTCTTCTAGAAGTTTTTAGAGTGGCTCTGTATCGGCTGGCCACCTAAACTTAGCCGTTCGTCTAGTTGTGACGCGACATTAACGTCTGCAACGTAGACATCGGGACTTCGCCTCGAGTTAGCTCAACCTGCTCGAAGTCACCTGCAAGCACTAGCCTCCCGGAGCCACCAGCGTTGCAACACCGCCGACATCGCAGTCGTGCCAGAACTCTCTTCGACTTCTCGCTTCCGATCGTCGGGGACGCAACGCTGCCGGTCATCACACGTATGCCTTCACCTGTTTATATCTTCGAACTTTCTCCTCTGTAGTTCTGCTGTGTTAGTTTGTGTAGTTTGTAATAGTTCTCTCTCGTAAGCTGATTTATTGTTTCTGTTATATATTTCTTTAGTTGTATCAAGTGTGATGTATTTTGTTAGTTGTATTGAAGTGTTGTGTTAGATCCCGTGTGCTGCAATATCACTAGAGTAAAGTTGTTTTGTTTTCTCACGTCTCTGATCTCTTCACTGTCTCTGCTTGCGTACGGAACGAACCAACCTGCTGTCATTCCCGTCGCCGACTTCGCGCTGGCGACGCTAGAGTGGCAGCTTGTAACAAACATGTTTGTGCGTGCAACATTTGTACATACATTTAGCGTCACTACATGACGTGCCACTCAATAAAAAAATTACAACACCGTCACCTTCCCTCCGCATTCTTCACAAACTGTCGATTTTCTGGTACGTGGGATCTGCCGAATTTTTTTTTACCAAGTTTAGGCTCCAGGCTTGTTTTCAGATCGCTTCCTCGAATATAGCCTTGGCATATAACGCAAGACGGGGTCTTCCCTCAACACGAGATCCTCGGGCACAAAGACTATAGCATGCAGCGAGACGAGTGAAATGCCAATGCCGTGCCCCTGAAGTCATCCATCAGTCGTGGTGCATTTCTCTTTTCTTCTTTGATCGCAAGCAGAGTGCGCGCACTTCAGCGGGTTCCCGCCTGCGCACGTAACTGTCGCCCGCTCCACTACAGCAGCAATGAGGCTTCCTCAGCCGGAAAGAGGATCAAAGACGGCGCAATCAATTGCAGTAGCAAGGAATTTGTTGTGTACGACATTAACGCCTAGACTTTAATTTTAGCCTTCCATTTAAATGAAGCAACTAGTGCTGTTCGGAGGCTTCCTTTTGCACGACTTAAATGTGACGCTAATCTAAGCATGAAACGGAAGTAAAACCGAAAGTAAGTGCTCGACTGGAAATGTTCACGAAAGTATTCTCAGCAATCAATCAATCAATCAATCAAACCTACCTACCTACCTACCTACCTACCTACCTACCTACCTACCTGCCTACCTACCTACCTACCTACCTACCTACCTACCTGCCTACCTACCTACCTACCTACCTACCTACCTACCTACCTACCTACCTACCTACCTACCTACCTACCTACCTACCTACCTACCTACCTACCTACCTATCTATCTATCTATCTATCTATCTATCTATCTATCTATCTATCTATCTATCTATCTATCTATCTATCTATCTATCCATGCATTGACTTAATAGGAAGGAATAGTGCTGCGACGAACCCTTTCCCCACCTGAAGGGGAACCATGCGCCCCTCATGCTTCCATCTTATAATAATGTTGAAGTGTATGTGGGTGTAAATTCTTCAGGCACACATCCTCACGCGAGGGCTGGCTAATAATCTCGTAGTTCAAAGCAAAGTAATTAAAAATAAACGACATTTTTGTTGTTGCGTAAAAATTCATTGGAATAGCGATAGACCGAATCACGAATAAGTAAAACGTGCGGTGATGACATTTAAAAATGAAAATAATTTTCGAAAATTGCTTACATTACAATGTGCTCAGCGTCGCCTGAATCAGCAGTAATTGTGAGGCTTGTGAAATTCACAAAAATGTGCGCCAATGTGGTGAGCAAAACAGCCTGCACATCACTACCAAACTCCAAAGCAGCGCTCTGAATTCAGACGATTGTGTACGTGTGGTGCTGTCGCAAGGTAGAGCACTGATTCAATGGCGAGGCTCAGCATATTTGTTTGTGAGCGTTCACCAACTGCTGATTCAGAAAAATAGAATAATCCAAGGAGCGAGTCTAACCGTCAGCCAACGAAAAGAAATGCTTAAAGCCGTTCTCAACTCCCCCCCCCCCCCCCCCCCACACACACACAACTTTTTAATTTTCGATAGAACTGTGGCTGAGGAAAAGATGGTGAAAATATTGAATGGATTTTTTTTTTCAGTTCCAGTCCTCGACCAATTTGTAGGGTAATATTAGTTTATGCGTTCCACAGTTTACTTGCTGGATCACACGTTATGATGGAGAAGTCTCAGTCATTCGCTGATAATAACTATGGTAGTCTCAGACATTGTTGCTTCAGGTCAGTGTGACGACGATGATTAAATACAACATGTATCTACTAAGAGAAAACGGCCAATAAGTGGCGGGCAGGATGAAAGATTTAGAGAATATTTTTAAGGAAAGAAGGAAAGGCAAGAAAAGAAAAGCGTTAATACGTGCCAATGGAACGTAATATAACAACCAACCTATAACCAAACGAAACTGTAATAGCTGAAATAAGAAATAAAACACGAACAAGCACTGTATTAAAGATCCGTGGAAATAAAATCAATTCACGTGAAATAATTATTGCAAGAGGAAATAGTAAGTGCCAAAGGAGAAAATTGAAGAAAAGTGGTACATAAGACAACGTCCAAATGACTAAAGCGTATTGCGAAGGTCTCATAGGAAAGTGGCAGATACATTTATAGGCATCGTCCATTTTCATAGAGGGGATCTCGAAAAATTTTTTTCTTTGAATATTGCGATGCTAGGATTAATAGAAACTCGGAGTGCTTTAGGAAACTTCCATTTCTTTTGTTGGAGCCTCTGCTTTCCTGTGTGATTTCCAGGTTACCAGGAGCTTCAGGAGTGCACAATGGAAAATGGTCAGCTACTTTAGTAATTTTCCGAAATTGAAGGGGGAAGATGTAGGAGTGTGAATCCGTGCGTCTGTCCATGCATCTGTCTATGTGTCCGTTCGTTCATTTAGTCAACACTCCAAGTACCACCGTCTCGCATCTTTTCATCATATTTTCCGCATATAGAAGCACCACCATCCAGCGGACATTCCAAGGACTAAACGAGAGGTGGCACACGCACACTTTCTCACGGCTTGCGCTTCGGGTTACTTCCCACCTTTAAGCACCTCGAATTACTAGTTCACTGTATTAATGGCACTGTGGCCCAACGCTCGCTAAACCTTTCTAAAACCAAGTAGGTTACGCCCAGCCAGTATAACGAAGCAACCCTTTCTAGTCAGAAAGTGCTCAATGTACATGCCAATGGCTGGTTATGGGGACTGAGAGACAAGAGAATTCGGCTTTTGCTTCGTGTCTACTTCCCACATTTAACCACCTCGAGTTATTGGTATATACTAGTTCATTGTATTCATGGTACTGCGGCCCAACGCTCGCTAAACCTTTCTAAAACCAAGGAGGTTACGCTCAGCGAGTATAACGAAGCAACCCTTTCTTGTCAGATAGTGCTCAATGTACATGCCAGTGGCTGCAAACGGGGAATGAGAGACAGGAGAATTTGGCTTTTAGTGAACGCGCACGCTGCGAATTTTGTATTGTTCAACAACGCACAGGAGAAATCTCCCACCGGCACCACCTTGCAGGTCATAACGTTACACTGGTTACGCACTACGACGAGGGACGAATGGGTGCCGCTTTAAGAAGCTTCGCCCCTAAAATACTCAAATACTCAAATATGTCTGGCCCAGGGGGACAGCCCCTGGGTCAGAGGGTTTTCCAGTTGAATTTTACTTATCATTTTGGAATGAGCTTGGTACTGCATTAACCGCGGTTATCCGGCGATGTTTCGAGGATGGTGTCTTTCCATCAAGTTTTCGAGATGAACACATTGTGCTTATTCCAAAAGGTGATACTTCTGTTAATCCTGAAGATTGGAGACCTTTCAGGCTTCTTAACGTTGACTATAAGATATTCGCGATGGTGATCGTTCAACGTTTGAAGGCTCTGTTGAACACCCTGGTGAGTCATCACCAGGCTTCATCTATGCCGGGACGGGAAATACACAGTTAGTCCTTTACCACCCGGGATAATATAGCCTATACTCTGTCGCGATCTGCACGTGGTCTCCTTGTGTCTTTAGACCAAGAGAAAACATTTGACCGACTAGAGCACACGTATATCTTTAAAGTGCTCACAGCCCTTGGTTTTCCTGGTACTTTTGTTGAATTAATTACACATACCTACTCTGGTATAAAAAGCACACTAGTTCTAGATGGTTGGGAGAGTGCTGCCTTTTCTATTACACGTGGGGTCCGTCAAGGATGCCCTTTGTCTCCTGTTCTATTGGTCCTCAGCCTTGAGCCATTTTTGTGTGCTCTAGAAGCGCATTCGCATGTCCGGGGTCTTGCGCTTCCCGGCAGCAATATACCGTAAAAGTCACAGCTTTTGCTGACGACATAACCCTGTACCTTTCAAATGAAGATAGTCTTTCTCATAGCCTGCGTTTATTCTTCCAGTATGGGGACATTTCAGGTGCCGCGCTAAAGCTCTCTAAATCTCGGTATTTGTTCATCGGCTATCCCAACTCCACAATTAGGTCCACATCTCTTCTTCAGCCGGCTGCGTCTCTTCGCATTTTAGGAATTCTATACAACCACTACGGCATTTGTAACTCTGTTTGGTCAAACGCCCTCGATGAAGTAAGACAAGAAATCGAGAACGCCCGGTAATTCGACTTCCCGCTTCTTGAGCGGAGGTACCTTGCGCAGACTGCTCTGCGGTCGCATTTGGTACCTTTCTCACGTGGAACAGCCGCCTTTACGCATCGTGAGGTCATTGCAGTCGGCCTTGTGTTCCTTCTTTTGGTCTGGTGGCACTGAGTTGGTTTCTCGTGCGGCGTTACGACATCAGCGTTCCCAGGGAGGTTTTGCTTTCCCTTCGGTATCAATACGCAGCCGGCTATTGGCCCTGCGCTTCCTGTTGCGCCTCGTACAAGGAGAGGAATCCCCCGCCCGAACTCTGGCATATTATTTTCTAGGCACTCACCTTCAGTATTTATTGCCTAATGTGCGCCTTAATCGGGGTCCACAATCAGTAGTACTTCCTTCGTTTTATGCAACAGCTGTCACGTTTTTTCGTCATATCCAGTCGACTTGCCCTGATTTAGATGTGTTAGACAATCATATATCGTTGACACAACAGCCGCGTTGTTGCTCCCGTTAGTTCCTCCGGCACGCCGCACCCGCTCTAGTCGTGTGTCTTGGAGCACGCTGACGGCATCATTTCTAACTGGCCACTTCCGGGACTTCATGTGGCGGCTTGGGTGTTGCTCCCGTTAGTTCCTCCGGCACGCCGCACCCGCTCTAGTCGTGTGTCTTGGAGCACGCTGACGGCATCATTTCTAACTGGCCACTTCCGGGACTTCATGTGGCGGCTTGGGTGGGGCGTTCTTCCTACCCTTGACCGCCTAGAAAAGGGGAGAATGGTCCAGTCATCAACATGTCCGAACTGCTATTTACGGGAAACAAATCAGCATGTTTTAAGACAATGCGTCGTTGCTCGTGTCTTCTGGAGGGCTGTGCATGCAGGATTTCGGGGCCTCGGAGTAAACCGCTTTGTTTCTTCTGGACGTTGTTCTCGAGGCCGCTTTGCCTGCCTTCTCATTGTTGCTGGTGCCTACATTCTTTAGCGTAATCGTTGTGAAGCTGTTGCAGCAGGTCGTCGCCGCCGTGCTCTCTTCCCGATTTTGGAGCGACTGTACAAAGAAATGATATCTGTGTTGTCGGAGGAACTCTTCTTTCTGGGTGCGAAGGAATTCCTTCGACACTGGTCCTGCCATTTTGTATTCGTCTGTGAGAGACGTGTAAGGCTTGTTTTCAGGCCTGCCTGGTATTGGTATGTTAATCTTTGTTTAGTACTCATACAAATTCCTTGTAAATACTATGTAAACATCTGACATATAGATCTCTACATTTTGTGTGTTCTTAGTTTACCATGTATTGTGCATATGTAGACATGGTTTTGTAACAATTCCTGTGTTGTTGTGTATGTTGTGTTCCGTTTACATATGTACACATATCTTTTTGTAAACAACTTTTGGTGTGTCTGTGGATGTTGTGTTCTGTCTCAATGTTCTGTTTGATTGTAATTGATGTTCACTGTCTGTGAGAATAAATTTCTCTAAACAAAATGTTCAAAGGGGGAAATGCTGACAAAGAAACAATAGCAAAAAAGACAATCCCAATAGGATATAATGAACATGTGCAATGTACTCCTGTCTGCCCATTTACAAGTAACGATCCTAAAAATGTTATTCAGCCTGAATATGACGTATTTTATGCAAGAGCCCACAACCCGTGGAGTCCAAGTGACACCTTTATTGTTAACTTTATTAAAACTCAAATTAGCTTTTTTTTGCAAGTAGGTATAATAGCTACCTCAGGTCGCCCATAGAGCATCTATAGACGAACAATTTTATGCTGACCAAGCTTTTCTAATAAAAAAAAAAGAAAGTAACGAGTGCCGCCGCACTGATCGGCTGTATGCAGACTGAAATTCTCAGCCACATATTTGTAAAAACGCTTTGGCAACGTATACGTTTCTTCTGCACCTAGGGTATCATCCAATCGTTTTGCTGATCAGTGACGTACACTTCATAAACATCATTATATTTTTCTTCCTCTCCAGCGTCATTACTACGGCCTCGTAGAAGTTACAAGTTTGATGGAAAACATTTCCAAAGTGTTGTTCGAATGCCCCAGATCCCACATCTCTCAATTAGCCAGTCAAAAAAAAAAAAAGACCGCTCGACACATTTTACTTTTGATTATTCACGCACGGGACAACTCGTCGCGCAACGCTGACAGTACGAGCGTACAGCTGCTGTTATTCAGTAGAACACGACCGGGACTGACGTCACGGAGCTGCTGACGTCGGGGTTGTTGCAAAATAGAGCCATGCGAATTATGAGAACGTACCGTTACGAAACCGAACAAAGCCGCTGCTTGTCTTGCCCACTCTGCGGAGCCCTTTTGTCTCGCACACGAATTGTTGTCGGCATGTAAGCATTTATGCGATCACGAAAACGAAGTCACTTCCTCCGGAATAAATTATGGCCGCACAGCTTTGTCCCTCGCTCAATAGCGGCCGTTATTGCAGCATATATGTTTATGCATTTAAGCAAGGATATTAGCCTTGCCTGTTCAGTTTTGGCACACCTGCGAGCTGACGCGTGTGTGCGTGTAACAATTATTAATTCCTGAAATTGTACGTGCCAAAACCACGACACGATTATGAGAGACACCGAAGTGGAGAGCTCAAAAACTTCGATTAGCTCGGGTTCTTTAACGCACCCTTACTTTGTTTTTGGTAGCATGCTACCTTGAACCTGCATATAATGTAAATAAACTCTCCTGTTAACCGCACAGGCTCTCTCCTCGGCTCTCTCCTCGACCGGGACTTTGACTGGCTCGGGTCTTATGGGCAGACCCCCCAAACACATCAACTGGTGGTAGCGGTAGGCTAAGTGCAAGGGCTCCTGGCGTGTTCGCCTCTTATGGAAAATGTAACCGCCGCAGCCGAGTCAAACCCACGATCTTCTGGTACGCAGCCGATTACCGTAATCGCTGTACCACCGAGGCGCTTGCATATGTATGTATGTATGTATGTATGTATGTATGTATGTATGTATGTATGTATGTATGTATGTATGTATGTATGTATGTATGTATGTATGTATGTATGTATGTATGTATGTATGTATGTATGTATGTATGTATGTATGTATGTATGTATGTATGTATGTATGTATGTATGTATGTATGTATGTATGTATGTATGTATGTATGTATGTATGCGAGTGAGTGAGTGAGTGACAGGGTGAGTGGCTAAGTGAGGGAGCGTACTTTTAATGCTCGTCGATATATATGTACACGGATTTCACACATTTTGCTTTCAATCGTATGCGGCCAGCGTCGAAGGGAGTCGTACCCACGTCCTCAAGCTTAGCAGCGCAACACCTCAGCCGCTCAGCAACTACGGCAGGTAACACAACATTGAGCGACGTAGGGTCTTCGGGCGACGTAGATGATAACACGTAATCATTTCCTGTGTTCCATAGTCTCCAACCCAATTACTCCACTCGTGAAAGCGGAGTTCGTGGTATAACGGATGCTATGCAGGCAAAGTTGCGTAAGCAACGACATTTTCTCGCCCTCGAAGCTGTCCTACCTAATATGTAGTTAAGGTAATGACTTGTTACGATAAGAAAAAGAAAACAAGCAATGCATGGAGCTAGGAACACGTGTAATAATAACTTCTTTTCCGGCATTGGGCTCGGAAAACGAAGCCAAGAAGCATTTCCTCAATTTCGCTGCAGTAGCACCTCTGCACGCTGTCAAGGCAATCGAAACGGAGTTGCAGCTACCACAGCTTTGAATCCAAGTGTCGTGTAACGGCCTTGCACTTAATTACGATTGGTTGTGCAGCCGCCGGTCTTCCGGTTCAGCGATTACAGCGTCCATTCTCTTTCTTGCAATTACCACCTTGCCAGGAGCAGGGGCTTTGCCATATGAATAAAAAAGTTAAATGTACCGAATTAAAGAAAATAAAAAAGATGAATCATATAGTTACTCCCATGTGTCCCTTTAATAAAGACTCACTTTTGTTTTTATTACAACCCGCCTCTCTTAACTTTTCTAGGAATCTGCTTCCTGAGCAGCGTAAAAGATGCCTGAACGGTGATTTGTTATAGATAATACTGGCGTTAACGGCATTACAAACATTTTCTTGCTGCAGCGATTTCTGTTGCACTGATGCTTCTATAATTTTATTTATTTATTTATTTATTTATTTATTTATTTATTTGTTTGTTTATTTATTTATTTATTTATTTATTTATTTATTTATTAAGCACCTGCTTCAACATAAGGCATTACCGCAGGGAGGGTACAGTGCGTATAATCACACATAAAAACATTCATAAAGCATTGAAAAAATCATTACTTGAATCAATACAGACTATTTCTGGTGGCAGAGTGTTCCATTCTCTTACAGTGCGGACAAAGAAAGAGTGTCGAAAAGCGTCACCCCCAAAAGGAATCTCGCGTATTTTTAAGTGATTATCACGTTTTTTGAGAAACATAGTTGGGTGGTTGAAAATACAAAATCCCTGTTCTCGAATGATAAATGCTATAAAAAAATTTCAATCTGAGGTTTCGACGATGGTTTTCAAGAAGATCCCAATTTAACGTTTTTCTGCTCTCTGTAACACTAAGCATTCTGTCGTAATTCCCAAGGACAAATCGAATTACTCTATTCTGCACGTTCTCAAGTTTATCAGTAAGTTCTTTAGTATATGGGTCCCAGCAGACGCACGCATACTCCAGTATACTGCGGACGTGTGTAAAATAGAGCTGCTCTCTAAGTTTTTGTAGTAAACTACTGAAGTTGCGTTTCAGAAAACTTAATGTTCCTACCGCCTTGTTCCTAATTTAAGTGAAATGTTTATTTCACCTCAAATCAGCAGTAAAAAATTTATATTCCGTGACATGTTGAAGATTAGAGTTATCAATCGTGTATTAATTTCTGCAGTGTGAGAGTTTCCTGGTAAAGGTGACGTGGACGCTTTTTTTTCATATTCAACGACATTTTTCATTCATCACACCATGTGGCAATCAAATCTAAATCGTTTAGCAGTGCTTGTTTGTTAAGGTCGCTATTGGTGGCTCTATGTACTATGAGTTTATAATGAGTTTATAGATACTGCGTAAGAAATACGTGCGTAAGAATACGTGCGTAATAAATGGCATACGACATTTAATTGCGCCTTTGGTTTAAATGAACCCTGCAGCATGACGCATGAGTGGTCCAGCCAGCTTATGATTTGGAGCAATTTTTGTAGCAAGAAAACGTTTCTTTTAGAGCAGATTTGGAGCAGGAGGAACTGTGCGCTGCGCAGGTTTGGAGCAATATATGCCTTAATTTTCAGTGAATATTCTTATTAGTGCGCATATTGAAAAAGCTGCTGCACGGCCGACATCCAGAGAGCAGCCATTATTTGAGTTCTTAGCACGAAATAGTATCAGTCTGGCTTCATTTGCTTTGGCCGAGATGTGCGTGATGTGTACAAGCAAAGTGTTAGTGACTGGCGGAGTGATTCTTAAGAAAGAGAAAGAAAGAGAAAAGTGAGCCCCATTATTGTCTGCTTCAGTGAGCGACACCGCCACAGTAGCTCACAAGGGATGGGGGTGAGGAGGGATATAAAGGGTAGGAGTAAAAGTGTAGAAAAGAGGAAGAAGAAGCGACAACAAACTGAGGGGATAGGAGAGACAGGAAAGATGGAAGCACGGTCACTGGAGTCCAAGGACGGGGTACACTTGCGAGAGATGTTGTCGGCGTCTGTAGATGGCGTAGAGCAGGTCCAGTAAGTCAGAGCTACACTGTCGTCGAAGGTCGTCGGCGGCAGGAGGTAACGTAGGGCGAGCCCAGTCGGCCAGAGCTACGCTGACGCCGAAGATCGCAAGTGCGCGGAGCGCGCGGGCGCACAACCGGTCTGCACGGAATCCAGCAAGCGATGGCACATACGGTTTCTGCGAATCACAAGTGGCGTAAGGTCATTCCAAAAAGAAAAGAAAAATCGTTACCAGAAAAGCAGTAGTTTAACGAGCAAAGAAAGAAAAAAAGTAGTTACAAATAAGATCACGCTGTTTGAAATGTGCTGTGTAGATAGTGAATTCAAGAATTGTAGCAAGTCATTGTGGATGCTGCTGCATCATACTCAATAACTATTAGAGTCATGAGAACCAACTGCATTATCCTTTACACTTCAGGGCATTTGGGCTTAGCACTTACTTCAGGATATTCCAATATTCAAATAAGTATTGTAAAATATTGATAGATTGATTGATATGTGGGGCTTATAACGTCCCAAAACCACCATATAATCATGAGAGACGGTGTAGTGGAGATCACCGGAAATTTCAACTACCTGCAGGTTTCTTTAACGTGCACCAAAATCTGAGCACATGGACATACAGCATTTCACCTCCATCAAAAAAAAAAGACTTCTAAAAGATAAATTCCGTCAAATGAAAATTAGTGCGCGCGGGAGGTGGGTCACTGATGCAGCCTAGTATAAAGTGGGAGGGGGGTGCTGTGGTTCTAGACAAGTCATATTGCCGAAACGCTGGCTTTAGCGACACCACGCGTTCTGATTTTTTTCACCTTAATATGCTGCCGAGGGGAGCTTGGTAGGTATGAGAATATGAGTCTCCGTGCTATTCACATTGTTACGGCTTCCCGCGGACAGGCCGGATGACAAAAAAGAACCAAAAAACCAATGGTAAGAGTGCTAACGGATTCTTTCGTTTTGGAGCGGGGGGGGGGGGGGGATCAAAGATCGATTTCCGAAACAACGGCGACCACACTCAGCACATTCGCAAGAGTAGTTCTCAACAAGTGGAAGGGAATTAGTCGGGAATACTTGCAAACCGGCGATACGTCTTTGAATTTTCATTGTCGATTGACGACAACACAGGCTGTTGACTGTTCGAACGGCGATTTAGACGCGTGTGACTATTTGTTCCGTATTTGTGGCTGAGCGCACGGCTCAGTTACTACGTATTCCGGCATGCCCACCACGTTAAGCCGGTTTCGCAATCAAGATGTGTGACGAGCTCTTGGATGTTCATGAACCGCAGTTGCACCACATCGTGCGAGATGCGCTGTACGTTGCAATTTACTAATTATCGTCACGATAGCCATACCGGAGAACATTGCGCAACGCCATTAAGAGGCATCTACTTTTTTTTTTTTTGCAGAGCAGCAAACTTTTGCCTAATAGCCGAATCTTCACTTGCATGAATGCACCGTTTACAGTCCGCATGGCTGATACCTGCTGCGCTTGGTCACGGTGGCTACATTACGGTACGTGGAGTGACTCGCGAAAAACAACAACAAAAACACTCTTCTTACGCAATAGGCTAAATATAAAGCCATGACGTGTCTGCAAACACGTCAATCGCGGCGGGTTCGCGTTCCTTCTTCAACTGCCTCAATACCGCAGAGTGCGTCAAAACGTTTCGTGCGCCGCAAGGATACGTAAACGTGTATACGTCACTATACTTTGTCCTTACGTAAACAAACAACCACGGTATTCCGTCTAGAAACTGCGAGGGTATACTCGCGAGTCGACGAATGATTCGACGTCACCGCGGAAGACTCACGCGGTGGGTGCTGTTACGCATTGCAAGTGCCGCATTCCATCGGCATGAAGCGAAGACATAAACGGGGGGCTTCCATTGTTCATCGGTCTCTCGGCCTCTTCTAGACTTTGTCTTCCATATCTTTTTGCTCACGGAAGATGTGTAAGGCTCCTTTGTGCGCTGGCGGTCCGGTAGCATCGTCGTCGCCGTAGGACAGCTGCTGACGCAGAGATGTTGTTCGCGTATTGTTGCATGCGTGAAATGGCACCCATGACGTAGTCCCGCTCTGAACCACGCCTTCTACGTGCTCTCAGGCCTCGCACCCTCATGCAGGTGTCGCCAACTCTGAAGGTGTCACTCCATTCATGACAACTTGCTGACGGAGGTTATGTGTCATGTCCATGTGGGGATACAGGACATACCTATAGGAAGAAGGGGGTGGGGGTGCTTTACCCATATATAGTAATTTAGAATAATGATGATAATATGGATTCCACAACTAATAACAATACATTTATGCGCGTTCCAGTGAACATATATCTCCAGTTTTGGCCCATGGATAAAGCCAATTTTGTGGCAATAATGACATACGTAGAGAATTGGAACAGACACCATGTTTATTTTTATCCCCCATGTCAACAGATTGTCAGTTTTGAACGTAGGTTACAAACAAAAATAAAAGAAAGGAAACACGCGAGACACTTCGTTTGCACATTTTGGTGCTGAACATTCTTAACTTGCAAATGTCTATCAAGGGACGCTAAAGTCCAACAATTACTACTATTATCGCAAAAATCACTGTCATGATTACTCACCGACAGGCGCACGAAGTCGTGGAGAGAGAGAGAGTGAGTAGTGTTGTGAGCTTGTGCGTTTGCGGCATAATACAGCCTCACAGAGTGCATGTGAACCGCGACGCGGGTTGCCGAGCCATATAGCGTAGACGAATGCCTATAGTGTCCAAGTCATCACTTATTTGTTGGCTTTTTTTTTGTTTGCTAAATGGCTGTAATATAACTGAACTAAACCACGACGTATTAATCCAGTTTTCACGTGATGGGTAACAATAAATATAAAAACGTACTTGAATGATATTAAAAAAATCGCTTCCACGGTCCCGAAACGCTTCTGATGCGACAACAATCTAAGAACAGACTACGTAGCTGATTATTACATATGCGCCATGAGTTGCAATTAATACATGATTGTGTTTAGCTAACACTTACAAAACCACAAAATCAGCGCAGTATTGTCTAAAAAACTACGCAAGGAGTACTGTAACGCTAGCCGACTCACGCGTTGGCACGTTACCAGATGGAGAGGGTGTTACCTTGGCGGAAACCATCGAGTGATAGTAATAACAAAACCAAAATCAGCTCAACGTTCGACACGAAAGAGAGGCCACCACATTGTCGCTAAGCTCAAACTCGCTGTGCCTTACAATCGGCGGATTGCGGGCGGAGTTGTGCGCCCAGGAAACTCCTTAATCCATAGGATCACTATAGCTCTCACTTCGAAGCCGCTTAACTGAATGACAAAACAATAAAACACAGCAGGGGAACAAGACATGCGGTGGTTTCCGGTAATCAATGTGAGCAGCCTTGACATTTTCGAGGCCCACAAATATATTCCGTGGCAAGTGATCAATGGTGCACGTCGCACCACCCACGTGTGGACGACGCACGCGGGCTTATTCGTGCAGGCTTCAAGCGTCAAAGACAGTTGTCCTCGATCACCAGCCGTTATCTCCAGTCCCGACGTGAAACGAAATGAAGAAAAGCAAGGGAAGCTTCGCGCTATAGTGGTGAAATGCCTCGGAGAAATGCGAAGCTGGACAGCCTAATTCTTTGTTTCTCTCAGTTTTATTTTTCTCTCCTCGTTTCCTCATTTCTCTCTGAATTTTCAAGTTCAAGACTATGTTTTGCTCTTTCTGGTTTTACTTGATTTTTTCCAATTTCTTTTCCCCTCTTTCAATTTCTCGCTTTCTTCCTCTTTTCTTTTTTTTAAGTTTTACACGTGGTCTAACTACCCTTGAAACTTTCCTCACTTACTATCATCGTCAAGACACTTGAAGAACAAGCGGAAGGAGACTTCTCCTTGGCGTAAGCGCGAGTTACAGATGTCTGCGTCATTAGGAGGTTTTGTCTGCGTTACGCAAAGCCACGACAGCATTCGAAAGCCTGCCCCCTGAACTATTCTGCACTTGAAAGGAAATTACAGGACTAATTTCAGAACAATAGCACATATAGTTCGCAATAGGTTCAAAGCAGTGAGAGAGTGGCACTGTACTGCGCATGTGCTGTATTATTACATTGTTATTGCAGTGATCGCAAAAAAAATAGCCGATAATAACGAACTGCCAGCCGACACTATAATCAACATTTGGAAGTACTAATACTTTAGCAGTAAATGCTAGTAACTGTATCCCTCACATCGAAAAAGGAGGATAAGCAAGCGTCGATAAGCTGCCTTGCTGCAGGAAAGCTCTGCTAGGAAACTAAGTACGCAGGTTGACAGTAAATAACGACGAGAGAAACATGTCGTCACTGAGGGCGTTTTCGAAGTGAATGATAGGCTCGCTTTTAGTTGCATCGGTTTCGATTTCACCTGATTTCATAGCCCCGCGGTGATTACCAGTGGCCGCCTATCAGATATTTCCAAGTGGCTATGAATTATTCACAAGAAGCATTTGAACTCGCTAATTCGACCCGGCCACTTAGTTTAACTGGTTAAAAAGTTAATTTCTACAATTGCAGCCGTAATTAACGTTTAATTGTACTGTTCTGAAGAAGCATTCTGCGACTGTAAAGTAAACGCCGCAGGCAGCACGCTGATATAGCCTTTCTGTAATTTTTCAATAACAGTAGACACATTTATTTAAACACCCTGTGTAACTCTCTTTAAGTAAATCCGGGAACTCTACTTGAAAATCGCCCCGCTGCGGTGTTCCACGGCTGCTGACCCCCAGGTGGCCGGATCGAATCATGGCTGCAGCGGCTGCATTTTCAATGGAGGCGATAATGCTGATGGCCCGTGTGCTCAGATTTGGGTGCACGTTAAAGAACACCAGGGGGCGAAATTTCCGGAGCCCCCCACTACGGCGTCTCTGATAATTATATGGTAGTTTTGAGACGTTAAACCCCACATATCACTCAATCTGCTTGAACACCATTAGAGGCTGGTGGAAAACTTTTCTATGCAATGAAGGCGAAGCTGCTACAGTGGTGCAGCTTCTGCACACGTGGTCCTACGCGATGTAGTCCGGTATGGCACGAGTTGTGCACCATGGCGGAAAGTGATGGGTGTGCGCAATCAGCAGTTTATATCGACGCAGACGCCGTTTAGCATTGAAGCCTCAAGATACTCGTAAAAGTCGTGACTTTGTCGAGCGTGCGAAAACGCGAAGTGATTAGTGGTTTTGGGACGTTAAACCCCACATATCAATCAATCAACGCGAAGTGACAACGTGTAATGTAAAATAAATGCGACTATCTCCCTGGTGTGAGAAGAAATATTACAATCAGAGTTACAGTCTGCCTACAAATGCGGCAGTTCTTACAAAGAGCGCCAGCGCTCTCAACGCCTTTTCCGCTTACGATGGACACAGTCAGCGTACCAGGACCTTTTATTCCGACAAAGAGCGATTATCAAGTCAAATTAGAAGGTTATTCTCTTGGACATAGGCGTGCGCAGGAGGGGCGCAAGGGTCATCTCGCCTACTTGCCTAAGGCGCAAAGTCTGTGTTCCCATACATCGACTTATAATAAGGGGGTAAGGTGTTACGATGAACCATCGCCCCCCTACCCCCCTAGAAGGTGAACCCTGGGCATGCTCATGCTCTAGGAACATTGAAACAGGGGCACTTACAAAGAAGATGGTTATATATATTTCGAGTCAAGACTCACATATATAAAACAGAAGGAAATGACTATATATATATATATATAATATATATATATATATATATATATATATATATATATATATATATATATATATATATATATATATGTGTGTTCAATACACGTGATGGGCAGACCTTTTCAAACAAGGTTACAGCGTTAATAAACATGATAACGCAGACGCAATCTGTGCTGTACTGGTTATTCAAGTGGTTACTGTTTCGGTCATAGCGTTGTAAATCTGACTCGGGATAGCAGCGACCTAGACCAGATTTCAGAACAATTAATGACCTGTCGGGCTGTTTGCTTAGCAAGGCCTAGCGCTGCTAAGGTCAGCGAACCGGTCAGTGAAGGTGGCTGCCTAACGATGGGAGCCACTTGTAAATTTTTAATACAGAACTCATTGAGAATCCGCAACAGGACAAAATAATGAGAAGTCTAGGGTTATACGGCGTCGGTTCTGTTGCAGATGGATGGCTGTAGTGAAGAGACACCACGGTGAAGCTGCATCTAAAGACCTACAAGTGATGCCACAAGACAGTAAAGTAAGGAAACGTCCACCAAGAAGACAAGCTTCTTGCGTTTCACCAACTTCTGTTGGATTCATAAATGATACCTCTTAGATTCAGCGGAATGAAGTGAAAAGCGAACAATAAGTTACAACGAAAATGCAATTTCTAGTTCCGGATGAAACATGATTAAATAGAAAAAAACAAGACATTACTCGTTGTTTGGGCTCACATGTGGTAGTATTTTTACACATATAAAATAAAAACATCAGACTGGACTAGTCTCACTTGAAAGGAGGCTCTCGTGCAGGAGCCAAAACGTCAACTTTAGGTACCTATGTTGCTGTCGACACTCGTGTTCCATTTTGTCACGTGACAGTGGGTAATTACGGATCGCCTCTTCTACTTTAGCTGGCTACGTAGTATACACCAGCCGCTTTGAAGCATTCACCGACAAAATGAATCATTCAATCAATCATCGGTGTATTAATAAAAACAGAAATTAATTACACGTGAATGAGCGATTCGCTGAATGAAGGAATCAGCCGATCGACTACTTCATCCATCCATCAAGGAATAATGGAATGACTCGATCCGATCAGTGAAAGATTAAATGACTGAATCAACGAACGAACGATTGATTGAATGATGCTCAGAGCCGGGGGCGTGAAGTAAGGAACAATATAGAAACAGTGAGTACTTTCTTCTGTCTCGCGAGAAGTCCGTCCCCGGGAGCTTTAGAACTCTGTGTATAACGTAACCGCCCCGTGGTGTCGTGTCGTCCACTGCGGAGGTCAGCGGACGCGCACGGAATGTTCGATTCCTATCTTAGGCTCGGTGGCGCGTAACCGCGCACCGGTGTGACCCTGGGCGGCGGAGAGGGAGGGCCGATCGCGCCGGCCAGACGGCGGTGTTTCTCCCTCGGCCAGTGCGCGGAAGCAAGGTCGCCGTCGCCGATCGAAGTGCGCGCCACCAGGACGCCCTTGGCCGCCGAGGGCACGCCGTCACCGAGAGCGCCCCAAGGCATCACCACGCTGCGGCCCCACGACGTCGAAACACAAAGCTCGATTTGCGACGAGATGGGCGACTTCGGATGAGTATGCCCGTATTCACAAACGCTTCTCGACTAGAAACTTGACCTCAAGGGATCCTCGAAGACTGTTTCCCGTTACGATTTCTGCAGCTCGAAAAGTCTCAAGCATCTCATGAGGTCGAGTTTTGAGTCGAGGAGCGTTTGTGAATACGGGCCTTAAAGTTGTGAAATGAGACAAGGCACATCTTCGAATCGATTGCGATGACGCATAAACTTGTTCATTAACGCTGCGGGACACTTCCTCATCGTCGCTGTCATAATTTATTGATTTGATTGATTGATTCCCATTTGCCCACACATTTACAACATAGTGGTAAATGGAGGTGGATGAGGGGAAAATACCGCACAAATGCGGCTTGAGGGAAACCTCACCTCCTTCAGTGCAGTATGGCTACATTTGGTAAAGCACACGACACACTTTCAATAATACATTACTGAATGACCACAGAGTATGACTGTTATATAAATAATCAAAACAAGAAAAAACAATTGTTCATGGGATCACAGATAAAGCAGAAATAAAATAGATAAGAAAGAAATCATTAAAATTTATTGTCCCCAAAGGAGTCACGATTGGGAATTTCGTAAAGGGAGGGTAGTGAAACAACATTGTATTCAAGTTATTTTATTGTACAGACAAATATCACAAACAAGGAGGCATGTTAATGCTGTATAATTTTGTGGGACTAAAAAACAAAAACAAAAAAAACGTTGTGAGTGTAAATATTTTTAGCGGTTCTGAAATACTCAGATTAAAATGCTAATCAATTGGCACATACCTCTTTAGTTCGGGTGACATATTAGTATAGTATTGCTGCCATAAAAGAAATTAGACAGCATTAGCCAAGGATGCGTTAGACTCCGAACTTGTGTATTGTGACTGCAGAATTCCTCGGCAGTGCAGACCGCTTTGTTGACTTCTCTTTCCTTGGTTCTTTCTCAAACAACAACCACTGCGGATAATGGAGACCTTGGCTCTTACTACGATGTTTTATAGCGGAGATCAGTGAGAGCATGGAAAATTTATTGCATTTGCAAAAACAAAGAAGCAGCACATCGAGGAAGAATTTGTTTCACACTGAGAAAAAAGACGCGGAACCCTACTAGGCATGCGCAGCAGCTTTTGAGGGTGCACGGAAATGAGACATGGACGTGAGGCCTGCGGATATCGGGCACGTGTATCTCGACTTAAAATTGTCGTCTTGACGTCATCCGAACCAAAAGAGATGCTTATTATCACAGTGCTGAAAAGGTATCAAATTCGCGAAATATGCCCGAAGGTGGAAGGTGGGCATGATTGCAAAATCTGCACAAATATCGCTCATCGAAAAGGCCTTATTACCATTTTGCATTACTTTACGAAAGGAGCGTATTACGAATACGTGCTATGCGCACATCACTATGCTGTGCACGTGGCTATTATATCAAGGTTAGTATATCACCGAGTGACATCATACAGTACGCAACTAGTAATGAGGTCACGTCCAAGTACGCCCGTAGCACTGTGATGTATCGAATCACAAGGCAAGTTGGGAAGGCCATTACAAGGCTTACGAAATCAGACTTCCGGTGACCCGACCGGATTGATCTTAAAGATAGGTGTTGAGATCGAGCGATAGTGGCATGCGGCAACTTGAGATGTAGCCCCTTATGCGTTCGCGTTCATATCTCAACATTTGCGTGATTAGAAAATAATCTATAAATGCAGGAAGCAAGAGATCGAGAAACTTTATTTTCTCAGCAACACAGACCGAGAAACTTTATTTTTACGCGGAGGCCGATCAAGTTTTATGAGGCATACAGTGATTCCACTGGATCATTGACGGTAGACAATAAAGCTGTCGCTGTTTGCATTTTATTACAGTAGGAAACGCCACCATGCGGCGTTCTGCGAACAGCATCATAAACGGCAATGCTTATTTATTACACCACTTCACAGAAGCATTATACTTATCTAGATTAACGGATTACACCACTGGAAATGCTAAGCGAATGGAAGTTTGTCGAGGCAATGAAGAAGCTTAATCTGAGGCCGCAGGTATATCGAGAGCAACCCTGCATTTTACATCGCTGCTGGAACCTATAATTCTTAACTTCCTGTAGGTTCGGCTCGGCTTCCCACTGGTTTATAATTTGTTAATTACTTCTAAATTCATTTTTGAATAACTTTGATGTACAATTGTTTCCTCCAGTGAGTTGTATTTGATTGAGCGGTCTTCGCACTATATCTGACTTGCTGGCTTTTTCTATTTGTGCTCAGATAATTGTCTCGGTGCATTTTTTTTTCTATTTGGCTGCTTTTGGTTGTCTACGTTAGCATTGTCTCCCTCCTACCCGCCTGCTGTAAAGCCAAAAGCCGCGGAGGGTAATGAATGAATGAATGAATGAATGAATGAATGAATGAATGAATGAATGAATGAATGAATGAATGAATGAATGAATGAATTGCATTTGAGTATAAGCCTCGGTTGCAGGCGCGAAACACTGGGCATCTATCGCGGCCGCCGTCGTCTGATTTCGGCAGAGGCGCATTGCTTGAGGCCCTCGTTCTGTGCGACGACAGCGTACGTTAAGAAACACCAAGTGGTCGAACTTTCTGCACACCTACACTACGATGTGCCTCATAATCATGTCGTGGGCTTCGCACGTAAAACTACACACATAACATATAAACAGCAACTACCTTTAACTACCAGTGTGAGCTTTTTCAACTCAAAGCGGGCCAAAATGTTTTGAAACATTATTATCACTATTGTTGTTGCGATATTGTATTACTGCCGTCATAAGCTCCCCTGTTTGGATGAAAACTTCAATAAGTGAATCTGAATGTTCATGTTCTCTTGCATTACAAGACAACCAACCATTCTGCGCACCAACGAAGTTCAACTATTCCTTTAAAAAGATGACTGACAACGCAACATTGACGAAAAGGAAAAAAAAGTCTATCGTCCTTTCTTTAGCACAACACTAGAAATTAACAAAAAGTAGCTTCGTAATTGAGAAATGATTTCTCCTGTGGCGGCATTCAAACGCGGTACCAACGTCTTTCCGAACAGAGATAATGATGGCGTTGTGATTACTTTCTTGACATCCATTTTTTTAATCCTGTCAGTGGACGAGTGGGGAATTCAAAATTTCATTTCAAATAAACTTTTCGACGGAGGTGGAGCCCTCAGTCTAGGACCCCAGTGGCCTTAGCCATCTTGCGAGCTCTGTCGACCAGCTTGAGATGTTCTTCGGGCTTCGAGCAGTACAGCGCAACTTCACACTGCTACAGGGTTGGTGTGCAGTTTCTCGGCACTACCTGCGAGTGTTGTTTATCCAAAGTTTAAGGAATTTCTCTATCGAGGAGCTGACTCGTAGACCAAGGGCGCATTTGTAGCAAAGTGGGCAACTAAGACATGATCAAGCTGAATGCAGAAGTGGGCTTCTCCTCGCAGAGAGTGTACTTGTAGCGAAGCCAGCTTTATTGTGCTAGTTTTGCACGTTCGGACACATTCGAAACCACGCCGTTAGCCGCTGGAAGTGTATATATATATATATATATATATATATATATATATATATATATATATATATATATATATATATATATATATATATATATATATATATATATATATATATATTGCCCGAGTGTGTGTATGTATGTATGTGTGTGAGCACGGATAAGACGTTAACGGTGCCGTCAATTGTACAATAGAAACCTTTTAGAAAAGCTACGTGGGTTTCAAAAACGAGCACAAGGATAACGTTGTACTTAGATTGAGTGATTTATTTTTCAAGCTTATACACAGCTTTCACGACACGCCCCTCACGTTAGGAAGGTGAAACACCAAATGTCCGTGCGCGTCATAGCGCTGCAATGGAAAGGCGCGATCAGTGTTGCCGGGACGAATGTCGTCCGCAGTCCGTTCGATGACACGGGTTTGAGAGTGAGCACTGTAGTCAGTGTGGCAGCTGTCACGGCCCACTCAAAAAGCCGGCTTTCTTTTGAGGCAAGGTATTCACATCATCTACCCGATTCGAGCAATGTGAATAGTTTGACGAACTGCGATAGCCCGTCCTTTGTCAATGTGAAACACCTGTAATTCTAGCGAGAGAGAAAAAATTGCATTACAGCAACGTAATTGAATTTATTCGCATTTATGCGCTTGCCGATTGACAGATAAGATGTGCCACGTGAAAACGTGACATTTGATCAAAAGCGTAATTTTACTAGAGCGCAAAATGCTCGGCACAACAAAAGTACAGTATAGTACTACGGTGGCTAAGATTGGCTGCGCCATGTCGAAACAACCGTAATGTTCGCGAATATCTATACATAGCATCAATCTTTACTTACGTATTTGCAACTAAGAGACAAAAAATAATTCAACCAACTCCGCTTGGCGGACACCAACGATGCAGAGAAGCTGGTTCTGTTCCATTCGTCGTCACGCTAGCGCATCAACGAAGAGTAATGCGATTTCTATGCTTTCTTCCAATTTCTTTCAGTTGTGGGGGTGCTGACACCCCCCCCCCCTGTAAAGTTGTCTGCGCCGCGTGCGCACGTGTCTCGCCCCAAGGCTTTGTTTCGGTTGTGACCACCGCCGGGCGATAGATGGCGTTGTGTTCGCTTTGAGTACCACTGTTGGTAGAGTGGTAGCGCCGGCGGTGGCCCCTGGCGGAAGGCAGGCCTTGGTGGTGGGCGAGCGTTGAGAGAGTCTCTTCTGCGCGTGGCGGCTGCCGCGAACGGTTGTCTGTAGCGTGGGTCCCCGGTGCTCGGCACCGCGGGCTTCGCGCCGGGGTCCCACGTGGAAAGTCAGGCGTTGGCGACGCCGCCTTGGGTATGTGTTAGTGTGTTGGGTGTGTTAGTGTGTGTTTGTCATGTTATTCTGTGTTAGAGTGTCACTGCGTTATGTTGTTTGTATGGTAGCGTGTTAATTAGAATTGATGTATCATTCGGCGGACGATATCGTTGTCTAAATTAGTTAATAAATGTATGTATGTTGTGTGCTTTTTACCGACCGTGTCCACTGTGTCCGTTCACTCGAAGAGCGTGGCGTGGCGAGGCGCTCGTTCGCCTCGCCGTGACCCCACAGAGTTGAAGTTGCATGTAGTGGGGATTACCCAATTTATGTGTGGGCCTTATGATGATGATGATGCTTTTTTACAGGACGCACAGATGTATGTGGCAGAAACTCGTAGGGAGTCGCGGAATTTACCCAATGTGGTGGTGCATGCCCGCTGAAAATGTCCACAAGCGTTACAACGGATACCGGACCAAGAACAACTTTACGGTTAAAAAAACGGAAAACAAAAAAAAAACATATCGACCAAGGCATGGATTGCAATGAGCCTTTATTTTATATTCTTGCAGCGAAAAGGTTTCTTTCTGCAAGCGTAAACAATGTCAAGGAAAATTTTCTTTAAAGGGCTACCAGGTGCACAAGCAATAAGGTTCAACAGTCATCAACGTAATTGACTGAACGGTAGCGTATAGGCAAAAACAACCGTTAACGGTGATCGTATGCGCTGCAAAAAATTTTGCAAAGCATGCCTTTCATGCTCCGCGTTGTACACTGCCGAGGCATGGCACTTTCGTTGACGGCACTGGGCTGTTCCGTGAATGGCGTGTATCAAAACTATCGGCTGCTTTTTAAGGGCGAATGGGGACAAGATTTCGGAGAACCCTCCGCTGCTTCTGCGAAGCCCTTTTCAGGGACGACGAATGAGAGAACGATCCGCCACTGACCACACGACGCAGGTGGCGGTGGTCAGGTACATGCGACCAGCGTGAATCGGTTTGTTTTGTCCTGCCGTGGTGGGCGTGTACATTCGCAACTCAATAATATCGAGCGTCGTCACCGCTGACGTGGCAAGACGTCAAAACGACGTCATCGGGGCATCGTGGCGCCGGCGTATACAGTACCCGGTATCCCGACCAACTTGGGTGCCCCGTGCGTTAGCCTAATTGCTGCTCGCACGCAGTTTCCGTTCGGTTCGTTCATTATGCGCCAGTGTAAGCGCACTTGTCTCAAAAGTAGGGCGAACGTCACGATGATCGTACAGGCGTAGCGAGTTTTTTTGTGTGCAGCTCGAGTCAACGGGAAAGCTCGCAGTAATCGCTTCATGGTGCACTTTCCGCGTATACGTTCACTTTTTTTTATTATTTCAGGATATATGCTATACTTATGAAAGAATAATTTTTTGCTCGTCACGTTCCACAGTTCAAACGGCTGTCAAGGTGTAAAAAGAAAGAGAAGTGTCACCGTATACTATAGCTTGCCCTGGAGGCACATTGCCAAAGTGATAGCGGAGTTGAGGGGCGCCTATGTATGTAGTCCCACCTTTTGATGTTGCTGAGTTTCGAACAATTCCTCTTTCTTTCTTCTTCAATTTCTTTCTTATTTTCTCCGTTTCTTTCTCTCTTGTGTTTATTTTTCTTTATTTATTTTGGTTCTTATTTTTATCTCCCTGTCTATCCCTTCCGGAGTTTTTTCTACATGAGAAAATTGGAGTTGTTAGTGCTTGGCCTGTACCCTTTATTGATTATTGCGCGATCCTCTCCCCTGTTTCCTTCTCCTATGCCAGCAATTAAACCTTCATCCACGTTCCTATAGCAGCGCAACACTTCAGTTGCTGCAAGCAACAATGACAGTCATGCGTTAATATTCAGGCAACAATAAAATAATGGCAAGTTTACTAATAGCAAATTTTGTGCCAATATTTTATTGTTGCCAACTATCCCAAGTTTCCGCTCTTGTAAACAATGAAACGTGGCAACGTGAATTAACTGAAATCAATGAAAGACCGCGCCGCCGTACCAAAAATGTTCGACCGCAAACGAACACATGCTCGAGAGAACGTCAGTTATATGGAAACGGCGAGGACAAATACGCAAGCCCGACGCAGCGGAGAAGGTCGCATTCTTGTATACGCTCACTGGCGCCACGTTTTCTTTTTTTTTTTTTTTGAGCGCAACGCTGAAATCGGTGATTAATCAGAGCGTCGCATAAAACAAGCCATTGCTGTCGCTTACACAAAAATAAAATTTATCTCTTTACCACACGATCAACCGACCATCGGCGGTCAGTTAGTCGTGTGGTCAAGAGGGTTATGCAAGACCACGTGGCGGGTTATATAGTGTACGTTGTGGTGCCGAAGCAAAATCATAGTTACATTCTTATATTTTTTTTTTGCCGCTGCTCCTACAGGGATTGTTGCGAAACGTTCATCGCCACGATGCGACTTGGCAAACACGTGACATTTTAACGCGCCAAATGTGTAGAAAGAGCGTGCTGATGAGTTGCGCAACGGGCCGCTCGCATACAGAAGTTGCGAAGTGAGTTTAATGCGCATCGTTTCACAAGCCTCGCTCAGTACTGTTTAACCCTGCTTCTGTCAACACGCAGCAAAGTGAGGCCCGAATTCTCTTGCTTGCTACAAAACGCCGCCCATTGCGTACAGGTCGACTTTCGGGCTTGCAGACAGCCGTCGAAACGACTGTTTCGCTGCGTGCAAATAAGGTTATTACAAAACGACTCGCGCGAGCATTCGATCCTGCGCGGAATGCTAGTTTGGCCTTCCGCATACGAAGCCGAGTGACCTTCGGCGCGCTGACAAAACACGTGCGTTCACCGCGGGCTCGCAAAATGAGATCGAGTTATGGCGTTTGTCACAATAGGGAAATCGGACGATCGTTTATGAGCATATTTGCGAAATTAATGCGTGTTTTGTTACGCGATTAATCGGCTTGCCCTCGCGAATAATCGTTAAGTTTCGCAGGCGCCCTCCCTTCAAGGTCCTCCGAGGAAATTTGAGAACACTGCGATTCAATCCTGGATTGTGCCGACAATGACTTTGAAAGAGGCGAGCCATTAAGTAGACCCATCGGCTACCTTGCGCAAGCGCGTACTTGTGCTTAACGGGTTGCAATATGTCGCAAGCGCTTGGTCGTAGGGTCCACGACCCTGTTTTCTACAGCAAAGTTGTTCTTGTTCGAGGATTCCATGTCCGGAAACTATCGTAGATTGTAGTCGAATTTACGCACAAAATGTTAGCGAATTTCGATACTGATATATGTGCCCCTCCTCTCCCAACTCCTGCTACTCGCTACTTCCACAGCTCACCACTACGCCCACTTCATTGAACTCCGCTGCATGCCACCAGCTTCCCTGTTTCACCAGTGTCCGCCGAACGAAGCTGGCAGAAGATTGTTCTTTTTTTAAGGACGATAGTCTTTCTTGGGGACCTTCGACGCAAAAATTTTGATCTGTCTGTCTGTGTGTCTGTTTGTCCGCCCTTGACGGTATACACTAAACGACGACACAAATGATGCCCCAAATGGCCGACCCCATCCGCAGCGTCCACCAATGCTGCTGAAGATTTAGCCTTCATACTTTTGCGATTGTCAATTGAAAAGCGATTATTGCGCATATCTGAGGCACCATGACAACACGTTAATACTCTGCATGTGTGCCTTTATACTAGAAAAGGCGTACACAAGTAGGACCATAGCGTTTATTATGGTGCGCTGATAATGCAACTCTTGCACGAAAAGGCAAGTGTTTCTAACGCTTTGTTATAAGACGACAAGGTGGCAGCATTGATTGATTGATTGATTTGTGGGGTTTAACGTCCCAAAACCACTATATGATTATAAGAGACGCCATAGTGGAGGACTTCAGAAATTTTCACCACCTGGCGTTCTTTAACGTGCATTCAAATCTGAGCACACGGGTCTACAACATTTCCGCCTCCATCGAAAATGCAGCCACCGACCCGGGATTCAATCCCGCGACCTGCGGGTCAGCAGCCGAGTACCTTAGCCACTAGACCACCGCGGCGGGGCAAGGTGGCAGCACGTACCCGTCGCCTTGCGTTCTACACCTTATGGCCTCCAAGACGGGCACGCACGCCGCGCGCTTCGTTTTCCAAGATAACTGCCAGATAGCGCTCATGTCTCACGTGTGACGTGGCTCGATGCACTCGTTCGCCTCCGCGGCACGCTCGAAGCACTCTGACGCAGCGCCTTCAGAATACCATTCACCGATTTTCTCGCGCAGAACATCAAGTAAACGTTTTGTTCACTCTCTCTAGACGCAAGACTATCGTCTTTCGACGACATTTGCAGTGTAACATGCAGATACGGGGCCAATTTTTTTATTGAAGCACTATGTGAGAAGCTGTACTGAAGGTCCCTCGAGATATTGCCAGCTTTCGTCAGCTTTTCAATAGAGATTAATAATAATGATAAATATAAGACCCACATCGAATTATATGTAACTTTATGTGAACGGTACACATTCATAGGCGTGCTTGCCGAAGTCGTAAGTGTCGATTTTGAGAAAAAATATATACGCGCATGGTACCACTCCAAATTTTCAGTACACAGTATACCTTCAGAATTAACTGATAGTTATACCAAACAGTATACCTTCCCGTCTAGCTAAAACTACAGGGAATCTTCTTGCAGATCTACATCGATAAATAACTAGTATCTGCCGGGCTTATATCAGCCAACGTACTGCATTTAGAGCCACTAAACACGTACAGTTGGCATTTACCGAATTTCTCTATTTTTTCCCAGTCTTTATTATATACCACCGAATTCGCCAGATTTTTTCTGTCCCTCTCTTTTTACACCGTCCAGTTTCATCACACCACTGCTTTTAAGAACACGCGCGCTGCTGCGCCTCTCGCGATGAAGTCGCCCGGGCATCGCCCATCATCATCAGCCTTGGGACCCTTGCACGTCATGAGCACGCATCCTGTTAGTGCAACCGGCAGCGCAGCCGCCCTTAACGAGACAAGCACTCTCTATCTCCTTGTCTACACTCGGTAGCGCTCGCACGAATGGCCGGCGCTTTGACGCAGAGTGTTACTGAGCAAATGGCGCCACAGCCTGCGAAGGCATGAAGAGGACTTGAGTGGCGGACCAGACCATCTGTGGTTGACGATTGCCGATATACATGCGTTGTAAAACGCCTTCCTTTCACTTCTGCCTGCTCCAAGGTTAGTTACATTGTCAGTTGGACATTGTATACCATTCGATATTCCATCGATTATGACTCTTCCGTGCGTGTGTTTCGACTGATCTTCCTACCTCACATTGTTTTCTTCCTTACTTTTCGGCCTCTATTTACCCCCTCTCCAGTTTAGGCCAGAAAACCAGTTTAGGCCCCAGTTTAGGCCGATATTGTCTTCCAGTTGCCCTCAATGACTTTCAGTATTACGTTTTAACTCTCTTTTTCTCGACATTCCATCACGCCAGCCATATGAATGCCTGAACGTTAGATGTGAATAACAAAAAAAAGACAGCTAGCCCAGCTGACATACATAACACATCTGTCCGATGGCCTCACGCCTTATGCCAATGCAAAACGCCACGCATTGGTGAATGTGCATGTTTTCTATAAGACGTCATGGCGCAAGATAGCATGGTTTATGAAGTTTCCAGCCTTGCCAAAAATAAATAAATAAAAATGCGTATCTACGTAGCACCTCCCCCCCCCCTCACACACACACCCTCACCCCCAAACATGTGCAGGTGCTTAACCTCCCTGCCTTTCCTTGCATCTTTATCTCTCTCTCTCTCTCTCTCTCTCTCTCTCTACATCGTGGAAGAAGCCTATCGCTCGTAATATTTCTTACCTTCTACTCTATCACTACTACCCTCGCAAGGCCTCCCTTCCGAGGTCAGTTATCGACACCCACGACACGCAGCATTAGAAAAAAGAACAAGGCACCCTAACACCACGGATTATGTATGCTATTATAGGCGGCGGCGACAGTTGCCACATCATGAGGCTAATCAAGGCACTGACGAACGCATCGGGCACGTATCATAGCGATAGATCGTTTAAGGAACATCGCATTTACTGAACATCGAGCGCGTACAAAGGGACAGCTCGCACACGACCATGCCATCTAGTTGCATAGGTAATTTCTAAACGGGCAAAACGAATTACCTGCATTTTCACACCGTGTGTTCAACTATATTGCATTTTGTGGCCTTATTATTTTGCTTACTACGTATTTTGTCTTCTGAGTGAGAAGGCGTAGCCGGCGCCACCTTAATGGTAACAACATCTCCTATTTTATCATTTCAACAGAAAAAAAGAGCAAAAAAAAAACCGGCCTGTTTTACAGTTTCTAGACAGACCGGAATCTGCCGCAATAATTGTGATGCTTCACTGCTGACTCGAACGTCGCGGGAGCAAATTCCGGCCGCGGCAGCCTCATTTCGATGGAGGCCAAGTTCTTGAGTCCCTTGTTGTTAGATCTAGGTGCACATTACGAAACACCGTGTGGCCGAAATTTCCCAAGCTCTCCACTGTGGCATCTCTCATAATCATAGCGTGGTTGTGGGACGAAAAACACCAAGATTCATTATTGTTATAAGCCAGTCGGGATTACCGCGTACCAATCGCGAGTGTGATTCCCAACGCCGGCAGGACGACGGGGGTGAAGTTGTAGCGGCGCTCGATATGTGGGACAGACTCGACCCTGAGCCACATGCCGTGCACCGTGTAGCGGTAACAGCCGTGCCGCGAACCGCACAACACAAAGCGGCGACCATCAGCACCCCCTCGTCCTTTGCCGCGTCCTCTTTTTCGGGCCGAATTCGCGCACCCGCCGACCCGGCCTTGACGTCAGAGGTGACGCTCGCGACGAAGGAGCAGCGCTTGATCAGCCGGCTCCATTGGGGACGTCGTTAGACGACGGGGAAAACAAAAAGGCGACGACGCGGCTTTTGTGGGTGCTTTACTGCAAAACAGTCATGTAAAAAGAAGCAGCAGACCACAAAGGACGCAGCGAGTGAAATGAGAAGTGATTAGAATTTCATCGCTTTCTGCACGTAACCAGTACATCTGCGCTGTAATGCGCAATGAAAAAACGCAGCTGAAGGGCCGACCTATTCGAATTCCAGTTCGTTGGCTTTCTTTTTCACATAACGTTGTGCTACTCTACGGTGATTGATATGCTCACATACAATTTTAGTGTTTGCTTACTAAACTACAAATAGAATTAACGGTGAAAAAGCTGCCGGGCTGGCAATCGAAAACTGGCAAGGGGGCAGCTTGATGTGATTTGTGGCCCCGAATTCGTTAGGCCAAATGCACTGCTGATAGCTATTATAAGCTTTCATGATGAACTGCTCAACGATGACCGACTCCCCGCTGCAGCTTGCGTAAAGAAGCCAACCATGATCAAGAACTTCGATCAGGATTACACTCGATCCCAAACGAAAGCGTCCGTTTCGCACCAGTGTTAAATATGTATTGGGGTAGCCTCGAATGCTTCATTGATGTAAACAATTCATCGATAACAAAGGGACGTGGTGCGCTGTAGTGATAGTCGTGTTCGATTTTCCGTCACATTTGCTCCATTATTAGCATGCAAGCTATGTCGAATTCACAACACAGCAGGCTCGTTTTGCAGACCACCGAGTCATGTTGAGTTCAAAGTGTCATTGCGCCTTTTGTTCTCTATAGATTAGCCTGACAAGCGGCATGCAAATCGGACATTTTTTCGGCGTACTTTTAGCTAATTGTTATTGAGGCGTGTCATCGGTGCGCAGTCCTCCGTCAGTAATCATGGCTGAGCTGGGTTCTCTATTATTTGCCAATCACGAGTCCTCCTGCAGTTTTTGAATGCACAACTGAGTGTGCGTTATGAAATGCACACACTGGTGGTTTTCTCTTTATTTTTCGGGTGTTCAACATATAAATATCAGCGGCGAAATGCATATACAACGTTTAAAATCTCCACATAGGCCTTTTAATCAGTGGTGTAAATCCTGAAAAATCACAACGGGGTACACAGATCAGACTTACGGTTAACAGCGCGATAAAAACGCTATCACGGGCAGGAAAAAGACGGGACAACCGCTTGTCCCGTCTGTCCGTGTCCGTGGCCATGTTTTAGGGGCGAACCTCCTAAAGACATTGGTCTGTCCATCTCTTGTATATATGTACGTGAACGCCTATAGATCCACCTTTGCAAACTGCCCACTACTTCATCCTTGCAAACATTCCACTACACTTCATCACCGATCCACCACTTCACCCACTACAAGGCAAATACTGTTGAGAAGTAGCCAATATGAAATGCAAGATGGTCGTGCACGTGTATCCAGGTGCGCATTAAATAACCATAGATTGTCCCACTGTGTCCATCCCTTGCTTGTACGTGACCACCTATAGTTCCACCTTTGCAAGCGGTCCACTTCTTCGTCCTTGCAAACATCCCACTACACTCCATCACCGATCCACCACTGGGTGAGATTCGACGAGAGATCGACACGCGTCGAAAAGTTGATATTTCAGATTTGAGTGTTTATTTTATATTTTGTGCATATACCACCCAGTAGCCCGAAAATGCACCTCATTTTTTATTACCTGCATAGTTTAGGAGAAAAAAATTATTCACCTTAATTTGTACAGAGTGACAAATTTCGTGTCATGTCATTTTTGAAAGTTAACGTCGCTATAAAAACACAAATATTAGATTGATAAAGATTTTTCTTCTAGTAAGTGTGCGCATAACAAAGAGTGAAGCACCACTGTTTCTCAAAATTTGTTTTTGAAAAGTTTCAGAAAAAGGTTTGAACGGGATGACATTTTTTTAAAAGTTGCTTGATTTGAGATTTTTTTCCTCCTAATCTAAACAAGCTACTGTTTAATAACTTATTGACCTATTACAACATAATGTTTACAATATTGCCTGTCAATACCGTCGCTTTAGCTTAAACAATTAGTTTTATAAATGGCCTCAAACTTTCAAATTTGTCGGCAGTAAAGCCTATTGCAAAACCAATATAAAAAACATCTTCAATTTTTCTGAAAATCTCGTAAAAACATTCCTCACAGACAATAAAAAAGAATATTTAAAACACATTGTAATACTGCTTTTGCAGAGACAATATTACGGTAAATATTGCAGCTTTTCGAGCATGCACTTAGGCGATAAACGCATGAGTAACGAGGCTAAAGAAAGTGGGCATCAGCCGCTGAGCTGTTTGAACAAGCAGATTAGCACACTGAGGAATAAATTTTTGTAAAGGCTCATTTCTGGTGGGCTTCGCTCAGCTTTAACGCCAGAGGAGCAAGACATAATGGCACACTCTAAGGCAGTCCATACATATTTGCAGACAACGCGATGTATAAATGCTCTAACACCAGCATAGGACCTCAGAAGGTAGTACATGAACACTTAGAATGACTCCCTCCCCTATTCCCTTCTAAGTTGAGGAATGCATTGAACAAAAGCCATGGTGGGCTCAGAACGCTGCAATTTTTCAGATGACTTACAGCAGTGCTTGACACTGGCAAAACACGACCATAATTCGCATCGTTAGGTGAGGTTGACCAATAGCACAAAAAACATAGGCCTGCAACAAGTGGCAAAAATATGCCCTAAAACAGTCTTAAAGTAACGAATGGTAATCTCTATTTGCATAGAGAATTTTGACATTCTTGAGCTATATGGTCTTCTACAACACATTTTAGATGCCGGCTTAATCACTCTCAAGCTTGCCGCTCTTAGGTGGGAGAGTGAGGTGTCATGCTTTGCTAGGCTTTACTAAATTATGTTCTGTTAAAATTACCCATTTCTTACCGTTTCCTGTACTTGAAACCCTATGATATCATACATTGCCTATAATAGGGGGCGCGCATGAAATTGTTGAGCAGGCGACAGGGGAAGGAAACGCTAAACTGTATTTAGGTTAAGGAGGCGGCAGCAGCGTTACTAAAACTCAATATTCGTTATGCTTCGGTGGTTCCTCTCACGAGCCTATTCCCATTTAAGTGTTCTGAACCAAAACGTTAAAAGCGGAGGACTGTAACAGCTGCCTCATGTAACGGAGGTGAGACACTGGGGTACCAAAAACCCGGGGGTCTCAAGCCTCGGCTTGACACGGCAAATTGAGGTATTTCAGAAGATATATGATTTATATGTGGGGTTTAACGTCCCAAAACCACCGTTTGATTATGAGAGACGCCGTAGTGGAGGGCTCATGAAATTTTGACCTCGGTATTTTAGAAGGGTGCGCTTAAAACGGTTATTCCCGTTTACCAAATCTTCTTCTCCTCTGTAAATGTGGTCCTGTTCAAACAACTCAGAAGCTCAACACCACTTTTTTATCCCGATTTCTAATGCGTTTATCGGCTAAGTGCATGCTCGAAAAGCTTGAACGTCCACCCGTAATATTGTGGCTGCAAATAAAATAATGCAGTATGTTTTTAAATGTTCTTTTTCTGTCATCTGAGAGGAACGTTTTATGAGATTTTAAGGAAAATCGGAGATAGGGCTTTTAAATATTTATTTTATAAAAGGCTTTAACGTGGACAAATTTGAAAGCTTGAGGCCATTTATAAAATTATGTGTTCTAGGTACAGCCACGGTATTGACAGGCAATATTATAAACATTAGTTTGTAATAGGTTATCGAGTTGTAAAACACTAGCTGGTTTAGCTTAGGAGCACAAAAATCTAAAAACAGGCAACTTTTAAAAAATATCGCCTGTTCAGATATTTTTCAGAAACACTTTGCTTCAGCATACAATATTCAAACAATGCTGCTTCACTCTTCATTACGCGTAAATTTACTAGAAAAAAATAATCTTAATCAAACTAATATTTGTGTTTTATATTGTTGTAAACTTTCGAAAATGACAAAAGAAAACAATTGGACCTTCTTTACAATAGAAGTTCAATATTTTTTTCTCCTAAATAATGCAGTTAATAAAAAAAAACGAGGTTCACTTTCTGGCTACTGGGTGGTTTGTGCACAATATGTAAAATAAACAATCAAATCTAAAATATCAACTTTTCGACCCAGGCTGATCTCTTGTGCAATGAACCCATTTCAATGACCATAAAGCCGTAATAATGAAGGGAAAACAAAAACAAAAGCAACTGGTAGATACCACTTACGAATAATGAAATATATATATATATTATATATATATATATATATATATATATATATATATATATATATATATATATATATATATATATATATATATATTCTTTTTCAGTGGAGGCCAATCAATGACAGTGTAGTGCGTATTATTTTCTTTTATCCTGTCGGATAGATATTACCGGCAGAATTTTGTGGAGAGGCGTGTGTGTGGTACTCTGGCTAGGCTTCTATATAAAGTGTTCGTCACGTCGTTGACGACGTAGTAAGTGATATTCCGGGATGGTTCATGGTTTGGCGACAAAAACCTCCAGCGCTTCGCCCCACTCATCATCGTTCATTCCATGTATATGCTGTGATTTTGTTTTTCGCGCTGTTAACGTTAAGTATGCACAACCAACTAGCCCAGTCACCTACTTTATTAACAGATCTGGCCATGGCGACCATTTTGTTTTATACATATGTATTGTATCATTGTTTACAAAATAATGAAATAATGCGTCAAAATAAACAAGTTAGAAATTACCAAGAGTCCCAGCTCAAGCAATTGGATTGTTTTGTTTAGTTTTGCACCAGCTAAGCCGCTTTTGTTTAGTGTCACACAGCTAAAGGGTATGAAACATATGTACACAGTAAAAAAAAAAAAAGCAGCCTTTAGGAAAGTTTAAGACGCTATACCAAACTGTCAAGTAACTCAAATATACGCTCTTCTAAAGCCAAATTTCAAGGGGGGAACTTGCAAGGAGGGGGGTCCCTCCGTCTAGTATGAAAACAATATACCTTTCTCCCCCTTTCTCTTATGCTTTACGCCAACCCTTCAACACTGAAGCTGGGCCTGAGGCCTTGCCCGTGAAACAGCGAAAATCGCTGCTGTAATAAAAATTGTTAGAATGTTCTGTCCGAAACCACGCTATGACTATGAGGGAAGCCATAGTGGAGGGCTCCCGAAATTTTGACCACCAGCGAAAAGCCCTGAAGCTCTCGTTCACATACATTGAATCTATTGGGTTTTTCAGTAAACACTTATTATTCAACCAAGCGAATATCTGTTGTGTCTTCAAGTGCTCTCTTCTATTTTGTTTATTTTTTACATTTTTCATTAGCTGTCACTACATGTCCAATAATCACCTAGGACAGCAATTACAAGACCTGCATCTTGTTCATTTTTTTTGTTAACTGTCTTTCTGCAAACATTCCCTCCCCTCCTTGAATAGTATCAAGCAGGAGAATATACGTTGGTTTAACATTGTGCTTTCAATAAAAAGTTCTATTTCTATTTCACCACCTTATCACCTCCGCCCCCCCCCCCCCTAGTGTTGGGAAGCAAAGTAAACACACTAGGGTTAACTTCTCTTTCTTTTCTGTATTCCTGAACTCTCTCTCGGTAGCGAGTGCTGCTGCACCGAACTAAGCTACAAGAGTCACCTTTTTTTTTTTTTTTTTCAGGGAAAAGGGGAAGTTGATCCAGGGCCGCGCGACTCGAGGAGGCGATGCGGAAGGAAGGCGCGAATCGCTCGATGAGTCGCGAGGGGGCGAGATCGCTCGCCTGCTCCACTCTCCGCCGTCGCGTCGATTGCGACTGTGTGGAGCACTTGAACCCTTCCCTTACAGGAACCCGCCAACACCGCCTTGTGGAAGCGTTAAGCGATTCTCTCTTTGCCGTCGTCTGGAGGAAAAACAAAAAAGCGCCAAAGAAAGGAAAGGGACTCTCGTCTCGCTCCAAGCAGACGCCATCTTGATTTGTTTGGCCACTGACGTCAATGGCCGCGAACGAGGGCTTAAAAATCAAACACCTGCTACGGAGCGCACCAAGTTCCCTCCTTATTTATTTATTTATTTATTTATTTATTTATTTATTTATTTATTTATTTATTTATATTATTCATACATAAATACCGGAATACCTTTCAGGAATTTTTACAGAACGGGTTAGAAGGTAACAAGAACCCGTTATAAGATGTAACAAATTAAGACAGCAGTTACATAAAAACATAAAAGCATTAAAAATTTTGAAGCAAGACGAAACATTTACATTCCGCAGTATAAAACTAAGGAGAAGTGTGGGAGGCCAGAGCTTAGTTGTGTACATTTATACCCTCTTGTGGAGTCTCGAACGCAATAAATAAATAAATAAATAAATAAATAAATAAATAAATAAATAAATAAATAAATAAATAAATAAATGGAAACCTGGGATGGGACCATATAAATGATTTTGTTTCGTGGAGGGGAGAAATGGGGTGTATTACAACAACGAGGAGTTGTGAAAGATATGAGACGCGCGTGAAAAGGCTACAATATCTGTATTATTTCAGGTTATAGCGCTAAAATCTCCCTTTAGCAGCTGTGGTGCTATGTGTAATGCTATTTCCTTTCCACAGCACAAGATTTTAGTGGAGACTCAAGAGCGAATATGTGCTTGTTGAAATATACCTGAACACCGTTAGGTGTGGATTACACATCAAAACATCAAAATCGGATATTGTCGGTGTCTTATTTCTTTTTCGGCGTTTAAAAGAAAACTAGCGATATATTTAATGAAGGCCTGGGGCCCACCCTATTTATTATTTGTAGACAAACGTGACTAGTGGGTGAGAAAGACGTAATGAACTGTCGAAATCAACGTAAGCGATAAACACCAAAATCACACGTTCCGTTTTTGATGGATGGCCATTCGTTCGTAATTTTCGTATTACTTCATTGAACAGCAAAGATAATGTATTTGAGATTGGGGGATGATATAGACTCTAACCAAATGTTTTGACGAAACCAGACGTTTCGGAACTGACGGTTCCTTCCTCAGGGGTGACTGCGTAGGCTACATGGCAGAAGCGCCTTCAAAGCACTCGAGGGGTGGCTAATGACCCCCCTCTCTCTCTCTCTCTCTCTCTCTCTCTCTTTCTCTCTCTCGTTTTGCCGTGGAGCGCAGTCCGTGTGTGTACACTGGGGGAAGGGTTCCGAGAGAGCGGTTGATGTTATGGGCTGTTATCTGTATGTGCCACGGCTCAAGTAACAACCTTCTCTTCCAGTTCGGCTCGCTTTCGGGGATGGCCGTCGCTCAGAAATTTATCTGGTGAGCTTCCGCACATCGTTGGCGTGTTGCTTCAGTTGTTCCGGTAGGTTTTTGCGTCTCGTCGATATACGATGCGGGTCACTCGGCGCGCGAAATTTTGTAAACGACACCGGGGCTCCTGTCCATTGTTGGCCGGTCTTTCGGGCGGGAAAGGAGGCGGCCCAGCGTACCAATTAAGGTTGATTGAAGATCCTCGCCAACATCTCGCTGGTTCCGTGAACGTATGGAACCGGTACGCGTTTCGGGGGGCTGCCAATTAACGTTGATCTCGCTGGTTCCATACGTTCACGGAACCAGCGAGATGTTGGCGAAGATCTTCAGGAAGAAAGGGGTTCGCATTTTTCGGAAATTCCGACCACCTAAATGTTCTTTAACATGCACTTAAATCTGAGCACACAAGCCTACAGCATTTTCGCCTCCATCGAAAATGCAGCCGCCTATTCTGGGATTCAATCCCAAGACCTGCGGGACAGCAGCCGAGTATCTTAGGCACGAAAACACCACGGAGGAGTTGAAAAAAAATAGAGTTAGGTGTCTCCAATGGCAGCACATTGGGAAAACATAAATAACGAGGACACAAAGGCCACAGTTCTTGCACGGTATACGCAGAAATGTACACGCAGAAACAAAGACATTAACGTCCCAGTGATGGGCCAGTGCCCAGAAAACAACCACAAGGGCTGCGCATTGGAGTGGTTGCGGCTAAGAATGCCCATTTCATCCCCCCATTCCTTTTTTTATATACCACGCAAGTAGCTCAGTTCCTTTGTCCCGCTCTGTTCAAGCGTCCCTTCTGTCCGTGAGTGCCTGAATGGCTCCTGTATATTCGGGGCACCGTGTAGCAGCGCGCGCTAGAAGGCGTCTTTTGGTCTAGACGCCGTGGTCGTAAACAACGAGGCTTGTGGAAAGGGGAATGAGGCAGCAACAGAAAGGACGACGAAGTGACCTAAGAAAGAAAACTGTGAGGGGGGGATGTATGCACAGAGCTAATGACCCGAGAGCTACTAACGACTCCACACACGCACGCACGCGACGGAGCCTAGCCTGACTGAGACGACGCGACTTGGAGGACGACGAGCTCCTAGTTTATGCCAGTGCCGACGACGAAACCCGATCGAGAAGCCTTAGCGGAGAAAGCGGAGAAGCTAAACGCAGACTCGGCGATAACGTTTAACTTTTTGGGAAAGAGTGCCGCTCAGGCGATTCAGAAGACGATACGTCTTGGCCAGGCGTTGTCCTGGCACAAGGCTGGCCCTGAAGTGAAGTGCAAAAAAAAAAAAAAAAAAGTGGGGGCGATTATGGGTGCAAGGATGGAATCGGGTGATCGGCGGTTTATTAGTGGACGCGTGATTCGACCCCATCTGCGATCGAAACGCAACGTCGTTTGAGAGCGGACTGGGCTAACCGTTTTTTTTTCTTCAACATTGTTGACGACTCACTGTTGGCACTATGTCCTACCACATAGCACACTGCCACGGCCACTGACTGGCCGTGACGCTGCACTCTACTTTAAAATTATCACACTCCGTTAAAGAAGGGCCTTATATATATATATATATATATATAATATATATATATATATATATATATATATATATATATATATATATATATATATATATATATATATATATATATATATATATATATAGTGGGAGTAATAATTCAATGGGCCAGTTAGTCTTCGTGAAGGTATGGGATATGGCACAACGGGAGCGTTGTCAACAAGGATAAATATATTTATTTCCCAACAGTTTCGGGAGGGGACCTCCCTTCATCAGGGGATGAGAGGGATATATATATATATATATATATATATATATATATATATATATATATATATATATATATATATATATATATATATATATATATATATATATATATATATATATATTGTTGTCCTTGATTCATCAACGCACTTAGCGATGGCATTCCTTCTCCTATGACCGCGAGGCCCGTAAAACGCTCCGAATGTTTGAAACGTCCCATTTCCCCTGTTCTTTCCCACTCCACGTGTTGTATAGTGAAGCGGGCCACAGCTCTGAAAGCATGTCTGCCTCTACCCTTGACTTCTCTCTCTATTTTTACCGTTGCGAAATTAAGTTTACGATGCTGCTGCTCTGTTATGCTTACCTGTTGTTGGGTGAAGCACATAACACCAATACGGCTAGACAGGAAAGCTTGCCTCTAGCTTTCATATCTCATGAAAACGCACCGTTAGCGATGTGCTTAAACGAGTCATATCTTCGCAATGAAGCATAGCGATTAAATGAGAAATAACATGGAATGTGTTCCCGCATAAGTTATCAGTCATATACCTACAGGCTAACGTATACTCGCACACCCCAATCAATCATTGGTAATACGGGGTTATCGCCCTATGTACTCTGACTTCTATATTGAAATGGGGCTAGAAACTTTGTGCACAGAACGTAATTCAATGGCATCAATTATCACTAATAGGTTTAATAAGATACCCTGCCTAAGAAGTGTGCATAACAATTTTTTGTTACTTCGCGGCGAGTTTTCCGCAGCTCCTATCTACTGAAAACGGATAAAACAATATAATGTATTTGCAGTCATGCCTTTTTGATGCGTTTCTAATGGCAAGAAATGAGCAGCTTTATTTTTTTATCCAAGGACAAAAATCAGTCTCAACAATCAATTTTAGTAATGTCTCTCTGAAATTTGTATATTTTACATTTTTAGTACGACACCTTTTAGAACTATCATTGACAGGTCAAGCGTATGCGACAGCAGGTGCCATGGTCACCTCGATAAAAGCATACGAAGAAAAACTTCCCCTATTCAGGAAACGCTGTGGGGCATGAAGCGAACATACGAGCGGGTATAAGATTGCGAATGTTCCATGTCGAGGACGCACTTCCGGCTGGCGAATGCATTTCTGGGCTTGGGAGAGTGGTCGTGTCTCGAAAGAAATGAGGCTTATGGTTTGTCCGGCAAGAAAGTTTACTTGGCCAATACCAAGCTCGTATGGGCGTTATGTTTATACCAATATTTGTCGTTATCGTACGCCATATAAACGTCTACTACACTTTATTCTACGTAGAACTATAAATATGGCGCACCAGTCTTCATTAGGCTAATTGAATATCTTGGTTTTCTCCTAATCTGTCGGCTATTCTCACCTCTGCTATGTCGGCATGTTTGAACTGAGGAAATGGGTGGTGTCGAATAATCAAATTTAATCGTCTTGCTAACAGGCATGTTTACTGGTCTACAACTTTCAACATAAGCAAACAACTTATAATATTACAATATGACATGCATTTTGGCAGTGATGACTGCTCAATTAGACAGCCTCAGAGCGACAAATAGGAGCCGCTCAATATTACGCTTCATGAGTTCCAAATGTATAATACCCAACGCTACAGCAGGTGATGAAACTCACTATGTAAAGTTCAATGCGCAGGCCCCTGTTAGATTATCGGAGCTAAAGAACATTTGAAACAGTCAGGTCACTAGCATGCAGTCTTGGCTGACGAATTGTTTTGAAAAAAAAAAAAAAAACGCTTACATTTTGGGCTGGTACTGCCCCGTCATGCTTGATAGTAACTAGGTGAAGTATACCATAGACGACATTTGAAGGAGGTACAGATTGCCTGCAAGCAAGTTAGACTGTGCTAAATTTTCAACTGCCGTTTGACCGGTCACAGAAAGAGACTCATAGTTATGCACAATTTAATCACGCTAAGTGTTAACCTACACTGGCTTTTTCTAAATTTTACTTCGTAAAGTGATTCTAATAAAGTTCTTTGTAGGTATGTATGTCGCAGAGCGATCTTGATAAATAAAAATAAAACGTTTACTTATAAGAGCAAACTGGCGGCCGTGGCAAGAACTGTGTACGCTCATGTGATTTTTGTGGATTTACATCGCTGCATCTCGGCACCCCTCGCCTTCTTCCTCGGGGGCGTAGGATGACGAAAGAGTGCGGGTCGCAACGCTCGCAGTCCCCGCGCGTCGGCTATTTCTGTAAACGCCCACGAGATGGCGGCATCTATGCCTGCCATATGATCGAGGAAAACTCCGTTGAATAAACCTATTTGTCCAGTGATTTGATTTAATGAAACGCGTTATAGTATTCCTTCATCACACACGCACGCACTCTCACAGCTACAGATTTTGGCGACTGATAAGAACATATATAGTAAAAAGTATTACTCATCAACTCCACAAACTAAGAAAATACCGTCATTCTCTCTCTCTCTCTCTCTCTTTCTATATATATATATATATATATATATATATATATATATATATAGTGTGTGTGTGTGTGTGTGTGTGTGTGTGTGTGTGTGTGTGTGTGTGTGTGTGTGTGTGTGTGTGTGTGTGTGTGTGTGTGAGAGAGAGAGAGAGAGAGAGAGAGAGGTAATGTTGAAATGTTGAACCACAAAATGCCTCAATGCGGAAAGGTGATTACGCCTAAATCTCTGAATATTGTAGTTATTGAGGCCAATCAGAATGCGAACAAATTCTTATTTTTGTTTCTGCTCCTGTTGTATTAACTGCTACAATGTGGTTATAGCTTAGAGTGTGTCCCGTTGAATTTACACGGTCTTCTGATTTTTCCCACAGCCTACGGTCTTTTTTTTATTTAGTTATAAGACAATGGTTAGGGATAACGATGGCATAAAATTCCCTACGTAGTTACATAAAGGCGAAAACGTCATCGCTCTCAGCCCCTCTACCTTTCCCCGATCCCCTGTAGGCAAAAAATGCTTACACGGACGTATGAATATTTAGATATCTACAGGTAATGCTCGACACAATACGAAAAAAAAAACGGGACCCAAAGAAAGGTGATATGAAGGGCACCAAGACAAGTTAGTTCATTGTGTTTCTGTGTGTTCTAACTTTTTTTTAAAACGGCTTATCTTTGTATGGCGCCTTGGACGAATCCGCTGTAGTGTGACGTGGTGAATCACAAACTTTATGCACCCGCTCATGAGGTGAACGAACTCTATGCAATACGTATGCAGCGCATCTATGGTCCTTACACGGTCGGAAGTTGCACTGAATACAAGGACTGGTTCTGCGGACCCAGTGATATGCCGTCAGTATGCGTTCCCAACGAAAGCTGCACGGTTTGCACGCGTTAGTGAAGCGAAAAGCTTCGAGACAACCTTGTCATAGCGCCGGAAGCACCGTGATGGTTTCCGCACGGGCCCTCCCGGAAGTTAAAGAGAGCGGTCCGTAAAGACTTCCCTACTTCACCCCAAACCCCGCGTTCTGAGCAAGCAACTTTTGTAAGTAGCTATAGCCAACACAGAACGAATCCATTCTCTGTGTGACAAGGTTAATTGCTGCGGGCTGTTTGTAGAAACTATATGCAAATTTTTTAAAAAAGAACTCTTTGTCACTTTCTTCTGTACAAAAGAAAGCGAATAGAGTGGTTCGTTTTTTTTTGGTAAACAAAATTCTAATTGTAACCATCAGACAATAAAGCTAAACAAAGTACAGGGGACGTTATCGGTAGCGTTTATTATATAATTGTGAAGAAATAAAAAAAGGAATAAAAGGTAACATATACCACCGGCATGGAACGAACCTCAAACTGTTCACTGTGTACCTTAACACGACCGAATACACTGTGCTGAAGTGCTGACTCATAGTCCGCCTTGTGACCTTTCCTGTTTCTTAATCCCTAATTTGGGGCGAGGGCGAGATCGACTGTTTTACGTTGAGTCAGGCCTATAGCCGGGAATTTTCTCCGGGATGGGGCCCACTTGCTGAAGACCTTGGTATTTTGAGGATGATATACTTTTGGTGAACACCCTCCTCCGTTAATATTTCGGGGGGCTAGGGCACCACCTCGCTACGGGCATGTGTTGAGTGCTCCAAAATCCCCCAGTCAGCTCGGAAATTACATTTGTAAAAGGAACGAAGAGCCTTTGCTATTAATTACTGTTGACAACTATAGACGGTAATGAGATCCTTGCTTTCAGCGTTTTATTATTTTGGCATGTAATAACACATTTGGCATGCATACCTGTAACAACCGAATAACATCTAATGTCACAAAATATCTGATAAATTTAAATGACACCTTATCTGCAAGGGCTCACTACACGACAGTTGCGGTGCAAAAACGTGGTGACAGTGAAAGCACTTAGCACCGGAGTATGTTTGCTCAGTTGTTGTTGTTTTTTTTTTTCGCTTTGACGAAACTGAACGTTTAGTTAGTGGAGCCTTCTGCCTCAGCAACAGGATGGCGAGTCAGGTTAATCGATTAAGCGCTGTCCTGTTTCTTGTTTATTAATACTTTCTGTTTGCGAGCCGACGCGCTTCAATTTCATCCCTCGTGGTTTGTTACTCGTTCTGGCGTAGGTGCATGGTGAGGGACCTATACGCTTCCTCGGGCAACCTCGGGTTATAAAGTGTTAACATCGTAACACTTGCAGAACATGTTGTAACTAATAGACGAATGAACAAAATCCCCCCCCCCCCCCTCTTCCATTTGAACGTGCTGCCTTCAAATACAGCCGCGTCGCAGCGACCATGTACATACAGGAGCGAGTGGGCTTTGAGTGTGTCGACAGACCTCGGGGCACGCTTCGTTTGCACGTGTACTTTCGCGTCGAATCGACTGAACTCGCGATAAAAAAAATGACGGCAAGGAAGAAAAAAAAGTTACCGGGGAAGCAATAGGCCGGATACACGGCAACAGGGGTCCTCGATGCGTTTCCGCTTCCGTCCGCGCAACCCGCGGTCGTTCTCACCCCGAGGCTATTTTAATAAAGCGGAAACGGCGGCCGCTGTCGAAGCAGCTATCGAAAAGGGCAGGCACGTCGTTCGCTACTGGTGCATCGCTCCCGAGGTTTCCTTTTGCTAGACACGCGCAGGACGCGCGCGAGGCGCAGATGGAGATCACCTTTAAATGTCGCGGGGGTGCACAAGCAGCTGCGAACGCACAGGAGGCGCCGATGTGAGCGCACAAGGATGGCTGCTTGTTCTCCGCAGGATGAGCCAGTCGGATATCAAATACGTTGATCTTCCTTTTTTTTTTTTCGGTCGTCTTACGTTTGCTCATCTTCCCGCAAGTTTCAAATTGAGTACCCTAATCTCAAGTAAGCCCCAAGAATGGGAGCGATTTCGAGGTAATTGTACACGTGTTATAACGTGAAATGTGACCTTCCTAATGCATGCGTTTTCCAGGCTATGCTCTTGTGCGACACGCCACTTGATTGTGCTTTCTGTAGACTTTATGGCTTCAACAGTTGCGAACGCTTCATACACTGCTGTGGGGTATTGGGAATGCTGAATGCTGCTGCCACTGCGAATGATATTACGTAGCCTTGGTTCTTTGGCCGTATTATTCGCTGTGTAATGACAGTGTCACCTGTAATATCGAAAAAAAACGAAATAGCAGAGGTAACTTGCTTCCGGCCTGCAAACTCGCAATTCCACCGTCATGCCTTTACGAAGTCTTCCTGTTATGTCATTCCTGCCATGCCTTTTTTTTTTTTACTAGGCGCCACACCACCAGTACTCGTTCTCAACACATCCGGGAGAGCTGTGCGCATGCACAAGATATACCATTTGTGAAGCACATTTCTCAAGTCGCACTAAGTAAGAGTTTGGAAAGATTGTAAAATCTGTTCCAAGGTTGCTGAAACTGAAAGTAATAAAGTACCTTCCAAAGCCAACGTTGAAAGAATCGGAAACTTTGAACCAAGAGCTTATATGTATGAAGCTTACTTACATTGAACCGACGTACAACTTGGATAATTTAAACACCATTCTTCATTGTTTTTATTCAGTATTTAAGTTCAGAAAGTAAAGCTGATCTCTTTATGTATGCGAATTTCGTGTCTTGCTGGCTTCATGGTTAAAGCAGACAGCATGTCGTCACATGAATATTTTTTTTTCGTATAAGCTTGATCAAGCCAACTGCACACCAGCTTGTGAAATCCTAACCTTAAATAACTTTAACAGGCGCTGACAGTTTTATTTCAGCCTTATATACGTCATTTTACTAACCGGTATATATGACATTGTAGTTGATGCCCCTGCTCAGAGTCGAAGTGAAGTGGGGTGTAAACAGCACAAATCGAACGTCGCCGGCCAGCTATGCATAGTATAATAGCACATAGCGCATAAATACATAACGTGGTGGTATACATTGTGGTGATGCTTATCCTCCACTATCATTTGCTTCCAATCTCGCTTTACAAGAAAGAAAACAAGAAAATGGATCTTTTTCAAAGAATCATCGATACTGAATTTCAATGCTCTAGCCCTTAAAACACACATATGAAGACATTTAAAAATAACTACAAAAAATACTTTCCGGGAAAAGTCGAAGTACAGCTACATATGATTGTGGAAGGAACTATAGGTTCGAGACTCGTTTACTTAAACGCGTCGCGCCACACTGTATGCCGACACACGATTCAGCCGAAAAAAATGTCGGTTCCACCTACCGTGCTCAACGATTCAACAGGTTATCCTTATTAATCCCTTCCAATTCATAGCGTTGCGCATTAAAGGCAGCTCTCCATCTGCACTCGAATGGTGAATACAAAGGAAGCCCTTATAAGTTCACGAAACTTCTCATAACCGACTTTCACGAAAGCCATGTAACTGTAAACTAGCTGTGAACAGTGGCTTGTCCGAGAGCCACTTTCGCTAATCCTCAGCCACGTTGCGTTCAAGCGCACAGATGACATCCAGAGGTCAACGCAACTTCAGCTCCCATGAGAACCAGACCAAGCCCACGAGGAAGAAGTATGGCGTTGTTTTGTCTAGCTGGCATCATTTTTTTTCTCTCTCTGTCCCACTGTCTCATTTCTTCCAGGTAGAGCCTTTAAAGAGCGCAGGTAAGGTCTAGGGTTGAAAGGGCAAAGCGCAAAGGGCTCCGTCGAGATGCCAGGTTCAACGTCCCTCGGGCCCACCATGGATGCAATTCAATCCTTTACCACCTAGCGACCGATCGCACCCAGGCTACGCAACAGCCCTCGACCTCTATGAACGGCAATAATAGTGAAAAAAAAAAGAAAAAGGAAAGCGGCAACGAGATGCACTAAACAAACACCGAGGGGAGCTGTTCAATACGGCGCTCTGCATATCTTAGACTTGAAGCTCGGGTTGATGTTCTCGGGTCTCAACTGGTGAGAGGGGTACCGTGAGGGCATAAAAAAAGCGACCCGCATGCACGGGTGGGTCACCTGCAATTCGCGGGCTGTTGTACGTCGACCGCGCTAAGTAATTACCCCTCGGAGGCTGCAGGGAGTGCGCTCTGCCTCTGTTCTCGCTCCGGCTTCTGAGGAGCGACGCGCGGTTGCGTGGGGATGAGCCACAGCGACGTCTACCGTCTGGAGGTCGCAAGGTGGCAGATGGTGAACACAGTCGGTGCCCTTCGGTGTTTGATGTACGAGCGCCGTCCTTTGACCCCGGTGAACAAAAAGCGCGACTCTCTGTGGACTCGGTAGCGTAGACTAACAGGTTATATACGAGACATTGGAGGTCAAAGGTAGGATGATCAGACGATAAAAAGTCGACGCTGCTGCCAGGTAGGCGCCGCTCACGATCGAGGAACCTACTTACCTTTATTTAATCACTCTCCAGTGGGGTACCATACGGTCATGTTCAAGGAGTTGTCCGCGATGTTTTTTGTGTAAAAAAACAATTCAAAACAAACACTTTAATGCATCCGTATAGGACCCCATCTTGAAGCCAAACTTACCAAGCCTGCTTGAAAAGACACCAAAGTCAAATAACTATTTATGTCAGAGTGAAAGTTCAATGTATGACTACGTCTAAAACGACAATATTATCAACAGCACTGCCCGACTTACCTTAAATTTTAAAGCAATTGCACGAGAACACATGCGCCACGAGTAGGACATTCACAAAATGATCCCGATGACGTCAGATTTACCGCCTACAATTAATCACTAGTAATCGAACTAGCTGTACTAAATAAAAAAAAACCTTCCGTGCATCGAGAGAAGTAATAAAATGCTGCTTGTTTGCGTGTGATTGATTCATGGAAAAAAGAATCGCCGGATGTTACTATGGGGAATGGCGCGAGTGGTTCAAAAGTTCCATTTTCGCCTGGTTAAACTCTATGCTACCCTTAGGTAGCATGCAGCATACACAGTAGCTTTAGTTAAACTGGACAGGTCTTGCCATCTAGCGAGGCCCAGTTGAACCAAGCACGTCTGCACCGGCAGTAAATTGTTCAATGGCCGTTGTTGCTGCTACTATAGTGTCAGCGGCCGCGCAGTAAACCGGGCAATGTTGTGCACGGAAACAGTGACCTGAGACGTTCCGCTTGAAGCGGGTAAGTGCAAGTGCGCTAACGCGATGTGGACCACTAAAACGTGATTTCATTTCAAAATAAGCGCTCCCTAGCTAGGTACAAAAGTTGCCCTACCAGGTTTCTCGACCACTGTGTCAGCCATCAACGTCGACTTAATATTTGCCTTTAGTGTTCCTTCAAGTTAAATCATTGGTAGGACATGCCGGTAATTTGGGCGCACGTTAAAGAACCCCAGGTGGTCGACATTTCCGGAGCCCTCCACTACGGCATCTCTTATAATCATATGGTGGTTTTGGGACGTTAAACCCCATATGTCAATCAATCATTAGGACATACCGGTATCTTTCTAGCAATATCGGTGGTCAGAATACTGCAGTTCATCTTGTATGCGTAAATCATCTACAATAATAATAACCGTGAGTGAATTGAGTGCTCTGATAACTAGCACAATAAGACATATGCGTGCGCACAGATTTGCATTAGGTGAAGCCAAGTTTTAATTCCACTCCATCCTCCCTCGAAAGAAAAGAGTTGATTCCCGAAGAAAAAAAAACATTCACAATGATTGTAAAAGTCATTATAAATCAAGCACACGTGCTTCTCACAGCAACCTACACTGAGTCTAGCTTTCCGATGAAGGAGGGCATACTAACTTAGCATTGCACCATCGAGGTCCTCGGCCTGCTTTAGCTGCAAAATTTTGCATGCCCATTACAGTAAATTTTTGACAATGACGGGCCAGGTCCGACTATGTAAAGATGTGGGAGAACGTGGCACCCCCTTAGATGATTAAAAAATGAGCGGTGGGGGGGGGGGGGGCGGTTCGAAGGTGGCCAACCCCTACTCCCCGTCTTTTACCCCTGTTCGCACGCTTATGCCAATAGAACCAGCGGCTCAATTAGAAAATTTGTACCTTTGTCGAAACGTTGGCCCCACCAACTTCGTTTATTCGATTACTTCTCCTCACTTTAAAATGTACCTGCAGCAGAAAATCAGGTTAACAGTGCAAGTGTTATTACGGTTTTAACGACCGGAACGAGTTAACTTATGTCTTTCCTAGATGAGGACTGCGTTAGGAAAGAACCAAGGCCGTTGATAAATGGTTAAGCAAAGCAAGGACATCTATTACAGCATCCATGCCGGAAACGCGTTGCTGGGCAAACACATCGTCAGCGCCACGAGCACCATGCATTGCCCTGCAAATGGCGGGCTTCCGGCAGGTGCAGGCATATGCGTGCGTTTGCGCCACGCTCGGTCCTAGTACAAACCGCGACATTTAAGGGCGCCCTTGTGTAGCTCTTGTTTCCTTCCTAATAGAGTCAGGTACACGTTATTTTATTCTTTTTTCATGATCACCTCGAAATACGTTTTATAGCCATTGCTCAACCCACTAAAATTTGTGGTACTTTTACTTGTCTATGTGTTTTATGCACTCCCGCCTCGACTGATTTTAGGCCTCTCTATAGCCAAAATTAATTATTGAATGTACATCACCGGTCACCTCCCCATCTCAACACTCACAGACATCACGCTCTTTGGCCAAACATTGCCCCTGCGCCAACAAAAACTATCGCAGCGTAACTTTTTCCCGCTCGAATTGGTTCTATACAATGGAGTTGACTTTAAATCAATGGCCGCTCAAGCGTCCATCTTAGGAATGAGGGAAAAGCATTACAGCGCGCAAAGAAGGCAGCAAGGAAGTGTAAATGCAGAAGGCAGGGTGGTTTACCAGAAAGACTTCCGGTAGACTACCTCACACTGGGGTATTAGGGAAGAGAACAGAAAGATGACCGAGAGATGAGAAAGAGAAGCAGTGAATTTACTTCGTCATGCGGTACTGCTCCACAGGTCAGAGGCGTTCGCCCAAACCCATCACCCTTAAAAAGCGCTAGAGCGCCTTGTGGGCCGACGGGAGAGGACGGTTCCGTAGCAATGCACGGAAAGTGGCCGATCGCCCTGTTGTCCCAGTGCGCTGGAAAGTACTTGTTTTTCCGAGGCAAATGGAGGACAGTGACACAGCAAGTGGTTGATAAATGACACTCCGGCAAGTACCGTATGCAGCACGTCAGTCATAAGAATTAACAATATCTATGACTTGCTGAAAACAATTTTCAAACACTGAAGCCAATACAAAAGCAAAGATTCGCGTAAAGGCCGCAGTTGGAAGTCGGAGTTATAGTGAGGGGGTTATGTTTGGCGCGTTCCACTCCATCAGTGTGAGACTGCGGGCCGCGGCCCGCAAAACGAGGCTACGCAGCTGATAACCCATGGCCCGTAAGCACAAAGACTATCGTTCCTCATAGGCATTCGCCATAGGTGACCACTTTCGCTTATCAATTCCACGTCACTATCAGATTCACTTACGGTGCATCTACGCTTATAGAGTCCATTACTATGTGGTGCTCAGCTGATACGTCGTAGTATTCTTTCTGACTCAAGGCAAGACATATCTCAATGACATTTAGCGTTGTACAGATTGCGCGAGAAATAACTTGTGTGATCGATTGAATGATCAAACGAATAATTTACTTTGTTGATTTTCTGGCTAAGCTTTCACAGCGATGGCAACGTCCTGTTTTCGCGACACCTTGTAAACAGCAAAACGCTTTTGTCACACTGTGACACGACATCGTTTTCTCCCCCATCTTTGATAGTTATGCCTGAACTGTAAGTCCCACCTATGTGTCTGCTGCGTTGGCCACATATATGCATTTCATCAGAGAAAAAAGTTATACTGAAAATGTCCATATACGGTGGCTTTTCTTTCAATGCCACGCTCACTTCAAGGGAAAAACGAGGTAGCACAGCAGTGCGCAGCATTATTTTGGCCGACACAGCAACACCCGCTGTGTGTGCCAAGCAAGAACATACATGAAACGGAAGCTCAGTGCGCTAACTCGACATAAAATCTGCAGATTTCATGCTTCTCCGTAGCTCCCCGCTCCTCCGCCTTTCCACGATTATTCTTGCTATGTTTGCTATACTTGCGAATATTCTTGCGTTCTAAAAGGTGCAAATATGTACCACGGCCATCCATGAACCTCACGATAGTTACAGCACGAGAACAGAACGACGACAAAGAGACAAGAAAGACACGAAGGAAGAACGCTTCTTGTCTCTTTGTCGTCGTTCTGTTCTCGCGCTATAACTACCGTCATGTCATACCAACTGGCCCAAGCTGCCACACGTGAACCTCAACTTAAGATAACGGAAATACGGACTTGTGTTTACTGCATGAAACTTTTTTGCAGCACCAAAAGTTCTGGCGTTATCATATACAGCATTCATTCTGCTATGCATAGACGAGTGTGTGTAGAAGAAAAAGAAAGAGAGAAAGAGAAAATAAAGAGGGAAACATTAATAGGTACAAAGAAAGCTGCCAAGTACGTCCTTTCTTCGGGCTTGACACCAGTATTGCGGCAAAGTTGCTGTTTCGTTGTTGTCGCTGCATAAAAACACTGCAAAAGCCACAGTTTCCGTAATTTGCGACTTCGTTCACAATGTTAACGCGGCTCAAGACCATTGTGTTTCCATCCGAAGTGTCCTATGATCAAATACCTTATTACGTACCAACAATGCGATGATGGGTGGTGACTACTGCTTCGCGAAAGGCCGTGCCGATTTCGGCTGTCATCAAAACTCATTTTCCTACATTTGTGTAGCATGTTTGCATGCTTCACGCTCGGTGCGCTCCGAGGAACGTCTGAATTAACCGGGTTTCGTCCAAATTTCACCAAATCAATGAGAGTTCTGGCGCCATTAAACAATACATACGCTGGCCGGGCCAGACAATGATCCAATTTTCAAAAAAAAAAAGGACTGACAAATTCAAAGGAGACTGCGGAGAGAAATATTGCTACAGCGGAACGGCCCATTCTTCCAAGTCGTCCGCTAACCATAGAACGTCAGAAGACCATGACCAATCAGGGGTCTCCACCAAACGCTGATGAAACACATAAGAAAGATTGTAAAGTCATAAATATGCTTTGTTCTCTCATGAATGCCATCCGAGAGATCTTGTTGGACATGGGGACAACGTCTGCTCAAAGTGTTCTCAAAGTACTGGACGCCTTAAGCACAGTACTTGAATCGCTCGAGCACAAATATGGCTAACGATCGCCATAATCTCTGAGAAGTCAAGAAAGCATTCATCACTCAGTGGAACGCCAGTGGACTAAAACCACGTCTTTTCAGACTTTCGTCAGTTAGTGCGCGTCAGTGTGATCGAAGTCATCAGCATTTGTGAGCCCAACGCGTGTGCGGGCTCTCCTCTCTCTCCCTTTTTCCATCTTTAAAACTACCTCATCCCTATTTCCAGTGTAGGGTATAACATACCGGTCGTTCCAGACTGGTTAACATCCCTGCCTTTCCTTTCCCTCTTGTTCTTATTCGTTTCCGTAATAACATGTGTCGAATTAATAAACTCTTGCTGTACCAGCGGTTATCTCCAAGATTTCTCCGAAATATTTAGTTAGCTACATGATTCGTTTAGAAAACGAAAATTTAAATCTTCAAGGCAATCGGGATGTAAGACGTTCTCCGTAGTCATCCTATTTACAAGGTTGAACACAGATTCTAGTTTTCAAAAGAAATGATCAGTCCAAAAAGGGCCTAAATGTGGCAGGCACCGAGGAAGCGTTTTGAGAATTTTTCTAGTTATAATTGGCCTAGGTGGGATCAAAGCAATGACAACAACACTAAATTTACAATTCATGTTGATGATACTACCTCATCTTTCGTGGGAAAATTAAATAGAAGAGCTAATGCGACCCAAATTGGAATAATTCCTGTGACTGAAAACTACCCAAAGATAAAATGCCATAACTTAGGTGGTTTGTGTCGTCTTGAATTGACTTGTGTAATGCCAAATAAAACTCGGCTCAAACACACATACATCGGAGTATCTCGACTAAGGGTTTATAGAGCGCAGTAATAACGTGCACGCACACGCGTTCACGGTTATGTAGTCTACCAGATCCCTTTGGTATGTGGCGATACTAGACGAACTGGAAGGCACGCCATTGTCACATTAATAAATCGCCACGAAAAACAGGAACATAATGACCGATTATCGAACTGAAGCCTAGCAGCACAAAACAAAAAGCAGGATTGCAAGCTACTGTTTCATAAATTTTTCGGTAACGCAATTATGAAAAGTCAAAGCTCAACTCTTTTGAACTCTGTTTTCATGAAAAACTTCCCGGGATCTTCAGATATTACTCTGCCGACGAAGTGAGGACAAGGTTCGCATCCCTCATTCCATATATATATATATATATATATATATATATATATATATATATATATATATATATATATATATATATATATATATATATATATATATATATATATATATATATATATATACGGTAATGATACCAGGAAAAACTGGCAGTTAATAAAAAAATTCTTGAACAGCAGCGAGACCACAGGCTTATCAAAATTAACGGTTGATGGACGTTCCCTTACCGAGCCACCCGATATCGCTAACGCTTTCAGTGATACTTTTGCATCAAATTCCCCCGATTCACTTGTTGACCTTCATTTTCCCATTCTATCTCGTTCACCTCAGTCTTTTTACTTACGTCCTACATCTGCAGACGAAGTCTATCAAATCATCTCATCTCTTGAAACCAAAGGGCCAGGCTTAGATTCCATTCACCCGTCTAAGATAAAGCTCGTGGCACGTGAACTGTCTCCTATTTTAGCTGAAATAATTAACAAATTGTTCAAAGCAGGTGCATTTCCTGATGCTTTAAAGGTAGGAAAGATAACACCTGTTTTCAAAAAGGGCGATCGTTTGTCAACTAATAATTACCGTCCGATTTGTGTACTTCCTTTCTTTAGCAAAGTAATCGAAAAGCTTTTTTACTTGCGTTTGATGTGATATCTGCTTAAATTTAACCTACTCTCTCCCCACCAATTTGGTTTTCGACCTGGCTACTCGACAGAGCTCGCCTTGCTCAGCTTTACTGACCGAATTAAACAAGCCATAGACGATGAATTACTTACTGGGGCAGTTTTTATTGACCTCACGAAGGCTTTCGACACAATTAACCACCGGATCCTTCTGTGTAAACTTGAATTTTTCGGAATTGTGGGTCCCGCTTTGCAGTTCATTCGCAATTACTTAACAAATCGCTCACAGGTAGTTTATGTCAATAACATTGCGTCATCTGCTAAGCCAGTTACCATGGGCGTCCCTTAAGGTTCAATCTTAGGCCCTCTTCTATTCCTACTTTTTATTAATGACCTACCTAGTTCCCTTAACCATACTAACTGTCTTCTTTACGCCGATGACACTACTATTTTTACATCCCAGAAAACAACTGCTGAACTTGAAAGTAGCTTAAACTCCGATCTCTGTAATATTTATCAATGGTGTGTTAACAATCATCTTTATATGAATCCCTCTAAAACTACATCTGTGGTGTTTTCATCCGCACAGAACACATTTCCCTCACCAGTTTCCGTATCTCTTAACAACCATATTATTTCCGTATCGAATCATGTGAAGTTCTTAGGCGTAATACTAGACAAGCATTTGAAATATAACTATCATGTACTCTCAATACTTAAAAAAGCTTCTTTTGGCATTCATGTTCTCATTAAAGCCCGCCCTTATTTTCAGTCACGCATTATTTTATCATTATACTATGAATATATTCATAGCCATCTTTCCTATTGCATTTCATCCTGGGGTAATACATATGCCAGTCACCTGGAACCCCTTCTACATCTTCAGAAACGGGCACTACGTCTGATCGCCTTCGCTCCATTTCAATCGCCTTCTACGCCACTCTTTATTTATTTTTCCGTGCTTCTAATTAATCTTTTATTCACTCTAGAGTTAGCTATATTGATGTACCGCCTCATTTATCATGGTCTATGTGTTTCAGGGCTATCCACACAACATCTTGTCAATACTAATAACACCAGGTTTTCAGCCTGTCACAATTTCCTTCTCCCTAAAGTGCGTAGCAATTATGGAAAACTAACTCTTAAATTTACAGGTGTATCTGTATGGAATAACATACCACTTGAAATATAGTTAGGTCCCACATTCTATTCGTTTCGCAAAATGTTTAAAGAGTACCTAATCACAAAACGTGTTTTCTAAACTCTGCCGTCGTGCCTTACTCCTAATTTTAGTATTTCTTTTACTCAGTATACCACTTGCTGTTACACAGAACTTTTCTTGCCTTGTTGTTATGAAATTTTAACCATTCTTTGTTTAATTCGTACAAAGTGTTTTTCACTGCTTGCTGCATTGTTATCGCATTTGAATTATTCTCTAACGGAGGTCCGCCCGACAGTTTTCTAACTTCGGGACCTCCTCTGTACTGTAGAATTTTATTCATGTAAATGTATGCATTCCTGAAATAAAGTTTGATTTGATTTGTATATATATATATATATATATATATATATATATATATATATATATATCACAGCGTATCTATGGCGTGATGTGTCCTACCGTCCGTGCGTCCGTCTATTCGCCCGTGCGTGCTTCCGTCCTTGAGTCCATCCGTCCGTCCGTGCTTCTCTCCATCTGTTCGTCCATCCATGCTTCCGTTCATCTGTGCTTCTGTCCATGCTTGCGTCCCTCCGTTCATACCTCTGTCTGTCTCTGTCACTCACACTAGTTCCACCTGCTGAGTGAGTCATACAGTTGTTACGAACCAGTCACAAGAAGACATGCATGGACAAACCCACGGCTTTAGGAGCTACGACCCTAGAATAACGCAGCATACGCGTAGAAAGCACCCAAACATCAGCGCGTGTCACACTGTGCAAGTGCTTTGGCACGCGAACGCTGGCCTCTGTTACCTTCCGTGGGTGCCCCGCCGCGGTGGTCTAGTGGCTAAGGTACTCGGCTGCTGACCCGCAGGTCGCGGGTTCGAATCCCGGCTGCGGCGGCTGCATTTCCGATGGAGGCGGAAATGTTGTAGGCCCGTGTACTCAGATTTGGGTGCACGTTAAAGAACCCCAGGTGGTCGAAATTTCTGGAGCACTCCACTACGGCGTCTCTCATAATCATATGGTGGCTTTGGGACGTTAAACCCCACATATCAATCAATTACCTTCCGTGTCACAGCGGCGCCACGTTGCGACTTCTTTGCGTAGCGTATGACTCTGTCCCATAGCGTTACGGCGAAGAAACTAGTTGTAAATTATAAAACAGCCCCAGCAGCCTCAACTGCCAATACAATTCATTTCCATGTATTTTCCTTGTTATACGATTCATTTTTAAATCGCAATGTAATTAAGAAAGGTCAATAACCTCAATCTCTGAGGCTTGTCTCATCCCTCTTAAAAGGACCAAGACTCTGGCCTCCGTGAGCGAAGTTCGCAGCAGCTGATTGTGTCGGGTTCTTAAGTGGCGAATCACATGATTTGCCACTCAAGTATACCTGCTTCAATGAAATTAAATAACTAGATCGTATTAGTTTTGTTCTTTATATTGTTTACGTATGTTGCAGTTTGTCTTAGTTTCTACAAATGATTGCAGCGAAAATCTGTGTTTACCATCGTAGCTTTGATGAAGAAGTCTTGTGTTTATCGTGTGTCATTGCTAAATGGCACAATACTTAAGCCCAGTGAAAATGCGAGAATGCGCCCAAATAAGAGATGGTTGTTCACATATCATAGAAATGTCTAGAGACATCGCGCTAGCTAAGTAATTTCTGTTGTGAAACAGCAGCGTGCGGAAACTTAGGCTTTCTTGTGACGCCCGTATTCTACTGGGACGCCGGCAGTGACGCAGCAAATGCGGCTCGGTGTAGGATCTCGTCTTTCGTGTTCTGTCACAAAGACTAGAAAAAGAAAAGAAAATCAAAAAGAAAGAAAGAGAGAAAAAATAAAGGAAGAAAAAAATGAGAGTCTACGGACACAGCCTGTGCAGAAAAAATTGCACCGGGCCCTCCAGCAAAAAAGCGCTGACAAAAAGATGGCGTATTGAGGCGGGTGGAGCGGTGAGAGAGCACACACTTTTCCTTTTCCCTTCTCTACCATAAAGAAGAGGAGAGACAGAATAAAGGCAACGAAAGAGCAGAAGAAGAGGAGACGCGTTGGACGAGAGGACCCCTGGCTCACGTTTGGGCCCCCTCCGATGCCCGAAATTTGGCAATTCTCGCTCTGCCCGAGCACGGGCGCACCTGGACGGCGGCGGAGCTCCGCGCGTGGCCCCCGGGCGGCGGACAAAGCCGCGGCGGAAGCACCGGATGTGGGGCGCCCCGGTCTCCCCTCTTCTGCAACCTTTTCCGCCTCTTCGCTCGTATTTTAGGTGCGTTTTTGCGCCATTCCGGCAGCGTCATACGCCTCGAACCCCCCACCCATTTCTTCCTTTCTACTTGAGCCTTTCAGAACCCCGCGGAAACGGTTTCCCTTTCGACGCGAGCTTCCCCCGACTATTCTGAGACGTTCGACTTTACCTCTCCAACTAGCTACCACCGTGGACGTTTCGCTTCTGCGTCGCATGTTTTCTTACTTTTTCCCCTACCTACTGCTTGCCGCGCGTCGCGCCTCTAAAACCGTGCAGTATAGAAGGCGAAAGATTTAACTGCGGAATGCCTCCACACCGAATCACTAAAGAATCAGATAACTGCATTAAGTTGTAAGTAGCAGAAAAGAAGATGGCCCGTATAGTGTAGATATTACGAACAAACAATTGTGCGTCGTCTTACACCGCAAATAGTCACCCGTACCCACCAGCCATTCAAAGGAGTAGATAGTAAAAAAAAGAAAACAAGACGTTGGCTGGCTTCTAATTCACCTCATCGCTCTCTATTGCATCTGTAAATAATAAAAAATATGTAAGAACAAGCTTAAGTTATAGCCTGTTACATCTTTTCTAAATGCAGGGGTGAGAACATGGAAAAATAAGCAATCAATGAAAACAAAATATATAATAGAGAACCAAAAAAGTGGCTGCTGTTCACTTGAAGAAGCAACCAAACCTGATACATAGGACAAAAAAAAAGGGGGGGAAAAAGAAACCAAGCACCACACAAAAAATAGAAATGCAAATTTTTTCTTTCTGCTTTCATGTCTTAATTAACGATTTCTGCCCCTAATCAACGATATGACCGGGTTACTTCTTTTCTGCTCTCCGTTAGTTCAGGCTCCACCGCTACAGTAACCACGAACGAAATACCCCTCTTATGATGTTCCACTGACGCTGTGCTGCACGTGATTAGTGCGAACCAAGCGCATAAAAATACAAAAACGCCCGACTATGTCCTGTGCGTCACACGGATTCGGCACCCCGAGGGCCCTCCTTTCCTCCTCGTCCGTCGGCCGAGCTCTCTCCGATCTCGCAGGGCCGGAACCCATCGGTGCTGCTAGGAACCATACCGCGTCCCTTCTTTCCAGCGATCTTCTCCCGAAAGTTCCTAGCTATAGAAGTGCGTCGGGAACGAGCTACTACGCCGCAACGTTTTCCCGCGACCAGCGTGCGAACCGCGAGTGGAAAACTAACCGCTGGTAAACGACGTGTCATCTTCCTGCGAGTCCACAATCCAGCACACTCCTGTTCAAGACTCTCTTGAGATTCACTTCAAACGTCGACGCGACGCTCCCAGTTTGTGCAGCCGCAACGCCTACTGCCGACGCCAGCAGCCAACTCGGAACCCAAAAGGCCGCCCTTTCTGACTGACTTCATTAGCGGCGAAGGGCAGTGCTAGTGACCCCAGCGAGAATCGCGTTCTGCGCAGTGCACCGCGACCTGCGCAGACGGTGCAGAAGCGTGTACCTCGCAAAGGACAGCCGTGAGTTCTCCCGCTGTTTAGGTAGAGGTGTGAAAGGCATGCGCGCGTGTGTACCGAACAGCGCACTTCTCCGAGTGAAAGAAAAAGAGCATCGCTTTCGTCTCGACTCGTGACGCGCTGCACTGCCACACGGCCAACTTGTGCAACTGAACATTGGTCCGTCTAACAGGAAGTGACTTGTCGCGCATCTCATGACATTTTCTTTTTAACAAGAAAGCCGCCAGTGTAGGAGGATATCGCGGCGGCCTTTTTTTTTTTCTTCTGCGAGGGCCCGCACTGTCATTCTGTCTCGCTGAGAAGTCACCGGAACTCGCCCGCCGAAGCAGGCGCTCCACGAAGACCCCGCCGCAAAACGTGTCGGCTCGTTCGTCCGTTCTACATCTTCCACAGTCAAGCTGGAGCAAGCTCTTCGAGACTCGACCAGCGAAGCCGCACGTTCGGTAATGGTTTACGTGAGTATAGATGAGTGTGATCTCCTTTTTCTGAGTCGCTGTAGCGTCGATTTTAGCGAAATTCGAGACAGAAATTGTGAGAAAGTGACAACTGAGGAAATTTAGTCTACGCTTTAGAATTCGGCTGTACATTAGTAGTTATAACCTCTTGTAGTCATACTACTCAAATACTTAGCACTGAAGAGCCTCCAAATAAAGTGATTTTAAAAGTTTACAATAAAACTCATCCTGTCCAGCTGCTGTGCGCAACGATGACTTAAAATGACCATTACTGCACTGCTGAAAAGATGAAACATTTGAACGTTATGGACGCGCAAGATACATAGCTCCTGGACGCCTGAGTTTACCGTTTTCAAAAATATCCTTCCTCTACCATTAGTTAACAAGGGTTTTAAAAAGTGTTGGTTTGTTTCACGCAATCTGCAGCATGTACAAAATGCATCAATCGAATGGTGCTTCTTCGTGTTCTCTCGGCAGTCCCGAATGGGAGTGCTAGAAGAATGGTAGAGTCAATCAACGTATCACATCATGCGCATAGATTCAAGAACAGCAGTAATACCACGCTGTCTTTCTATCTCTACGTAACAAATTTAGCTCAGGTGCTCATTTAACAAAAAAAAAAGTTGTCATTTTTCTTTAGTATTGCTACATAACAGAATTCATTAATGTGTTCTTCCTACTGTCTACAATTCTGCCTATCTTGTACCATCCCCTGCACCAACAAGCACTGTACCGGCGCAGCCACGACGCTTCATACAATCAAAGTTTTGGTCTTCGTAGAAAAGACCTCTCTGAATCACGCAGATCGTCCACCACCTCACAATATATATATGATGATTGAAGATATATATATATATATATATATATATATATATATATATATATATATATATATATATATATATATATATATATATATATATATATATATATATATAAAGAGAGAGAGAGAGAGAGAGAGTTCGATGCTTTAACCACTGAGCTATCACGGCGGCTATCCTTCCAGTCACTTTATTGGGTTTATATGTGAATTTAAGCGTGGGAGTGTCAGTCAGCGCCATCTGTAGCCGTAGCGATGAGTGTGGAAACCCTTTTATGAGCCTGTGTGGCGTCACGTAGCACGTGAACTTATTACGAGCGGGCAGCTGACCAATAGTCCCTCCTATACAACCTAACGGCACCAAGTCTGCCAGTACGAGACCCTCGTTAATGAATCATGGGAAATAAGTGTATACCTAAGGGCTGATTTTTCCGTGTTTCGACACAATATTAATGAGATATGATAGACAATAATGCCAAGGAATGTATAGGGGAAGTTATTAGAACCATTGTAATGTAAATAAGAAGAAAGAGAAGTGGATAAAAAAATAACTTCCTGTTCACGGCATATATATATATATATATATATATATATATATACATATATATATATATATATATATATATATATATATATATATATATATATATATATATATATATATATATATATATTACCACGTCCATGTTTTGACGGCATGCAACTCACAAAATATTCAGTGAACTACATGCGGCTGGCTTTCCGAGCGCGATGTAGCCTGTTATTCGCAGACACGCTAGCGATTTTCACAGTGCGTGTGTTACGGAGAATGCATTCAGTGCGTCGTAGATGAAAAATTATCATCATCATAAGACTGCAGGCGCTCTGTTCGTCCTATTCTTCATCATCTTCCTCTTCTGCTTCATTCGCAAGAATATGCACACGAATTTGTCCGACGTGGGATGCGACAAACCTGGCATCCTAGAGAACGAGTACACGGAAAGAGAGAGAGAGAGAAAGATAGATAGAGGAAGAGAGAGATGCTTGGCGAGGCGAGGTTCGATCCCGCGTCGCCATGATCCAAAGGCGAGCATCGTATACATTCACTCGGCTATACAGGCACGACAGCAGAATATAACATAACCTTGTATGGTACAGCGTAGCAAGGGGGTCGGAAAGGGAAGTGAGAGCGCGGAGGAGGGGAAAGAGGAAATAGTACAGAGAGAAACGAAGAGCTATAAAGAAAGGAAAAAAAAAACAGGAAAAGCAACAGGGCGAGAGAACGACGATACGGAGAGAAGGAAAGAGAAATGCACTATGAAAAGAGGGAAAGAGAAACAAAAATAGAGAAAGGAAGGGAAGAGAAAAGATTCAGATACAGTAAGGCATATGCTTAGAGAGAAAGAGATAGAGAGACAGACACACAAAAAAAAGAAGGGCATGCGTAGCCATGCATAGCAAAGTATATAGTAAGCGCCGGGAAATTGGTTAGAGGGTAAAAGCTTACCCAAGTTAGGACAAGCTAGACCCTCACCAGCTATGCTGTGACCAAGTCTTGTGCGACATATATTGTAAACGCTGGTTATTTTGTAATGTGCATTACACGGAGCTCCACGACAATGTAATGGAGACGAATAAATGACATCAGGAATCGGTTAGCGGGCACCGTCATCAAAGGCTTGAAGCGCGTTAAACAGGACGACGACGACGACGACAACAACAACAACAACAACAACAACAACAACAACAACAACAACAACAACAACAACAACAACAACAACAACAATAATAATAATAATAATAATAATAATAATAATAATAATAATAATAATATCTGCTGGGGTTTTACATCTCAAAAACAATGATACCATTATTACTTTGAGGCAGTGCTTTGAGGGACGCCGCAGTGGATGGTTGCGTAAATTTGGAACAGCCGGATTTCTTAGCCGTGCATGCTTACAAATCTCAGTACTCGAGCTTCCAGCATTTCGCCATTATCGAAATGAGACCGCCACGACCGGGATTTCATCTGGCAACCTTTGGTTCAGCTGACAAGTGCCGCAACCACAACGAGGCTCAACGAAATGAGCTATTTTTGCCAATGACCGCGACCACAGCATCCAAAGTTTCTGTTTAGTGTGAAAGTTGCGGCTTTAAATCGAACAGTTGTTTAAAGGACACCTTCACGGAAATTACACTTTGAATAAATTATAAATTGTTTGTAAAAGAGCAGTCAAGACAAAGCTTCAAGGATGGTAAATGTTTAGTTTGCTTACTGTGACCTTTAAAACAACATCGGAGCTGATCACGTGGACTTTTATATTGCTCTCCGGATACGAAAACAAACAGAGCACGTCACCTGAGATATTTTGCAGCGCCCCGCAGGCGCCGCCTTATTGTGAAGGTAACGTCCACAGAAGGAGCGCCGACATTCTCGATCATATTTATGAATCGACCCAAGACCCATTAAGATTACCGTATCATTATTATTTTTTTTCAGTTTCAAAATCTATTCTTGCGACCTCCTAGACGTGTAGCTATTCGTACTTACAAAACATGAAATATTGCAACAAGGGCACGGGGTTCACAGTTTTGTTGCCTATGTAATAGTACACATTAATAACTACGGCGCACATCTATTTCGTGTTCTTCGCGAATGTTTTCTTTTGATATTATGAGGCACTGTAAGACAGTAATATATGTTCACACTATCTAGCTTAAGTGAACTTAAGTGATAACTTCAGATATGTCACACTATCCTTTAAGACTGAAATCACCCAGCAACACAAAAGTCGCTAAATCTAAGAAACCTTTACTCATCTTATAATCAGCTTCCATTGAATAAATTGACGAAAACGACCAGGGCGTAACCGGTTGGGTGGTGTTTTGTGAGTCAAAATTCCCGCCAAAAGTTTTGATTTTTGTAAGTACATGCATACATCTGAACGCGCACGCAAACATAGATTATAAGTGTAACGTGGTGTACCCCCCCCCCCCCTCCTCCTCCACAAAAAATGTGGGTTGGACCCAGAACACGAAATGAATTCAGGGCAAGATGGAAGCTTGATGTGGCGTGAAGTCGTAGGACATTAATATTGCCGCAGCTAACAATCATACCGTAAGATTCACACACCTTCATCGGGACAAGGACTCGAATTCACACCTGCACAGCTTCTACAGTCGTTGTTTTTTTTCCGTACTTAAATGTGGTGTCGCTATGTAGTGCAAGATAGTTCACCTTAGCTAGAAAGTTCACTAAAACAATAATAACTATATAGTGCATCTCGGATTAGCAGTGTTCTTTATTGCGCAAGCTGACCACGTTTTCAGGGAGTATGTAAAAACACTTTATAACTGGGCTACACCAGCAGGCTTGTACAGCCGAACTGTAGAGAAGCGCTAGCTATGCCTTCTTTTCGACCAGTCGACTTCAATTGATTCATGCTTGTCTCTTGAACGACGAAGGCTGCCTTCTAAACAAACAGCCCGTCTATTTGACCACGAGGCCGACAACAAAGAGCTCACGGAAAAAAACAAAACAACAAGCGAATAAAAGATAGACCACAAGATGAGAGCTCCTGTGATGTGATCCATCGTATCCGGTCGTTAATCTTGTGGTGGCCTCTTGTTTCGAACGCTCGTTGTGTAGAGCGTGATGGAGATTCAGCCAGACCTGTTTACTGTAAAGAGTGACAACCTACTTGGCACTCAAGTTCATTTAGACTCTGTAAATCATGTGCCACTAATTAGCAGCCTGCGATTCGGCTGAAGAATGCACGCGTTATTTTCCTTGTAAATATTGCCATATTTGTCTTAAAAGGTGGTTAATTTATTCCACAGCCTAGAAAATATTTTCTGTGTAGAAAATTACGCACGAAGATTTTCTCGCAATTCATTTGAGCGCAAAAAAAAAAACTTATAGATCGGAAAGTTGGTTCAGACTTGAAAGCAGCCCTACATGGCACAAGGCATGACCCTTTGCTGACCCAATGGTAAAGTTGTGCCTCACAGCATTATATGCATGATAGTGTAGAAAATATTAATGTCCCAGAAAAGAACTGCTCATTCATTAACATGAATAAAACAGAAAATCACTCGATCGATCGACCTGATTCTCCAGAAACGTGACCGGAAGTTAACTTCAATGCTGCAGCTCAGCCGTAGCTATTATCATACGCTCATTGTCATTTCTTAATGGCTCCAATATTTTACATAGCGCTTGCATTGCGTTGGCGTTGTTTTAAACCAAAAATAAAAGGCGCTTCGGTTGCATAAAACATGTTGACGCTAAAGTCGCAAAAGCTCTGACGTCATCAGTTTACGTGCTTAGTGATAAACGTGACCTGAACTTTCTAATTTCAATACATAAATGTGACGTAGCTGGAATTTTAAGGTGACTGCCACTTATATCAGCCTGAAATTTACGACGTGGTATTTGCCGCGTTTTCGTGCTGTTCTTTAAACCAAAAATAACCAACGCCTCGGTTGCCAGGAAATGTCGACTCTAGCGTCGCGAACGTTTTCACATCATCGTTCAAGCCCCACATTTTCCCAGCACATTTAATCGCGGGCACTTTGCATGAACCTCAATTGTTCATAAAAAAATATTTTTGTGACCCCTGACAATCGTATGATCTACCAGCTCTTCCTGATGACCGTGAACGTACAAAGAATTGGTAAGTGTTTGTGACGCTAGATGACTGGGTGACGTGGCCCGGCTCATACTCCATGTTTATTCTATTCCGCACTTTTTTCCTTCTCGACCTCTACTAACCATCACTTGATACGTCACATGTTCATAAAGAGGTAGCATTAAGGAGCTGGTTTCGCAGAAATCTCGCAGCGGCGTTCGTCGGTCGTGAATGAAAGATCAGCGTTATCCAAGAGCGAAAAATTCAAGGTTGATGCACATAAAGGAAGAATAAAATTCTTCGGTTTGAGTGGCATTCGCACCCAGGCCCTGCGTGGCAAGGAGGTGTCCGTTTTACCAGAGCCACGACTTTACCAAAGAGCCACGAAAAAAAAAAAAGGAAAGCTTTATACGAATGCCATGCAGTGGAAATGGTATCCTTAACGCTTGTAATATCGCACGGCAGAAACGCAGAGTCGCACCAGGCATCAGAACAGGTGATTTGTGCAGCGACTGGTTCATTTAAAGGCCCACAAGATTCAAAGCGCACGAGCACAATTAATCATCATTGTCATCAATAAAATCGTCAGTGTTCAGCTGTGCGTGTTACCCTTACGGACGGGTAGTGTATGCACCGCCACTTCGCAAGAGGAAGAATTGAAGTAGCACCGAAAGGCGGGCGAGTTGGAACTTATCCATAGTGGGCAGCGCACAAAAGGAAACACACAAGAGAAGGAATCAGGACAAGCGCTGGATCAGGTCCAGCGCTTGTCCTGATTCCTTCTCTTGTGTGTTTCCTTTTGTGCGCTGCCCACTATGGAAGAATTGAAGCTTGGTGGGCACTACTATAGGCGTTCTAGGATAGTTTGAAACGGTCAGTTTTACGCTTCTTTACCCCCGTATTCAGAAACGCTCCTCGACTCGAATTCCATCTTTCACTTGATTGAGTTGAGCACTGCGCCGCTGCTCGACTGAAATTGACGCTGCGCTTCTCAAGAATCGCAGCAGAATATTGCCGATATGCAGTGACTCGGTCCGCCGAGAGACGGCGCGCCCATCGGCTTCTTCGAGTCGAGGAGAGCCCTTGAGTGAAGGAGCGTTTGTAAATATACGGGGGTTACTTTCGGGGAGCGAGGCCTTCCGATTGAGAAGGCGATGTTCACGAGATTCAACTATACGCTATCACGTTCGTTTACTCCTCAAGGCGAAGCCCAAGTATCTTTCATTTTTATTTTCATTTATTGATAAATATTTATTTAGCACTTTATGACTTAGGGAATGCAGTTCACTTTCTCCAGAGAGGGGTGCTATATTTCATCCAAGGCGTGGGCATTAGCGCCGGAATCGCGAATACAGCCGGTGCAATGGGAGTGGTTTCACGTTCGACGTGTAAAAGAGAAGCGTTACAGCCGTTGGGCGGAAGGAAGCGCAGCTGCTGTAACATAACAAAGCTGACCGACGAGTGTTTCACTCGTCGGCTAGCTTAAGTCGTTATCACGTGTACACACTGCAAGACCAACCGTCGACGCGGCTGTAAACGCATGCACAAACGCGCGCGGCAGCCCACCGGAAGAGCCCTTTTGATCGCCGGAAATGAAGCGCCGGAGGAGACGGCGCTTCCGTTCGGACTGCAGCCGGCTTCCGCCAGCGTTCTCGCTTGTTTTTGCCGATGCGTACTTGCCTTCCACTAAACGCCCAGTATGCGACGTAACGGCCGCCATGCTCGCCGCCTCATCCGTGCATGGGCGTACCGCTCGCTGACCCGAGTGTGGCGTTCCGCTCTCCAGGACCCCGCTTTCGTTTTCACTTTCCGTTTATAACTGTTCGAAGCAGACGATGCGGTATAGCGCCGGAAAATGTTTGGTGTCCGTTTGTTCTTGCCAGTGAAGCGAAGCCGCAGTGCACCCGTCGGTGTGTGAACTCCCCTGGATGCAACTTGCGCTGCGCAGCGTCCACCGCAGCAGACCCAACCGCCGATGCGGAGGGTGTAGCATGCAGCGGTCATAACCGCCATCGTTCTGCCTCCACCCCGCAAACAAACCACTAAACCGCAAAAAAGATAAATAAAAGAGAAACAAGCGAACAAAAGACGCGAAGTGCCAGTATCGCGATATCTGCTTGCTCGCGATTCTTTGGTCTAAACAGAATTTACAACCAAACCACCTGGCCACGTACCGAACGAGGTGCATGCATGCTGAGAAAAGTCAAGTATACGAAGAGGCAATATCGAGAAGTTTTAACTAAATAAACAAACAAATATTTGAAAATAGCGTTTTATAGCTACTGGTGGTGTCAGTTGTTCGAAATTTGAACTGGTGATATCAGCTGTTTAAAATTTGAGCTAATCGGCTTACGTTTCTATAATAATTCATGTTTTTACAATGCGCTTACATAGGCATATGGCTCTGTAAGCAAGCTTTCATTGGTGACAAAAGGGGAACAGGTGAACTGTCGGACCGAAGGTTTAACGCAAGCATTTCACATTGCTGTTATAATTTGAGAAAATGGAGCGCAGGTAATAAAACTCATCTGAGATCGATGGTTGCACGTTAAGGAATGAATTCCCAGCATTAAAAATGACATGGATGGAAGTAAGGCGACACACGACGAGCGGTGATAGCCAGCGATGAGTCGCTCTTTTTGCACCTGTGCTTCCGGCTGAAAATCTTTCTTGGTGCTCAGAGGCAAGCAGTTCGCTTCGCTCCTTGCTGTCATTAGATAGACTCTATAAGCGTACCGAAGCGCATATGTTTACACAACACCTTGTCGTGCTCGATGAGTTAAGGAACCGAAAGCACGCTAGTATTCGAGAACACAGTGCCAGCACCCACCCGTATATGTATTTATTTGTGCGTCGAACGACCTTCACCTTACATCGCGTCGTGCAACCAGCGGATGTGTCCCAAACCATCCTTTTACTTAGCACCTGGCCGACAGGCGTCAAAACAGGAGGCTGCTTGCGTGCGAAAGCACAAAGTCTGGGCCCATCGGCTGCTCAAAATAGGGGCACCCGCAGAGGCCAGTGTCCAGAGACCTATATATTACGCGCAGCAAGGCGTCCCGAATGTGGGTCGCCGGCCGTTCCACATTCGGCCGTGCACGCGGCGTGGCGTTAAACCAGCCAAGGAGGAAGGAAAACAGTGCCGAAAGAATCGGCCGATGCGTAGCGGTGGGAAGATGCACGGGAGGGTGCAGGCAGTCGTTTAGCGGCAGACAGAATCTTCGCGAGAGAGGACCAGCTCGCCAAGAAGAAAAGCGGGCGCGTGCAAAGCATTGGGCAGAAGGCGAGCGCCGACAACAAAAGGTGTAGCGGAGAGGGTGTTTCGCGAAGACGGAAGTGGATCAGGCACCGCTGCAACATCAGGGCCCGCGTTCTGCGAGGGCGCAGGATGCGGCCGATGGCGCGCGCGCGTCTCCCGCGACAGCTGTTTCTCAGCTGTGGCGGCTACCACGTGACGTGGACAGGTGGCCCGGACGCGGGCTGCCAGGAGCGACGCGCCAGCTGCCCCGGGCGGAAACCAACCGCGGGTAGACGGCCGGCAGGGAGGGACACACCTTTGCTGCGGGGGGGAGAGAACCCCCTGACGCGGAGAAGAAAGGAAATGAGGACGGCAGAGGAAATAGCGCAGACCGAGAGAAAGGTCAAAAAAAAAAACGAGGAGAGAGAGGAGGACGAAATGGGAAAGGGAACCGTGAAGGCATGGCTGCAGCCCAAACGGGAGCATCGGAGGCAGCAGTAGTCTCAGACCCGTGGTTGGGTGAGGAGCGACTCACGTCCGAGCTTTGTCCCAGTCGCGCTGGTGCGACTATTGGAGTATACCGCGGATGCCATACCTGCGCGCCGGTGGCCTCAACGGCGAATAGGACAGGGTGCTTCAGTGTAACCTGACTTCCCGAAAGAAATACCACCACGACTTGCCGGCACAGGGCGGTCTCGACTGCACATCTGGTCACCCTGAAGACATCGATCTCGTCTCAACTACCCCAAACCTGAGCACAACCCTCGATAGGAGTTCAAAGCGGAGCTACCTGGCAAGCAGCATCCAGTCGACTAACGCGGGATGTACGACGTCCAAGTTCACAAGCCGTGCGCGGTGCCGGTAAGTGTGCTCACAGCGGGTAGCCTTCGACGACTGTCAGTGGGCCAACGTTGTCCAAGATTCGCGCCCGCGTACAGCTTTCACTGTACTTCGTTGAAACGCGGGAAAAGTGCACCGATAATTACGGGCCGACGCTATCTGCTTCCGTATAAACATGCCAATGCCGCCGGAAGTCGTTCATCTCGGCACCGCGTGATAACCGCGACAGTTGACAGGACACGCAAGCACTGTCAGACTTTCAACGGCTTTTACACTTTGTCAAATACCTTTCTACGACTCATTCTGAGCATTTACCTTTATATCGCTCTCTGCTTGTCCTGTTTTACTGTTTTGATGACAGATGAAGGATCTTTTACTGCGGCAGATACAGAGTTCCGGGAGACATTACGCTGCGGTATAAACTCAATGAGATTCTTCAGGGACAATTTTATTTTCTTTCATAATCACGATCATCTTGTAAGCGTCGTACAAAGAAGGCTTGGAGAGTATACTTCGCACGCTTCACAGGTGACAAATGTCTGTCGTCCGATGCAAATGTTGGACTGCTGGAAGCATTGCCGCGCTGAAAACGTATGTCTCAAGTGAAGAACTGGCAGTCGCGCGAAAGGAGAGCCGCCGAGAAATTGAATCGTTTCGGCGGCCTACATTCAGTGACTTCAGAGGAAAAGTATGTCGTGGTTGTTGCGATAAGAGCTGAATTTTCTGTATTCATCGAACTATATTATGGAAAATATGTAGTTCTGTCGCGACACCAGTAATCAAGGAAGAGTACTTAGTGGCTATATTAAAAAAAAAATATCTGCGCACTGACTTCACCACAACGCGAGGCGTTCAAGTCACGCTCACGTTGGCCTCGCGTTCCGACAAATATGGTTAAGGTAGAAAATATCCCTTGACTTCGTCCATGATAGTTATGAGCAGAATGGTAACAGTGTGAGGCTGCTCTCGGCGATTGGATTCTGCGACTGCTATACAGTAGTATGGTCTACTACGTTTCTTATCGAAATACATTTTCTTTTCGGAAACTGCAGGCGCTACATAAAATATGGCTCGAAATGAAATGTGTTGTAATAGTGAATCAGCAGAAGTTTGTAAAAATCACCAAAAGATATCGGAAACAGGGCTTTATAGAAATATGAAGGCATGAGTCTTGAGGGCGCATGGTTAAAACTCCACGAATGGACGGATGGAGACTCGATTTAACGAAACACCTCAATAAACACCATTGGTGACCGGCGAATGCATCCTTGCTGAGTTAACCCGGCTGTGGAAAAGAGTTACAGTATGCCTGCTTTAAACACTGTACCAGATAACTAGCATCTGGATTTTCGATGCGAGGTGCTCAACAGAGTTTCTTCTGTCGTTGTGCAGGAATCATACCAGACAATGAGTCCGAGCTCGTGGTTCGGCCCGGCGGCGGGCTCCCCCGAACAGCAGCCTTCATCCACGTACCGGGGTCTGTACGCACTGACAGTCCGCTGGCAACCCCCTGCACCCCGAGGGGAAGCGCCCAGGCACCGAAAAGACAGTTCTTCCCTTCCGAAAGGTGAGCAAAACTGCGCGTTTGTACGCCGCTGCTGCTACCAGTTTTGACACTTTTTGGTGTGGCTAGTGATGTATTGCGAGCTACATGCATTCTCCGTATTTTCAGAAGTAGTGCGGTCGCTACTATCACAGGCGTGTGCACGTTTCTCCATTCTAGGGGGGGGGGGGGGATGCAATGGTTATTGCAGCGCCTCCCCTTTCATTCGCCATGCTTGTCGAGTGCTAAAAAAAAAACAACCTTCGCAATCGATGAACATAAAGTGATAACGTGTTTCTTAAAACCGCCTGCTCTTGGTTCCCGGCTCTAAGAAGGTAAAGCTGCGCGGTAAATAGTTCTTGCAATTAAACAATTATATTTTCATAATTCTATCATCTTGGTGAGGATAGAGGTAATCAGACACCATTATCGTCAAAATCCTGCTTGGCCTTAACTCTGCACCAATGAGAAACAACGACTTCGTTTGTATTGACAAACTGCACTCTCAGGGCACTAATGTCATAACTTTCACTAACACAAGTTCATTATTAGCGGAGAAAATCAAGGTTCTACTTTCATTTTTTAAGGAATCGCGCCAGAATTTTCGCGCGTGACGTCACAATATTCAAAACGCATTTTTCGCATTTTCTAGCAATTGACTCGATGAAACTTTCTGAAACTTCGTGCATTAGGTCTATAGCACCCAGGGATGACAATCTGCTTCATTTTTGTCAATTGGAAGATGCGTAGTAACCCGTAGACGCCTTCGAAGTACATTGTGTCCCAGCGTTTCATACGGGGATGCTCAAGGCGGCGTCTCCACCCGCACTTTTCTTTCGCATGTTTTCTCAATTACTAAGCGTGGTTTCGTGGTAAGAGTGGCGCTTTCGGGATCGTGGAATGGTCCTTCACTGAAACGCGAAAAATCGTTCTACTCCTTAGTGTCCCTTAAAGCAATGGTTGGACATGTCCAGCTTGCATGTATGGGACAGGCTTGGCACACACGTTACAGGAACTGCCGTGCGCTAGCCCATCACTGCTGCTGCGCGTGCAGGACAACTGACATTAACCATAGCGTGGGGTTCTGATAGAACTGCATCTGGCACATTGTGAATCACCTGGAGGTGCTTCCTTACATACAATAAAACAATAAAATTTCTGTGTAGAGATACCAAATCGTATACATCACCGCGAATAACTTAATGCATATAAAACTATGGCTTCTCAAGCTACGTCACATTAAAAATCGCAGCAGTGGAGCGTCCATTGAACGAGGCAGAGTCACGTGTGATCACCGGCAGTTCCTAGCTGACGTCTCACAATGCACATTTAAAATTGAACGCCTGCAGGGCATAACTACAGTGAGGCATCTACACTTTTGCAGTTTGTGTAGACCGAGACAGAGAGTATTTTAAATAAACAAGGTTGACCGTTGGCGATTATCAACTATATACGGCAAGCACGACTGAACACAAAACAAGACACGGAATAGTAAGGACTTCACGTTGTTCAGCCATCGTACGGTACTATCTCTCCATTTTGGCGCTCTTTAAGCGTCACGAAGCCGTACGGCGGCCCCTATCGCCATTTGGAAGAAGCTTATGACATATTCGTGTTCGCGCTCTTTCGCCCAAGTCAACCTCGAGTCAGAAAAAAGGCGGCAGATGGCAATACGTGTACGATGGAACTGCGCTACATCAGATTACCACGATTATCAAAGTACGCGACCGACTGGTTTAAACGCATAGTTTTAAAATGAAGCCCCTCGAGTAATGAAAATAGTAATAAGCGCGTGGCAGAGATTCTCCCCGCCCGGCATCATAAAAAAGAAAAAAAGTTATCTGTTATTTCAATGAGCTTGTTCAAGAAATTTTTCATTATTCGACAGTTAGATGGCTCCGTATGTTCCGGTATCATATGTATCCAACATAGCTCGTAACTTTAACGAGACCCATCGATTAACCACTTTTATTTTTCAATATACATTTTCTAAATACTGTGACAACTGAAAGTGCACGACCTGAAGTTCTTGGTAGAGAAAGAAGAGTCTCCCATTCGTGCCGCTAATAGTCGTGACGTATCTGTCAATCAAAACTAACACGCAACACCAGTCAGTCACCGCAACTCACACCAATAAAACAGAGTGCAATTTGCGAATGCAGTTTGTCCTTCATAACTCTGGAGATAAAGTTACAACGTTTTGCTTCTCTTCGTAGATCCGCGTCAGTGGAGCCGGGAGGACGTGGCCGTGTGGCTCGTGCATGTCATGGATCAGCATCGGCTGCCCGCTGTCTCTACCGACCGATTCCTGATGAACGGAAAAGCGCTGTGCCTGATGGACCATGGAGATGTTCGTGCAGCGGGTACCCCTCGGTGGCAAACTGCTCTACAAGGACTTCCAGCTCAGGCTCAGCAACGTGCTCTACAACTGAACCAGGAACACTTGGAAAACCAACGTTTGATGTTGCGCAAAAGACTTAGCAGCGGTGGCCCCAAGGCCCGTCGCAACACAAAAACCGTCCTCCTTGCAGCACCTACCAGTGACTATTTACCTTGGCTAAAGCGAGTGCCAACAAGAGACAAACACAAGATAGCGCTAGCCACGATGTCATCTTGTGAATATGAAATTACAAGATGGGTGGTACTGGCAGACGGCTCGGTGACGAACATCAGAGCGAGAAGTCAGCTTTACAAGACACGTCCTCTCATACACGTACATGATTTGCTACAATTTCAACGTGGTTCAAGGCCCAACTTCAAGGCTTACCACTTCCAGGGTTGTGTTCACACAGAGGGCTTTCCCGGTCCTCTTCCTAGTCAAGCTACTGCGGTCGACAACTTCGTGGATCTTATCTGACCACGGTTTACAGTGACGCAGACCACAGCGACGTTGACATTTAAGCCACTTGTACATAGATGACTTTCATTCTTGTACTGATAGTCAACCTGTCACCACTACCATTATTTACAGTAAATATATAACTTGGAAGTAATCATTCAAGCCTTAAACGATTCTATATGCCATCCTGGTGAAGACATGTTCGAGGAAGGACTGACACCCAGAGAAACCACGACATGTGTGATACTGGATAACCAGCGCATGTTGATACACTTCTGCAGAGACACATGTACTTCCTGTGTAAATAGATGTGGTGAGGTTGGTGCAAAAGCCTCTGTGAAGGAAGAGCCCCCTCAACTTTTGTGAACGTATGCTTTTGTACTTTTATAAAAGTGACAACCAGTAGTATATAGACATTTGTATAAAAAAAGCACCCGTGACCGTATCTCATCTTACATATATGCATTATAACTACATTAAATGTCTTTCACAGTCCGAAGTGTGTCTTGTGTATTCAGTGCAAAACTAAACGTCGACTGGTAGCCAAAATAAAGCATAAATTGTGAGTATGCACAGTAGTAGGACTGTAAAGTTCTGGTGAAAAGTTCCATGGCCTCGCTTAGTCCATAGCAATACACGGGATAGTGGCCTGGGAACTTTTGAACCCCCCCCCCCCTCCACCGTACAATGAAAAAGCAGGCTATTTCATTGTACATTGTAACTGTGGTATAGTGTCAGCGAACTACATATACTACAAAGATGCTGACACGGTGAGTATGGCAACTGGCCATTACTTGACCTATCAACAGATTGGAAGTTCTGATGAAGCTAATCAAAGGGAACAATTGGGCAGGTTTGGGGATTAATGATCGATGTATACTGTGAGGTAGTAAAAACGGATGACAAGCAGGCAGGGTCAAGCGCAGACTAGCAACTGAAGGTTTATTTATCATGTAATACAAATATGTATATACAGGGTGTTTCAAGAAATGTGACCACAAAAATTACAGAAAAAGTTTTCTGCGTGCTACCTGCGGCTTTAGTTTTACTGTGGTGAAACGCACCTTCATATGCGTACAGAATGATTACGATAATAATTATAAAATAAAAAAAACACTTTCTAACCGGGGGAAATAAGTGATCGAGTCGAATGGGCGATTTCAAGTCCGTCCTGCGAATAGTCCATAGCCACTTCGAAAGTTCCGAAAGGCTGCCGCTGGTAATCGCCACGGGGTGATGAAATATGGCTAATTTAGCAGGTGGAACTGACCAAAAAACAAGCACATTAACCATCCACTTCGAAAACGCTGTTTCCCTCACCGTTATCAATCTTCAGTCTGGATATACTTCGTCTCGCGGCAACACTTTCCTGCGACATGGCCGCTTATCAACGCTCGTTTTTGCTTCTCCCCCGATGCGAGGGAAACAGTGTCTTCACCGAGGGCGTTGTGAAAGTCCATAGTATACCCTTTTCAATGCGTCCGTTTCGTTTTTCCCAGCTAAATTAGCCAGATTTCATCACTCCGTGGTCCAGCCGACGCCTTTCGGAAATTTCTAAGTGGTCATGGACTATTCGCAGGAAGCACATGAAATCGCCCATTTGACTCGGCCACTTATTTCCACTAGTTAAAAAGTTGATGAAGATGCCTTATGCCACCATTAAGGGGACGCCGCAGGAAGCAAGCAGATACGTCCTTTGTGTAACAGAACCGAAAGGTGGCTGAGTGGGAACTTATTCATTTTCTGCGCTGCCCATGACGAATACGTCCTTTCTGTAACTTTTCAATAACAGTAGACACATGCCCCCCCCCCCCCCCCCCCCCAGAAAAAAACCATTTATATTTGACAAACAGGAAAAAACAAAAAAGAGAAAGAAGAGAAAAGGCACAAAAAAAGACACGTTACAATTTGACAAACATCAAAATTTGTGCAGCCGATCCGTGAGGCAGAACAACCTAAATCATGAGCAATGAGTGCCATTTTCTCGATGATGAAGCTCTTTATCTAAGGGATCAATCAGCAAATTGCTCACGCCGGGTTCACGTCAGGTTCACGCGCATTTTCTCAGCTTTCAATGATCCTCCGGATACGATAGTCTTTGTGCTTATGCAATACAACTGTTTTTTTAGAGCTGCGCATGGCAACCACACATGCTGAAATGTTGAGCTGATGAAACCCACGATGTGTATATGTCTGAAGGAGATCGGCAGGCAAATACCAAATTTGTGCTCGAAGAAAGGCATGGAAAGGAAAAATAGAATGAAAGGCAGAAAGAGAAAAAAAAGACAGAGAAAAAAAAATTGGCCTGGCGTGGCTCTGCGGTGGAATACTTGATTTCCTCGCAGAATTCTTGCGCTTGAAATTCATCGGGTCAACGCTGCCAATGTCACTTTTTCTTAACGCTCTCGCATTTAAATTACCAATGAACCTTTTTACCCTCCCATACTAATTTTGGTTTACCACATGGAAAGGAGGTGATAAGGAGAACACCCAGGCATATGCGGTTAGATGGTTACGGAAACGCTCAAAGTGCCTGGAGTCACCCCGCCGCGGTGGTCTAGTGGCTAAAGTACTCGGCTGCTGACCCGCACGTCGCGGGATCAAATCCCGGCTGCGGCAGCTGCATTGTATGCCCGTGTACTCAGATTTGGGTGCATGCTAAAGAAGCACAGGTGGTCGAAATTTCCGGAGCCCTCCACTACGGCGCCTCACATAATCATATGCTGGTTTTGGGACGTTAAACCCCACAAATCAATTAAAGTGCCTGGAGTCCGCTAAGGAATGCCTCGCATTTAGAACCTAGCCAAGTGATGAACATGCCAAATTCCCAGCAGCTCTCCCGTGACCCAGCAGTAACACCAGCTTTGCACGACTTGGCACAAGCTATACTATTTTATATGCGAAGCAGCTCTTTGACTGGTCTGTGTGACGCTGTCCCTGCATGCGCGTACACCCCTACTGCGCATGTTCGTGCCATCCCTCCTCTCCCCTCGCAAGGCAGACGCAGGCAGCGTCTGCTAGTAAAAAACCGACTGCTCCCACGGCACAACGGTTTGGATCGCGCGTTTGGAATTCAGTCAAGGGTGTGTTTGCTTGGCTTTCACTTGATGAGCGCCAACGTCAACGTCGGTGTCAGTGTAAGTGTTAGCGCCCGCTGCTTCGCATCTACTCATGGTTCCCCTTAGCGGGAGATGACCCAAGTTTTTTTTTTTTGTTCGATACTAATATCTTATCAAATTCTATGGTTCGAATTCAAAACAGCTGACGTCCTTCAACCAGATAACACATTCTAATTACACGTCCGATTCGCAAGACCATGCACTGAAGTCCTACAGAACTCGGTTTTAAGCTAAAAAACTTCTTGTGCACTTCTACATTGTCTATAGTTTGGCTAGAGCACACGGAAATGAGCATAAAAGTTGGTGAGTCAGCATCCACGAGCGTGCTAATTAGTTTACCACTAATCATATGGTGGTTTTGGGACGTGAAACCACACAAATCAATCAATCAGTTTAACACTAGCGTAAGGAGTTTTTCCTGTGACATACAAATCTCTGTAATCGAACCTGGCTAGTCATTAAACATTGAGAGATGCTTTTTATCACATTCAACACGGAGACAAACACGACATACCACGCACTATCCATGCTAAGCTAACAGTACCACATGCATACCAAGAAACATGCACCCTGAACACAAGGGCAGACGTGTCAGTAGATCCTGAGCCGTGTCAAAGTTGTTTGGGCGCAACCATGAGGCAGTCTTTGTCGACGCAGCACGCTACCAGGCACGTCACCACTTCGTGGCTGCTGTCGTAGACCACACATAACAATGCAAAAGCAGCGCGTCAATCATCACACGGAACGTATAAACGGCAAAGGAAGTGACTATCGCGACGGCCATAGCCCACACTTACGCCTCATTTGTAATCAGCGACTCGCAGACAGCCGTTCCAAACTACGCCAGCGGCGGAATCTCCCCCGAGACAATGCGGATTCTTAGTACAGGTGAAATTCACGAGGCGGACAAATACGTGCACATCTTGTGGTTCCCTGCCCACACACCCTTAGGTAACGCGGAGGCCAGCCCGAATGAAGTGGCGCACAACGTGGCTCGAGGTTTTACGTTCCGAGTCACGTCAGACGAAGCGGTCACCCAAACGGACCTTTCTGCGCCGGTGTGGCAATGGGACGATCGGCTCACCAAATTTAATGACATAACTCAACACTATCGACTGCAAAGGCGGCAGTACCCTCCACCTCACCCCAGTCTAAATCGGGCCCAGTCCGTTCAGTGGCAGCAGCTACAAACATGCACATACACGAACCCTGTCATCATGCACCCCATATATCCCGACGTCTACAGTTCTAATCTATGCCAGTACTGTACCACCATAGCCATTATTGACCATATTATATGAGAATGACCAGCGTTAGTAAGAAATTCTGGGGTCGCGGCCTCCAATGAAGACCTTCGGGCGCGGTGACGGACTGCGCTGCACAGTTCGAGCCTGGACAAGCAACTTTGGGCGATCCAGCAGGCCAAGCAAGCTGTCGGGAAACACGGTCTCCCCGTTGGCCCCTATAAGTGGGAGCCCATCGCAGCAATCTGCCGGTTTGTGACACAATGATAAGACCCCCTATACTTTCTTCGGCATTATTGTCCGTTACTTCCTGTTAATAAACTTCCTAATGAATATGAATCTAACTCGACAACTTCTAAAACACAGGAGTTCTTAATACAAACAAGTGGTCTTACAAAAAAGGTTCTTATTATTCGCATTATTGCACAAATAGCTTGCCACGCAGGTAACGTTCCATCCAAATACATGCGTCTGTCCTGCACGTTGCGTCCAAGTCGCCGTTTCACAGTCCCGCATTTTCACACCGTTTTTGCCAAAACTTATAACGGATAACAAAAACTACGAAGCGCTTGTTCTTGTGAGTAGGACAATAAAAAATGTGGAATGAAAATGCCCCAGTGACGTGAGCGAAGCGCAATATGACAATTGTTCACGTTTCACTGGGCGAAAATTCCAAGCGCTTGTTCGAAACCTGGCGCGAGCCTCTCGTGTGCCGGCCGGGACGTGTTAACTAAGACGGTGAAGCCGGCTGAGGCTTGCAGGCTGCTACCAGGAGAAGTACTTCTTGGGAGGCAGCCTCGCTTCACGGTGGTCCATGGCAAAGTACGGCTGCTCGGACACCCAGAACCGCGTGGACATGTAGTAGCTGTCCGGCTCGGCCCACTCCGGGATCTTGAAAGTGGCATCCTCGTGGGCACCCGTTCCCTCGTAGCACCGCTGGCGCAGGTTGCCGAGAAGGCTGGCCACAGCTAGCGCCACTCCCGTGAGAGTGATCAGCACAGACGAGATCAGAGCCACCCTCTGCACCGACAGAAGCGCCGCAAACGAGAGGACCTGAATGACTGCGCCGGGCACAGAAGACGGCAGGAGTTCGGGGGAATATGAGAGCCTGGAAAGGTGAATATCGTGAACGCAAGGCGCCGCTGGACACGACTTTCTTTTTGACAAGAGGCCTTGAAGAAAACAAATCAAGTCCGCTTGCAATGTCGATGCCAGCGACACCTCGGGCTCAAGAATTTTTCTGCTACCGCCCCCCCCCCCCCCAAGTCTGTGTCAGCCCCCTCCCCACCTTTTACTTCAGTGTTAGTATAGTTCACTTCCTATCACCAATCAGGACAAATGAGTGACACCACTGTGAGCACACGTGAACAGAATTGATGCTATAAAGGGGTTTTTCTGCTTGTAAAAACAAAAAGTCGTGACCATGCCCCCTCTCCAACGTTCCTTCAGCCCTTCCCCCCCCCCCCCTAAAATGAGTGGCTGCTTACGCCCCTGGTTCCTGGCACAGCCATTTGCATAGACGTAGAGGAGGATTACCCAGCAGGGGGGTCACTGCGGGTGAAGGAAAGGAAAACTAAAAGTGTGTTGACAAAGGCAAAAACAATTTGATCATACATATAGTCGAAATTTTGAAGTCTACTTGCGCTGGGTTTCTTACAGCAGTGTACTGCATGACTAAAACAAAGTTCTTCTGGCAAATAGATTTCTCGGCCATGGCACAGGTTGCCGAGGCATATGGCTCGTGTTTCGAAATTGGGAGCACTTGTTATGTCCCCTAACTAACAAGGCTAAAACAGCATGCACCAAGGATAGGAAGAAAAAAAGAAAGGAAGACGAGGCACAGGCGCTGTGCTACTTCTTCGTTTTCCTTCTGTGGTGTAGTGCGCGATGTTTTTGTTTCGTGACGATGATCAACCACCTAGGCGGAGATGTGTCATTCTGGCTATAGACTTACTTGGTGAATCAGCCCAATGGAAAACACATATATGTGGGTCACTGGATTGAGGCTTCACCGAGAGTATGTATCACGTTAGTCCGTGGTTTCATCTTATAATCAAAAGGCGTCTGTTCTTTAAGCCGATATATTACCCGGAATGTCTACGTCTTTTCATTTCTCTCAGTGCATACAATATATCAACTCTGTCCCCATCTGTAATAACACACATCAGTGTATTCTCACGGACAATCGTACAGCGTTTCGCTGTTATAAAAAGTCACAGTACCCTTTATGTGTTCGCCTAAAACAACTTGACGACGAAAGCCATCTTCCTTTTCTCATAAGCCCCAATCCTAAACTCTCCCCCCTCCCCCCACCGCAGAAATATTCTTGATAAAATGTGTTTGTGCACTGCCTCAGAGAATGGCGCACCTTTCACCAAGCATGTGATGGGATACGATGTCATGTAGTAAAGCCACCATGTTAAGCAGCGTTCTATGACACCACTGTCATGGTGATGTCGCCGTGTGATCATTTTTGGGTTTACTCGTGTTGACGCCACGGAAGCCGATGGTCGATTGTCACGTCTAATGAGGCCTCTAAGCCTTTCGCCTTAAAGCCGCCCACCTCGCGCGGAGTGATTAGTGTGACGCAGTCGCTCTCCGGCTCTGAGCCGCATAGGACGCACGCGTCGTTGAGGCGCACGCGGTCCCTTGCGCACGTGCAGACCGAGTTGCGGCCGCACACGACGCCGAGGCCATCGCAGCCGGCCACGCCGCCATCGCAACGCTCGCCGTACGAGCCCCAACGGCGACAGGGACCGGGCTTCACTGATTGCAGGCCCTCGGAGCACTGGCACGTACCGTTCACGCAACGAGAATTGGGGTCTGCCGACGAACATACCTCGGAGAAGAGGCAATTTTCCTGCGTGATTGAGACAATCGTGATGTGCACTTCGATCGATCAATCAATCAATCTATCTATCTATCTATCTATCTATCTATCTATCTATCTACATGCTCTGACTTCACCCCCCCCCCCCTTCCTTCTTCACCCATTGATTGATTGATTGATATGTGGGGTTTAACGTCCCAAAACCACCATATGATTATGAGAGACGCCGTAGTGGAGGGCTCCGGAAATTTTGACCACCTGGGGTTCTTTAACGTGCACCCAAATCTGAGCACACGGGCCTACAACATTTCCGCCTCCATCGGAAATGCAGCCGCCGCAGCCGGGATTTGAACCCGCGACCTGCGGGTCAGCAGCCGAGTACCTTAGCCACTAGACCACCGCGGCGGGGCCCTTCTTCACCCAGATGAATATGCTTGGAGGATAGGTATTTTCCAATACAGTTTCCCCATCTTTCGCAGAACCAATTGAACAGAGTATTGACCGAGGTTGGGCCAGAGAATATACACGCACACATAAAAACGAACGGATCCACGAAGGCTGAACAGTAGGCTACAAAGAAAAAAAAATGGCCCTGTATCTGCATGTGTCACTGCAAATGTCACTGAAAGGCAGTAGTCTTGCTTGTGGAGTGTGTGAACAAGACGTTTATATGATGTTAGGTGCCAGAAAATTGGTGAATTGTATCCTGGAAGCGCTGCGTTAGAGAGTATCGATCCGTGCAGCGAAGGCGAATGAGCGCGTCGAGGCACATTAGACACGAGCGTCATCTGGAAGTTATTTTCGAAAATGAAGAAAGGCGTGTGCGCCCATGGAGAAAGATGCGCGCCTGTTTTGGAGGCGACAAGCTGTAGAACGCAAAGCGACGAGCAGGTGCCACCAACATGTCGTCTTAGCAAAGCGTTGGAAACACTTGCCTTTTTGAGCATCGCGTTGCACTGCCAGCGCAGCGTGATAAACGCAATGGTCCTTAGAATTACTTATATATACCTTCTTCAGTATAAAGATGCACATACAAAACATCGACGTGTTGTTATGATGCCTCAGATATGCGCAATAATTGATTTTTAATTGACAATTGTACAAGTATGAACGCTGAAACTTGACCAGTATTGGTGGGCGCTGCGATGGGGTTGGCCGTTTGAGGTATAGCGTTAGGTGCCGTTTAGGGTCCCATTACCCCGGACTAACAGACAGACAGACAGACAGACAGACAGACAGACAGACAGACAGACAGACATACAGACAGACAGACAGACAGACAGGCAGGCAGGCAGGCAGGCAGGCAGGCAGGCAGACGGACAGACAGACAGACAGACAGACAGACAGACAGACAGACAGACAGACAGGCCAAAACTTTGGCGTCGAAGGTCCCCAAGAAAGACTATCGTCTTTGAAAAACTTCGAACTCACGTGCAAGGCCTGCCCCTTGTGGCAGACATCGTAGAAGCGGTCGTAGGCGGACTTGTTGGTCGGGCAGCCGCACAGAAGCGAGCGGTCAAGAAGCGAAGGCCTGCAGGTCGCCCCACGACTCTTACAGCGCCCACGACGCGCGCACTCGTGTCCCATCTCGCCGAACGCAGCTGCCTGGCGCAGCTTGTCCACGGTGCCCTCCAGGGACGTCTGCGCCGTCATCACCCACTCCTTAATTAGACACGTGCTCGACGACTTGAATCAAACCATCACTAACGAGACGAACGAGAAATATGGCGCTGAAGAGGTGGTTTACTGTTTTCAAGCTGGCGGCATGTATACTGAAGTGATTGGGATCTACATTCGAGTAAGCGGACAACACCACAAGCTAAAAACAAGAGCTTGCAAACACAACGCAAACATGCATGACGTAAACGGAGCCCTCACCCGAAACAAAAATATCTGGCTGCACCACTACTTCTCAACGAAATAAACATTAAAAAAGAGTAAAAAATACGTCAATAACGAAATACGTCAGCGAATAACGAAATACGTCAATGCTTCAAAAAATAAATAAAATCGCTAACAATCGCCATTATTTCAGAAAGACGAGAAAATGCAGCACTGCTTCTATTCAATCTCATTCTATACATTGAGTAATCTACTAATTCCTTTTCTACAAAGCCTTCAGTCACGGATACAATATTTGTGTTCACTTTTGAAATGTCAGTTTTTTGTGTTTAAATTACATACGTTGAAGCACTAAACTATGTGCGTGGTGGTACTGGCACATGTCGTACACACACACACACACACACACACACACACACACACACACATATATATATATATATATATATATATATATATATATATATATATATATATATATATATATATATATATATATATATATATATATATATATATATATATATATATATATATATAGACCGAGAAAACAAGTCATGCACACACTTTTTACTTCGCCGTCATGCTGCCACTACCACCTTTGATAAGCACACAACACACAATCCTAGATTTGACTGCGAGTCACGATCATCACTTATCACATTTATATCAAGTAGAAAATATCTGTGTAACGCAACCTTTACCATAGCACTGATAAGCAACAGGCCTACAATTCTTAGGACCATTTTAATGCGCACTACGAGCTTCACTGCTCAAAAAGTGATCATCATGTACAAGGTTCTCCATGCAACTAGATCCATTGATACTCTGCTACAAAAACTTTCAAGCTGCGTCCAAATCACTCAGAAGAAGTAAGATCTCTGACGCTTTATTAATAAGCAATCTTACTCTATAGTAACGGAGATATGAGACAACCTTTGCTTCCCGAATCATAACGCGGATTTCGAGAAGGACAGAGTTTACACTGATGAAAATCACCACCTTCAAGAAAAGAGATTAACTGTGTGACACAGCAACTTCCATCGCGCACCGTTTATCTGAGGGCGAAGGTCTATCAACGCGAGCAAATGTTTAGTTGCCTTTGCTCAGTAAGTGCTCTTCTGCGCACGTCAATGCTGCCCTGCGGCGAAAACAACACTAAGATTGTAAACAGATTTTTGTGAGCCTGAGGCGCCACCAAGCGAACTTTATCCGTATGTAAACGTTGCATAAACAAGCCCTCCGAGATGTGACGCACCATTGTTGGAATACCCACGTAGATATGTCTCGTGGTTGCTTGCAGACGTACTCATCGAATATTTTGTCTAGCTTTTTGAAATATCGTAGGCGTATTTCATGGCTGCGATATTGTTCGTGACTTGACATTTGCCAATTTATTTCTATTACTGTTTTTAAAAGGCCATGAACAAATAAATGAAAATAAGAAATAGGTTAATAAACAAAAAATAGCATAAGCTATAGTGAGTTTCTCTACACTACAAGAATGCCTGAAGGTGAATCGTATTGTAAAGACTGTATTGTGGTGAAGCATTGTAACAGTAGCAACGACAGTTATGAAGTTCGGCGAAACACGATTAGAAAAAAAATACGTGTGGGTTACATGCAGTTTCTTGATTGCTATGAATTGTCTGAGCGGCTCATTTGACATGCGCATTTCATTATGGTTTGCGCAACAATTATGCGTGCATCACTCCGTAACTCATTGTATATCTGGCACTCCGCACAGAATCCGATAACTTACATGGGACTTCTAGTACGCGTTCCTTGTTCATACACGCACGCGCAGATTCAGAAAACATCTAAGGGCAAATGCAATGGATGCATTTAGTGATAACCACTTGTGAGAGAACTGCATATACTTTCGGGGTCATTACAAAACTAATTTAATCAAATAAACATGCTTCCAGTTTAAGTATCTAAAGAATGTGGTTTCACACATTAGGCTAACCTGTTGATTAAAGTGAAGCTTTCTTTACTCATACACGCACACTTTCCCGGGTTTGCTGTCCTGTTTATTGGCGCATACTAGTCAAGAACATCACACAATAAGCACAGAGCACGTGCACCGCTGGCACAGAGCCCCAAATTTTGCAGCACCAACCACAAGAAGTAAAACAACGCGCTAAGCTGCACAAATTGCACGATTCCCGGTGAAATATATTGCGCTGCTCTGCAGTTGCAAAGATGCACACAATGTGCGGATGAGAACTGACAGATGGGTGAACAATGTGATGTACAAGTTGAATATGAACAAGAATATGTGCCTCACAAAAACTGGCCGCTTTTTTCATAGGTGGACTAATATTCACTATAAGTGCCTGATCATGCTTGGCTTGTTGGTTCTGAATGGGTTAGTCGGTGGTTTAAAAAGACAGTGAACATTGCTGCTTCCCCTTAGTGCCCCTTTATGCCAGCACGACAATGATCGTCTATGCATGCGTTAACCAAGACATTGTCTTTCTGGCTTCGAGCGGATATATGGCTTCAGAAACCGATATCGTTCCTAGATAATGCCACTAAAACTATCGCAGCATTAGTGTCTTATAGAAACTTTTTCAGCAAATGCACATATAGACAAAGATACATGAAGGCTTTCTTGTCTTCTGGAGCTTGTGTAATGGCGTACTCATACTTCAAGTGCAATGCATCACCAGCTCGACCAACATTATTCTAATGTAGCATCACTCATTGTGTGTACCTTGAGCGCTACCTGCCGTCCATCTGGCCGAGTGATCCTACAGGCAACGCTCACGTTGCGAACGCTCGTAGGTGCCTGGATGCTGAGAAGGGAGTCCACGACCACTACGGAACCGAAGCGACCCCACCGGGAGTCCACCGAGATCACGCTGCTGCTGTCCATGGACACGCCCCATGAGATGTTGGCAGGCTCGGCCGTGGCCGCGGAGCAGCTGAAGAGCAGGGGACGGCCGTCGGCGCTCACAGGGCGCAAGGCGCGGAGCCGAAATTGCGGAACCGAAATGTTCCCCGGACTGACGAGCCACTGCTCGTCCAAGCCGAGACGCTGAAAAGGGACGAGGGCGACGACGGCTCCGGAGCAGAAGGTGCAAGCAGCCATCATCCAGGTGAACATGCCTTCTTCTCCTCTTCTTCTTGTTGCACTATTCTGCTCGTGGCACGTGCCCACAACGATCGTTTGGCCAAGGTTGGTGGGCGGTGTAGCGCAGGCCATACGGCGGCCATACTGGTGCATACACATATGCTTTGAAAAAAATATCTGGCTACTCCGCTGCTGAGCTCACGATGCATGGGGTAGTAAGTAGTAGGAGTAGAAAGGTATTGGACCATACTCGTCATAATCATCATCAACCATCCTTTGAAAGGTAGGTGCTTGAAAGGCAGTCCTTTGAAAGGCAGGTGCAGCATAATCATCAATACATATGCCATCTGCAGTGTATGAGGGCCTCCCCTAGTGCGCTTCGATTACTGGCGTCTTTTTCTCAATATTCAGCGCCTACAGTGAGTGCCATCATGTGAAACTCTGCCGCTAGGTTGTCGACATCAATTATGGCAGTGGACTTTGTCAGTTGAGAGCTTTTGGATAAGAAAAAAAAAACGTTTACTTAAGAATTAGGCGTCCTGCTGCTTCGGAAATCTCAATCAAATAATCGCACAAATCTATACTGCTACTGTGCCATGCGAGATGAGGCGACTGCTAGCAGTGGTGGTCGAGCTCAAAGTTAAGCATAAATAATTAGCCAGAACAAGCTTTCACTTCGCGAGCTCCCTCTTGGGGTATTTTGGAGAAGTTATCAGTGGGATCGGTCGCCCCCTCGATCTCCTTATACCTGACCGACATCCATAGGAAATACATTCATGTGAGTAAATGGACGAATCGTTCCAAATATTGGTACCGAAGTACAGTTACATTTTTTTTCTGAGGTCGTCTCCGTTGCGCATTTAGCGTTTACCTTCGTTAATAATGCAGCACCAATTCGCCCTAACTATTACTCTAATAACTCGCTTCAACCCTTTAGAAACGTATGAGAACCTTCTTCTCGTTTAAGCAAAACCCAAATTCCTTAGCATCAGCAACATTTATCTGCGCTACCTACAGCCTGTAGCAATTGCCTGGTGTTTCGCTTCTTCAGAATATCTGTAGATTATTCAAATAATCTATGCTCATTTCTGACACCAAGTTATCGGTTCCATAGGTGGCGCGTAGCATTCTTCTTCTTCTTCTTCTTCTTCTTCTTCTTCTTCTTCTTCTTCTTCTTCTTCTTCTTCTTCTTCTTCTTCTTCTTCTTCTTCTTCTTCTTCTTCTTCTTCTTCTTCTTCTTCTTCTTCTTCTTCTTCTTCTTCTTCTTCTTCTTCTTCTATAGATAGAATTTATCGCCGAAAAAGAGTGGCCGTGAACAGTGGCAGTGACAGCGACGGCTTCAACGCCACGAGGTCATCGTTTAAGGAAGTGAGATATGCATATGACACAATCGGACGACCGTCCACACCCCTCCAATTTTGCTGGAGCACTGTGGCGCGTGAAACGATTGTTAAAGGGCCAACCAAATAGAGGGGCACTTACGGACCAATATCAAGAACACGTCCATACCCGCTATAAATACAAGTCCAGTTGGAGGGAGCCCGTTATCAGCGCCTCCTCGGGCGAGACAAGACCCCTCCGTCTCGCGTCTCGTCTGACCCGAGTTCCATATTCGTGCGTGCCCATCGCAGCGGCAGCACGATAATCGAGGCCGACGGACTCGGAACGAAATGAAGCTGCAATGGCGCGACAGTCGGACAAGGACGTTAGAGTTTTTTGTCTTTCTTTTTCATACGTTTCTTCTCGCCTCCTTCTAAATCGTGTCGCAGACTATTTCGAAACGACAGAGAAACCCACGCTATCAGCCACTGCTGCCGCGCCCACTTGGCTCCATTGAGAGAAAATGCACGTACTACGGGTGCGTATTTGCCCCTCGGCGATGCATAGTGCTGCTCTTTATAACCGGACTCGGGGAGGTCGCGTTAGTGCCTGACGCATCTCGACACGGCAGTGAGCCACTTCCGCAGGCGGAAAGGAAAATTTCGTTGTTTCGAAGCCTCGTGATGTGTTGGAAAACCACGTGACAGCCAAAGGACTGCCAAGACTGACAAATGGAGGCGCGAGACGCCGTACATGAAAGAATACGCGAATGACTACAAATATTTTTTTTTTTTTTCGTACGTTTTTTTTTTTGCTGTCACAATAATCGTAGACCAAGGCTCTGTGTATAGCTCGATATGAAATACTTTTCCTGGTAATTCGTGTTCATATAGGACGAAAGAGTGATCCTACCCTTGTGGAAGACTAAGGGGTCTCAGAGAGGCATTTACAGCCGACTGTATTGGTGAATGTTGTGAATTGTATTGGTAAACTTGTGATTAACTGTAAGTTATCTCCTTTTTCTGAGTCGGTGCATCGTCCCTCCCCTGCCTTAGAAAGCTTTCGGCATCTCACGCGTTTTTTAACAGAATGGGCAGCATTGCAAGTATATGTGCCACAACTAGCCTTGCACTGCCCCCTCTGTGACTAAGCTTTCGTTGCGTACGCTGACCTCATCACGTGACGTTATCTTAGGTGACATCATAGTGGCGTTAAGACGAGATCATCAGAATTCTCACCATCTGCGAACTCTTGATAGTGTCACAAAATGGCGCCATCAAATCGTTAATGAGAGATCCCGTGACTTCTCCACACGGTCGCGTTAATTGGCGCCGCCACCTGAGTGCCTTCTTTCTCAGTTTGATTACGCATCTGAGCATTTCGCATCAAAATATAATTGTTCACTTGAACCACAATAATCAATATTGTACTAGTTAGCCGGAGCACTTATACTGACTGCTGTTTAAAATAATTACTTTTAATACATGACCTCAATCATTACTTATGCATACCTTAATGCCCACTCTATCACACACAATCCTTAGACTAACTGTCACAAACGACTCTAATTTTCGGAGCATCCGCGGGCCACACCTTCCAAAGAAGGGCGCTTTTGTGTTGGGGGGACGACATCCGGCGACTATAACGACCCAGCGTGGCGCCGGCTCGTCTTCCCTGCACCGGTACCGGAAGGGGCACCGGCGGTCTAAACAAGGAAAATTACTCCCAGATGAGACGGGAGCACGTGTACGCCCTTGTGGAGGTTTGAACCGCATCGCAAGAGCAGTTGACGTACAGCCAGCAACAAGTGCGGTCGTCGGTGTCGCGAGTCTCGCGTAGGCGGCGAGCATGGAGTGACCCGTGCAACTTATTGAGACGGCTGCAATTCCGGGCACCCTCGTCGTCTACCAAGCCGGCGAGACCTTCAGCGGCACCCTTCAACTCCCCTACGTGCACCAAGAGCTGGCCTGGTCCGTATGGAACTTTTTATTGTGACCTTTTTAAACTGTTAAATTGTTTTAACCAGCTTTTTTTTTTTAATCTGTGAGTTGTGTGCCCTGCGACACACATAGAAATTAAAAAGCGCGACCAATGATCATTCTGTAATTATTTCCTTGTAACCCTCTTTCATGATTTCCATCTTGTTGTTATTTTGTTAACATTCCGCATGTTTGTCTTTAGCCTGTATCTTTTGTAGTGTTTTTAGCACATTTTGTTATATAGCTGTTGTTTCTATCGCGCGTATCAGTTTTCCTCCTTTGTTATTTTTGTAATCTCCTGCCTTTGCCCTTGTTTAAATTAAATGCTTGTTAATGTGTAATCAAACTCCGTGTCTGCTCTGAGTGCGTCGGTCAGGCCCACACATCTCCACGCGTGCAACCCTGCACGGGTCGACCGACCTACAAATAAATTCGAAATGTGCCACTTCGAGGCCTTTCAGGTGTCGCAGGCCGAAGCGTAAAGTGGAAGCCTGCGAGTCTGCCACAAGTCGATGTTGGATCGGCGGGGCCTCACCCGAAGTGTGTGACACTAACACATTTCATCACTAAAAATGGTGGATATATATATATATATATATATATATATATATATATATATATATATATATATATATATATATATATATGCCAACATAATTAATTTTGATGTTGAAAATAAAATTGGCCATCAGACAAAAAAGAAGCTTCCGCAGGTGCATCAACTTCGTGTCCATTCACTTCTTAAAGAGTGTGAAGACGACGTCCTGCATTGGGTAAAACTTAATTTCCCCGTATTTTGTGTTCTCGTCCTGTAATGTAATCGACCATGAATAATAGGCATAACCTTTAAAAAGAGCTAAGGCTTTCGCAATTTGTTCGCTATCTTTCCTGCGACGGCGTGACCCCGCGCGATAGTGGACGCAGACTAGACACGACCGTGGATGGCGATTTCCTTGGTAGGCGAAAATGATTGTTCCGACACAAAAGAAATGAGGACGATAGACTCGTGCGGAAGTCACCGGCGCACGGCTAGACGAAAAGGACTGTTTTCGTCTCTCGACACAACCATCAGCTGATTTCCACCTTGTGCTGTGGGACATTTCGAGATTTTGCTCGTGACACATTCATGCGGCCTCCTTTTCACTACAAGGTAACAATTCTGTGTGAAATAAACCCCACCTAATATAGGTTGAACATAAGGACTTACCTTTTCGAAGCTTATGCTCTCGAAAAACCACACGAATAAGTCAAGATTCCGTAACCAACATGACAAAGTTTCTCTTCATCGACTGTGTATATATATAGTAGAGTTGGTGATGCAGCATGCGAGCGGCTGTTGGCTGCGTTTTGCTGCCGCACACCCAGGGGCGCCGGCCCGCTGGTGAGAACATGGGCTCCAGATGGTGTTATCATTATCTTTTTTTTTCATTAGCGGGAGGAGTACCAAGGGACTCTCTTGGCTTTGTTTAAGCGCCCATGCGACTTAACAATTGTCAAAAAAACCTGACAGAAAACCCCCTCTCTCTCTCTCTCTCTCTCTCCTCTCTCTCTCTCTCTCTCTCTCTCTCTATATATATATATATATATATATATATATATATATATATTATATATATATATATATATATATATATATATATATATATATATATATATATATATATATATATATATATATATATATATATATATATATATATAGTGACGGCCGAAGCCTAAAATGATTCGATAGGTCAAGCATAATATACAAAAATATTCCGCACTTAAAGTGAACACGATGAAAAATGGAATTCGGCAGATCCCTCGTACCTGGCAATCGACGTTATGCGAAGCATGCGGAGGGAAGGTGATCGTATTGCAATTTTTTTAATGAGTGGCAGGTCACGAAATGATGCTAAATATATGTACAAATGTTGCACGCGCAGACATATATGTTGAAGAGTTGCAGACGTTTATATAACCAGTTGTTTGCATTTGCGCAACGATGCCAACTGGAACGTGCGTATTAGCAAAACCAGAAGCTGATATGAAGCGCTGATGCTTGCTAGGATGCTGGCTCTGAACACTTCTACATAAATAAACTTCAGCGCATGGCAACTAACCCTAATTGACGTTAACCTGACGTGGCGGCTGTATCAAAGGAGTACATATGTAATGTTTATAAAATTGTGTAGGCAGCACTGTCAGCCCTATTACGGTTTCATGAATACTAGCGTTTATGAAAAAGTAGCTCGGAAACCTAACGTAGCTCTGCGGTAAAATGCTTCATTGCCACGCAAAAAGCGTGGGTTCGATTCCAGCTGGGACCATGACATTTATTCTTTCCATTCGTCGAGTCGACACTACTGATGTCGAGTATTAACGCTCGCGCGTTAAAATTTACCATGTGTGTTCTCGTCGTTCCTGGGTAGATACTAAGTGTCAATCACCTGTGGCACATTTCCGCACACCAGCGGCACATACCCGCCCGCGGGTTTGTGCCACTGTCTGGCGGGAAGTGTTTGACGACGCACGCCACGGGATTGTGACATTATTCATGTTTTGACCAGCGCGTCATATTCGTCAAACCATCTTACCCTTTGGACAGGCTTCAGCGCGATTTAAACGAATACCATAGGAGACACACAGAACACAAGTATACCAACTCGCCAAAGTCAAAGGGCTCCTGTTACCCTCTCATGCTAATTTTGATTCACGCGAAGTTAGGGGGGGGGGGGCACGAGAGCACCCAAACGTAAGCGGACGGACAGACAGACAGACAGATAGATAGATAGATAGATAGATAGATAGATAGATAGATAGATAGGCTTAAAGTCGCAGAAGTTCGCTAAGAAAGGCTTCGCGTTTAATACGTTGTGAAATAAAATATTGGCATTAGTATTCCAGCCACTGTTACGGAAATATCTTTGCGAGACCACAGTGAAAGGGTCAAACAACACATTCATGAATGCGGAGCAGTAAAACGCCGTGCTGCTTAGCTTCAACATGGAGTACCCGCTACAGTTCATCAGGCAAGCTGAAGATGCCTCTGGTGCCAAGGATTCCTAGCTGCCATCTTATGAAGGGCAGATCACTCCTTCCACTCTTGCAATGGGAGTAAACATATTTCGTTCTTTCTTCCTCAACGTAGCGAGAAAAATAATACTCTGCACCTTTGCGCAATCTCCTAATAGGGACGCATAAGAATGAACATTCACTGCTATAATTATTATATACTGCTTCTCTTCACCCCTATTTCAAAATATGACACGAAGGTGACGTATATCGCTCTTTCTTGAGTTGCTCCCGCATACCTAGCGTAGAAAGTGCAAAAAAATCACACAATTTCTTTTCTTTTCTGTTGGCATCTAGCCTTTTCTCATGCCGAGGACTGGTGTTGCCACTAGCGCACATGGTGCCAGGTCTATTCTGGCGGTGCGTTCCCACTAAATTGACCTCACAATTGGTTTATTGTAATAGAAAATAATTGAAGCCTGTCATGTAGAATGATGACTATTCTCGTTTTGTTGTGCGAGACAATATGAGAATGTCAATGCGCTTTGCCGAAATCATTCCTTCGATGCGAATTTATGCATTGGCTGTTTTGTGGCACAATCATTCAGAAGTAAAACAAGCACGTCGACATTCCTCCTCGTGGCGCCAGTGTTAACACCGCATAGACGATTTTACCGTGGACACTTTTGCACCACCACTTGGGGCATTTAAGCGAGTGTTTTCCAATTATTGTAAGTTCTTACGAGAAATTAACACGGTCATAAAACTTCTAATGCAGCAGCCCCAGTCGTTTTCAGGCGTACGCGTATACCTCCGTCTCCTTGTTTAAGATACAAAATGGCATTGCTAACAACCTATTATGGCAGCTCCCAAACATACCCTTAACAAATTAAATAGTCACTGTAAAAACACGTGCGCTGCCATATTTCTTGGAAACGCAATAGGCCAATGAAATGTCGATGATTAATACGCACATTCTACAGCGCCGGTCCAAGCACAATGGGCTCCTGCACGACACGAGAGACGAACACGTTATTCTGTCCGGTGGAAAATTTCTTCACAGTGCGATGACGCGCCGCGGTTCACGTAACTTTCCATTAAATGGTAAGAAGAAGACATCCGATACGCACGCCGTGCTTTGCTGGAATGTTTCCGCACTTGTGGAGGTTTCGTTGCGTATCCTGAAATTACTCGGATGTTACGTAACGTCTCCTCGGTTCATGGCGAAATGGTCCTGCTTTGACAAATGCCCTTGCCGGTAAGGTACTTCCATTCCGTTTCAAGGTGAAAACCTTAGATTTTTTGTCAAGCCCAAAAAATTACAGCAGGCGATAGCATTTACATGGAGGCGAAAAGGTAGAGGCATTTGTACTGTGCGATGTCAATATGCGTTAAAGAACACCGCATTGTCTGAATTCTAAATTTCCAGAGCGCGTCTCTCTATCATATGGTTTTGGGACAAAAGACCGTAGGTGTTGCTATTATTATGGGTATTCTTTGAGAGAGGTCTGCGAATCCCCAATTATCGAACACTGGCCGTGATGCCGGAGAAAACGTCGGGTATGGTAGCAGTATTATTTGTGGTAGTGTAAAAACTATAACTTTTATTCTTTTTGCTTGTGAAGTCCCAGAGGGTAGAACCCACAACCCGGGGTTTCACATGCTGCTGAGATGGCCCAGTCAATCAGTCTTGGCTGGTGGTCCACGGCTGGGCTGGAAAGAGCGGTGACCGTGCACAGTGAGGCGGAAGGATTAGGTATTCTAGGCAGGTGCGTGGCGCCTTGTGGCATTTTCACGTGGAATGATACAGGCTTGGCTGTTCTCTAAAGAAAGGGCATCGGTCAAGACACTGGGTACATTAAAAAAGTGTGGTGAAGTGCAAAGTTGGGCTTCCCATTTGGAGTGCGTCAAGCAGTTGCTCAAGCAAGGTGGATATGCTGACGTACCGTACTTAAAGTTCCCGGATGTGCGGCATGTTTTCTCTCCATACCAGGTGCAGCTTCTTACGCAAGAGCTACTCAGTGAAGCCTTCGTGGCCGTCATAAAGAAACTGCCTCAACCCGGTTCTCTTAAGACAACGCTTATCGCCCGGGACTCGCGACAAGTGTATACCAGCCTTCTCACAATTGTCTCGACGACCACCTTCGCATCTGTTTGCCGCGTTGATGGCATCGCGACGACTGCCTTCATGGTTTTCTCGGCCAGACTTTCTGAAACACTGTTTTGGCACCATAAAGATACCACAATCTGGTCGTATAACATCGCCCCATCGTGGTGGTCTTGTGGCTAAGGTACTCGGCTGCTGACCCACAGGTCGCGGGATCGAATCCCGGCTGCGGCGACTGCATTTCCGATGTAGGCGGAAATGTTGTAGGCCCGTCTGCTCATATTTGGGTGCACGTTAAAGAACCCCAGGTGGTCGAAATTTCCGGAGCCCTCCATTACGGCGTCTCTCATAATCATATGGTGGTTTTGGGACGTCAAACCTCACATATCAATCAATCAGTTAGGTTGTATAACCTCTTCAGAACTGGCATGTGTTCATAGGAGGGGGAAGGAAGGGCGGGGGTTATTGCTATGCGAGTGAAGTAAGATTACCACAGTGCAAACCTTCGTGAACTTTGACACTGAAGTGGTGTTCTGTATGATGAACAGCAAACGCTGCACGTGCGTGAATGCCGATTTTTACAAATTGCGAGGAGAACTGATTGATTGATTGATTGATTGATTGATTGATTGATTGATTGATTGATTGATTTGTGGGGTTTAACGTTCCAAAACCACCATTTGATTATGAGAGACCTTGTAGTGGAGGGCTCCGGAAATTTTGACCACCTGGGGTTCTTTAACGTGCACCCAAATCTGAACACACGGGCCTACAACATTTCCGCCTCCATCGGAAATGCAGCGGGGAGAACTATATAGCTTCTCACATCACTTTCGCATCAAGAGTACTGTCTGTACCGAGTATTCAACTTCGCTATCAGCAGCGGTATGATAACAGCTGCGTTGTCTAACGGCAGGAGAAAGAGCCTTGCTGTGTGGAGTTGTGGACCGAAAGAGACTTGTCGAGGAAACTGGCTGGTGCCTACTTTCTCCAAGAATTTTGGGGACCCTTAAGCTTCGCCTTTAAGAGTTGAACGTGACAGCGATAGTTCAAACACTTACTGTATAATATGTTCTCGAGCTTTCTATGCACCCACCACGTGGCCTTGAGGGTGTAGTAACGTGTGTGCCTTTTGTATTGGGCGGCTGTTTTAAACTATGAATTCATTTTGATATTTCCATGTAAAGCCGCCCAATCACAATGTAGGCTTGCACCGCACAATATTACGGCAATATTTGATTTTGTATTGTGAAGCATATATGCAGGACGCGTGTGTTTGTAAATCATGAATGTTACTATCTGTGTATTTCCAAGCAGAGGAATGTATTTTCACTGTATTCCCAAGCAGAGGCATAATATTTCGTTTCAACTGTTAGTTGCCACCTCTGTGATTAAACTGAAATATTAGATCATTGTTTCGTGAGCTGCAAAGGCGCAATTCTATTCTGGCATGTCCTCCATCAACGTTTACAGAAAAAGGTTGTAACTAATTCGTACACTATTCATTATCATATGCCAACATCTCTTGATGACGTGCCATACGATATGTTTTTACTTAACGGTATACGCAGTCTGTGAAAGATGCGCACGCAGGATCACAACGCAGAGCCGATCACCTCTTCACGCACACATTTCATCCGAATGGATATTCACTTAAAGGATATTTATGAAGAACTTGACTTCCGACGAGACTGGTACCCCATCTTAGTGATGCTTAGCGTCACAACTTTTGTTGTTCAGCGCATGATGACGAACTCGTCCTTAACTACAGGGCCTCAGCGAGTTTCTTTCTAACCAGTGCTTGTACGCCTCTTGTCGTTATAGGACTGCAACAGCGCAACTTTGTGCAATATTGTGTACAATACCAATACGTCTTCATCAAATACCATGTTGGAAAAAAGAAGAAAAAAAGAGGCGTTGCTGGGCGTGCGAACACCCGCTTGCCACGCAATGATGATTTGTGGAGTTTAACGTCCCAAAACCACCATATGATTATGAGAGACGCCGTAGTGGAGGACTCCGGAAATTTCGACCAGCTGTGGTTTTTTAACGTGCGCCCAAATCTGAGCACACGGGCCTACAACATTTCGCCAAGCAAACGACCCGGGTTCGATGCCCCATAAAACCCGGAATTCTTTTATTATTTATATTATTTGCATTGTTCTCGATTTTTTGGTCACGCAAATATGACGCTTTTTCACTCACATCCAACGACGCCGAAGCGCTTTTCGAGCTTTTCTGTTAAGATAAACGAGCTTTTGTGTTAAAGTATAGAGAAGGAAGTGAGATGGAAAGGCGAGGCATGATAACCGGCCATTTATATGTAGTTTACCACAATGCAGCTGGGTTGGGGTTCGCGGTACGACTCGGGCTTTGAACCCCAACCCACCTTAAGGCTTACGAAATACCGCCTCAATTATTTCAGCTCGTATTTCACGCGCCTGATATCCCCGATATCATCAGATATTTACAGAAGCACGACTAACCCGTGAGATACCGCAATGACGAAGTTGTCTCTGTATTTGGTCGTAAGTATGGACAACCATATTTAGGTCTTTACGCGCCGTGTTTATGTTATTTCGTGTGGGCGTGTCTGCGCGTGCGCGTAAGAGCTTTCTAATTTATCTGTGCAAGCATTGTAGAAAGAATGATTCTTCTTTTTTTTTCTTAAAACGTAAGTAAAAAAGCTGTCGACATCACAGTCTTGTCGGTGCTTTCTCTCTCCGGCGAGTGCACGTATGATTCCACGAGCGCAAATCTTACGCGTAGTGCATTGCGACCACGATTTCCCGCCAATGCATAGCCGGGGAAACTATACGGAGTAGCTATCTGCAGCCGGCGTTGTTATGTTTACTCGCAATCTGTAAGCGATCACGTCACTCCCTGAAGAAGAGAGTGACAATCTCCCCGCCGTTTGCAAACAAGGCCACGTCGAAGGCAGCGCGAGCGAGTACGTGCCGCAGAGCGATGCATCGTGGGTCACCCCGAAGCCAGGGAAAAAGGCGTCATTGCCACGCCTGCGGCCCATCCTCCGCCGCAACGCGGCAGAAACCGATCCCGGCTGGAACGCGCGCGTTTCCTGCTCGCCGTGAAACGAGAACCAACAACAGAAAGAATTCATTCGCGCCGCGCGATAAGTAAGACGACCCGTAACTAGACGGCGACCGACCCTGAGGGGGGCCCACGTGATGTCTCTTCCAACGACGCCGGTTTCGTGTGTCGCGCGCGTCTATCTCGCCGCTTTATAACGCATCGTCTTGCCCGTCCCATCACCATTGCTGCTTCGTCGCCCCACACGAACGTTCCCGTACTGCGAGAATAATCAACTGCGGAAGACTTCGGATTCGACATGGCGTTCATGATTCCCATCGTCAAGAAGGACTACAACCTGTACGAGGCAGGCCGGTAAGTCCCAAGACATCGTCACCCTGCGGCAGCCTGCAGAGCCGATCCGGGAACAGCAGCCTCTCCTGCTCGCCAGGTTCAACATGGGCGACAAGTTCAAGGACGCGCAAGACAATCTTCCGCGAGCAAAAAACGACTCGTACACGTCCTCATTCTCGGTCTCGTTCGACCAAGTCCAAGTTCAACGACGCCTTCTTGAAGAAATTCCTCGGACAAGGCAAGGGACCCGAAATAACGAGGCAGTGAGTGATATAATGTGAAGCCGAACTTCAGAACGCTATCATGCGAGTGCTGACGAGAACCGAGTGTGCTTCGAAAAAGAGGGGCGAAACAAGAACTTTGGAATGACCGGCTGCCAGGCTAGTGAAGGTGGCCAGTCGCCCGCATCCCCTCGGATGAGGAGTCCAGAACAAGCTCAAGCTATCGCACACGAGAGCGTCCGACGGCGCCAACCACACGGCGACGAATACCTCTTTCATGTGACCTATTCAGCAAGGAAGAGTGGTGACTCAGTGGACATTAGCGAGAAAATTCCTTACAAACTTCTATGAAGATCTTACCAGCCTCTCTGAAGATCTGAATGATTCAGCAGGCAAGTCAGAATGTGCTTGCTGTGGGCGATTGCCAAACGGGACTTTAATACTTTTTTTAGGAACCTCATGGACACTTTACAAGACTGGATGGAACGCGTTGTACATTGTGAAACGTTTGCCCTTTACTGCACGAGACGGGCTTTTTTTTAAGTTATCACTCCTTAGTAAGGAGTCACTTCCGCTGAACATCATCTACGCATGTCGTTATAGCGGAAGTTCTTTGCACGCATTTTATGTTCCTAAACAATGTTTTGATTCATTTATACAAGCTATGGCTATTTATTTGTACATATAAACTCCCATGAATAAACAGTTTTTTTTTCAAGAAAAGAAACCCCCGACTTGAGACTGATGCTTGTGTGCAAGTGAATAATTGCTCTAGAGGCATTCGTTCGAGCTATGTGTCTATCGTGCATTATATATATATATATATATATATATATATATATATATAGATAGATAGTATTAAGCCGCACTACGTCCACCACTGCAGGACAAAGGCCTCTCCCATGTTCCGCCAGTCATCTCGGCCCCGTGCTTGCCGCCGCCAATTTGTACCCGCAAACTTCATCTCATCTGCCCACCTATCCCTCTGTCTCCCCCTAACCCGCTTGTCTTCTCTAGAAATCCAGTTAGTTATCCTTAATGACCAGCGGTTATCCTGTCTACGTGCTACATGCCCGGCGGCCTCTTCTTGATTTCAACAATGATATCCTTAACCCCCGTTTGTTCTCTAATCTACTCTGCTCTCTTCTTGCCTCTTAAGGTTACACCTACGAGTGTCCTTTCCACTGCTCGCTGTGCCGTCCTCAATTTAAGCTGAGCCCTCTTTGTAAGTCTCCAGGTTTCTGTTCCGTAGCTATGTACCGGCAAGATAAAGCTGTTATATACCTTCCTCCACAACTACGACCTGTCCAGAGAGCTCACGATGCGGCGGTGAGGCTAGGCCTTTCCGTTCCTACGTGGGAGCGGCCCGCGACGTTGCTCTAAAGGAGCAGCGTTTCTCAGGACCCAATAAAGTTCTCTCTCTCTCTCTGTCCGTCCATCCGTTCGTCCGCCTGTCTGTCTGTCTGTCCGCCTGTCTGTCTGTCTGTCTGTCTGTCTGTCTGTCTGTCTGTCTGTCTGTCTGTCTGTCTGTCTGTCTGTCTGTCTGTCTGTCTGTCTTGAGGGATAGTGGCAATCTCTCGAAGCGCTGCTCTCTTCCGATGTTGTTGTATATTACTTTCGTTTTCTGCAGATTAATTTTAAGACCCACCTTTCTGCTCTCCTTGTCAAACTCCGTAATCATGAGTTGCAATTCGTCCCCTGAGTTATTCAGCAATGCAATGTCATCGGCGAAACGCAAGTTACTAAGGTACTCATGGTTTAGCATACTTCAGGTTTAACAGCGCAAAAAAAAATACATGGTTGACATGTGTCCGATCCTTTTCCTGTCCGCCGTGTATTTTTTTTTCTTTCGCGCTGTTAACCCGCACAAAAAAGAAGGAATAAAACAAAATAAAAAAATCTTTAATAGATGTGGAGCAGTCGCATGCATGCTCCAAGCTGAAGCTAATCGTTAGCGCATTGATATACTTAACACGAACGTATCTTTCTCCTTGGTCACAGCTGAACTGAAGCATCGTAACAACGAGTAACTAACAAACATTGCTGTTCATTTTCTTTTTTTCTCCATTCTGTAGATATGACCACACGAGAAACTGCCTGTTTGCAAACATTCAACGAAGCTTCGCACGATCGTGCAATGGACGGCAACTCTTGAGCGGAAGTGAAAGGGAACACCACTGACGCCACGTAAGAAATGCACGGGAGTGGCGCGGTTGCACCCGTACTCTGGCAACAGCCATGAGGCGAAAAACAAACAGAGCGGCCGGGACGGGCATGCCGAGTGCATTGAACGCGCACGTTGCAATCGATCAGAAAACCATACGTTGAAGCGGTTGGCTGAGAATGGAGTTTAGGAGAGAGTGTTAAAAAGAGCACGATGCTGAGGATGCGGATTTCTGGAAACAGAAGTCCCACGTCCCGTGCTTTCGTTGACTCAACCTGACGCATCGCACCCGCATGCGTGAGCTATATGTGCCGCACCACGGGATGCATGCTGTACGCCAGGAGAGATAACTGCACTCGACGACGTTATCGGCGCGTGACTCTCCGACAAAGCCGGTAACGGGAGGAGTTTCCGCACGCGTCTTTCGCCAAAGCGGAGACGTCCGCGAAGACGTCCTAAGCATCACCCGATCACCAAGGCAATCGATAGCATCATTGCCTCTTAAAGCGGGAAGTCAGTGGCTACTCGGAATCTATCACGCAACGTGACTCAATCCACTTGTCATCGGCTCTTCTCGAAGGGGTGTCTTTCCTTGATAGCAGAGAGTGTGAGCCATGAAGTATCTTTATTCTACGAGAAGAGTAAACGTATAATGCCTAGCACGCCTAGTAGATGCCCCGCTTATAATACCTCGAGAGCATCCCCCGATATTTGTGTACGTGCGAAGCATTGCTTCACTGAAGAAAGCATTTCATGCAGCCTTAAATAGGCTGAACAACAACAAATTTCTGGCGAACCACGACGTAGAAGAATTTGCCAGTTCTTTCAGTGTGTGAGCTGGCGCGAGTTTTGCAAGAAACCGTATCAAAATACTGCGTCACTATGCAGCCGAATAATTCTTGAAAGACCGATTGGTATGCTTGGATTGAAAGTCAATACATCCACCCTATTATCGTTTGGAGCCAGTCAGTTGGGTGTGGGCCGCAGTGCTATTCTGTCAGCGCTACATAAATTCATTCAGGCAACCGGAAGGATACGCTGCTAGTGGTACTGCCAGATATATCCAATTCTTTCTCCCCCTTCCTCATTCTTGTTAATTTGTTTTATATATTCTGGTTTATCGCATTCTTCTGCAATTTTTCACGGTTATTCAAAGGAACATTATTATTGTTCCTATCTAATTTCTCTGTATTTTTTTAGCAAGCGTTGTAAAAATGATCTATTATGAGGTACAGTGTGGCCAATCTCCCATGTGGGTATGAGCTAAGATCTCCTAGGAGACAAGACAAGACAAGACAAGACAAGACTATGCAGCCCACGAATGCAGCTGTCATTGTCGCGGCATAGCCAGTCACGATGGTCTAATGCCGCTCTGAGGGCTATTGTAGTACCCAGGACAAAAGGCGCGGTTTCCGGCTAAATTCTGTGGCAGACGCTGAACGTCACGGCACCGGAGGACCTACAGAAACAAACGTTGAATTTGGCGTGACTGTAACAATGGTAAACAAATGCGAAGAAAGATTAGCTTGCTCGTGACCAGGTACATAATAAATAATGTGCGGCATCTCAGATATTAACAAACATGCACGAAAAATGAAAAATAACAAACAAAATACGCAGGAAACGGTGTTTGATGAAGTCTTGCATTGTCGATTCAGCGAACACCTGTGAAGTACCCAAAGAAACTATTTTCGCTAGTCACTCCATGCTCACGTGACTCCCGATGAGTCCCTTTTTGAGATACCCCCCCCCCCCCACACACACATACTTGATTGATGTCGTGTTTGCACTCTTCTTATACTCTGCACCTTGCGGACAAGTAGCCCGATACCTCAGTTACGCCAGACACTCTCTTCGCGCCTCTCCTCTATATTTAAGACGGCCCGCAGCGGCGGTCAAGCAGAGTGGCCGGCCAATGACACGGGACGACTCTATCTCCACTGACCGCCGACTGGACACGCTTTTGAGCCAGACAAACATGCACTCACGTGCTTCTAAGCGTTGACGTTGCTTTGGGTCGAGATCACCTTTCCCCTCCGCTCTAGTGGCTGACGACTGCACCATCACCAGCAGCCGTAGGGGGAAAAAAGAAGTAAAAAAAAGACAGGTGACGAAGAAAAAGAACGATGTCGACAATCAGTGCGCGAAAGCTTGGCTCTGCGAAAAGCGAATCTCTGCGACATCCTCCAGTGTAGCTCCTGCCCGCGATAGCGAGGTTTCGATCGCGGAAGTAGCCCGAATCTATAGGTGCAAAGGTGTTCGCGCAACGCAAGAACAGATGATACGCAACGTGTAAGTGTTTGCGGTACTTGTCGGTGCTGTCTTGATGGCGGTATACTTCTTGTCAGTGCGAAAAAATAGCACAAGCCACGTGACCATCATTGTTAGATGCTATCAGAAAAGAAAAGCTGATGGGCATTTCAACACCATTAACGTTTCCTGGACCACAGGTTTACCGTGATTCAGCATCCAGTAAGCTGTTGCTTGGATACATGCAAGTACGCGCATAGCCACTGGGCGGGGTGTACGTTGTCCATTTCCCCATACATGGGCAACAGCTCTATGAGACTGTGATTGCTAAACTGACGCACAGCTGACACAACGTTGTGGTATCACGTCAAGAGATGTTCGTTGACCGTTGCAGCAGCAGCTACGACAAAGGCGCGGCTGGAGGGCGAAACGTAAAGGCGTCCACCTATTCTGTGTCCCGAAGACGTATCACCAAAACACCTTCTGGTGCTATGTCTCGTCTATAAAGACAGCAGTATTTGTAAATAAATAAATAAATAAATAAATAAATAAATAATAAATAAATAAATAATAAATAAATAAATAATAAATAAATAAATAAATAAATAATTAAATAAATAAATAAAATAAATAAATAAATAATAAACGAAACATTATGCACCAGACCTGTGAAAAAGCCTGACGGAGGGGTCAAGTTGGTGGATATCCAAATTACGTTCAAAACAAAGTGTGTTAGTAGGCAGCATGCGCGTATCCCTTGTTCAAACTTTATCCCATGTCGGTGAAGCCGTTTTGTTATAAATATCTCACGCTCAAAGCGAACCTCAACTTCCTAAACCAAGTGATTGTCAAACGCAGGAACATTCCGACTAAAAAGAAGAAGAGAACGAATTCAGAGAATCCAGTTGTAGTTCGGAGAGGCCTAATTATATCAACTATAATACATGAATAGCATAACTTGATTAAAGTGCTCTTAATTTTTCAATAAAACTGGCGGAAGCTTGTGTCTAGAGGAAATTCGAAATACTGCTGCGAACCGGCTATCGCCGTTCAGCAAATTCATATGTAGTTTAACATCTAACGCGGGGAACTGTGACATACTAGTTTATTGGCTTCATGAATATGACAATACCTGCGATGTGCTTTTTTTTTTTCTGAAATGTCTTACTCGTAATCTATATTGACGTCTCTCTCTATAGTGAGTTCTCTATAAATGCATCCCTTCTGTCCCGTTTTTTAAAATGCCTAAGGAACGTCACAAATGTTAAGAGCTATAGTGTAGGGTTTGCTTATTACATTTTATTGTGGAAATTGCAAATTGGCGCGTGGTATTGGGAAGACTACGAATTAATTTTGACCTCCTGGCTTCGGTAAAAAATACGAACCGGAATCTGGGCACACGGGCATGTTTAAATTTCGCTTTATTGAAATGCAACTGCTGCGTCTGGAATTCAAACCTAGACCCTTCATCTGATTGACACCAATGTTGCTCGAATGAACAGAACCTCCACTTTTCCGAGGACTTCTTGCCATTATTTCTTTTAATCAGGAATTCATGTTTTCTGCTCGTGTACCAATGTTCGCGATCGACATATGATGCGCGTGAGATAAACTAGAGGGTCTGGATCAGCACTATCGTGAAATCCGCAAATTATGCCTTTTTGACATTGACTTATTATGCTCCATGAATTAAGGTAATTACATTTGCATTCTACTGGAATGCTTCCACAACGGCACGAAGCTGCTGAGGCACAACTTTTTTCATACGTTTTTATGAACCCTCTATCTATCAACGGTGCACGCAATAGTGAGGCGCTATGCTTATCTTAATTGCCCTTTCTACATTGCCTGTCGTGATGGGAGTCTGCTTGACAATCACAAATTCTTTGATACTGCTCCTCTGACGTCAGCTGCAGCAGTGATGGAATCGTACATCTTTTTATGACAAAAAAAGAAAGAAAAAGAAACAGAGTTGAGACAGATAAGACACGGCCATGAGAGAGGGAAGCAATGAGTTGATGTGCCTTATATCAGCAGATATGAAGCACATATTCTTTTAGATAACATACCTCACAGCGACTGGACGGTGCTCCAAAGCAGTGCTATTGATGGAATACAATAAATCTCTTCCACTGTTACTCATCTTTGCCAACTTCACATCGCACATTTCAATGTAGTGGTCGCTTCAACTATTCTTATCTCGTCAATACATGCCCATGGCGTCAATTCTCTGCCGTTTTAACGACGAGGCAGTTGTAGTAGCTCACCGTAGTTCGTGCGGAGTTGCCAAAAACCACAAGCGGGTAATACGCGCCACCAGGAATCAGACAAGCTCCACACTTGAGTAAAGCAAGTGCGAACGTTCAACAGTAACTCTGCTTGGGGAAGTGAAACCCCAGCGTTGTATGCGTTACCGAAAAAAAAAACTAACTAAATGCGTTACTCTTTACGCTAACAAAAAAGGAACGCGCTACCATTTTATGTTACTCAAAAAGAGAAGTAACGCGTTAACGTAAAAAAGTAATCCGCATTACTTCCACCGTTACTCCAGTGTCAGAAATTTGAATCCTCAGTGCACCCTTACTGCAGGAACCAAAATAACAACTTAATAAACCTCGTATTTACATTTGACATGAAAGAATTACTGATATAACTAGAATATTTAGCGTAAGTATGCCAGACTAACAATATACAGTGGTTTGATGCTCGCTTTTGAGTTGCGTGTGATGGCTTATAACTTCGTTGCACATGGGGAGCCATTTCTCGAAGCGACAGTAAACAGAAAATGATATTTCATCATTGTCACAAACGACTCCAGTTTTCGGAGCATCCGCGGGCCCCATCTTCCAAGGAAGGGCGTTTTTGGGTTGGGAGACGACATCCGGCGACTATAATGACCCAGCGTGGCGCCGGCTCGTCTTCCCTGCCCCTGACCGGAAGGGGAACCGGCTGTCTCAACAAGGAGAATTACTCCCAGATGAGACGGGATCACGTGTACGCCGCTGAAGAGGTTTGGACTGCATCGGAAGAGCAGTTGACGTACAGACAGCAACAAGTGCGGTCGTCGGTGTCGCGAGTCTCGCGTAGGCGGCGAGCACGGAGTGACCCGCGCAACGTATTGAGACGGCTGCAATTCCGGGCACCCTCGTCGTCTACCAAGCCGGCGAGACCTTCAGCGGCACCCGTCAACTCCCCTACGTGCACCAAGGGCTGGTTTGGTCCGTATGGAACTTTTTATTGTGACTTTTTTGTTAAACCGTAAACTTGTTTTAACCAGCCTTTTTTTTAAATATTTGTAGTGTGCGCTGCGTCGCACGTTTAAATTCTAAAGCGCCACCATGATCATTCTGTAATTAATTTCTAGTGTCTCTCTCCTTTGATTTCCATCTTGTTGTTATTTTATTAATTTTCCACGTATTTGTCTTTAGCCTGTATCTGTTGTAGTGTTTTTAGCACATTTTGTTATATAGCTGTTGTTTCTATCGCGCGTATCAGTTCTTCCTTCTTTGTTATTTTTCGTTAACTCCTGCCTTTGCCCTTGTTTCAATTAAATGCTTGTTTATGTGTAATCGAACTCCGTGTCTGCTCTATGAGTGCGTCGGTCAGGCCCACACATCACCACACGTGCAACCCCGCACGGGTCGACCAACCCGCAAATAAATTTGAAATGCACCACTTCGAGGCCTTTCAGGCGTCGCAGGCCGAAGCGTAAAGTGGAAGCCTGCGAGTCTGCCGCACGTCGATGTTGGATCGGTGGGGCCTCACCCGAAGTGTGTGGCATTATCTGGCGTCCGCGCGACAGGACTGGCCGACGGCGTGGTGATGTCTGGGAGACTGACGTAACTCTGAGCGTTCAGTATGTAGCCGTCTGTTATTGCTTTGTTGGTTGTCAACTGTTTATAGCAATGGACAACACGGAGTTTGATAAGCTTATTGAACAGGGCAAAGCCTTTGGCTTTGTAGGCAAGGAGTTATATAATTTCGTCGAAAAAGAACGAAATAGACTTAAGGAGGAGCGCGATGCAGAACGCACTAGGTACATGCAAAATATGCTACTCGAGATGGAACGTGAGAAAGAGCGGTCCAGACTCAGAATAGAACAAACGAAAGAGCGCTTGAAATTAGGACCGCCCACTACGCAGTCGGACCCCTGCTCGTGCTCTGGAAGCTCTAATAGCGTTACCGTCCATGCCCCGAACAAGTTGACACAGTCGTACCATGAGTACGTTGAGAAACTGCGCCTGAAGATTCAAAGCAGGCGGCGTGAGTTTGAGGCTTTTGATGTAATGTATAAAAGATGCAAAGAGCCCGAATGGGTAGAGCCGCCGAAGGCCGGGCAGGTTGATAGTACTTGGGAGGCGGACAGTAGGTTCATTCCTGAACCTGATGTGTTAGCTGTAGAAAGCACTTTTGTGGCAAAAGAGCCCAATGAAAGCTGGAGAAAAGGTGACGAGGAGCTGTGCCGGCAGGGTTCGAATGGTACAGAAAAACCCTCTGCTGGTGACTCGCCACAGCCACCATGTATGTTCGTCTGTATGGCGGCTGACACAGAAGTCCGCAGTACTACCAGATCGGCAGGCGAGAACCCCTGTAAGTACAGTGGGTCAGAGCCATGTGCTGAATTGCATTGTGGACTGGACGGTACAATTGTAGATAGTTCTTTCAGGTGCGAGCGGCGCAGCCCTGAGGAATCCATTTGCATTGTTCAGGAGCCGGTTAAGCTGTCCTCAAGTGAGGATAGCATTGATTCAAGAAGAAATTATCCCGGCTGTGTTCACAGTGTATCAATTCAGACCAACCAGACTAGTTATGCTCAAGATTTGATTGAAGCAGATGCTCCAAAAAAGTGCACAAGGAAATGTGCCAAACGGAAAAGACGCCGAAAATTACAGAAAGCAGCCAAGGCTGTAAGAAAATCCATGCAAATGAGAGGCGCCAAACGTGACACAAAGCAACGAAAGATTCGTTTGCGCATGGTGACATTCGTGAGGCGAGCACGTCCCCATGCCCCAAACCGCCCGAAGGGTAGGGGGGTGAGGCAGGCGATTGTACCTGCTGCTCGGAGGAGCCGACCCCCACCACTCCATTCTTGTGTTCGAACAGCGGAATGCACGGGGAGGGAGCGCATTATGCCTAGACGACGCGACGTGGTTGCAAGGCCTGTTTCCGTAGAACGCGGTGTCGACGATGGCTTGCTGCCACGGGGCAAACTAGCGGGAAACAGATGTCGGGGTAGCGGCCGTCCACTGTTTTGTCTGGCCTGGTTGCTTCAAACGGTTCCTCCACGAGCACGGCCACCTCGAGCACGGGTGAAATGTGCGTACATCGACACTCAAAAGTAACCTTAAAGGCAAATGACTTGTTTTTTGAAACAATGTTCAGTTATGTTTTTTTTTTATTTTGGAGCATTCCGTTAATGAGGGGGACCAATAGCTTAGTTATTCTTTTGGTTTGCTTGTGTCGTCTGTGCGTTTGTTGACGTGTTCTGTTGTTCAAACTTACTACACGTTTAGTTAGGGAAGCTCTGTTTTAGGGAAATTTTTATTTCATTCAGTTGAATTTTTTAAAAAGAGACTGGTTGGTCATATAATCAGTCTATCACGGTACGCATGTGTGATAATCATGGCGTTATGTGCATGTTCTTCACAACTTTCCTTGTAATTATCATTTCGAAATGAAGTGCTTTAGTGTGCAGCAGGTTCATACAACTGCGTACAGATGATCATGCCGATTTCTTTCTTATTCATCTTTTTCGAAAGCTGCGTGTCAATAAGTGACTTTTTAATACCGCTTAAAGCGTGTATTGTTTTTAATATGTGGCATCAAAGGATGCTTACGTGCCTTAGCTTGGAAATGTGCAGTATTTTTGTCATTGTCTTTTCATGTGTGTGGACATGACGTTGTGCGCGAGTTCTGACCGTGAAAGTGTGGTGTGTCGGGTGTTCTCTGCGGTGTCGTCCACGTCAGCGAAATGGTGCGCGCGAAAAAGAAAACGCATTGGTGGACAACCGGAACACGGCAGGCTCTCGAACATTGAGCGTTTGTGATTTTCTTGAACATTACGAAGTAATATTCTTAAGAAGGGGGCTATGTCACAAACGACTCCAATTTTCGGAGCATCCGCGGGCCCCATCTTCCAAGGAAGGGCGTTTTTGTGTTGGGGGATGACATCCGGCGAATATAACGACCCAGCGTGGCGCCGGCTCGTCTTCCCTGCACCGGTACCGGAAGGGGCACCGGCGATCTAAACAAGGGAAATTACTCCCAGATGAGACGGGAGCACGTGTACGCCCCTGAGGCGGTTTGAACTGCATCGGAAGAGCAGTTGACGTACAGACAGCAACAAGTGCGGTCGTCGGTGTCGCGAGTCTCGCGTAGGCGGCGAGCACGGAGTGACCCGCGCAACGTATTGAGACGGCTGCAATTCCGGGCACCCTCGTCGTCTACCAAGCCGGCGAGACCTTCAGCGGCACCCGTCAACTCCCCTACGTGCACCAAGGGCTGGTTTGGTCCGTATGGAACTTTTTATTGTGACTTTTTTGTTAAACCGTAAACTTGTTTTAACCAGCCTTTTTTTAAATATTTGTAGTGTGCGCTGCGTCGCACGTTTAAATTCTAAAGCGCCACCATGATCATTCTGTAATTAATTTCTAGTGTCTCTCTCCTTTGATTTCCATCTTGTTGTTATTTTATTAATTTTCCACGTATTTGTCTTTAGCCTGTATCTGTTGTAGTGTTTTTAGCACATTTTGTTATATAGCTGTTGTTTCTATCGCGCGTATCAGTTCTTCCTTCTTTGTTATTTTTCGTTAACTCCTGCCTTTGCCCTTGTTTCAATTAAATGCTTGTTTATGTGTAATCGAACTCCGTGTCTGCTCTATGAGTGCGTCGGTCAGGCCCACACATCACCACACGTGCAACCCCGCACGGGTCGACCAACCCGCAAATAAATTTGAAATGCACCACTTCGAGGCCTTTCAGGCGTCGCAGGCCGAAGCGTAAAGTGGAAGCCTGCGAGTCTGCCGCACGTCGATGTTGGATCGGTGGGGCCTCACCCGAAGTGTGTGACAATCATCAATGCCCATCAAAGAGAAAACCACCAATCTCTCAACATGCGAAAATTGTTAATGCGTGCTTCTACTGGCGTATACACAAGAGTGTTGATCTTGTAGAAATAAAGAAATTCTCATATTCCATAGTTCAAGAAAAAGATATTTACGGCATAAATCATTTTTGACCTTTCAACCTATATTATTCCCGTGATATTGCGATTGCTTATGCGAATTGAAATTTAGCATAGCAACATCTGAAACACGGGAACACAGGATGCGAGGATGGTAAGCGGGCATCGAAGGCTCAACTTTCCTCGAGTTCGAATGCCAACATCCTCTGCACTTTCACTCCGAATCATGGCCCGTACCTGAAGGCAGAGATAAGTGACGAAGGCGAAGAGTCCGCATGAGTCGTCAGAAAAGCCGTATCTGTCTAAAGGGAAGAGTGCGGTTGTGAGCTGAGCGTGCAAAGAGGCAGGACCTTCCGCACATGTATAAGGTTCTTCGTTTGCGGTGGTGTCACGTGCGCTTCGGTGCCGGCGCCAGGAACCCTTGAGTCCCGCTCTCATATCGGCTGCGACGCGAAGCTTCTGCTGCCTAGCGGACACCCAATATGACTCGTAATCTGGCGTCTGTCTGTGAACCCGCCCACGCGGACGCCACCGAGTCCCGATTCTGTCAGGTCAATGTTTCTCCTCCACTCGAGCATTTTTTTTTTCAACGTGCACACTCTTGAAAGCAGCTGGCTTTTGCACTCGGAAACCGAAGTCGCAAAGGCTTGTTTGACAACAAACGGGTGCTAGCTTGCTAATCTTTCATTTGCTCGCTATCGTCCACAGACGCGACGGGCAGCTTGTGCTAGTCAATCTGCCCGTGAAGTATTATGGCTAAAGTCAAGAAAGGTTCTCCTCCGCGATAATAACCTGGCGCACAAAAAAAAAAAAGGATGCGAGAGGTGGCATGGTATATAGAGGGAAAAGGAAGAGAGTGCATCTTAAAGGAACAAACAAACAAACAGACAAACAAACAAGCGAACCAACAAACAAAATGATTAGTTACACTTGGGATGAGATTGACGATATCCCTCCCATACACACGCACGCACGAAAGCACACACAATCACGCACGAATACTTACGCACAGAGACGCAAACACGCGCGCTTCTCTACACTACATTGCACTGCACTGCACTAGCGAGCGGAAATAGGATAGGCACAGATAAAAGATGAAAGCGCGGAAAATGAGACAGCATTAATTCCAAGACATATATCTGACACGTATGATTTGGCGGTGCTCCGCGCTACGCAGCGACAAAGAAAACACTGAAGAACGGTGGGAAGCAGCTCTACGCAGTCCAACATTGGAAGGACAATTGTGGGCAGTCCAACAGGCCCGTGGAGTGGCTGTAAAGCTAAGTCTTTCAGTCCCAACACGGTAGCGGCCTGCTTCGGGCTAGGACACTAGCGCGATCTATTGGACCTTAATAAAGTTCTTTCATCCATCCATCCAGGGCCAGCCCATCGAAAGAACCGCATGCTATCACGTAACCGGGCAACATGTATACCGATGAACTGAAATTCACGTTACTGTCGCTCAGGTCTCTTTATAAAAAAAAAAAAAACTAAAGCACCCTTAACCTTCACCTTTAACCCACGTATTCACAAACGCTGCTCAACTCGACTTCCACCCTTCACTTGGCAGAGTTGAGCACTGCGCCACCGCTCGGCGGAAAATGACGCTGCGCTACTCAACAATCGCAGCACATTTTTGCTGAACCGCCGTGCCTAGAGATGGCGCTCCCATCGGCTTTCTCAAGTGAAGGTGAAGCGTTGAGTGAAGGGACGTTCTAGAATACGGGGGTAAGAGTTGAACGTGATCGTGACATCCTGTCCCTATATATAGTGCGTACTTCGAACGCTTAGTGAATGAAATCTTTTCGAACTTGCTGTGCACCAACTACGTGGCTTCAAGGGGCGCAGTAACGTGTGGGCCTTTTTTAGTGGGTGCCTGGCTCTAAACAATGAAGGCCTTGTGCGAATCACATGTTCTTTCGTCCAATGGCAGTGTACGCTTGTATACCTGCATTATTACGGCATTATTCCATGTTGCATTGTGAATCACGTATACAGGACGCGTATGTTTGTGAAGCATGGCGGTTGCTTTCACTGCATTTCCAAGCAGAGGAAGTTGTTTTCACTGCATTCTCCTGTAGACGCCTGACTCTGTGGTAAAACACCCTCATGCAACGCAAACAACCCTGGTTCCTTTCCCACTCACAGACGGAATTTTTCATTATTTATTTTAATTGAATCAATCTCCATTTCGCGGCCACGCACTAGATGATTTTTTTCTCACAACCAACTACGCCGACACTAGAATTTCTATGAAACAAGCTTTTTAACGCTGTCGCATGGAAATATTTGTAGCCATGCCTTGTTTATCCTCCGATAATATGGGTTATCAGCCTGGTACTTTAAAATTATTTGCTCTAATAATTGTACGCGATGAACTCGAGCTAGCACCAGCGAACATTTCGGCGCATGAGCAGTAAATTGCGAAGGGATCAATATGTGGCACCTTACTGAGATGTAAATTTATCGTTTGTGACTCTTACGTAAGCCACGCAAAAAGCCGTGCCTTGGATAAAAACAATTATAGTTTCTAAAGAAGGGTATTTAACAACTACAAGGTTAACCCGGCGAGATGTCTCGGGGGCGTTCACGCAGCAATGAGTGCATGCTACAACATTACTATTTTCGACAAATCAGCATTCACTATTAAAGTGACCCGCTACAAGCTTGTAGCATTTACCGCACAGTTGAGAAAGCGAGGAACCTGAACGGGGCGTACAGCCGTATAGTTTCGAAATCCACCACTGCAAGTCACTCATGCTATGAATACTCTCTCTTCTCTTTTTCTCGTGCAGTTTGTGATGATCACACGTAGTGTGATCAATTAACGAAACATCATGCACGGCGGAAGTGTTTTCACAGAGTTCCTGCACTACGCTTATGTATAGGGTTACGAAGTTCTGCTAGCTTCGTTAGTAGAACTTCACTATTTTCTTCAGTAACATTGCACAGCATTGTATTTCAACGCTTACATTTTCTCTCCTGAGTCATGACAACATTAATCAGGTAATACAACATTAATGAGGCAATCAGCCTATGATCTTTAATAACGCCTTTCGTGATGACTTTTGGGCTATAGGTGGTGTCAAAGTCTCCCAACTTGACTAACTCAGTAATGGCAAGCACCGGATGATAAAGCAAGCTTAACTTATATACGCGTAGTTATAAATCCTTAAATTATGTTAGGGCTATAAAATATGTCGAACATTTTGGTAAGTCTGAAATTGTTGCTAACCTCCATGCGACCGATGTAAAGCGCTGCGCATGTCTTGGTTTGTTGACTGATTTACTGACCGATTTGTTGATGGTATACAGACTTGGCAACCTTCATCCCCTTGTCACGACATTTGACTGAAATATGAAAAGAGAGAAAAACAAAGGAAAGGCAGAGTGGTTAACCATGTTGAACCCGGTTTGCTACACTACGCGGAGGAAGGGGTAGGAAAAGAATAGGGAAGGAAAGAGAGGCAAAATAATACGCTAGCACGCATAGCATCGATATGTACTACACATGCCCAGAAAGTCATAAAACTGTGAACTGTCACCGAGTACGTACGGGTTGACTTCGACACAAGATTCGACTAAGAATCTCCGCGACGATGACCTACGTGTCATCGCTGTGTTGAGGTCGTTGATGAGCACAATGCGCGCCCTCCTCACTGGACTGACAACACCATCAGCCCGAAGCGCACTTGAAGTTCTGGATACATTGGAGCCAGTCCTTGAAAGCCGTCTTTAACATCATGGATTGCAGTGTATTTCATCGGAAAAAGGCAAACACAGAATAGTGATCTAAAGAAAAAGACACGCACACGCAAAACTTTTTCCTCCATATATAATAGCTATTTCGTACTGATATTGTGGTTTAGCAGTACAGTTATCATAACCGACAAGCATCAGCTGATAGCTAATGTCTCTTTCCATTTGCTCGTTGTTCCTAATTATGCGAAGGAAATACGTTTCTTTATTTCATAGAGAACTTGTCTGAAAAGTTGACCCATGTACTTAAGAAAGCATTGTGCAATAATTACGGTTTCTACACAGAGAAATCTACAACGCCTGTCATTCTTCTCTAGATCGACACGTGTTATTCAACTGTCTCAGGGAATACCAAGCTTTTACAGCGCGCCTCTATCATTAACGCCCTCCAATGACCTAAGCCGTCGCTTATCTCTGCGCGACCAGGGACGTCAGCGTGGCGTCACAGTGGGAAATAACCTCAAAAGCAAGCTCCTCTCAGTGCCTATGCGAAGTGTTGAACGAATTAGTTTCTTACAAACTAGACACTTCCATTGATCACGAGCATATCAAAATGTCACTCGCTTTCTTAAGACAGGCAGGGTGTCTTTGTTTGGGCAAAACAAACATCTATAACTTTTCTGCACCCGAAATCACGTGCGTGAGCGCGGGAAAAGTCACGTGCCTGGGAGAAGGACCGGGTGCAATTCACAATACAGACACATCTACAATGTAAACGCGCGGCGATCTCGGGAGGAGATAACCTGCACTATCCGACGCAGACTGCCGCCAGCCGATAGCGAGCCGCAATCAGCAGACAACTGTAAGGCTGCGCGCAATTCCGGCCACAAAAGAAGGCGATGAGGGGAGGGGAGAGCAAACGCAAAGGCCGGGTACTGACCGAGGCGGCGCGACGGCGGCGACCAGCGATAGACGCCTCCTCCTTACTCTCTATGTGCGTCACGAACACACGACCTCAGCGGCGCACACTCCGGCGCGCTACAAAAGGCGGCCCCCCTGGACTTTTCTCGTTACAAAGGTTCGCACACAGCTCCGAGAGCTCTGTCAGCCCTGCCTTCTGCAAGCCATGGCTTTCATGATCCCGGCCGTCCGCAACGAATACGACATCTACCTGAGCCGGAGTCCGCGGAACTCCGGCTCTCCGCCAACGCAGGAATGGCAGACCAGTAGCGTCGAGGAATACCTGAGGAGCCTGCGTGGATCCGGGTGCCAAAACAACAACAACAACAACGTGTTCGTGAAGAACAACAACCTCTCTCCTATCCGGGACCGTTCATCCTGTTCTACGTCACCCCAGCGCAAGACAAGCAGAGACCTCTACGCAATGCACGGAAACGTCGACGCTCTGCTCATCCAGAAACTGAAGAAGTGCGACCCGTCTTAGTGACGGCGTCGGCACCCTTCACTGCTTCATTCGCCAAGTTTCAGAACGTGCCGAAGTAACCCGGGCGCCGAGGATGCTCATCGAGCAACGATGCCGGTGATCCTTCAGGATATGAGGACGCCTTGCAACAAGCAAGGCCTCGATGACGCAATGAAGAAGCGGGAGCTCACGCACGGGACGTTCCTCAGCAGTGACCAGCAGCCCCTGGGAAGAAGATCACAGAGCAAGTACCCTCTACCAACTGACTTGCCGTGCAAATATTAAGCGCCCTTCTCACGAGTCGTCTCCGCAAGACATTTTGATTTGTAAGCGTTAGTGCCTGAACGACGAACACTCGAATAAAACAGCCGTTATAACAGTTATCATGGTGTTCTTCTTTTTGAAATCCCTATCTCGAAGGGTCACTTCCTAAGCATACTTCATGAACTTATTTACAACGCAACAGCAGAAAAACACAGACAGGGAAGGAGCAAAAGAGAAAGAAAAGACTGCGCTCTTTTGCTCCTTCCCTGTCTGTGTTTTTCTGGTGTTGCGCTATAAATAAGTTTACGATGGATCCTAACCAAATGGTCCAACTTACCGTCTTACTCCTATGCACACTACAGTATGGAAGAAAACAACCGGAAATCTGTGCAACATAAAGCTCCAGAAGCAATTCTGTGAAGCGATGTTGACTTCAGAATTTGATTTTGAATGCCAAATAAAGCGTCGTCTTCTACATAAACCGTCTCCTCATTTGTACAGACCATCTATTCAAACACTAAAATGGTCTTTCCTTGAGCACAAACAATATGTATTTTCATTTTCCTCCACCACGCAAGATCCCATGTACCGTAAAGTGACACACACCAATTCATTGCCAATACGTAAGAACAACATGACCCACACGATGAAAACACCGAAGAGACAAAAAACGCAAATATTCACGTGAAAATTCGGCTTGTGACTCAACCCCAGGTTTTTGCATTGAAAGAAACCGTAATAGAAATTGGACATACTGTGTTCTGTCACACAATTGCTAGTTGTTAATTCATCGCGCATGAGGTTTTTAGTTTCACGTGCACTAGCACGTCAATACTCTTTTGGAATATTGAATCAAACTGCGTATTTTTTGTGCAATACCAACGCGTCGTGCTTTTAAAGTAACGTATAGCAGGCATATCTTGCGAGCAGCCTTACGAAATGAAAATAAAGAGAAATGTGCTGGCCGCAAAAGAAATAAATAAAACTGAAACTGTATTCCTATCAAGACTACACCTTGGAGGACATTGCGATCAACGATTATTCGTCACGTTTTTTTGGCAACTGCAGCTGAAGCCCGTATGTCAAAGAAACTATCAGAGCCTGTGAAGCTGCGAGTACTAAACGAAACATATCAGCTTCTGAAATGTTGTTTTCTTTTTCTCTAAGAATGACGAGTTATTTTATATTTGAGAAGTCTTTAGCGTTGAGTTTATCCGGGCGAATTCACCGTATGGCATGACTTCGCTCATTCTCTTCGTATTCTCGTCTTTTCTTTTTTTCTTTTTTTTTGTCCCTGCAGATTTAATCTCTACATTGTACTCTGTTCTCACCTTCCACTTCATCATTCACAGTTTTGCTTGAGCTATAATTCCCGACTAAGAACCACGGAGCCTATCGTTCTAGGGACGAGGAGCACTATAGAATTAGTTCAATCTACGGTTTTACGTACTTTCTCCATCACTATTCTGTATGGATGTGGACATAGTGATCTCAGTCATGTGCTTTATATTTTGTATTTAAGGCATTTTCATATGGTACATACGAAGTCACTTAATCCATTGTTATGTTTTTATGATATAGCACACAATTGTACATAACACCGTAAACGAAATAATTGAAGCACAACGAGCATCACAATGGTGGAGACTATCCTGCCCTGGACAAGGACATGACGTCTTGAAGCTCCTAAACTTAAAACCACTAACTGGACCCACACTGAGGCTCAATATACTGCACGAAATCAGAGCTAGGATAAAAATCCTACCAACGTATGCCAATATTTTCCAGTCGTGCGAGCTGCTCCATCTTGCGGGTTTCTCAAAAACTAATTTCTCACAATGCTGTTTGGTCTAGTGGCGCGAAGTCCACGTAAGGAGCTTTCAGGGTTTTGCAGGAAATTGTTGATAAATGTTTTTCGAGCGTTGCTTTCCACTGCATTCCTACATTTACGCCTCAATTGACAGCGCTGAAAAAGGTTCTGGTCGTATCGACAGCTCGCAAAAAACAGAAATAGCTCAAACAAGTGAACGCACCGCGTTCGAAAACTCACCCACTTCGCGCTCTCTCGTTAGCTCCGCCACGTGGGGAGCCGAACGTCCCGAGCTACTACGAGAGATGGCGGTGCGACATCAATGCACAGCACGACTGTCGGAGGTAGCGAAGGTTCTCGAGCGCTCATAGAATTTCTACCTCAAGTTTGGTATCTGCAAAGCAGTGTTGGTGCTGGTGCAGCCAAAGAGCCTAAGAGAGGAAGGGCGTGCGGGGACTTAATCATTCCCCCTGTCTTAAAGTGTTAACAAATTGTATGTATAAATCACCGGGTATAAGCTCGCCTTTCAAGCATGCCTTTGATCGGTTGTAAGTGCCACCCTGACCCGTCGCTTACCTTCTCTTTGCTTCTTGTTTGCCGCTCCAGTTCATCTACAAGCAAGCCCGGCCTATCGCTTTGGTGTACGTATACACACGCACATGTGTGCCCAGTATTATCCGGAAGATAGGGCCAAGTGGCCTAGTGCAAATGAAAAAACAGCTCCATTAAAAGTATCATTGTAAATAATGATTTGATTGATTGATTGGTTGATTCATTGCTTGACTACCTGATTTACTTATTGATCAACATCTACGCTGACACGTTCCCGATAGTTAAAACTTAAAACGGAAATTGCAAGCTATGTCTCGCTGTACACATCTGCCAGAGTCAGTTAATGAATTTCATTCGTACGCTTAGTTTAAAGCTGCTTTTGTACGCTTCTGCGCACAGCTGCCAGAGCTGTGTGTGCGCAGGGAGAGAGCGCGGGCAGTTGCACGTAACCGTTATTAACCTCTACTGCGTTCAGAAAAGCGCGTCAGAAAGCTATGAAGTACGCCCTTTTTTACGCGAAGCGTCCCGCATTGCGTAGAAACGTGTATTTGTAATGTTGTCAACGCGCCAATCGGCTGCGAAGAGCAGGCAGACCAGGAGGTGCACAGACTAGTCATCTTCATCACAGCCGCTGATGATTAAGCTATGTAGTCGTCGAAATAAAAACGCTTTGAGGTTACGTTAAATACAGCTGAATGACATAATGGACCGGACACAATAACTCTAAAAACAATGGGCAGCGAACTCGCATCCGCTAGCGGGCCTTATTCCGAAGTTTAGAGGCACATGGGCTGGGGCTGGAGAGAGATAATAAGATGGCAGGAAGTGCTGCAAAACTGTCGCAGCAGACAGTTTCTTACATGTCGTGATCAAATACATAGTGACCACGTGGAGTGCCTCACGAAAAAAAAAAAAAAAAGCTTGAGGCGGGTCACGTCTGTGTAGCTCATGAATATACTTTAGAAAATTTCACACACACGCACGCATGCACGCACGCACACACACAAACACACACACACACGCACGCACGCACACACACACAAACACACACACACAAACACACACACACAAACACACACACGCACACACGCACACACACCTATAAGATCGAGCGGGTGAATGAAAAACTAACTTGTTTTAACGTTATGGCCTGACTTCAGCCGAACTCCGACCGAACCGATAGAATAAATAAATTAGGCTGTCACATGACTGCCTAACGGCGAAAAAGCCGTTAGGGAGTCTTGTGGGGACCGGGCAACGCGTGCAAGAAGTCCGGGGGTCGCGTGTTTGAGTTAAGACACCTGATATACAAGAACGTGCATGCGTTGGACCGGCGCTCTTTGAAGAGTGACAAACAGCTCCGCCGCCCCTGCATGCGTCAGCTGCAAGTACAAAAGAGCGGCATGCACGTAGCATGGAAAGTTTCCTTGCCGCAGCGTAATAGAGGGCGGCGTTTACAGGAGGAACGCGAAAATGAACCAGCAAACATATTCCGGTGAACATGCTGTGGGATACGTTTACAAGAATAGTCGCGTAATACCAGGGAGAGAGGACCTAAAGGTCGAGTGTTCCGCAAAATAGCAACACTTCAAACATTGCCTTATCGACGTACGGTACTGCTGCGAGTGGTAGAAACTGAGGGGAAACACGCGGTTTTCTGCAATCTCTGCGGCGCCTCCTTTGGAAGCTTGTCTCAGCAGGCGCCGAACACACGTGATGCAGGCACAAAGCCGAAAAAACAACAAGAGAACAGAAAATAGTGGTCTTCAAAAACTGCGCGATTACCTTTCTGTGTGCACTTTCATTTGCGTAGGCTAACGCATAAACCGTTTTGACCACTTTGTTTTCAAAAACTGAGACGGACAGACCAAATGCTACACGATGAATACCATACTAACTTACCAACTTCAGCCAACTTCAGCCATTACTGTCTCTATGAATTGCCAACAAACCTTTTTTATCCGTGCCCGTATTCACACATGTTGTTCCCACTTATTCAGGCCGATCTCACAGCAGTCGATGTTGTATTTCACTTCCCCCTTTTTTACACATGATTAGGTTTCTAAGCATATACATTATAATACTTACGAAGATATCGATTGAATAAAAGCTGACCATTCCAAGCGGCATAGTACAAAAAAAAAACTGATTATCTGAATTTCCGAACCACCTGCTATGAAAACAACTCCTCCATTTCCTTTTTTTTTTTTTGCTGTGAAATTCACCTTAAGCCAGGCTAGTACCGTCTCACAATTTCATTGATTCATTGCCGCCATCGCCATCTATTGGCTGCTTTATTGTTGGAATGCAGCAGGGTTGTTTTTTTTTGCGTTATGATAGCAATTTTGAATTTCATAACGATGTTGGATGCGGTGGTGAGCTGAGTGATGGTAGTTCACTTCTCGCAGAGTTTCCACAGAGTCTGGCACCGTTTCATGATCAAGTTGAACCCCCCTTTTTTTGTTAATAACGGTTAGGTGTTTAGACAAAGTAGCAACATTACGACTGTCAAAGGGCTAGGAAAGTGCGGTGAAAGACGTGACGTATTTGTGTACGCACAGTCAGTGGCGATCGATGGCGATCTCAACTGCGGCACGTTTTCGTACATTTAGAATAGTAGTGGTTTGGGCTAAGAAGAAGACAGCACTCGTGTTCTTCTTGTCCCTTTGTCGTCGTTCTGATCTCGCGCTATAACAACCGTTTTCCTACAGCGTTGAAACGACCTTTGGCCAGGTCCCTTTCGCACACTGCACAACAAGAAAAACCCCTACCTACCGTATTGAATGTGGCAATGACAAACACAGATGTAAACAAAGTAGTGGATTTGCATGGGACTAAAATTTGTGGACGTTCTCTACTCTGAAATGCGACTTCATATGGTTGCCTTATGTTCATGCTATACTGCCACAATGTTCAACTCTTGGGCATTATTTTAACTGTTTGCCAAATAAACGCATTAATATAAAGGACAACTGGTGTGGAAAATTAACAACAGAATAAACGCTACTATTGATGTTCATCCAGAAATATCCCTTTGACGGTGACAGCATTTTTGTCGGCTTTTGCGTTCTATAGCGGTGATGGGTCACTTGTATATGCAGTCAATTTTTCAGAAACCGTATGAAAGCACTAGTAGTGGTGAAGCGAAAGGAATAATGACGCTGTTACATCGAATGCTAAAACCAACTAATTTATTCCATGGCTCGTGCGGGCCGCCACGCGCCTGCATACACTTCGTTGTCGTTGCTGAGTCGGCACCAGCAGCGCGCGACACGGTTTATGGGAGACTTCACAACGACGGATATGGTCTTTATAATTGGCAGGGAGTCATGTACAGTGCTTCAAAAACAACACACAGACGTGTTATATTCTCTTTGCATGTTTATGTGTGTTATATGCGCTACTGTGCGAACGAAGATTTTATGTAAGTGAGGGCCTACCTAGCAGCCAAAAGATTTTGATGTTGCAGCTATCAATACTTCCTCATTAGTGATCTTACTTATCGCCCGTTCTGTTTAATTATGGCATCAAAAAGGAAGCACTATTCTTTTCGTGAGAAAAAGTAAGCAACGCGGAAATTTGACGGTAAACATATTTGTTGTTTAATTCCTAGAAGCAGCGTCACTGTACTTAGAGATACTTGTCTGAGAGCGCCGCGACACCACTTCATAAAGTGCGTTGGTCTTTGACCGGCTTCGCTGATCTTTCCAGTAGGGTGTACGTGCAACTCCGCACCTGGCGATCGAGGCCAAGGCTTAGGCACAAGGTCACCGCTTCTCGGAAACACGCATATTGTTTACATGCCTGTTCTTTCTGCCCCAAGTGCAACGCCTCCACCGTAGTGGAGGAAACCCAAACACTGTCTAGCCGTCGCGGATATGAGCTATCTGAGTGATCTCACTGCTTTTTTTTTTTCACGCAGTAACAAAACAAGCGCGTGTAACAGAGCCCAGTAAATACTTGACACCATCTTGTTAACGCACTCGTGGCGTGCTCGTCAACGTTATTTCTCGCCGCACATAAAAACATTGCTTCGCGTGGCGAAGCCCAGAGAGCCGTATCAGTGATAGATACAGACAGCGAGAAGGGAAGAGACAGAAAGTCCATACAGACTACCTGAAATCGGCTTCATGATTCCCGGAGCAAATCTTATCGAGTGCACTTTAGTCACCTCAAAAAAAGAAGAAAAAAAAAGCAGTCCCGCTACTATTAACAATAGAACGAAGATCTTTCGAGAACCAACTGTAGCCTTACACGCCGTGATCACGTGTAAAAAAAAGGTTATCTCTTTGGTGCTCCCTTCTCTTTAGCCGAGTCCACAGCCGTTGTCACCTGCGGTGTCAGACAGCGGGTGCACCTTTAGTCGATAGGCTAATCTCGAGAACAGCAAAGGAAACCGCAACGCCAAGCTCTTCAGTAGGCGCTATAAAAGCAATAAGCATTCTCAAAGCTAAAAAAAAGAGATAGAGAAAAAGTCCCGCCAATCTCGAGCACTTCCCGACGGGTTCATTTTCACTGCGGAGTCTCAGTAGAGAAGTCTTGGTCGGCACCTTCTCCAACACCGGCCCTTCAAGATGGCTTTCATGATGCCCGTTGTTCGAAACGACTACGACATCTACAACCGGAGTCGACGCAGCTCACCCGATCACAGCAACATCGGTAGTCCACTGGGGAGCACAAGTCTGTCCACGTCACCCAATGTGCATGGCAGCGGCGAAGACGTCCGCAAGATGTACCGCACTCACGAACACCTGGATACCCTAGGTCCACACCGGCCAAGGTCAGGTTCACTGACGTCACTCAAGAAGTTTCACCACCTACTGGTGGATACGCTGAAGCGCGCCGCACATCACAACAGCCACGCCCATATGGCGACGGGAGCATCGCACTCCGCTTCTGGTTGTTCCTCAAGCGGGGAGGCTAAGGAACAGGCTGATTGCGATGACGAACAAGACCACATCAAAGAAGAAGAGAAAAGTAAGTGAAGTGGCAGTCGGCCATGCTGCCTCGTACCCGCTTCCAAGCTCGCCTTCACAAAGCCGATGGCCGTGCGCAACAGCCCTAAACTTGGGGACGTGCTCTTTAGGGTGCCAGAAGAACAGGATACTACTTCACGACCATGACGTCGACTGGTGAAGAGAGAGAAGACCATGACGTCCTGAGTCGACGCGACGTAGTGCACAAGACGCGGCAAAAGACCTGTGAACTATTTCCAACATTCTTCGGGCAACCGCAGATTATTCGGACTTAAGAGTGTGTTCACGTGCTTTGAAGAACTTTCCTCATGTGCGACTACCTCTGAAGTTCCTGAAGTGCACCTTTTTGCGAAGTTGAGCCGCGAGGAAAGATCACTAAGAGGATATACGCGTGCCTTTTCACGATCTCGGGCTAAATAAACCTCAGTTGTCAACAGTGCACAGGAGTTTTGAGTTATCTTTATTTTTTCATTGATCGACCTGAATTTCTGTTGTGTGCATGAGCTTATGGAACTCCCTTATGGTGAGTCTCACTGCTCTGCATGCTTTACCACGTTACTTCGGTTTGTCTGACAAGTTCATGTGGTTTCTAAATTGTATTCCACGACGTAGACATGCCTTGAGCATGATTATAAGTCTCTTGTAGCCATAGAATAAGCTGGTTGACTTCATGCAGTGTACATCAAAAGCACCTCATTCATAAAATAGAAAGAATACAAAAATTGGCAGTTAGATTTGTATATTCAGACTTCTCGAGGCAATCCAGTTCTGCAGGTTTGCTCGCAAGGGCAAACTTAAAACATCTTTCGCAACGCAGATTTATCTCGCGACTAAAATTCCTTACCAATTATATAATGGTCAATTCCGCATATCCCGATCTCATTACCTGCTAGACCCGCCTAAACATTCATCGCGACTCAACCATTCTAAAGCTATCCACCAACCTTTCAGTCGTGTTAACGCTCACAAACATTTCCTTTTTCCGTCAGCAATCCACCATTAGAATAGTCTAGATAACAATATTGTGTGCTGTAACACCATTCAATCATTTATTAACATAATACAGTGTGTCCAATTTGACTCTATGAGCTGTTGATATGGTATCTGCTTTCTTGTTACTCCGTTATGTATTTTTTTTCGATACTTAGCATGCATTTTCTTGTCTCCACTCCTGCATGGGCCGTGAAAAGAATGCAGTATGCTCAAATAAAAAAAACGTAGAAGCACCACTGACAATGAAGAATTATGCCTGAAGTGGGTATGAGCCACAGTTAATAGCTGAACAAAAACAAACTTTTCTAATGGGTTGTAGCATTGGAGGACCCGCTTGTTACGCTATTCGCATTGTGCGACGACTGCTTGTCCTTTTGATGTTCTAAAACGCTTTATAAGTCGTATTAACGCGACTGCTTGCCCAACATCAAGTCTGCCTAAGGCACGTTTCCCAACAAGTCCCAAGCATCGCTTGCTCCTAGATTACTGAATATTTTTCAAATGAATTATGACATGCATACACTCCCACAATCCTTTTGCAAAAGTCACACTGTGTTAATACCGAAAACAACTGACAAGGAAAAACTTCGCTTCGTAGAGGGCTACAGACCAATATCGCTGTCAAACGTGGGCTACAAAATTTTCGCAAAAGTATTAGCAAATAGGTTGCAATTTGCTATGTCGAGCCTCATTGGGTCTCATCAGACATGTGGGATCAGTGGTCGACCCATACAAACCAATATGCATGTCACTCGAATAGTGCTTCAATGCTGTCATGGTTTTCAAAAACATCTTGCAATGCTACAGGTAGACCTTGCAAAAGCTTTTGATCGTGTTCGTCATTTTTTTCCTTTTTTCTCCTCTCGAACAAGCCAATGTTGGCCAGGTTGTCCTTAAAGGCGTTAAGCTAGTCTATAATGAATGCTCAACTCGTATGATAGTTAATGATCAGCTCTCCAAGCCTGTTTACATTCGCTATTGTGTAAAACAGGAATGCCTGATGTCACCTCTCCTATTTACACTTTATCTAGAACCACTGTGCTTAAGCATAATACAATCGTGTTGCATTCGTGGCTTCAGTATGTTAGGCAGTGAGGTTAAAGTATTAACTTATGCAGACGATGTCGCATTCTTTTGCACAGATAATCCATGTGTCGAAAATGTGGTATGTACTATTGAAAAGTTTGGCGTAGTATCAGGAGCTCGTTTAAATGCCTCTAAAAGTTTAGGACTGTTGCTTGGCTTGTGGGGTAGCACTTCAAACCACTTTGCAGAGACTAATTGGACAAGAACTTTTCCAGCATACCTCGGTTTACCATTGCATGCATATAGATTCAGTGCGCATTACTGGAAGGAATGCGTCCCTAAGCTTGAACGACATGCCCAGACATTTATTCCCTATCGACTTTCAATCTTTGGGAGAGCTGAAGCTTGCAATACTTTTTAGCAACAAAGCTCTACTATGTATTGCAACTTATTCATTGCGCAAGATTCTATATACAACGCTTTCATCGGATTTTCGCTACTTTCATATGGTCTTCGACTTTTGAGCCCATGCGTCGTGATAATATATTCAAGCCAGTTAGTGAGGGTGGGTTAGGATTAAAACACCTTTCTATGGCAAATAGTGTCACTATTATTCTTTTTTTTTGGCAAATAGTCTCACAATTCTCATTCTGTAATCCGTTTCTTCTTGCAGGTTACAGTTGTTGATTACTTACCAGATTTAATTGTTTCATCAAACTTCTCCGAACGTTGCTAAGGCACGTTGCCGGGCTAGTTGGTTGGGATTCATCATTTTCACTGGTATAGCGCACCACGACAAGGACACACACAAAGGAGAGATTCACACACACACAGCGCTAACTTGCAACTAATGTTTTATTTGCGATCACACACGCTGTTTATACAACAGGAGACGGATAAAACATGGATAATGTCACGTCAAGAATACAGCACAGCCCATGCACGTGTCATCACTGATAGCGACAATCTACACTAGCTCGTCAAAGCGAAAATTCCAGATACTTCTTTTCTTTAGATGATAATGCTATGGAAGCCACACTCACACATTTTTCTTTCATTTTGTCTATTTCAAAAGCTTCAATAATTTCACGTGTGGTTCTGTCACGGGCCTTAAAGAGTATACGGGTGTTTTGGAACATAGGGACGCAACCGCACCTCTGACAGCGAAGGATAGCAAGGAAGGCGGGTGCGGATGTAGTGTTTTCTGCTCCCGAAAAGTTGCAAGGAATGTGCAAAAAGGTCAATGCAGAGAGTAGCGGGAAACAGGTTTGTAAGATTAAGCACCGGGAGAAATTTGTGAATTGTTGTTGTGGTGTTGTCTATAGCACTCCTCTGACTTGCGGTTGCGAATACATAGGCCAATCTGGAAGGTGTGTGAATGAAAGACTAAAGGAGCACAAGTACAATGTAGAAAGAGCTGTATGTGGTCATTTGGCCTTTCACTGTCAGAGGTGCGGTTGCGTCCCTATGTTCCAAAACACCCGTATACTCTTTAAGGCCCGTGACAGAACCACACGTGAAATTATTGAAGCTTTTGAAATAGACAAAATGAAAGAAAAATGTGTGAGTGTGGCTTCCATAGCATTATCATCTAAAGAAAAGAAGTATCTGGAATTTTCGCTTTGACGAGCTAGTGTAGATTGTCGCTATCAGTGATGACACGTGCATGGGCTGTGCTGTATTCTTGACGTGACATTATCCATGTTTTATCCGTCTCCTGTTGTATAAACAGCGTGTGTGATCGCAAATAAAACATTAGTTGCAAGTTAGCGCTGTGTGTGTGTGAATCTCTCCTTTGTGTGTGTCCTTGTCGTGGTGCGCTATACCAGTGAAAATGATGATTCTCCGAACGCCCATGCTTGTGGGGATTAATGCAGGAAGTTTACCTCGCAGTTCAGTTCCTTAAAGCTCACTTTTCTGTAGAATACCTGTACACAATATCGCGCAAGGTGCTGTATAAGGATCTACTGAGTACACTCTTCCCACTTCCGTTGTACCGCTCACTGTACTCTAATCTTCCAGGCCATGATGTGTTGAAGCGAGTGCGCAAAATGTACATTCCACCGAATTCAAAAACATTCTTCTATAAACTCCACTCTGAAACATTGGCGGTGAACACATGATTAAAAAGAAATGGTATTTTCATTCTGTCTGTTAACTGCCGTTTATGTGATGTGCCGGAAACGATTGAACATTGCTTTGTTAGCTGCAAAGATGCCATACTGTTTCGGGATGTCCTTCAGCGAGCACTAAAAAACGTTTCGTCATTAATTCTCACACGATACGCTATCTACTACCAGCAGCGCTTGATGAAGTACCATATGACATGTTTTTCCTCATGGGTATGCACAGCTTGTGGAAGACACGAATGCAAGACCGCAATGCAGAGCCCACCACATCTTCAAGCACTCACTTTATTCAAGTGACTATCCACCTCGAAAACATTCACGACGGGCTTGACTTTATACCGGACTGGTACTGCATCTTAGAGAACTGTTTGACCTCACCCCGTTTTTGTTTGCATAACACGATGTGAAGATCTCTCAATGTGAGGAACTCACGCTGTGTTAGCCATTAAGGGCTTATGAGTAACGCTTGAGTGCTTATTTTCGCGATTTGATCGTACTTTTGTTCGCTAGATTTGTCTTTATTGCGCAAATACTTTATTAAATACCATGCAAAAAAAACGGCGTGGCTCAATGGTAGAATACTGGGCTGTCACCCAATAGACCCACGTTCGAGCCTCACTGTGCCATTGTTACTACGTTTTTTGTTCTGATTTCGCGCGATGTGTTACACACACTGGCGGTGGTGGCAGCGGCGGTGGACAACTACGGCGCTGTGGGAGACCCGAGTGTTGATCTCATAACAGCTTTCATTTTATTATTTTGTCGATTGGCGTATACGACGCAGTACGAATAACATGCTTTATAATAATAATAATATCAAACTTTCCAATACTACGAAGAAAACTGCTTCGCTTAGCTAAAAATATCTGAAGTTTCACGTCCCAATGTCGTATACAGTGGAGGTCTCAAGAAAATTTTAATGTGCTCTTTAACGTGCACTGGCAGTGCACATTACACGAGCTTCTATCCCTCTGCCTCCATTGAAGAGCAACTGCCATGGCTGATATCGAACCCGCGACCTTTGTGTCAGCAGCCAAGAACCGACAACAAGAACCACTGCTCCACGGTTACCGACGGCTTCGCTAAGCTCTTGCGAACAAGGGTGGAGCCATGCGCTTGCATCACATAACCTATCGAAGTAACGCAACATAATGCACTGTTTTAATACTGCTCCCGCAACCATTGTCTTCATTATGGTTTACGGTCATTAAAATAGTACTAAACTGTGCCACTGCTGCTACTGTTGCCACCGCCACCACATCGTGCATAGGTGACTACTATGAGCAAGGAGGCACAAAATCAGACCACTATTTTTGGCGCCAGCATCTGCACTCTTGATTCAATGCCAATGGCACCCACGATAAAATTACTGCCACGTCTACTGAGGTTCATCGATTGGCTTGCCAAAGTAGCACACAATACACGGCACCGTCTGCCAATACGATATCGAGCCTTAATTTCTATTTGCGTCAAGGTTCGCAATCAGACGCTACGTAAGCGTCGTCGCCTGTCCATAACGGCCGTTATTGACCCGTCCGCCATCAATCGTCGTGGAACAACCGATAAAAAGTCGATCGCGCAATCGATTCGCGCCGCGGTTCCCTTAATCTCGCGCCGCCAGGAGAAGGCCACTCGCTGATAAGCAGCCGCAGCCAGTCGCGCTGATGGCCAGCGGCGCGCCGTCGTCCTCCACGTGCCCACTATCGCGTCGAGACGGACGGCCGTCTTGAAGCGTGCCGTATCCGCCAGTTCGGGGCCGATCTCGCCCGTTCGCGAGTGGCAGCAGTGACGTTGCGTTGCCGATATAGGATGCGACGCAGACGTCGCCGGGACGTCGCCTATCACGTCGATGTCGAGAAAACAACGCGTCGGGCGTGATCTCGACCACGTACACGCCGTAGAAATAACGCCTGTCACACAGAGAAGATGCAACACGTTTTTCTTTTACGAACTCTTAGATTGATAGAATTACGGCTTCATCCCGGCTGCGGCGGCTGCATTTCCGATGGAGGCGGAAATGTTGTAGGCCCGTGTACTCAGATTTGTGTGCACGTTAAAGAACCCCAGGTGGTCGAAATTTCCGGAGCCCTCCACTACGGCGTCTCTCATAATCATATGGTGGTTTTGGGACGTTAAACCCCACATATCAATCAGAATTACGGCTTCAGATGAAGTCTTATCACTTCGCAGTTTTGCAACATACAGCTAAATATCTGTATACAAGTAGTTTTTGCAAAACGTTCCACGTCATAATGCGACTGTTGAAGAGGGGAATCGGACCCCACCTTCAAGCTCAGAAGCGCAACGCTATATCACACTTAAGGCTTTGCGGAAGGTCTCTCACGGCTCGTTTATCAATCATATTCTTCTTCATTTTCCTATCCTCACAAGTGTACTCAACAAAAAAAAAAACGGAGGTCACACAGACTCACTCGAGAATTACATTTCCCGTTTAAGGCGCACTTGGACTTACCTGACTCACTCAAACTCAGACTAACTAAAATTTTACTCACCTGGACTCTCTCAGGTTTACGGAGTTACTCCACTCATGACTTGTGAGTTTGCCAACCTATGTTCACGAGACAGCGGTCTCCCCATCGCGCTGCTGTTCCACGCAACTTCCGTGACATTGCATTCATCTGCACTCGCGTGATCATTATTAGCCCCGGCATTCGTTCCTGCCTTCACTGTTCTTCTTGGGCAGCAGTCCTTGTCTGAGGCCCACAACTCTGTTGCTCCGTCGTGAGTTTTCGAAATTGATGCTAATATCAGTAATACATTCTTCGGAATGGGATTTTCTATGCGGTACAGAAATAGAAATTCAAGGCCAAGCGTTGTTTTGTGCAGTTGGGGATTAAAACGTGAGCAAGCAACGTACACATAGTACGTCCACTTTGTGCGCCATATTCTTGAGAATCTTTCTTAGCTTATTTCTTTCGCTTTCCCACTCTTCCAATTTGTCCTCACTTTCGATTTTTATCTCTATGAATATGCACAACACTTCGGCGGTGACACCTGCACAGGCCCCCATACCCACCCTCAATAAACACCTTTGTCAGTAATAAGGTTGCTGACAAAATAATTGATGCTGTCTTTCTTTCGCAGTCTATTCAGCAAGAGAAAACATTCATGTCAGCCATCAAGTTGCCGGAGAGTGAAAGATGGAGGAGGATCGGTTTTTCAAATTCGAAATTTATTTTAGGCGAAAATTAAATGAAGTACAACTTCGCCAAGGGGGCCAACGAAAAGGCATAAAAGCCTCACAAGTCACCTGGCCCTTGTATACCCCAAGATCCTACCAAAATGAAGCAATCCGCAGTATAAAACGAACATTGAATAAGAAAATAAGCATAAAGGAATATTGCTAAATGTAGGTCACGTGTGTATATGAAAGCAAAAACTACCGTATTGTCCCAAGATATGCCATCAATAAGTAGCTCTTGTGACTAAGAAATGAAACGCAGTTTGAAAAACCCATCACAACGTGATTGTGTTTTTATACGACAAAAATTAAGATTTTCGAGACATGAGCTTTCAATTTTTAAGATTTCCAAACAACAAATCTTTTGATTTCACTTTACAATCCTTCTTTGATAGAAATGTTATACTGCCATGGTTCTACGGGAATGATAGATAATAGCACATCATATTACCGCAGGTGGTCGAAATTGCCGGAGCTCTCCACTACGGCGTATCTCATAATCATATGATGGTTTTGGGACGTTAAACCTGGCATACCAATCAAAATCATCATATTATATTACCTACTGCTTGGCGACGGATTAAATAAGCAGCGGGTATTCCATGCCTCGCGAGCAGCGGTGTCCGTTCAGAAAAAACGGCTGCATTACTTTCAGGCAGCGCAGTATCCTACAGTATGGTGAGTTGCATTCACTTCCTAGCTGTCCGCATGGACACCTTTATTATTTTGAAGCTTCGAGCTGCACAGAAACATACATTGGGTAGAGGAAGCACATCCATGCATGACAGTATAAGCGTCTTTTTTTCTTGCAGAAAAGAAATTTGTTGTTGTCTGTGCAGCGTGAGAGCCGTTATCTCACATGTTTTTACCCAAACACCATTTGTTATCGTTCCGTTAGCACAACGAAAACAAAACAAAAAAAGACCTCGGCTGTTTTGATGCAATTAGGAAAACATTGTGATCTCGAGAAGCCTTATCAAGGTCGCCGCTGACGCGCGCCGTGCCAAGGTCGCGTGCCACTTATCTCGGCCTGCTCGAATGTGCTGGAAGCATCTGGCCGGTCATGTCGTGCTCCCTACAATTAAACTATAATTGAGCCGTTCTTTTTCGCAGTCAATTTTTTACGCAATATTCATAAACAATGATAGAGAGAGTTATCGTTCCCACGCACACGGCGCTTTCTTCAGTCACCTATGAGGGGAGCCGGCACCAATCTGCCCAATACATTGACCATACATGAGAGGGGTGCGCTAAGACAAAACTTAACCCCACCCCATGATGTGTAACCCTGAGCACGTTTATGTGCGTCACCACGTAGTAATATAGTAACGAAGCTAATGGCAATGCGCAGAACACTGTCACTTCAAGTGTGAGCATAGCTGTCGCTACACACATGTTCCTGTTTATTTCACCCTTTGAGCCAAACTGCAATATTTCTTTGGCTGTTGATCGTATTGCCGCTATGACCGTCGTTTTAACGTGGTTGTCGTCGTTATTCATGGCAGAGTGTGCTTTGGTGTGTTCGTAATCCATTTTACTATTTTAGCGCACTCGTCAACAAAACAGAAGGTATAGAAGCGCGATGTCCTGTGTCGGCAGCATTTCATTTTGGAGGTTAAATATCCGTCAGCCATTGCGGCTTGGTAAGGGGGAGTGCTGCTCTACATTGGATGGAGGCAAGTGGTAGAGTGTGGTTTGAGGGGCTTTCGCAATATTCTGTAATAATCTGTAAGTTTCAGTAATCTCGTGGGAGCTGTAATCCGTTTTTGTTTAGAAGTGCGCAAAAAAAGTAAAGTTTTGGTCTTTTTCCTTTATTCGTCTTTTTTTTTTTGTTGCGGTTGCCATAGAAACAGTTGATTGCAGTTTAACAGCAGTGCTCTCAAGCGAAGCCATCCTTATGAGAAATAATTAACGGTCACATTAGAGCACATTACTTTCCCAGACGTCGGTTGGAGGGTAGAGCAAATAGATGAAGTACCTTCACGTGTAGACATCCAAGGTTAGAAACCTGCGCATTGCGAAGAAGTATGAAGTGTAGGAGCTGTCAGCTAAACACAGACGTTAAGGGCACATCATAAAAGAGGGTACGGTGCGCACAGCCGCACAAACTGCTATTATAAACTAAAAGGATATGAATCGCAGCTTAGAAGAAAGAAGGCACAAAAGCTTATCTGCGCCTCCGTAGGTATTCCAGCACCACCTATCAATGCGCACACGCGGGGGGTCTACGCGGAAGAACTGTTCAGACATTTGATTTCTTCGTTACGTAAATTATTCGAAGGTTGGATCACGCATGCGCTTCTAGTACTACCAATACGCCAGCCATCAAGCAACAGGCACGTTCCTTTATTTTGTAGAATGCTGTGCATTTGTAGATTTGCCTGCATTTACTATCGCTCACGACTATGTGAAGAACGATGACATGGGGAGCATCTATTTAACGATCTCTTATGCTCCATTAGTTTTCAATTAACACAAGGGCCCGTCTGTAGCACTGCCTGCAAGGAATCATACATTCTGCAGCAGTTCCGCAGCCAGCACAGCTTGTAAAGTATACACTGGCTGTATATGAGCATACAGATCACGCTGCCCCGAAAAAGCGCTACCGCAGCTGCACACCAACTCCACGCATCGGAATCTCGACCGTAAACTGTAATAGTCTTAAGCAGTTTTGGTGAGGTAAAGGCTCAGCGTGGACGGCGCCTTGCGCTGCGTGACATGATTCGTGCGACAGACAAAGGAGCAAGGTGAAAGCCTCAAAACATATTTACACCCCCCAGATCCCGACTTGGGAAGGCAGCAGGCAGGCGGTGCTGATACAGCGTCGCGACTTCTATAGAGGGCTATCAAGTGCAATATTGCTTGAGCATAGGTGAGCAGAAAATGGCAATCTCGCCACGATAGCGTCTTCCAGGTAATGTACTCGAGAACGCTGAGCACCCGAGCTAAGCAAATAACGGAAGCGATAGCCGCTGGGTTGCATCGGTAGAATGAAAAAAAAAAAGGAAATGCGATAGAGTGCTAATCACAGTCGACGTCTGTCCCGTATTATAGATTGCAAGGGTTTTGGCTCAAGTAATGTCAGAAAGTCATTGCGCTTAAGTAGGGTTCCTTAGATCTTTCGATTCCCGGTCATGTGGCAATTACGCTGTATGATATCAGGGTCATCCATTGGCAGTGAAAAATCCATCATTACTGCCGGCAAATAAAATTCGCAAGAGTATAGTGTATAGGGTGGCACCTGGTGGCACTTCGATTACAATCTTAGCTTTGGGGGCCGTTAAAATTGTACGCCATAGTCACAAGCAATGTGCTCAGCAGTCTACTAACGACGCGTTCAAGTCATGATTTAGTCTTGCTCCGCTGTCAGCGAAATGATATAGCCCTTGTACGCCACAGAAAAAGGCCTTGCAAGCGCTACTGCGCTATATATTTGAGATCGACCAGCCTTTCTGAACGGTTGTAGCCAGAACGCCCTTCCTGTGTGCGTCTTTGTTTTCTCCGGAGTATACTGTGCGTTTCTCTCTCTCTCTCTCTCTCTCTCTCTCTCTCTCTCTCTCTCTCTCTCTCTCTCTCTCTCTCTCTCCACCCTCTTTCTTGCCCCTAATTTCCCATGCCCCGTGTGGGGTAGCAAACCGGATGCCAATATCAGGTTTATCTCAGAGCCTTCCTTTTCTCTCTCTCTCTCTCTCTCCCTCTGAGACAGCCCATAACGAACGATTTCACGTGCACGTGGGCCAGTCCTAAATAAATATGGTTAGTTACGTTTTCATCAGCCTTAAAGCGAAGGTGCACAGAACGATATTCCACGTGTCTTGACGCTTCCAACACGTGTTGCGCAGCCCTCACACACTTCTGGGAACCGCCCCCAGAAGGAACTACACATGCAGCGAAAGTGATAAAGGCAAAAAAATAATAAAACCGACGCCAGAGAAGCGCTTGGAAGCATTGACGTGGAAGTATTGATCGGATCCCTTTTCTCACGCGCCACACGCTTGGCGTTTTTTTTTTTTTTTTTTTTTCAGAATGATCGTTCCTTGCCGCATCAATTTCCGCCGCCACCGCTTCAGCTTTCGAAACTTGGAAAGCGAACACTCCGCGTTTGTGGGATGAAAGAGATTCGTGCGAAGGCGGATGTTCAACGAACACGTGTACCGCAGAAGACACGAGGAGAGGAACGACAAAAAAATTGCCCGCAGCTTCCCTCGGGGGAACACTGAGGAGGATGCGGAGCATATAATTGGTTAACGGGGTGTTAAAGTGCGACTTACTTGGGTCGATGGCTAAATTGGTTAACGTGGTTGTGAAATGGGGTGTTAAATTGCGACTTACTTGGGTCGATGGCTAAATTGGTTAACGCGGTTGTAGGAGGGGGTGTTAAATGAGTGAACACGTACACACGTATGCGAAAGGGCGGCGCTGGTCGAAGGGACGTCGATCATTGTGTTTGTGGATTCGTTGGAATTCATTTCACCGCGACCTTGGACGTCGACGCGCCGTACAAACCAACCGACGAGCGGCAACTGAGCGAGCGAGCGCCGACCTTGAGTATATATACAGCTCGACGGCGCATGCACTGTCAGCTGTTGAATGTTCTCGAAGCGCGACGCCACATGCGCGTCCACTGGAGAATCAGGAGAATTGTAGATGTCGAACGCCGTGTGTAGAGGAGGAAGGGTGCACAGATGGTGGAGGAGTGAAGCACGCGCGGTGTGTAGAGGAGGAAGGGATGCACAGATGGTGGAAGAGTGGGCGACGGCGCATGCGCGCGCGTCAGCTGTCGAATGTTCGAGAAGCGGTGCGGACGGCGCGGACGGCGCGGACGGCGCACTACAAGGCGCGAGTATAAGATGCTCCGCATCTAAAAAAAAACTGCCAGAATCCATGGCACATTTGGCCAGCAAAACAACAGTTCTCTGATAGAGAGCTACACTTGTTCAGATGGTCGATCGTTTAGCTCAAGTTTATTGAACTCAGGCTGAACAAACCAGTCTTTATCTATACATACAGTAGACTTGAAATATAAGAACAGTTTAGTACGAACATATACTGAAGGAGGCCAAACGGAGTGCAAGCTTCCGACTGTTCCAAATGTACGAATACTGTGTTACAATTACATGTATGTGCAATGATGTACGTAGCATGCCACAAAAAATTAATTCATGCAATAGTCCAGTTACAGGCTACTAAAAAAAACCATACTTTCTGCTAGCTAGAGTAACACTGATGTATCGCTAATACCTGACGACCCTCAGGTCTTCATGTTAAAGGCATACAACAATTTTTATGGCCAACAGTGTAATTCTTCACGGACTAGTCCGTAAAAAAAAAAAAAAGCCCAGTCTAGAGACGTGCTCTCGTGGTGTACATTTCGAACAACACTTGTCTAGTGCGGCCTATAAATCGGCTGGATCGGCCGCCGTTTTTACCAAACGTATGCCGAAACCGCCACCTGTCATGATGTCACACTATTTGGCACGTGCGCTACCAAGCATCCAGAGTGTATGTGTGATGCGGCACATAATCGATGAATGCTTATGCTAAAATACAAGCATAAACAGAAGCTTGCAGTTACAGTAAGGTGGCAGCTGCGGACGGCGCCAGCGTTTTGCTGGCTGCTCTAATGCTCCAGAAAAATGTAATTCAGACCACTCTCGTGGAATGCTATACAGCTATTCCAAGAGATAGGCTGTGGCAGTTGGGCTTGCATAACGAGATAAGGCAAACGTTGGCGGAGAAGTTATTGAATGGACTTTTTTTGTTGTTGCTGCTGTTGAAGCCAACTTAGACGTAAATACACATTTGCACGAGTCCCCGCTGTTGTCTTTCTCAGGTATGTTTCCTCAGAAAAGTTTGAGCACTCTTCTTTTAAAGCATTGTTATTCTTTACGTCTCCTATAATTACCTCATGGATGAATTATGGCCCAAGAAGTACTGGAGATCTCGGCTGAATATTTGGTTGAATGGACTGACGATATTTGAGTATTTTCGATTGTATTTAATTCAGCACTTTAGGTCCAGGCACAATTTTCAATTTCATGGAAACGTGACCTCACGGGTATATCTTCTGTGCTTTATTCAGAGTAACAGTGCAACCTTTGACTTTCGTGCCCTCTTCTGCACAATATACTACGAGTGTTCTTACTTTTAAAAGTGTTAAACAACTCTCAAACTAAAAGAAAAAAAAAGGCCTAGGAGGAACAAGCTCTTCGAGATGGCGGAGACACACTGGCTTGATTATTGTACCCTTCCAGGCGGCGTAGTAAAATGACGCTTTATTTCGATAGCAATTACATGGCTACTCTCGGCTGGATTTTGCCGCCGGCGACAGCGTCACCGTCGCTCACCGTATATGTATACGTATGTATATCATGAAAACGCAAGAAAAAAATTCCAGAAAAAGACTCCGGCACGCAGACTCGAAGGTGGAACCTTTGAAACGTGAGTGCGAGGAGTTAACAACTGAGTCACGGAGAAGCACGTCCCCCAACGTTCAAACGCCAAGCTATTTATATCTACCACTTACCGCTGGTGTCAGGCATCTCGGGGGGGGGGGGGGGGGTACAATCGTGCTTTCAGCATTACCAGCAATATGGCGAAGTGAGTGCCACATCGTCACGACGCGGCGGCGCACGCTCTCGTCTCACACGCGTACTTTGCCCTGCGAAGAAGAGGTTATCTCGCGGTGGGCAGGAACGTACGTCTTGGCTGGATTTGGGCTTTCGCCGGAAGAATTATATTTACGTTACCCGGCGCACAAAGGTCACTACAATCGTTGCACAGTCTCCGTTTGCGAAAAGAGTGCGCTTTTCAGACACAGTGAAGTTACAACTGAGACTTCGCATTGATCTGTACATTCGCATTGATCTGTACTGTGAATTCACAGTTACAACTGTGAATTCGCATTGATCTGTACCAGTGAGTACGTTTCGTGCGTGAGAAACGTGGGCCACGTTTCGATCTGCTTGTCATTCTGCGCGTGACCTTCCAATTTCTTGCTATCCCGTTCATTGCTTCACCTTCGCGGCAAAGCTGTGACTTTTTATTATGCACTATGTTATACGATTCTGAATGGTCCGGACATTTCAGTGGTTCATTACATCTCAAAAGTCTAAAACCGATAAAAGTCAATACATTAGAAATTCTTCAAGTCTGCAAAGACATAGCTGTCAGTACAGAGGTGATCCATTTACTACGCGAGTGTAAAGAAAAAGTCAATGGAATTAATGATCGCCAACGTAAGAAACGCATGCGTCATCAAAATCGGGCTGATATATTCTTGGTGCATTATGCACCACCCCTCAATTACATATCAGAATGAACATAATTGGTGCGAGTGTATGCACCATTATCAGTCCATAAATTGAGCAAGGAAGCAGGCTTCTCGAAAAGACGCATAATTTCGTGAGCTAAAAACGTTCTTCCGAAAGTAGACAGACCTCATTTGCATCACACGCAGTGAGTATTCGCTCTCATCGAAAAAAAGAGAAAAATGAGTCGCTTAGGTTTTCGCGTCATCGAGTCTTTCCAACAAAAAAATATACTGACACCCACTGTCACGACCAGAAAAAAAATCCCAATTAAAATTTCTCGCAATGCCCGCCTAAGTATCCCTCACGTTCTTCTAACGCCTTTTGACGTAGCAAGTATTCATTAGCTCTGATGGTTTATTCCTGCATTGTCATCCACCTCTGGAACGGACCTTTGAATGCAGCATGCATTTTTCACCGCATCCAGTCACAGTAAAATTTCGCTGCAAAAGCGAGGTTTCCTCGCTGTAGAGAGAGAGAAAGAGAATTGGAGAGAACTTGAGGATAAAACAAGAAGCTTAAGTGGGCTACATTTGGGTTGCTAAAAAATGAGGTGGGGGGGAGGAAATGGGAGGAGAAGGAAGCGAGAGAAATGCACAAACACAAAAGCATCCATTGCGCACACGCAATCTATCAAGGAGCTAAGCCGTCTTTAGAAAGTGCAAATAAAAGCTTTTAATTCAGTGCTTCTATGTACTGTGATCTACTTTGTGACGGTGCCAATTCATACAACATGGCATACCGCTAAGATAGCTAAACGCGTTCCGTGTTATAGTCGTTAAGTACACAAGCCCTAAAACATTTTTAAAAAGTATATTTATTCAAAAGTCTAAACTAGTAATTAACGAAGAGATGGTGGAGAATGGAGGTCGGTATTAAGAACTGAAAGCTGGGAGTGTATTGCATAGGCTAAAAGGCACAAGAATTATGGTGGCGGCGACCGCTTGAATACCACTGTAAGCTATAGTGTAAGGCTCTGTAATCAAGCGGCGGCGTACGTACAGGCAAGCCAAAAAATAAACAAGAATGCAAATAAACTGATTACACAATGAAAACACCGACTTTCAACGAAACAGCAACGGGACCTCGTTTCGTTTTAAGAAAACCCCAGTGCTAGATTGTTTTTTGAGCTAGTATCCTAGATGAGAAATGTAGACCAGACCAGACTAATGCAGTGAGGTCATTGGCGAATGCCCCGCTTCAAGTGTAGAGACCACAGCGTAAGATACGCGCACGTGCAGACACGGAGAAGAGAAGTAGAAAGAGGAATGTTTACAACGAAAAAGGTCAATTGTGGGCGAGACTACCGGGAGGGGCTGGGTAAACTGAGGGAGGTGAGGTAATCGAAGGTCACGCGCGGCAGCGCTTTTGTTCATGAAACTGCAAGTAGGGACGTGTTTTTACTCCACGATATCGTGGCGACGCAACTTTACACGAGTACATGTGTGTGAGACGCTTTCGACGACTGTTTACGGTCTCTCAATTTGCTCTACGCGACCATTCACCCATGGAACGCGTACGGAAGTGTCTTGTATTCGTTGCAAGATTTCAAGCGAGGGAAAAACCCGAGGTGCAAGCCATAACTGGCACTAGTTTTATCAAGGCGGAACTGTTCGGTTGCCGAATACGGCCAACGCAAAGCTTCAAAAACGCTTGCAGAGAGCGTGTTATCAACTCGCCCAGCCTACAAAGCCGACAGTCGCAGCAAGACAAGGCCTCGCTTATCATTCCCGAGCGCCGGCGCCGTCTGGACGCTGGACTGGCCCGACGCGAGCTTATCGTCGCGAACGTTATCGTTGTCCCTCGTGGTGCCCTATCTGCCAGTCGCGACTTCACACGTACAAACCACGTGGTTTGCTTTGTCCTCGGACTGTCTCGAAACGAAGTGGCCCCGTCGCGGAGAACCAAATCCAGACAGATAAGGTGTCTTATCAGTCGTCTTATCTGTCTGTAGCGATCGGAAACCAGACAGGCCGATTGCGCCATGTCGCGGCCCGAATCGTTTAAAAAGCGAGGTCGCCGAACACTGCGGCATCAGACGACTACTGCTCTCCCTGAGAAAGCATCTCGTCAGCCTTTCTTGCTCCAGTCAACCGAGACTCCTTCCAAGCTTCTGGCATGGCATTCATGATTCCCATCGTCAAGAAGGACTTCGAGCTGTACCTTAGTCACAGCTCATCCTCCAAGTCCTCCTCGGCCTGCAGCACGTCTTCGGGCAGCTCCGGCCACCTGAGCCTGTCAAGCTCGCCTCCAAGCAAGTGTTCGAGCCGCCAGTCCAGCCGCCCGGCCTCCCGTTGTATGGACAATGTTGCCATACCTTCCAGTTCCTCGAAGTTTGGGACCATCCTGAACCAGGCAGCCAGTAAGCGATCGGGCCGCTCAGCCAGATGAGCCCTTGCAACACGTTTATTGTAAGGGCTCTTCTGATGATCTGCACCAGGGTTCCCGAGCTCGGACCCGGGCTGTCCACCAACGGATTGAGGTTGGACGCTACGAATTAGAACGAAGGCAAGAGAACTTCTACTCCACAGCCTTCACTGACTCCACAGGCTGGATGGCCAACCAAAGGCTCCGCAAGCTCCACTGCTAGTACCACGCTTCGCAAGGCGTCCGTATTCATCGAAAAACTGAGGCCTGCTGACGTCCACCATTGCACTCCACCTGCAGCGGACACTGTGGCCACTCTGTATAGATGTGTAGACCACATAGAGCGACAATGCTTCATACTCAGGCATCCACCACCAAGATGTACTGAATAAACACGCTCTCAAAGAAAGAAACAATGGCCTTCTTTGTTTATTGGTGCTGAACATCCACAAGGTTCCTCAATGGTCGACCCATGATGGTCAACACATAATGGTATAATGCTGCCAGCCACATTAGCCTTTATTGTCGACTTCTTCTTTCCCATCAACTACTTACAAAAACAACACAATTTCGTGATTGCTGTAATCGCGGTAATGGCTGCAAATAGGTGCTCGGTAAATCACAAGTGCAAACATGCTAAGAATATAAACCGTGAACGACTAACTTCCCTACTGAAACGTTCCGTATGCGATGTCCAATAATTCCGTATGTTTCCGTAAGAATCTCACAGAACTATATGAAAAATATGTAGGAAAAATATGTATTCTTTGTGGAAACATATGGAATTATTGGACTCGCCATACGGAACGTTTCAGTAGGGTTAGGGGGCCGACAACTTGCTCGGTACTGAAGCCACAGTAGCGCAAATGAACGCGGACACAGGATATGAGAGGGCACCACGGGTGCAAAGTGATGACGCAATGTAGCACACTTCTGATGCCACTGTGTAGCACACCTTTACAAAAAAATAGGAACATAAATTAGAGACCATCATGAGCACAAACTGCAGCAGGCGTTTTCGCTCATTCGCTTAAGTCCGGCGCAGTGTTCGATTTGTGATTCACGACACCTCCGATGGCTGCGAACCTGTTTGCAAACATTTCCGCAGTAGGTGTACAACGCGTGAACTTAGTGATGATTCACTGACGACGCGTGCTGATGACCCGTACTACGTAACCGTGTATCACTGCTCCTTTCCTGACTCGCTAAGCTTACGTTTACAGCAGCATACTTTCCGGCGTGTAACCTATAGAGTAAACCAAACGCAGCTTTTTTTTTTTTCTAAGTTAAGACGCTGGATTTGGAAGTAAGGGCTTAGGCAGAAATGTTTTTCGGAGGGGAGAGGGGTTTCTGCTTTTAGAAATGGTCATTTTTCGCTCGTGTGCCATGGTGAAAAAAATTTAGGTGGGAGAGGGGGTGGGGTGCTACATCGAGGTTGCGCTACTGCTTAGAAATATATGAACATATAGCAGCCATTCCCAAGCCTCCTGGACGTACGTATTGTCGACCTCTTCTTGATTTCTCCTGCTTTTCCCCCCTCTTCTTCGTGTATGCCACTTCTACGTTATTTCGCGAACATAGGCGTGCTTGGGGTTCTCCAATAGAGAAAGAGGGGGGAGGGGGAGGCAAAGCTTTACTGCAGCGCCCCCACTTCTTCGTCTTATTAGCATCATGAGTAGCTTGTATATTATGTCGAAATAACTAAGACAATTACATAATTGCAGCAAACGAAGAACTTTAACACGAACGCATATGGTCGCGCATCAATCTATGGATTCGTTAACTTCTTTTTGTCTGCGTATTCTTTGCTGTTGATATTTATTCCTTGTGTACTTAGTGCTTTGTTTCTTTGTTTGATGTGTGCGTACGTACATATGTACGCATATTTTAGGGGAATGGGCAGTTGAAATCTCCTTATCTGTGTGTTCGTATTGCCTTTCCTAAAATAACCTACACTCACACATGTGTGAAAGTATCAAGCAGCACTAACTAGCGACGCTGCACGTAAATGCTTCGCGATGTACTATCGATCAACTTAGTCTTATAACAATCTTACCAAAGATGGTTACAACTACATTTGAAAAGTTTACTTGTGGATAATTAAATGTGAGTTCTAACTTCACCAGAACACACCATACGACGCTCACACATCCAATCAAAGTAAGCAGTATTTGTGCTAATTACACCACGAGTGAACAACACTTTTATAAAAAGTACATCGGCATTTGCTCAATAAGCTTCCTTCATCCCCTTTAAAGGGCATCTAATCAAGCAATTTGCCTGCAATAACAAGCGTCACATGAAGAGAAAGTGCACATAATAAGTAATAACAAAAAGCGCGTAACCAAACAACCCCGAACCACACCTGCCGCAAAAAAACGCGCAAGGGCTGGCGGCTGGCGGCACCTTCCGGGAGATACAGGCACTCGCGATTGGGCGCCTGCTCGGTAGCCAAACTTACAGGGGGACAGACGAAGTAGGGCTTTTTGAGAATTAGACATGCCGCTAAGTAATTTTTTTAAATATCGTGGTGATTTCTCAAGGTCATACGGGCTAGCCAATGTCATCCTGCCTTTTTTGCAGCTTCAGCTGGGAAGCAGTTTTTGTTCTCCGTTGGATGATTTCGCGTAAATATCAATTTGGAGGGGTTTTATTATTCAAGGCTGCGCAGCAAGCCACACGAACGTCGCCATCATAAAGAACTCTCGTATAATTTCAATTATCCTGGTTTTTTTTTACAACGCAGACCTTTTCTTGGGCAATACAAACGCGTTGTGGTTGTACGTCTTTGCACGCGCTATAAAGCAATGGTCTCACATTTCATTTGGTAATTCAAACAACTGCTTCTGTCTTTTATAATTTTTTACCACCTGTATTTTGTCTTGAAAACGGCAGAAATTTTGAAATTGTTCTCTGGGTTCTTTATTTGTTCTTTCTCTCTTTCTTTTAAGCGTTGAAAATGCGTCAGACATCAAGTACCCCTACTAAGCGCTCTATGTGTGATACTTCGGTGCTACAGATTGGTGCTACAAAGTGTACTATCAGTTTATTTGTTTCAATAGTGGGAAAAAAAAGAACAATTGGGACCACTTTAGTTTTACGGACTGACATAGTACAGCTGTAGTAATTTTACTTACAAGCGAGCGAGTACATTTATTATCACAATGAATCTACATACATCCTACAGATATAAATTTCACACTTTTAATTTGTTTGCTTTGTTTAACAATTTTTGAATCATTTGTATGCTTCTTCATACACATTCGCCATGGTACTACTGCACTGCATTTTAGATGTGATATGCAGTGAAGACACACTGCGCTAAGCCAAAAGCAATGTTAAGTTGTCATCGTGTTTTTTAACAGAGTTGCTCATTCCAGTCCTAAAATTTTTCGAGTCCACAGAAAACCACAGGTGGACATGCACGACAGGAATTGGGCAGGTCACACTGCTAATAGTAGCAGTAGCGACTGTAAAACGAAAACTCTGTTCAGTGAAGTGGATCATGCGAAACACGTGAAAAAGACCGAAAAAAAAAGATGGAAAGAAAAACAAATAAAGATTAGAGAAGTATGAAATAAAATACATATATGGGGACACAAAACAATCGAAAGAATGATAAAAATGTAGAGAAAGAGAAAGAAAGACACGAAAAAGATCTAAAAAAAGAACAGAGAGCAAGCCCCAAAGAGATACACAGAGGAAATAAATGATAGTAACAAACAGAGAGAAATAAATAAATGAAGAAAGACAAAAGAAGAGCAATTACAACAAGCATAACAAGAAAGAGAGAGAAAGAGAAGAAATCAATAAATAAAAATAAAAAATAAATGAAATAGGACCGCTATTCCTACTTCAGGCTTGACGCTAGTGCGAAGCTGTCATAACTTCTTTGTTCTAATATCCTCGAAGTACATGATTGTTTCGTCCATATTTATACAATACCTAAACGGGTGTCTATTCCTGTCAAGCACAGGCACGTCACACACGAGCCGCACACAACAGATCGCAAAATCCGAAGTGGGGCCTTTCACGTTTTATTCATCGGAACGTCTAGTCCGTTTATTCTCATTCAGCCGACGCCTGCAGTATATTTTATACAAAAGTTAGAGGGCACTTGAGCTTCGCCTTCAAGAGCAAAACGCGATAGCCTCATCGGACCCCGTTCGAATCGACTTCTCAATCGCTGGTCGGGCCTCGCTTCGGTTTTTGGGGGGGACACTTCAACCGTGCCGCGAGAAAACGAACGTCTGTACGCGTAGTGGCAGCCGTTTCAAACCACAAGTGCAGAATGCCGCAGCAGGTGCCGTTGGCAAGTGCCAACCACACGTGTGTCACGCATATCTGCACAGCTGTACACTCTGTTGAAGCTGTTACTGACAGTGACTATGTGCTTCGCCACGGGTGGGCCTTTCAAAAATCTACTCGTTGCGCAAATCACGTGTACTGACGCCCGATGTTATTCCATGCTTCTTTCAAGCAAGATCAGTATTAGCCTTTTCCAGAGGTCAGCAAAACTTATGGGCCTCACTCAGACTCGTTCATTAAAACACATTTAGCGCTTTGGACTCGCTCCGCCTCACATTCACCAAAATTTTTCAGAGACGGACTCGCGCTCACGAAAATTTTCTTCAACCGAACTCACTCGGAATAAAACTCACTAAAACATTACTCACCCGAACTCACTCAGACTCATGGCTCGGTCGGGTGCACGTTAAGGAACCCCAGGTGGTCGAAATTTCCGGAGCCCTCCACTACGGCGTCTCTCATAATCATGTAGTGGTTTTGGGACGTTAAACCCCACCAATCAATCTCATGGCTCGGTCTGAGTATGAGTGAGTTCTAGTGAGTCGACTCAAGAGTCTGTCAGTCTGGAATTAAATTTTTCAAACCTGGTGTCCATGCTCTTTAACGCCAATACCTCACGTCATCGGTGCTCTTCTTAGCGTAGATTGATATAGTACCTTCGAACACGAGTGAGTTATGAGTAAGCTCATTTTTCTTGGAAGAGATGAAAACCTAAGAACTTCTCCGGAAGGGGGAGATCAAGACGACCCTGTACCTAATTCGCGCATCTGATCAATAAATATTGAAATGGAGTATGAAGGGCACTGCTTTGGAATATGTGGGAGTAGTCGTGAGACCACGTAAGACTAATAGTAATGCTGAACAGTGCATAGATAGCGCCGTATGTCGGCAAAAGAAAATGGAACTCACTCAGACTGACTCAAGAAATATATCTTGCGCCTTGAACTCATTCGGAATCAGACTCACCAACATTTTCCTCGGCCAAACTCACTCGGGCTTACGCTCACGAAAATTACACTCACTCGGCTGACACTCACGAAAGCGTTCCTGGTCTGCACTCACTCAGACTCACGCCTCGATCTAAGTATGAGTGAGTCCGACTGAGCCAACTCATGAGTAAGTTCGCCGACCTACGGCCTTCTCCCACTATGCCCCACTGCGGTGGTCTAGTGGTTAACGTGCTCTACTGGTAAATCGAAGTTCGCGGGATCGAAATCCGGCTGCGGCGACTGCATTTTCGCTGGAGGCGAAGATGCTGCAGGCCCATGCGCTCATATTTGGGCGAGCGTTAAAGAACCCTAGCTGATCGTAATTTCCGGAGCTCTCCACTACGGCGTCTCTCATAATCATACGCTGGCTCTGGGGCGTTAAACCTCACATTTTAATCAACTTCTCCCACTATATGACATTCATAACTGTTTGCGCTCCCTCTCCCCACCCCCCCACCCCCTTTTTTTTTCTGCGAAGCAGCTTAAGGCAGTGGCGTCACTCTGTAGTACTATAGAACACCCGCTTTCCATGCGGAGGGTCTGGGTTCGATTCTCTGTTGAGGTGAATATTCTTTATTATAACGTCATTTCTATCAATTTCACTTTTTCAGCCACCGACAACGCTGATTTTTCACTGACAAGCAGCGACGCCGACGCGACACCGGAACTTCCGCAAAACGGGCTCTTTAACACTATCGCCATTATTCGGCATTATTGGAATGACCGAAAGGTCACAGGATCGAATCCCGGTCGCGGCGGCTGCATTTCCAAGGATGCGAAAATCTAAGGGACCGTGTATACATGAGTTTAGGGGCATCGCTCATAATTCTACTATAGTTTTCATTCGTAAACCTTCACTGACAATTATTATTATTAGTAGTATATGCTAAATTCGTCAAAATATCCTTATACTTGACACTGAACACCATGATGGGAGTAACCAGTAAAGTGAATGAGCTATAGGCATTGAATTCCACGAAAGATAGCCGCATAGCGCCAGCACGTTCGATTGGTTTGCCACGAAGTATGATGTCACGCTTTCCCTGCCGGCGCGGTACTTTTCCACCGGTAGGTCGATGTGCGAGCGTCGTTTTCCTCACGACCGACTCACGGGACGAAAGCACGACGGCCACCACGAGTCGATACTGCAGAGTCGATGAGAGCGAGACGTTCGCATGCGCTCACGTATATACGACAGGCTTTGTGCGTGCTCGGCATCGTTGAGCCGCCGCCACGCTGCGACCTTGACTGCGTTGTGTCTCCACAGTCGCAATCGATGCAGTAGCGGCAGTAATTTCGGCTTGTTGGTAATCCTTCCTCTTGAATAAAGCAGCCCATGCAAAACAAAAGCTATACGACGAAGAGAAAGCAACGTACAACAAGCGTAGACTACAGCTCTTGTTGCCTTCCTCTTCATACTGAAATCGAATGCATGATGTCGAATGCATTTTATTATTGCCATGGTATTCCAATTCTTAAATTTTAACCTACTTTATGTTCTTGGTCTGGAATTGCCTTTGTGTATCCTTGTTCGAACCCCCCCCCCTTATGTAATACCCCGTCAGAGGCCCTCGAGGGAAAATAAATGATGATGTTATGAAGATCGTGTGTTAAATGTTTTGCGTAATTACTTAAACTAGTGCGTTTTTTTGTAATGATGAGGACTGAATTTTCCCGTGTATGTAAAGTCATGCAGGATACCTGCCTTGCAGCGTTGGTCTAGTAGTTATGGCACTCGAGCGACCGCTAACCCGAAGGTCGCAGGATCAAAACCCGGCTGCAGCAGCTGTACTTTCGGTGGAGACGAAAATGTTGAGCCCCGTATGCTTAGATTTAGGTGCATGTTAAAAAAAACACCAGGAGATCGAACCTCAGGTGTCCCTCATAATGAAATGATACTCTTTGTACGTTAAACACCAGATAATACTTTCATACAGAATATCTGAAATTGAACGTCCACAGATGAAGTTATTTTACCAATTCAAATTTGCGTTCCAGTACTTGTGTACGTAGGTTTCTTGAGCTTTCACGTGGTGTTCGATAGTACTGTATTTGCATATCTTATATTCGGCTGTATAAGAAATCTTATCCCGTTATTACTATTATTGTTAATATTATTATTATTATTATTTTACGGCATATAATGTCTTCTGTTGTTGCATAATACACAATTAACTTTTTTTGCAGCGGGTACCAACCTAGGTACATCAGCCGAAGCCTTAAGTACCCTCTGCGTAAGTTCAACCTAATGAAACTAGCAGATAGTCAAGCCAATAAAATATACCGGCATTATGCCTTCTATTCTTACTATAACGTAAATATGACGGCAATATAAAAAATCACAGCTTTTTTGCAAAAGCGAAGCAATGAACGCGATAGCAACAGATTGGAAGGTCACGCACAGAATGGAAAGCAGATCAAAATGTGCCCCACGTTTCTCACGCACAAATAACGTACGAATCGTACTCGTAGGTACAGATGAATGCCAATAAGCGTCTCAGTTGTTACCTCACTGTTTCCGCATACGGAGACTGTGCAACTAATGCAGTGACCTTTGTGCGTCCGGTAACTACAACCGAATCGTTCCGGTGAAAGCCAAAGGCCACCCAAGACGTACGATTCTCCCCACCACGAGATAAGAGCGCGCGAGTGAGCGTCCACTCTCACTCCGTGGAGCAAAGTACACGAGGGAGTGAGAGCGCGTGCTGCCACGTCGTGACGATGTGGCGACGCGCTCTCATGACGTCATCTTGCTGGTAACGCGGAAAGCGTGATAATTACCCCCCGAGATGCCCAGTTACCAGCGGTGTGTGGTGAACATAAATAGCTTGGCGTTTGAACGTTGAAGAACGTGCTTCTCCGTGACTCAGTGCATGGTTAACGCCTCGCACTCGCGTTTCAGAGGTCCCAAGTTCGATTCCGCGCACCGGAGTCTTTTTCTGGATTTTTTTTTCTATGTTGCATTTTCATAATATAGATACGTACACAAATATGGAGAGCATGCAAACAGGCAAAACTGCTGGTGAGGATCAGGTAACATCAAATCTGCTGAAAGATGGAGGACACATTGTGTTAGAAAAACTAGCCACCCTGTTCACGAGGTGTCTCCTGACGGGAAGAGTACCAGAGGCTTGGAAAATGCTGACATCATCTTAAGACATAAGAAAGGAGATGCCGAGGACTTGAAGGATTACAGGTCGATCAGCATGCTCTTTGTATTATACACGCTATTTACAAAGGTATTTGCTAACAAAGTAAAGAAAGCATTCAATCAACCAAAGAAACAAGCAGGATGTAAGAATAGCAGACTGGGCTTGTTGGTTTAACATGTTAGCAGCTTAAGGCGCGAAAACGACACGGACGAAGAGAGACAGTACACTCCGTGTGTGTGTACTGTCTCTCTTCGTCCGTGTCGTTTTCGCGCCTTAAGCTGCTAACAAACAAGCAGGATTTCGAACAGACTACTCAACAATCTACCACATTCATACTATCAATCAAGTAATAGATAAATGCTCAGAATACAGCCAACCACTATACATAGCCTTCATAGATTACGAGAAGGCATTTGATTCAGTAGAAATATCAGCAGTCATCCAGACACTGCTGAATCAGGGCGTCGCTGAAGCATATATAAACATCCTGGAAGAAATCTACAGGGGATCAACAGCTACCACAGTGCTTCATAAAGAAAGCAATAGAATACCAATCGAGAAGGGTGTAAGGCAGGGGGATACAATCTTAAGACCCAATGTTATTTACCGCGTGCTTACAGGAGGTTTTCAGAGGCCTAGAAGGAGAACATTTAGGGATAAGAGGTAATGGAGAGTACCTTAGTAACCTGCGCTTCGCCGATGACAGTACATTGCTTAGTAACTCAGGGGACGAATCGCAACTCATTGTTACGGAGTTAGACAAGGAGAGCAGAAAGGTGGGTCTTAAAATTAATCTGCAGAAAACGGAAGTAATGTACACTAACCTCGGAAGAGAGCAGCGCTTCGAGATAAGTAATAGTGCACTTAAAGTTGTAAAAGGCTATGTCCATTTAGGGCAGGTAATAACCGCGGAGCCGAACCACGAGATTGAAGTAACAGGAAGAATAAGAATGGGGTGGAGCACATTTGGCAAGTATTCTCAAATTATGACAGGCAGAATGCCACTATCCTTCAAGAGGAAGGTATATAACAAGTGTATCCTGCCGGTACTTAGCTACGGAGCAGAAACCTGGAGACTTACAAAGAGGGTTCAGCTTAAATTGAGGACGACGCAGTGGGCAATGGAAAGAAAAACGGTAGGTGTAACCTTAAGAGACAAAAAGAGAACAGAGTGGATTAGGGAACAAACGGGGGTTAAGAATATAATAGTTGAAATCAAGGAGAGGAAATGGACATGGGCCGGGCGTGTAGCGCGTAGACAGGACAATCACTGATCATTAAGCGTAACTAACTGAACTCCCAGAGAAGGCAAGAGGGTTAGGGGGAGACAGAAGGTAAGGTGGGCAGATGAGATTAAGAAGTTTACGGGTATAAATTGGCAGCAACAAGCACAGAACCGAGTTAACTGGTGGCACATGGGAGAGGCCTTTGTCCTGGAGTGGACGTAGTCAGGCTGATGATGATGATGACATATACTATGTGTGACGGCGACGCCGACGCCGGCGACAAAATCCAGCCGAGTGTGTCCATATAATTCCTATCGCAATAAACAAATGAAAGTGGACGAAAAGACGACTTGACGCTGCCGAATCTATAGAGCCTTCGAGTAACACATCCGATGATCGACCATTTGAGAGAGCGATGGTCATCCTTTCGACCAATTCAATTTATTTAAATTTATATCCTAATTAGAACATTACAGTGATAACGCTCCTACACTTTTGTTGGCTTCATTTTCAGTTTGTTTCATTAGGTTGTGCACAGCAAAGGAAAAAAAGAACGAGTCTTTCATAAATGTCATTTACTTTGTTCTCTGTTCTTTTCTCTGTTCTTCTATAAAACGTTCTGTTATGACCTGCCCCTGGGCCGAAGAAGGAGCGGTCTACCCTGTTCCTCGAACAAGTCACCGAGTAGCTGCTGGCAGTCGTTGTGTATTGACCTTGATCAGACACCATGCATGTCTGGCGCCGTGAAATGTTCGACGATACGACCGCAATGGAACCCTCTTCACTTTTTTTGAAACGCTTAATTTCAAGCGAGGAGCTGTCTTACGCAGCTCGAAGTCCGACATTCAGGAGGCCATCCAGGAGTGGGCGGAGAGGGTAGAGGAGGACTATAATTCAAGTAGTTCCTCACCACCACACTCTGTCCCATTGCCCCCTTCCCTTTACCAAGAGATAAATAAAGTTGTTTATTCATTCAGGTCGCGACACGCTCCTTGAAGAGACAGCGGCGTCATATAGTGGATGAAAACCCGTCCCTGTAATTGCTTGGTAAGCTGCGAATATCTTGATGCCTCTGGTTGCCTGAGCGTGCGACCATAACATGTCAAGAAGGGACCAACTCAATTGGTGCCACAGGTGTAGTGTGGTGGCAACGCCCAAGTGACGCACGTTGACCCGGGCGGGTGTGGGAGTCACCTTCGATTCCTTCCCCCAGTGCAGGGTAGCAAACCAGACGTGCGTCTGGTTGATCACCCTGCCTTTCATTTCTTCCCTTTCTCCTCCTCTTCCATCGAAAGTGCTGTGTGTGCTGTGATTGGATAGCTATTTAGAGCCATTCCCCCTTCTACAAATTTGGGGAAAAGACACTTTTTATATTCAGCCCCTGTGGGCTCTTGTGAGGCGAAACGGTCGCCATGTAGCCCAAGATCGTCATGATGTATCAAAATCTACGTCGGGTGAAATGAAATGCTCGCCGTAAATACTGTAATTACACTTCAGTCAGGTTTCCCTATAGTCTCTTCATGCTGCGGCATCTTCCGACCGAGGCTCCCGACGTTCTTGAAAATGGCAGAACTGAAAATGTCGTGCTCTACTTCGGCTTTGCAATCCAAAAGGAACGTTCGGAACTATACTAAAATAATGCAGTACCGGTTGCGACACTATCTGGAGAACAGAAGGATTTAAGAAAAGGAAACGTCTTGATAAGAGATGTGTTGAGAAATGGGCCCCAAATAAAACGCATAATGAAGACACTAAAGGTTTAGGCAATTTTAGGTTGTTTGTGGCTGTGGTAGGAATAAGCACACACCTCAACTACTTTTGTGCAACATCCACCACGAAAGTTAAAGCATACGATAGCTAATCACGTTCCATTCGGAAGTCAAGCACATATGTCAACCAGCTATCGACCGCAAATTAACATACCCACTTGTCGTGCAAGCTGCGATGACAAACAAGTTAGACGATTTCAATACGCTCTCGTCCGATCCATAGCCGCAGCAACATGTGGTTTGACCCTGCCTATGATGGAGCTAAGCCGACACGAACAACCATCCTCAATTATATTAATTATTGTAGGGGTCTTGCGTGCCGAAACCACGATATGATTATGACGAACGCCACAGTGAGGGGCTCCAATAATTTCGATCACTTGGGGTTCTTTAGCGCACACCTGAATTTAAGCACACGGTCTTCTAGCCTTTCGACTGTCACCACCGGGATCGAGCCCGCAAACTTCATGTCTTTATTTATTTATTTATTTATTTATTTATTTATTTATTTATTTATTTATTTATTTATTTATTTACAACATACTGGGGTCTTGAATAGACCAAGCAGGAGAGGCACAAAAAGTAAGTGAAAAACACACGTAAGCGTGATAGATGAATGATGCGCACAAAATACAGAATATAAGTACATTATACAGAGATATATAGATGAGCTTAAACACAGGTTAATACGACCTTCAGAACAACGGAGATGAGTATATCTCCCTATTATACATTCACCATTGCGATAAACAGTAAAGCAAGTCGAGTACAGACTACAGTACAGACAATATGGCTCCTGCTTGGTCTTTTCAAGGCCGCAGTATGTTGTAAATAAATAAAATTTAAAAAAAATGTCAGTAGTCTAGCCTGATGACCACTATAGACCACCGGGGCGGTTGACAAAAAACAAGCCTCAGCTACGCCACACGATTAATCGCCTCTTATGCATTGTCACTGCACAGCTACGACAGGTATAGGTTCGACGTTGACGTGGCTGCCGCAAGGGAACCACATGCCCGCTTTATAATCCTCTTGTCGGTGTCGCACGTTTCTGTACCAATGCAAACAAACGCATACAAACACACGCACGTACTTAAAGTCGTCACAACGAGACCAATGGCGTTCCGGTGGTAACATCCTGTCTTTACGCTGTACGTAGTGTAACGTATGCTATTGATTTGGTAGAAAAACGTAAATGCAAGATGGAAGGGGGCGAAATTTTGATTAACAGCACCACTGTGACGGCAGATAATCTGGCGAAGGGTTAGAGACTGTCTATGTGTCCATCAGGTGACAAGAAACGACATATGAGGCCCAATGGCTACATAACCTATTTTTCAAAAGCCCCCCCCCCCCTTTTTTTTTGTGAATAACAGCGTGCACACGAAAAGAAACGCCAGGCCTGCGCAGAAGGCAAAGCGCAGTCACAGCGAAAGCTAGAAGAGTGGCCTTTCAGAGCATTTTCTAAACACTAATTAAGTAACTGCTGCTAGCACACTTGCTTGATGCCCACTACGACATTTACGGCAATGTATAGGGCAATCTACGGCAATTTCAGGGTAGTGGGCCGGCATTCGCTGCTATTTTTCGCCATTCTTCTGAGAAGCATGGTATCCGCTAAACTATAGCGAAGAATTTTGTGCCGATTGTTCATGCAGTGGCTGACGACGATGAGTAATTATGCCCGAAGTGGGTCTGCGCTACAGTTAATAGCCGAACAAAAACAAACTTTTGTAATGGGTTGGAGCATAGGACGACCCACTCGTTATGCTAATCGCATTACGCGATGACTCGTTGTTTTTCGCTGTCTTAAAACGCTTTTATAAGTCGTATTAACGCGATTGTTTTCCTGACATCAAGCCTGCCTAAGGCAAGTTTGCCAACAAGTCCCAAGCACCGTCGAGGATCAGTGGTAGAATACTGGACTGGCAGCCAGTGGACCAGGATTCGAGCCCCACTGTGTAATTGGTACTAGGTTTTTTTCCTGATTTCGCGCGATGTGGTTACGGACACCGGCGGTGGTGGCAGTGGCGGCTGCGGTCAACTACGGCGCTGCGCGAGACCGGAGTTGTGATCTCGTAACAACTTTCGCTGTAATATTGTAAGCACGTATACAGCTGCGGCTTAAAGATTAGGCGTGCATGAACTGCCACTTAGACAATGTTCACCACATTAAATCAATTAAGAATGTTCAAATACGCGAGACAGAGTCGCATGCAATACGCTCTTGTAATTCAACGCTGAGCTAAAGAGACAAAGCCATCGCCAGCAAACTTTGTATTTGCCACTGTTAAGAAGAGGAATACTTGTGAGCTGGAGAGACACGATAATAACCTGCCCAGAAGAGCACATAGGTGTATTATTAGCCCTGGGAGTGATGTCAGGCCAGCTCTTTCTTGAGTCGGTACAGGATAAAAGGGGCTGCGCAGAAGCGTCCAGCTAATGTATGCTGTCCGGTAGTCCCTAATAGACGACAGGTGAGTCGCGTTGCGCAAACCGCCCTGTGCACATGCCACTACACGTCTGACAGATGCTTATATATGTGGTGGCTTTTTTCTCCAACTTTCTATTCATCTCGTTAACGCAAAATAAGCAGAAAGAAAAATGAAGAAGTGGGCAAAAAAACTGCTGGCGTGCCACTACCGCAGTCGCTAACGCAGCAGAATAACATACTTGTGTAAGAACACTCGGTTTGTGCCACGTGTTTTTTTCTGTATTTTTTTCTATAAGTTGGAGCTTTACGTATGAAACGGCGCTGCCACCCGCATTCGGAGTCTGAGACAGCACCTCTCGCATAATTACCTGGTATTTATGAAGCACTCGCCTTACAACCGTTGCATTGTCCATCGAGCGACGTGCGAAATCTGCCGATATTGTTAGCTTTCCGAATGCGTGTCTTGGTGCTCAAGAAGTAAACAAAACGAGTAAACAATAACATCCCGACTCTGGTCATTTAGGCACCTTCGTAAGCTTAGTTCATTATTTTCGCATCTCTGTCCTTCTGTTTTTAGGGGCGAAGCTCCTTAAGCCGTTGGTTTGTCCCTCCTATATCTCGTTGTGGTTCGTACCGCCTAGTTCTATGACTCACTCAGCAACTGCGGACAGACAGACAGACAGACAGACAGACAGACAGACAGACAGACAGACAGACAGACAGACAGACAGACAGACAGACAGACAGACAGACAGACGGACGGACGGACGGACGGACGGACGGACGGAAGCAAGTCCAAACGGACGGACGGAAGCACGGAATTAAGGACGGACTAACGCATGGATGAACACGTGGACAAACGGCCGCAGAGACGGACCGATGGACGCTTCGTCCCACTCATCATCATTCACTCCGTGGATATGCTGTGATGTTTTCTCCTCCTCTTCCTCTTCCTTTGGTCTCGAGGGAGTGGCGTAATTCGACCTTGGTGCGTCGTGGATCAGTCAGGTGCCCGGATATAAGGACAGGGCATTGCGTTGATGTGTCCTGTTATTGATTTGGGGCCACATCAAACAACTCATTTTACCGCGTAGCTGCTATGCTCGAGGTCCTAGATAGAAAATTATTACCATCATAAACTGGCACGTGCTCAATCACCACCCAAGCACTCGGTAGAGTTGGTTAACAACAAAAGCTGCAACGTAGGGCCCTTAATCATTGTTCGCTGCCCGTGTGTTTCCTTGTTGATTTTTAGTGGGCCAGGGTGGTGAGTAGTGGTACTTGCCTAGTTTCTGTGGCACATGCGCACTAAGGGATTTTCACAGCAGAGCTTTTGTGGTCGAGGATGGCCCACGGGCATAAAAAGAAAGTTTTAGACGTAGACTAAAAAGAAACACAAAAAGATAGAAGAAAGAGAGCGATCATATATAGCCACGTAGAGTGTACCACCAGCTCAGCTGTGACCCAGCATTGAGTGACTTAGTGCAAGGCTGTGCTAACATTTAGTAAGAGCTTTCTGCAACAGAGCTCGTTGCTTGTGTTTAAGTTTCACCACACGACCATTCAGACTGCCGTGTAAAAGGGCTACGGCCCGCCATAGACAGCACTATTGCAGCAGTGTGTTACTTACTGCACAACATCACTGCGGCTGTACCCTTGCAGATGGACTAGAAGACATCGAAAATAATTCAGTTTGGTTCATTTTTGCTAATAATTCTCGTACTTCCAGTATAACTTCGATAAAAACGTCTCTATAGCACCCTAACCTTACAACCGATAGAAGAAGGCTCGCCCATGCCACTCATAAAATCTTCACGAATCAAGAAATTCTCGTTGTACTCGCCACTTTCGCACGTTTTATCTCGCGAGGACCAGAACTTCAACGTCCAAGTGCCGCTTTACCAGGTCAACATGTACTTCCATCCCTACGTGAAAAAGACACCATAAAAAAGGGAATCACCTCCCTGTCTACATCGCCAGCAACCTTGGTCATCATGGGCGCTGGTTTAAATGGTTGATCGGGGACGGCGTACCTTCTTGATCTCAAGTGGGGGTGAAGGAGGGGAATGCGGTAGAGTGTTATTTTGTGCTCCGTAAGAATATGGGGGTGGGGTGCTATTTCCTGGCCATGGCCATGCATCATTAAAGAGTACCATATTGAATTCGTAACATCACTCCTTTCTGTAACACTTCAATAAATAAATAAATAAATAAATAAATAAATAAATAAATCACTGCCGTATTCACTACAGTCATCCCCACCACCACCCATCCTGGGTGGCACTGCGGTCGGCTTGGGGCCACGACACACTAACACAGTTCCAGCCCCAACGCCCTCTTTAGGTGCACAAAAAGAATCCGCCGTGCTGCCAGCCAGTCATTCACCAAGGAGGAACTCCTGTGTGGGGATAATTGGCTCAGCCCTTTCAAGGCCAAGCACGTTGCCTCTATGATGCCCCCGCGACAGGCATTTATTTTGACCTAGCGAGAATAACGGCAGAGCGGACATGTGATGCTGTTCCAAGCACTTGTTTTCTTGCCCCTCTATGACTGTCGCAGGAGTCCGCGGAAAGAGCCAAGGCCGGTCGATGGCGTCGGCTGAAGGGGGTGGCTGACGATGCCATGTTTTCAAGCTTGCATGAAGGCTATTTTCTTTTTTTTTCCCAGTCAAGAAAAGCTCTTGCAAACGCAGCAAAATCAAGCGTTGCTGTGTAGCGGCCATCCGAGATAGTGGAGGAGCTGTGAGATCTCGAGAGCTGTTACGTGGCGGCCACTCAACCCCTTCGATAACAGGGCTGACTGTATAGCCCAGGCAAACACGCACATACACACGCACGCACGTACAAAGACGGCAGATATGTAGAGAAATTGCCTGCTTCACGTAGAGCACCGGATTTCGCAAGTGACAAACAAACGGCTGTCATAGAGAAGCACGTGGTTTCCGCAAAAACGTATGCTGTTTAGCTTTTTCCGAAGCCGAGAAGATTTCACGTGGATGCGTGTTGTAGATATTGCAATATTTTTTAATCGCACATATATTGTGTGTCATTGTAAGGTTATCTGCAAACAATGCTTCTCAACACTGTCCAAAGAATCGCTTCAGCTAGGCTTCAAACGAGGTTTACATAATGTACACACAAAGTGTTGCTACATCAGAGCCAGCAATCCAAACACATGGTTGAAACGTCTCCACAGCAAGTAAAGCGTTGCTGTTCTACTGCTCTATGATTTTTCGTCTCTGCCAGATGTAATAGTTCACGCAACGCGGTCAGTTTACTCAATTGGCAAGATACACAAAATTATGTTATGTAGCATTTCTTATCTCTCATGTCAGTGTAGCCACTGACTTTTCGTTAATATTCCTTTCAGTACTGCGAGTTCTTCTGACACAAAATGATAACCCACACCTGATCTATGAATATGGACAGTTAACCAATTAGGTTTCTTAATCGACTGAAGATAGCCGTTGACGCGAGGCGTCTGCTGTCGAGATCATCGCTTTCACCGAATAGCTTTCGTGAGCGTTACTCTGACGCTTTTGTCAGTGAAATGGTCCCCACAGCAGACGGTTCGCCTCCACACAGCAAATGTATACCAAATACAATGGTCCGTATACTTTTGCTCACAGATGTGCACATACAATGGCACTCGTGCCCGCGCGCGCACGTGTGTGTGTGTGTGTGTGTGTGTGTGTGTGTGTGCGTGCGTGCGTGCGTGCGTGCGCGTGTGCGTGCGTGCGTGTGCGTGTGCGTGTGCGTGTGTGTGTGTGTGTGTGTGTGTGTGTGTGTGTGTGTGTGTGTGTGTGTGTGTGTGTGTGTGTGTGTGTGTGTGTGTGTGTGTGTGTGTGTGTGTCGTTAATGTTGCGAGCGGCTACTGGCAGGGAAACGCAGAATATTCCACATAGTGGGCGCAAGCGCACAGATGCGCACATTTGTCGTCTGCAAAACCCGCCCCTCGGGCAACCTTGAGGCGGTCTTTGACAGTTGGCGCACTTCTGCGCAGTTCGCCAGAGGCCAGCAAACCCGTACGGCCTCTCACCCGCGTATCCCCTTCCCCATCGCTGACAGCGGCGACACGTCAGTGGTGGGCGCCAGTGTGCCGCGATATCACATTGCGCAACTGACACTGGCAGCAAAACAAACAACGGCTCGTGGCCGCCCACTGCCAAGCATTGGAAGGGTCATGTGACCGATATCACCGGAATAGCGAGAAGCCCAACAGTGCGAACGCTCGGGCAGATGTTTGGGCCACTTATATGAGCTAATAGAGACCGATATTCACGCAAGCCTAACGGACAAGATTTGTGAGATGTTCCTTAGGGCAAGCGGCGTGTTTAGATTTAATGAATAGGCAGTATGAAGCATTGACAATTTCTTTGCTTACACTGACAATCCATCCAAACGGGATGTAGCAAAAGCGAACGTTTTCACAAGAGGTCTTGCTTCTGCAAGGCTGTAACTGCCAATCTCAAAGTGCGTATGTTTCTTACACTATATCATAACCAAAACAGAAGATGCGTTTGAGAATGTTTTATATCATCAAGCTCCCATCTTCTCCTGTACTTCTGCCCTATTGGGATTCGCTTTTCTCAGGAACTTTGGATTCCTTTCACATACTGAATTTCAACTTTTGTACAGTAAATTTGCATATCTTGACATATATTGCTGTTTCAAGCGAATGCAACCACTACATTTCTTTGACCCAAGCGTGCCCAGATAGAGGTCTGGTATACTCCATTAGGGCTTTGGTGCATCGCTGTCAGCTAACCGCACACAACAAATGTATACATATTATTCTTCGTCTTTGCCTCAAACTATTTCACTAAATTAAAAAAGAACAATTTCGTTACCCACGACATGTTCAAGGTTTTTGACTTTATGTAAATTCTATAAAGTCAATATTTCTCTAGTCGTTCATTTTTGTCCACCTTCTTTTGTTTACGCCCTTTAAATAAATATTCCATTTCTCCACGCACAGTATCATGAATGCACACACGCCGATGCAAATACTTGTGTTTCATTTAGCATGACGCCTATCACTGCGTACAAGAGAGAGAATAGCCCGATTTAAGCCGCAGAACGCTGTGCACTTTAAAGCATTTGTAACCTGCCAGAGAGACACTCCTTATTAGAAAAATAGTTTTTCGCCGGCGGCTATACATCGCTGACATGCTGCTATGTCTTGGGATGGCAACGCGGGGACTAATAGATTTCATAAGGAAGGGAAGAAAAATATTAAAAAGTCATGACCAAGTGAACCCGATCAAACCGTTTACATTTAAGGTATCAAGTAAATGAAAAATTGCCTATGTGAGATATTGTATCATTAGAACCTTCCGACAAGGCCAATTTAGGAAAATAATTGATTATAGACAGTACGACACGACGCTGTTTTGAAGGTCCGCGCACATGGTCTAATACGTTGCGCAACGTTAATTGTTCGTGGTAGATCATCTCTCAGACCTACAGACGCTATATGATCATCTTCAACCGAACGTGGCATACACGAACATTTATATGTGCCGCATAGGGTGTACCACAAGTTCATGTTGTGATAACTGTGGCAGCATAGAGACAGTGGAGCACATACTACTCGAATGACCTGCGTACCGCAACATATAACCTGCCAGAACTTGTCACGGCGTGCGTTCCGCCTACCACTAAAATCGGACGGATTCGCAAGTCATGGATTACTTCAACTACAAGGTACCTGGTGGGAGACAGGCCCAGCCAGACTTGCTACCGAAATAAATATTTGCACGAGTTCCCATTCTCTGATCAAGAATCGGTGAGTTAGTCAAACATGTATTGTCGCGATGGGCACAACCAATGCGTGGCAGGGATCCCATGGCCGGAGCTTCTGAGAGGAACCGAGACAAGCCCATATTGCGCCACACCAAGTTGTATGAACATGAACGAAGGTAGTTCAATCATTGTTATATACTCTAATTTTAAATAAGTACCACAAAGCGGTATCAAGGAAGGCAATAGTCGACGTAGGATAAATAATACAAAAATATGTGAGATAGCGCGCACGTAAAAATAAAACCGAAGGGATGCATGCATTGGAAAGAAATGCCGGAGAACGACATTAGCCAAAGGCTGCAATTGCCACTGAATCCGTCCTCACGATTGTACGCGTACAATCCCAGACGCAGATATAGACACAGAACCCACGCTAAATACCTCAATATGCATTGATTTCATTAGGAAACTGATCAAACAAAATAAAAAAATACTAAAACAGGGCATTTTGGTAAAAATATTCGTCAAACATCTTGTGTATCTTTGCTAGCGCTTCCTAAAAAAAAGACAGATATATTTGTGATCGTCAGTCAAAGAAGAATTGTTGTCACTAAAGTTGTGAAGTTGTGAATTGTTGTCAAAAGATCGTTGTCACTAAAGAAGACAAAAGGAAAACAAGAAAACTTGTTTCGGTGAGAGCATTTTCATTTCTTGCCTTTAAACATTTTATGGGTTGTTACTCATACTAATAATATCTGAGGGCTTAACGTCCCCCGACTACCACATGGTTACGAGATACGTCGTATACTGGAGGGCTCCGAAAATTTTGACCACCTCTGCTGATTTAACGTGCACCTAAATCCAAGTACACGGGCCTCAAACATTTTCGCCTTCATAAAAAATGCAGCAGCCACAACCGGTAGTCGATCCCGCGAACCTTCCGTTAAGCAGACGAGTGCCATAACCTCTAGATCACCGCGGCGAGGCTTTATGCGTTGTTGGAGGCTGGAAGAAAGTTGCGTTCGTAAAAGCCCACATTCAGCTACTCCGCCGCAGACATGACGTGATGGAATTAAAACACGATGGGACAAAGGTGAACCAACAGAAATGCTATGACCCTTGAAGCAGCGAGAAAAAAGAAAAAGCAAGAAAATATGGCAATATTTATAACGTGTTATTACGAGACCAACATGCTGAATAAGGGGACAGTGCGCTCAGGCAAGAACAAAAAATACGTGGTCGATCGCTCTTTCTAGAAATCGGTATAGCAAGTAAGCGAAACGTGTCTTCACAGAGGTAGTTGAGCGTTTTGTTTTGTGCATTGTTTCGTCATAAGGGCGAAGGATCGAGTGAATGCTACGGCAACAAATTGCAACGTCATGCGAAGAACGACAACCAGCTGGAAACTTGCAGCGTGCACCTCAAGCAAAAAGCACGCACGAAATGAGCACACAGAGGATGTGCGCGGACTAACAAATGTCAAAACTGCACACTTAAGTGCGCTGTTTACGGCCACGGCAGCGAGCGACACACTGCCACGGCAGCGAGCGAATTGACCTTTGTGCTCCCCCAAATCATCAGTCTGATAAGCGCGAGCGCAGGAGACACCACGCTCCATGGAGGCGGCACTCATCGAATCGCTAGAGGCGACGACGACCTTTGACAGCGTGCCCAACGCGAGACTGCCACGCCACCTCGCTATTGATAAGGAGCTGAAATTACGGAGCTTTGAGGGGCGCAGGACGGTACATGATGTATAGAAGTGGCTTGCCGTTAGCAATCTTGACAACATGCCATTCTGTTCGTTACCTCTGTATGTACTATTATGCACTGTATTATTATTGTATGATGTGTGAAAGTAAGTAATAAAAAAGCGCGAAAAAGAAACGTTGCGTCACTTAGTGGTTAGCGCAGCGCGCTGCGGATTGAGAGGCCACTAGTTTGACGCCCCAAAACATAACCTTTTCTTCTCCTTTTGTTTTAGCAATCTGTTAGTATATATTTTACGTCTTCACATCTGTTACGGAAATACGTCAGCGGAGGTGTGGTGGACCCCGGCATAAAACACTTTCGTGTTAAAAAAAAGTATCCCTGAAATTGTCACTTGCTCCGACAATTAAACAGTATAAAGCAAGGGAACGGGACGAAAGAGTCTTGCTAGAGCGCTTCTTATCACACAGTGACAGAAATAAACAACGCATGTTGTTCCTCTTTCTGTATTGTTTTATTCCCTTTTTTAACGGGTTTCCAAGCTCAGCGCTGAAGCATTCATTAAAGTACTTTAAATAAAAATTTATTATAACCGCATGAAAGCTGACGCTCTAACACGAGCATTCGGGCAAGGATACGGGTCAGCACAATAAGCAGTTAATACAGAAATAAAATTTCGTTTTGGTGCAGTGTCGTTGTGACCTGTATTCTTCGGAAAGATCTTCCACAGGTACGTGCATTGAAATCGCTCATACATTGTTAGCCTCAGGCTGTGAGGCTACAGAACAAACAAATGATTTTCAATTTAAAAATACCATTCATGCCCTCCTGAGAGCACTGACCATCCTCACCATCGTTTTAATTTTTTCGTCTGACAAGTAAACTTCCCACCCTTTTATGCTATTTGAACTCATATCTCTGATCACCGAGAGATGTATTTACTGGCAATGACATTCTTTTCTTACTTGAATGTGCCATACATTACATGAAAATATTGAAATATGTGCCCCTGCCAGCACGGGATCAAATGATAACAGGCGTGAACAAGTGGGAAAGTGCGTCACATTTATGTTATAACAACAAAAAACTAATAATAATAATAATAATAATAATAATCACAGCATATTCATGGAGTGATTCATGATGAGTGGAGCGGAGCGTCCATCCATCCGTGCATGCGTCCAATAGCGTTAGAGAATGCAGACGGCGAGCGGGTAACACCGACGAGACAGGAGCCAAAGAAGCCAAGCGCAATCGTCAACACGCCCGCTGCTCTGCTTCACGTACGGCGACTATCAAGGAGCCTGAGAGAGGCACTCGTTCTCCGCGTACCCAGGCACAGCCCGTGCAGCAGCTAATCAGAGAGTAGCAGTACAGCGTCATCTAGACTATCCTCACTCAACTGCAGTTTGTACTTTTATGAGACAGCGCCGTCTATTATACTGTTCGGGAGATACTGCCTCCTTTTTTTTTCTCGTCTATTCTTCCCTCGGTTACGCTATGACAAGGTCAGACTAAGGAGAGCTTCGTCCCTAATAATAATAATAATAATAATAATAATAATAATAATAATAATAATAATAATAATAATAATAATAATAATGTTTAGGTTCAACATCCCAAAACCAAGGTATGATTACGAGAGAAGCCGTAGTGGAGGACTCCGGAAATTTCGCCCTCCTGGGGTTCTTTAACGTGCACCAAAATAAGTAGAGCGGCCACTTCTCCGCTTCCATCGCAAACGCGGCCAGGATTCAATCCCGCGACCTGCTGGTCAGCTGTCGGTGAAAAACTATATGGACGAAGCAACGCACATGCATACTACAGTTACATTACAATGACTACCGTTCAAGAGCGGCCTCACAATGCACGTGTTTCATGTAAACAGAGACTTGAATTGCAGTCAAGTGCGGTGTTACAAAGCAGTAACGAAGTCCTTGGGCCGGATGCCCCCAAGCGTGCCTTCCCGTCATCTCGGACATTCTGTGTGGGGGCGGGTTGTCACCTGCACCGGCTCTGTTTGTCTCGGCTGTGCGCTTTGCCTGCGGGGCAGTGGCCACGGGCGGGCCCATCTGGAATGTGCGGAGGGCCGGTTGTGTGCTACAGGAGGGACTGCCGTGAATTTCTCCTGCGTGGTCGCTTCCGAGTCCCCGCACGTGTGCCACGTGCACCTGCCACGTGTGTGAAGGGACACTTGTGTTGTGCTCACGATTAGTGGTTGGTTCCCCGAAGAGACATTCCGCCTATATATTCGGAACTGCACGGCGAGGCAAGGGCAGCAGCCCGCCAGAAGCAATCAGGAGAGCGTCGCGAGAAGAGTCGTCGTTCGGACGTTACTGTCCAACATGTTGCAAATAAACGTCTTGTTAAGTTTTCCTTTACGCCTGTCCCTCTGCCTCAGCTCTCGAGAGTTCTGAACGTCCACGTGGCCTGCGGAATGACGACCACCACCCAGCTCCATGCTACCTACTGGGTCCGCTGCGGCCACCGACGCGGCTCGTAACAGCGGATAAAACATGACACGTATAGAGCGTGCAAAACGTTGACGCGGCACATCCGTCACTCTCGGTGCACTAGCTGGTATACGTGCGCAGCTCTTCTTGCGAAAACAGAAACGCTTACCTGTCTGAAGGTTACGAAGATTGTGGCACGTGTTTATGCCTGACTGACAACGAGAGTGAGCGTCTAATTCCCGTACAATAAGTGCCGACGGATGATCGCATCCTTGCCGCTCAGCCGTGCAACGAGGAAAGGACAAAACATAACATGCAGGGTGTAAGTATAGCCCTGTCACTCGTTCAAAGCAGGCGCAATGGGGTACGACGGACGTCCGTCTACGGTAAGAGGTACAAAATAAAAAAAAAGAAATGGGGTGGTGTGGGAAAATAAAAGCTATTCCTCTCACCCGCAGTGCGGGTTCTGATACGAGGTACTTTGATGTATTGTACACAGTTCAAATTACACGATAAGGTGGAAAGCTAATCACACGTCATCGACGCTTATCGGCGTCTGTCTGCCGAGGCTTGCGTGGGCAGGTTCGTACACCGATGACGAGCGTCCGCGCGATGAGCGAGGGGTGAGCTGCCCGTCTGGCCGCCCACCAATCGAGAAAGGAGAATGCAGCAATTGAGCATAAAAAGGAAGCTGGGCTGCCCGGCGCGCCATACAAACGACGTTGCCTCGAGCTCGCGAGCCGACGTGGTGGCGCCGAAATCTGATACGCAGTCACAACTGGAACTTGTTATTCCTGCAACTCCTCCTCGGAGTGCCACACAGTATCTTTATCTACGCAGCGGCGCTTGTGGCCTTCCTCATCTGAGTATCACGTGTTCCGATCACACCCCACTCTGTCCACGCACCGATAGAGTGCAAACTCGTGATACCCTCTGGTGCCGCGATCGAGGTCGCGTATCAGATCATCCACGCAGGATCGCGCTTGCACTTGGCACTGAGACCACGACGAGTGGAAGGATTGCCTCCCGGACTTGAGCGAGTACACAGCCGACTCCTGCTTGATTGCTGTTCCAGCCGTCTGTAATCGAGAGCTGAGACTCAACGACAAGCTGCTGCGATTGCTGCTGAAAAAAAAAAAAAGGAATTCTTGCTTACCAGCAGTTCACCCAAGAACGGCGAGACAAGCTTTCATCGGATACAGAGACGAAAGGAGGCGACGCTTCCACCGCAGCCCGCAACAATGGCGTTTATGATGCCGGTCGTGAAACAAGACTACGACATATACTCCGGACCTAACAGCCGGAAGAACTCAGTGTGCAGCACGAGTCCCGGCACTAACAAGTCTCGCAGCAGCAGCCGCAACAACAGCGTCTCGAGCTCGCCGACGCAAGCAGCCATCATCACGCCGGAAGAGGCACGCAAGATTCTGATACGAAGACGAAGCCGCGGCATGTCCGAGTGTCTGCCTGACCTCAGGGAGATCGATGACAGCGAGGAACCGCGCCATCAGCGTAGAAGGAGCAGTCTAGGAAAGCTGTCCTGGTCGTCCCTTCACGCCGCTCTGCAGAAGCTGAAGCCGGCTGAGCCGAAGAGCAAGTCGCAGTCATCTGTCAACGAGGACCAGGAGTCTTGACCGTCGTACAACTTGCCCGTGCAGCAAACGGTGGTTTATTGTGTAAATATGGCTTTGTACGTAGACATTTTGTGACTGTCAAAACTGTCTCGAATCGTGGCAGTCCCATTTTTGTGTATATATGCTTGCACTGCACGACCAGGCGTTGCCCGTGTAGTTCTTGTGGCCTTTACTTTGACGAGACATTTAATTTCTCTGTCAGAATAACGTGCCATCACATTTTTCATTAGCGCAGCTCACTCAGATGTCCATATACCATCGGTAATTTCATAGAAAGATCTGAAAGATGCCTAATGTTTCTTCTTTTGTAAATATTGTCAAGAAACCTTTTTTATTGTGTTGGAAATTAGTGCATGACTGAGTCATTTGTACCAGGCGTTACACTGCATTATGTTCATTTACTATGCAGGCCTAACTAGGCCAACCAGCTGGGTAATTATCTCAATTTATCACAATTTCTTATAATGCATCACAACGTCACTCGTTAACGCATTCTGTAATCTGTTTTCTTGATAGTTTTTTACTAGAGAACCAGGCAAAACTGATTCATCATGAACAAAAAAATTGTGCGGCTGGATACCCAAGGTTTCAAATGCGTTTCGTTTTATATCGACTTTGTGGAGGTCGTGTTTTCCAACGTGTTGCCGGCTCTAATATCTTGCTTCTACTTTTCGAATATCTGTTGCATGCAAAACCAAAGTGTCATGTCATAATATTTTATCTGAAAGTCTGCAACCATATTGTGAATATCGGCCATGATGATGCTGATGAGTGAAATAAAAATGTGGCATCCATTCAGCGTCTAAACGTCTGCGTCATTTATTATTGTCTTGATCCTTCAAACTTGGGCTCAGAAAGGATTCATTATAGAGATGCATAAGAAACTGAGCAACGTTTCCGAAAAAAAGAAATGAAGATATAGCGCATTAGAATGTGACACTGTTTTCTCAAGCTACGGCTAACTCCTATTTGATAACGTCCAACTTGCCTAGCTTGTATACCTTTTGTATTATTGAAGGTGTCACATCCCTAGCTGAAATTGTGACGATATTGGTTCTCCTCACTCTAAACTTTCTTTTGTTGCGCTTGAAGCGCCTGTTAATGTTAACTGCATTGCAATTCTTAAATCATGGTGCGAATATACAACTACGTGGGCACTATTGTTATACCACGAAAAGGTATACGTTCATCGCACGCATGCTACTTAAGCGTTTCAAGCGCACCAAGTTAGTTTTCAAAACACAGTGGTTCTGGTTACAAGTTGCCCTAACAGTCATCAACAACGTCTCAGGCGCCCTCTTGAACGTAGTCACCTAACAGCTACAATATAAAGCCGAACAGCATGCCAATTTTTTCGACATTAGAGAACCGTACTGCATTTAACGATAACCCATAGTCTTCCACAGATATGTAACAGGATGCTGCAGTAGAAGCTTACAAATGTTATCTATTTGTTCTCTTATGGCAGAACTTGATGCTCCCGAGCACTAAAGCATCGCACATGCAAATCATACAGTTAGCAAAGATATCTAATTATCGCCAATAAAACGCGCACAGAGATAAACCTCGAAATTTCTGCAACACCAGTCGTCCCGAAGCTTTCGATACGGCATATGTTATCATGCCCAGGCGGCCTCGTAGTGTGACGCATTGATAGCGTCACCATTGAGAGCACATTATCAATTGTGGTTTCAGGCGATTGCGTCATACTACGAACGACACGTTACCTCTGTCGTTTTGAAAACGAAACAACGCTGCATGCGCAACTTGACGGCGTTCTAGTAACGGTCCTCCATTTATTCACAATAAGGCTTCGGAACAGATACGGTAATTGTCGCTTATTCGTGCAATATATACCAACCAAAAGCGTGGCATATGTTCATAAGCAGCATGAAACCACAAAGTTCCATGCTGCTTTTAGATGGATGATGTTATTTTGAATAGATGCCGCAATTTATAAACGACTGACGAAAAAAAATACCTGCGGATTTTTTAAAGTGATAGCTGCACAATTTATGAAATATTCCTGCTATTTATTGCCCTCCTCCACGGTTAGCGGAGACTAAACGCGATCGAATCAGCGTCGACTTTATGCCCAAAACCAGGATGAATTTCGAATGAACTGGCACGGTTTTGGTTTTCATGTCATCTACGCGCTTCAAACATATTCAATTTCTTCCCCTTTTTCATGAACATTGCCCCACGTTGCGGGTTTCTCTAAAACCGATTTTCACTCTCCTAGAAAGCCTGCTAGAATAAAAGTTTCCTCCCCCTTTCTTTCTTTATTTCTTTTATGCATTCTTTCTTTTCCTTCTTCCACGCATTCACTCATGGGTTAGAATTAGAGCGATCTCAGATGCCTCAACAATTTTGAGGCTCAAACAGCTAACTGTTGGAAAGAAAAAACTATTATGTCAGGACACTCCAGCCCAACGACTTCTACTGCCATCAGTGGGAACAGTGACAGAAACATTGTGAAAGTGGGGTGTCGTGGTTTCAGTTCGGGCTTCGGAAGTGGTTGGCTGGCTCCTAGAGGGCGTTGAACGAATGTGTATATCAGCCAAGCTTTGTACATAAAGGACATTTTCCGCCCGGGTCTCGTGTGTGCCACTTTCTCCTCCTTCCCGGCCCACGTTTCGGGCGCCGGGCCTTGCTTTATCCGTGCGTCGTCTCCAACAGAAAGCACGCAGGCAAAACGAGCTGATAATTTCTCAGATTCTAGTAATGGATGAAACAGCGACAAAATTGACAGGCTGCAACGTTTTATTGTCTTGTCTTGTACGAATTACTTTCACAAACATACCGTGTCACCATAATAACACTTTTATTCAATTTTTCAGAGCTATACTCGTAATCTTCAGAAAAATCAAGGGCACAGTGGTCTAAGTGACTAATGTCTTTCTTTATCAGAGTGAGTGCGTACCCGTTATCTCACCTCTGTCAATAAGCGCCTCACAATTGAGCGATAGTTCAAGACGCGTGAGGCAGAAATCAGACTGTGCATGGCATCCGGCAACGTTCTTGACGTTTTCATAACGGTGCCAATGTTTATACACGGCGTCACGCGCCTTTCAGAAGGTGGCAATCGGCTACCAAACAAACAACAGGTGCCGCTATCACACGTGGAGCGGCAGAGAAATGTGTGAGAAAGGCTAACACGCACGAGTTCCCTGTCACCTGCCGATAAGCTAAAGAGGAGGACGCACACACAGGACGTCAAAGTGAGGAACCTTCATAGCTAACGCAGCTATTGCAGGTGATACGTCACCGGACGCCATTGCAGATGATAACGGCCGTGGTCACGCGGTTTCTGAGAGAAGCGAAGATAAGGCCGGGCCAGCTTAGCTTAAGAGCACATTACGATATTCTTTAAGGTGAAGAATGCGTTCTGGGGAGAGTGGGTATACTGAGGAACAGCGGTGGCGTAAATGCGTCATCATTATAGGGTACCGATCATAAACGAAATGAGTGACGATTTATAAGCACTAATGTTTAATTAAAGCCATTAATCAGATTCTGTTGTTTTAAGCACCTTAATCAAGACGCGGCTATGAAGGATGCTTATGAGAGGGACTGTAGAATAATTTTGACCCTCTGGAGTTCCTTGACAAACACCTGGACCTAAGCTAGCATGCAGATAGCAAAAATACAGACAGACAATGCGATAAATGGTGTAACATAAATTCTGTGTTACTGTATGTTTTTTTATATATCACTGCCCTTTCCCTTGTTCAAAACTTGAAAACCGTTTACCTGCCGCATTTGTTTTTCCGAATTACGCTTTCCGAATGTACCGCAAGCCATTTAGGTGGTGGACGTCGCTATAATAACGTTTACAGCTTCAGCGATGCGCCAAGTACATTGGCGTTTACCTCATACGCCAAACGGCTGATTCTCTAGACAATTTTTGTGGCACTGCACCTGTACAAACTGTTGTGTACAGCGCTTAGAATGCTACAAGCGCTGCCTCGAAGACGCGTATTAGATACCCTACCGCAAATCGGATGGAGGGGAAATGTCCGTGTACTAAAATTTCAGCTGCCTGTCAAAGCACGACGGTTGGTAAGAAAAATCCAAGATTCCCCACGAGGGAGTGCCTCAAGACCATATATCGTGGTTTTGGCATACAAAAACGGATAACATAAACGATAACTACTCACCTGGGATATACGGTATTAGGTCAATTTCACGCTCGGTGGAACCAATCTCTGAGACAGTTATGAAATGCAAGATAAGTTCCCGAATTAGTGTAATCGACGTTTGAATTGTCTTCTGTTTGGGTGTCCCTGCGCCTATAGTTGCCTTGCGCTGAACGGGCATTAACCAATACACGGTGAAATGCGGTGAGAATGAGTAGTTTTTTGTCACTTAATTAACTGCCAAACCACTTCTCGAGAACCTTGTTTCAAGCCCCGTCCAAGTGGTCTAGAGGATACGGTACTCGAATACTGACCAGTAGGTCACGGATCGAATCTCTACTCCGGCGGCCATATTTCGATGAAGGAAAATGTTAGAGGCCCGTGAACTTGGATTGATGTGTGCCAGGACACCGAATTTTCCGGAGCCTTCCGTTACGGCGTCCCTCATGATCGCGTCGTGGTTTTGGGACGTCAAAACCGACTGTTCAACTTCACACAGATTCCTACACGTGCTTAGGATCTGGGTATTGAACCAGTTCCTACGTCACATTCTACTTCTAAAGGCGCAATCAGAGCTGGGAAGAACCTTTTTGGGGGAGGGGGGGGGGGACTGGGTTGTGTTTTGATGGTAGCGACAACCTTCTTTTCGAGGTTATCGGTGCAGTGAGCTCTCCGGCCGTAACATTTACCTTCTAGGCGGGCCCAGCTAACCGTTACAGAGCGAGCCAAGATTCCAGCCCCGACGCAGTCGAATGTAGGTTGGGAGAGATTAGATAAACAGTTGCTACAAGACGTGTTACACGCGTGCCTTTCTGGGATATCTCTGGCGCGCCAGGAAAGCTGGGCGCAGAAACGTAACAGCGCGTTTTCTATACTGCAACCACATGTAGACGTTCTCACTCGCCTCGACTGTTAATGGGGCATTCTCTATTCAGTTTCACAGTAAACGTAAGCTTAAGCTGCGGTTTGAAGCACTTGAAATCCTGGAAACTGCAGCGTCAGCACAAGGCTCGACTGAGAGCAACGAATGCGCTCAACCCTTGAGATGCGAGGACTCGTTTATTCAAGCGTGCACTCGGGTACAGAAGCAGTCAAAGGTGGCGCCATCTCTCGATTACAGGAGCACACAACTATAAGGTCACCTAGCGCCGACCTTCGACGCTGCAGAAGCCTTTGACATATACAACCTTTATTAGAAATGGTTTGCTTAAGCTTCAAAAGGCACTGAAAGCATTGGAAACCGGCCAGACAATTGTGCTTCTCAGTATAAATCAAACTATCGAATATTTGGAGTTTAAATTATTGGCAGTACACAAATCCTCTTGGCCATCTAGGGTGATGTTTTTGACATTTACCACGCGTAAATCATGCTGTACATGGCCACCGACGACTATTACGCATTTCACTCAGCTGAAGAGACACCGTACAAACGTACTGGACACAGTCGTCCAAATCTAACGTATGCACCTCATTAGTATTCAGGAGTACATAGAAGCTAACGCCCAGAATTATATTCGGTAAACTGTTGAGCCTATAGAAACTATGGTGAGATGTAGGTGTCACACATGTCCCGTTTATTAGGGAGGCAATCGCCGGGCTAATTCCAAGAGCCGAAGTATCGGCCCCCCGAACCGCACCACGAAAGCGTTGACAATATAGAAGTGGTCCTTTTTGGTGCGCCAGCGGACGCCGGCTGTGGCCCAAAGAACAAGTCAGAGCCGAGAGTTGATAAACAAAACAAATATTATATTCTCAAAAATGGCAGATCAAAACACAATACACACGAATGCACACTCCACAGTAGTTACGTACAATACGTCACCAATCAGACAACGTACTACACAGTACAATCAGCCACACTCAAAACAACGGACACAGACAACAATACGCACTACAATGCAGTCGCATGCATTGAACAACCAAGACACTTAAGGACTAAAGAGATAGAAAACCTGTTCAGTCCAAAGTCCTTGGAACAAAAGTCTGAATGATACTCTTCCGAGAATCACTCACTCAAAGTCCAGCGTTGTTGTCGTTCCGTAGTTCTCGAAGTTTCTCTTCCAGGAAACCTCGCGTCCTCAAATGGCCACTCTCCAAGCTTCAAGCTTCTTCGCCGGAAATCCGTCGGCTTCCCACACGCAGCTGTTGCCCGCGTCTTCGCTCGATAGCGGTAAACCCACGCTCTTGCCTGTAGCTCGAGCCGTCACCCCTCAGGTGTAAATCCTCTTCATCTCCGGCCTCGTCCCTACGGACCAAAAACCTCGCCGACTACACGGCGGACTCTCTACGCACTCTGGCGCTCACTTCCGTCTCCTCCTGTTCTGTCACTACGGGCAGAACCTTCGCCGACTCCACGGCGGAATTCCTACGCGCTCCGGCGCTAACTTTCCGTCTTCTCCTGATTTCTCGTCTCGGCTGCTCGGTTAAATACCTTGCGCGCGACTTTCCAGATGTTTCTCGTCATTTCGTCGGCGCGATACGCAGCGAAGGCTGGGGAGAGGCACGAGACGGTTCGACTGCCCTCTCCGGAGGATGATTCACTCGGTCTGACCCCGCCTCCTTCGTTCTAGAAAAATCGCGGTCTTGCTGGGCCGCCGATGTGGGGTGAGGAGGATCGTCTGCGAAGCCGTGCTTCTGCGGGGAGAGCGCGCGCCCGGGAGCCCTGGATGTTTGCTTTCTTTTTTTTTTCTTTTTACCTCGCGGCGTTTCTGCCGCCCGTTGTCGCAAGGATTTGGCGGCGCGCTCTTTTTTTAGCGCTCGTTCTGTGACACTGCCCCTCACTTTAAGAATATTATCTCATAATATTCAAAGCCACACAAACGAGCGCGAACAGTCACCACACATTCTCACAGACTGTAACACAATCCGTCGCTCATGACACTTCCCATTCACAATATATCACTCAATACAATCGTACATTGTAGTTCAATTCCACAACACATGAAATATAGCCACAGGTACATGCCTACAACACTTCATCACACATTCTAAACAATACAAACGTACAAAGTTCTGTCTATCCAACAATTATACAACACTATACATCACACCATCGCACAGAACACTGACTCACTCGACATACACTTGAAACGCAGGATAACAAGAACGTTAACACAACATATGTCACTCAGCCCTGCCAAACGCATTCTGATTCGACCTCAGCACTTATCCTGAATACTTCGAACAGCGCTTGCGCCCCTTTTTGCGGTGCTCGCTCGATCTCTTCTTGTTTTTCCTTGTACCTTTTCGGCGAGCCTTTTCCAACGACGATATCTGAGGCGTCGTCTCAGCCATCGTTGTCTCTTCCGACACCGTTAACGCGTCATTACATTCGACGGGTCCTGTCTGTTTATTTACCCGCTTGATCATGCCTCTACATCTCGCCCGGCTGGCCGACTCCGTCTCCTTTACACTGTCGGTCGGTTTAGGTCGTGCCGACGTAAGTCCGGTTGCTCGGCCCGCGAACTTATTCGACACGATCGTCTTCTCCTTCGCTGTCTCTTGCGCCGCAGCTTAACCTTGTGCTCTAGTGAGATCCGTCACGGGATGCTCCTCCCTTGTATCTCGCGGCCGCTGTGTTGGCGAGGGCTCGATCTTCGGGTCTTCTCCCAAACATTCTGGATCACTTGGCCCTCGCGCCCCGTCGATGTTTCCGATGACAAGGTCATACAGGGGGGTCGTCATGCATAACGCAGTAACCTTCCCGCTGAAGTACGGGGTTTCAACCTCAATTTCTGCTTCGGGAAGCAGCCGGACCGTACGGTCAATTAGGCAAACCGGTTTCGTTCTGCCTGTCAACTCTCTTTCCCGTACCAAATTTTTCCTCACGATAACCGTGGAGCTACCGGTGTCTCTTAGAACCGTAATCTTCTTGCCTGCAATCTTTCCAGGAAGTGTTGGCATTCCCTTCGTAACACCGGTTGGCTGTTTTGACATTACAGCACCCACAATAGGAATTTTCTCCCCATTCTTCAACTCAACGAATCCATCAGTGACGGCCTTATTATCAGATTTCGGTGCTGCTTGCACACAGGATACCTGGTGAGTTTGACTCACTCCGTTCCGACATGCATCTGCTTTGTGCCCAGTCTGACCACACTTAAAACATTTTACTACCGTAGGGCTCGTAAAGATCGTTCGACAGTTTTTCGCGCGATGACCCACTCGGTTGCACAGAAAACATCGCGGAATGCTCTCTGGTGCACGCTTCTTTTCTTCGGGAGCCAATTTCTTCGAATCGTCGGGACACTCCTTCTTTACCTTGGCCAAATTAGTGCCACCTTGCGCTTCCAAAAATTGATCAGCTAATTCAAGCATTCCTTCAAATGACTCCGCCTTCCTCTCTTTCAAATACAGCGACAGGCTTGGGTGGCAACTAGTAAGGAATTGTTCTTTAATTAGCAGCTCTCTAAGCTCATCGTACTCCTGTGCTGTCCCTGAAAGTTCAATCCATCTGTCGAAATAGTGGCAAAGTCGGGCAGCATACTGCGTAGCTGTCTCACCATCAGCTGGCTTTCCTGTCCGAAATCTGTCCCGGAATCCTTCCACGGTAAATCTAAATCGCTTCAGCAAAGCAGCTTTCACCTTTGCATAGTTGGCTGCATCGGTCGGCGTCAGCCTGCCGTACACACTGAGCGCTTCACCACTCAAGCAAGTACTCAAAGCAGTTGCCCATTGATGTTCCGGCCAATTCTGGCTCTTCGCAATCGTCTCAAATCGGTGAAGGTACGCGTCAATGTCGTCCTTCCTTTCATCAAACGCTACGAGCAGCTTGCTTGGGTTCAAGCGGAAGCCGTGATCTTCCCGTTCGCTGCTTTCAACTCTAGCTTGGGCGGGAGTTTCACTTCGCTGTTGCAAACGGAGCCGCTCGAGTTCCATCTCGTGCTGCCGCTGCCCCTCCCTTTCCTCTCTTTCTTCTTTCAGCTGGCGCTCTTTTGCCTCTCTTTCTTCTCTCGCCCTTTCGGCTGCCAACATTTCTCGCTCCAGCTCCAACTTCAATTGCTGCTCTCCTTCTTCCTTCAGCTGTCGCTCTTTTGCCTCTCTTTCTTCTTTCAGCTGTCGCTCCTTTGCTTCTCTTTCTTCTCTCGCCCTTTCAGCGGCCAGCCTTTCTCTCTCCAACTCAGCTGCCTTTTCTTCCTTGGCCCTCTCTGCCGCCAACCTCTCTCTCTCCACCTCAGCTTCTTTTTCCGCTTTGGCTCTTTCGACCGCCAACCTCTCTTTTTCCAGCTCGGCTGCTTTTTCTTCTTTGGCTCTCTCTTTTTCTTCTTTTTCCTTCTGGGTGACCCACTTCCGTAGTTCGACGCCAGAAAGACCCATCTTCTCACCAAGCGCAACTAACTTTTCGAAATCCATTGTGTCTCACAACTCGCAAATAAAACCTTGCCGCGTGCAAAATGTATCTGCCTAAATCAGTCTATCGGAACACTCTCCTGCACTCGTTAACGAGAACACTGAACAACACACAAAATCGTTCCGATAGCACTATCAACAACTCGAGGCTCTTTCTCACTACTTTGGACACACTGTGCACCAAAAGGTCCTGGGTCGCGGACGCCAGATTAATTGTCACACATGTCCCGTTTATTAGGGAGGCAATCACCGGGCTAATTCCAAGAGCCGAAGTATCGGCCCCCCGAACCGCACCACGAAAGCGTTGACAATATAGAAGTGGTCCTTTTTGGTGCGCCAGCGGACGCCGGCTGTGGCCCAAAGAACAAGTCAGAGCCGAGAGTTGATAAACAAAACAAATATTATATTCTCAAAAATGGCAGATCAAAACACAATACACACGAATGCACACTCCACAGTAGTTACGTACAATACGTCACCAATCAGACAACGTACTACACAGTACAATCAGCCACACTCAAAACAACGGACACAGACAACAATACGCACTACAATGCGGTCGCATGCATTGAACAACCAAGACACTTAAGGACTAAAGAGATAGAAAACCTGTTCAGTCCAAAGTCCTTGGAACAAAAGTCTGAATGATACTCTTCCGAGAATCACTCACTCAAAGTCCAGCGTTGTTGTCGTTCCGTAGTTCTCGAAGTTTCTCTTCCAGGAAACCTCGCGTCCTCAAATGGCCACTCTCCAAGCTTCAAGCTTCTTCGCCGGAAATCCGTCGGCTTCCCACACGCAGCTGTTGCCCGCGTCTTCGCTCGATAGCGGTAAACCCACGCTCTTGCCTGTAGCTCGAGCCGTCACCCCTCAGGTGTAAATCCTCTTCATCTCCGGCCTCGTCCCTACGGACCAAAAACCTCGCCGACTACACGGCGGACTCTCTACGCACTCTGGCGCTCACTTCCGTCTCCTCCTGTTCTGTCACTACGGGCAGAACCTTCGCCGACTCCACGGCGGAATTCCTACGCGCTCCGGCGCTAACTTTCCGTCTTCTCCTGATTTCTCGTCTCGGCTGCTCGGTTAAATACCTTGCGCGCGACTTTCCAGATGTTTCTCGTCATTTCGTCGGCGCGATACGCAGCGAAGGCTGGGGAGAGGCACGAGACGGTTCGACTGCCCTCTCCGGAGGATGATTCACTCGGTCTGACCCCGCCTCCTTCGTTCTAGAAAAATCGCGGTCTTGCTGGGCCGCCGATGTGGGGTGAGGAGGATCGTCTGCGAAGCCGTGCTTCTGCGGGGAGAGCGCGCGCCCGGGAGCCCTGGATGTTTGCTTTCTTTTTTTTTCTTTTTACCTCGCGGCGTTTCTGCCGCCCGTTGTCGCAAGGATTTGGCGGCGCGCTCTTTTTTTAGCGCTCGTTCTGTGACAGTAGGGTCATTGAAGGATTCTGGTGGGATAATGGACGTTTACATCGTTAAGTACCCTAAACTTTCAGCTTATACCAGCTTGAATACCAATGAGGTGTTCACACTGGATGTGGTTTACTCTCAACACTATGCGACAAGACGTCAAAAACAGATGTCACACATAAAAAAACATGAAAATGTCTTTCTAATTTTTATTATTATAAGTGTAGTTAAACTGCCCCTGCACCATCTCTATCATTTCACCCTCCCCGCTCTGTGCCAAGTCTTGTGGTAAATCACGGCAAAAATAAAATCACCGACCGATCTCCACACAGCTGGTTAATAGGCAAAGCTAAAACTGCTCATCCCCGGTGGTTCACTTAAGTCTTCCTCAAATACTAGTTGTGTCTGATTAGGAATCTTAACTGGAGTTTCTCGCCCGTGTGTTCCCTTCTTTTTTTGGCAGACCAGTGGAGACTGGAGAGTAATGCGACTTAGCCAATTTCTGCAGAACATACACCCTAAGGTAACAATTTAAGTGAGCATAATTACACTACAGATAAGAAAACACAAGTAATGTCCCCTATTCGTCCCTTGGCTTAGCTTTCTGTTGTTTCAATCATCTGTGTATACGAGCCCCTCGAACGATTGGACGATTCTCCCTTTTAAAGACGATAGTATTTTTGGGGGACCTTCAACGCAAAAATTTTGGTCTGTCTGTCTGTCTGTTTGTCCACCCTTAACGGTACCCTAAACGGCACCAGACGTTACTCCAAACGGCCAACCCCATCCGCAGCGCCCACCAGTACAGTCCAAGGTTCAGCGTTCATACTTGTGTGATTGTCAATTAAAAAGCAATTATTGCGCACATCTGAGGCACTATCACAACACATTATTATTCTATATGTGGTTCTCTTACTAGAAAAGGCATACATAAGTAATTTTAAGGACCGTAGCGTTAATCACGTTGCGCTGAACATGCAAAAGGCAAGTGTTTCCAACGCTTTGCTAAGATGACATGGGGGTGGCACCTACCCGTCGCCTTGCGTTCTACACCTTATCACCTCCGAGACAGGCGGGCAGGGCACGCGCGCTTCGTTTTCAAAGATAACTGCCAGATAGCGCCCATGTCTCACGTCTGACATGACTTGATGCGCTCGTTCGCCTCCGCTGCACGCTCGAGGCACTCTTACGCAGCACATCCAGATTACCATTCGCCGATTTTCTTGCGCAGAACATCAAATAAACGTTTTGTTCACTCTCTCCAGACAGAAGACTATCGTCTTTTGACGACATTTGCAGTGTAACATGCACTTACGGGGCCGATGTTTTACTCGCTAAGAGTTTTAGCACTGATGTGACAGACGAGATTTAGATTCGCCGAGACATATAGAGCATCGCTGCTAAAGAAAATTATGTCTGAAACCATGGAGCAAAGATTTCAACGTGCCACACTCAAAATGCGCGTATCAAGTTTGTTGTGCACAGAATCCACTGAATTGGCTCTACCTATACTATATATATATATATATATATATATATATATATATATATATATATATATATATATATATATATATATATATATATATATAAAGAACCTACACCAATTAGAATGTTAGTGGCTACATTCCTTTCAGCTTCTGTTCCCTTTTAGGGGCGAAGCTCCTTACGCCGTGAATCGTACGTCCCTTGTATGTAGTAGTAGCCACATCTTACTTAGTCCTTAGAATATCCGCTGGATAGTGGTACGTATATATGATGAATATATGATGATGAAAAGATGCGAGATGGCGGTACTTGGAGTGTTCGCTAGATGGACGGACGAACGGAGGGATGGACGGACGGACGGACGGACGGACGGACGGACGGACGGACGGACGGACGGACGGACAGACAGACAGACAGACAGACAGACAGACAAACAGACAGACAGACAGACAGACAGACAGATGGAGGCTTCGCCCCACTCATCATTCACTCCATGAATATACTGTGATTTTTTTTCAGGCCTTGTCATACACAGAGAAAGATCGAAGTTACCTAAAGAAGGACGAGGAGTTGGACGTTGTTAGTTGCAATCGGATCCAGCCTCGGAAGATGCCCAGTAATAGTCCCGCCCGATCGCCTCCTTTCAGAATGCGCAGGCGTAATGCACATACTAGTATTCTAACGTCGAAAGCTGTCCACAATCATCGTCTTCAACATCATCATCATCTAATTTTTACGTGTTGTCGCATAGTGTTCAGAGTGGGTGGGAGCCATTCATTTAGGCCATTATCGTCATCAGTACAAAATAGCAAAGTGGATCAATGATGGCGGCGGGCCGGATCGCCCTTGCCGCAGCAGGCCACTGCGGCCTGCTTTGGGCACTGAGCGTACCGATGTTTGGTCCGGCCCCCGCCACGCCACAACGGCCGCCGGACCTCGCGGATTGCGGCGTGCCCTACCTCAAAACTCTGCCCACCAGGTGAGCAACCACGCGTGCCCATAGCGTGAACGACCCTTCTGACAGTTTCAACTGGTTTTCTAGGCAAGAGCTAGGTTTTGTTTTCTTTTTGCACTCGCGTTCACAGGAAGCGTATGAAACCGAGACCTCAGTTATCACCTATCGAGGCGACCAGCACAGGGCCTGCAGTCGTTTATATTACGTCATGATTGATGGCAAGCAGACACTGGCGGACACTATGCGATAATGACAGGCCAGAATAGCATTGTCTGTATCGTAGACAGTATCATGGACTGTTTCGTGATGATGTCTGATATGTGGCGTTTAACGTCCCAACACCACCACTGTTTCGTGATGACTTTGTCATATATCCTAGAGAGCGCAATAACAGAAATTCCTATCGCCGACACGTCGCGTATGACGTGACTTATATAATCGCACGTCACTGACGACTGTATTTAACGGCTGTTATGCTGGCAAAATACTTTGGTACGTTAGTGCCCCCCAATGACACTGCATGGTCAGCTAATGCTAGTGGGAAATGGCGATACTTATGCAACGCCAGGAGGGAGTTTTCCTTGAGTTTTAGTACAGTGTGTGGCAATAACGTCCATATGTTGGGTAGCTAGCGGCTGTGGGGCTCATGTACCATGTGACCTCAGAGCAACTTAAAGAACAAACACCAGATGGTTGAAATCTCGGAAGGCCTCCACTGAAGCATGCCTCGGATTGCCCCGCCGCGGTGGTCTAGTGACTAAGGTACTCGGATGCTGACCCGCAGGTTGCGGGATCGAATCCCGCCTGCGGCGGCTGCATTTCCGATGGAGGCGGAAATGTTGTAGGCCCGTGTGCCCAGACTTGGGTGCACGTTAAAAAACCCCAGGTGGTCAAAATTTCCGGAGCCCTCCACTACGGCGTCTCTCATAATCATATGGTGGTTTTGGCACGTTAAACCCCACATATCAATCAATCATGCCTCGGATTCATACAGCAGTTTTATCACGTAAAGCCCCACAGGGTGATAACATGAATATAAAAAAATTGGCCCCGTATTTGCATGCTACACTGAAAATGTCGTCGAAAGACGATAGTCTTGCGTCTGGAGAGAGTGAACAAAACATTTATCTGATGTTCTGCGCAAGAAACTCGGTGAATGGCATTCTGGAGGCTCTGCGTTAGAGTGCCTCGAGCGTGCAGCGGAGGCGACCGAGCGCATCAAGTCACGTCACACATGACACATGAGCGCTATCTGACAGTTATCATCGAAAACGAAGCGCGTGGCATGTGCGCCCATCTCTGAGGTAATTAGGTGTAGAACGCAAGGTGACGGGTAGGTGCCACCACCGTGTCATCTTAGCAAAGCGTAGCAAACACTTGCTTTTTCGTGCAAGCGTTGCATGGTCAGCGCAGCGGGTGTCACAGGTCCCGTTATTTATGGAGGCGATTGCCGGGCTAATCCAAATGGTCGAAGTATTGGCCCCCCGAACCGCACCACGAAAGCGTGGACAATTTAGAAGTGGGCCTATTTGGCGCGCCAGCGGACGCCGGCTGTGGCCCAAAGAACAAGTCAGGGCCGAGAGTTGATAAACAAAACAAAATTATATTCTCAGTTATGGCAGATCAAAACGATACACAAGTATGCACACTCGACAATAGTTGAATACAAAATGTCACCAATCAAACAACGTACTACACAGTACAATCAGCCACACTCGAAACAACGGACAGAGACAACAATACGCACTACAATGCAGTCGCATGCATCGAACAACCAAGACACTTAAAGACTAAAGAGTTAGAAACGTTATTCAGTCCAAAGTCCTTGGAACAACAGTCTGGATGATACTCTTCCGAGAATCACTCACTCAAAGTCCAGCCTTGTTGTCGTTCCGCTGCCCCCGAAGTTTCTCTTCCAGGAAACCTCGCGTCTTCAATTGGCCGCTCTCCAGGCTCCAAACTTCTTCGCCGGAAACACGTCGGCTTCACACACGCAGCTGTGGCCACGCGTCTTCGCTCGATAGCGGTAGACACACATTCCTGCCTGTAGCTCGAGTCTTCACCCCTCAGGTGGAAATCCTCTTCTTCTCCTTCTTTGCCACGGAAGACAAAAGGCTTCGCCCACAAGGCGGAACACCCTACGCACTCTGGCGCACACTTTCTTCTTCTCCTGCTTTGTCACTAAGGACAAAACCTTCACTGACAGACGCGGCGGAATAACCCCACGCACACTGGCGCTAACTTCCTTCTTCTCCTGATCTCCCATCTCGGCTGCTCAATTAAATACCTTCCGCGCGAGATTCCAGGAAGTTCGCATCATTTCGTCGGCGTGATACGCAGCGAAGGCTGGGGAAAGGGCGAGACGGTACGAGGGCCGTCCGCGAAAGATGATGCAACCCTGCATCACCACGCCCCTTTCCATCGAGAACTTTCTAGGGCTTGCTCTGCCGCCGATGCGAGCAGGTTTCGTCGGTGAACCTACGCTTCCGAGGGAGAGAGACGCACGCCCGGGGAGTCTTTGGATGTTTGTTTTCTTTTTTTATCGTTGACCTCGCGGCGTCACTCCGGCACTTTGTCGCGAGAATTTGGCGGCGGCCCTTTTCGAGCGCTCGTTTCGTGACAGCGGGATAAATGCAATACGGTCCTTCGAATTACTTATGCATGCCATTTCTAGTGAAAAGACACACGTAGAGAATATTAAAGTGTTGGTATAGTGCCTCAGATATGCGCAATAACTTTTTTTCAATTGACGATCGCAGAAGTAGGAACACTGAATCTTGAGCAATAAGTTGGTGGGCGCTGCAGATGGAGTCGGCCGTTTGAGTATCGTTTGACCACTTTGGTGCCGTTTAGGGTACCATTAATTGCGTACAAACAGACAATGGTAAAGACAGACAGAAAGACAGACCAAAATTTTTACGTCGATGGTCCCCAAGAAAGACTTTCGTCTTAAAAAAACAAATACACGCATTCTGTTTGTCCGTTAAGCTGACCCGCCTATAGCAATCGGCCGAAGATAGCGGCCCCCGCTGTCACAGAACGAGCGCTAAACAAGAGCACGCCGCCAATTCCTTGCGACAACGGGCGGCAGAAACGCCGCGAGGTAAAAAGAGAAAAAAAAAGAGAAAGCAAACATCCAGGGCTCCCGGGCGCGCGCTCTCCCCGCAGAAGCACGGCTTCGCAGACGATCCTCCTCACCCCACATCGGCGGCCCAGCAAGACCGCGATTTTTCGAGAACGAACGGGGCGGGGTCAGACCGAGCTGAGTCATCCGACGCGGAGGGCAGACAAACCGTCTCGCCTCTCCCCAGCCTTCGCTGCGTATCGCGCCGACGAAATGACGAGAAAGATCTGGAAAGTCGCGCGCAAGGTATTTAACCGAGCAGCCGAGACGAGAAATCAGGAGGAGACGGAAGTTAGCGCCGGAGCGCGTAGGAATTCCGCCGTGTAGTCGGCGAAGGTTCTGCCCGTAGTGACAGAACAGGAGGAGACGGAAGTGAGCGCCAGAGTGCGTAGAGAGTCCGCCGTGTAGTCGGCGAAGTTTGTGGTCCGTAGGGACGGCTCGAGCTACAGGCAAGAGTGTGTGTTTACCGCTATCGAGCGAAGACGCGTGGCAACCGCTGCGAGTGTGAAGCCGACGTGTTCCGGCGAAGAAGTTGAAGTTGGAAGAGTGGCCAATTGAAGACGGGAGGTTTCCTGGAAGAGACTTCGAGAGCTGCGGAACGACAACAACGCTGGACTTTGAGTGAGTGATTCTCGGAAGAGTATCATTCAGACTTTTGTTCCAAGGACTTTGGACTGAATAGGTTTTATATCTCTTTAGTCTTTAAGTGTCTTGGTTGTTCAATGCATGCGACTGCATTGTAGTGCGTATTGTTGTCTGTGTCCGTTGTTTCAAGTGTGGTTGATTGTACTGTGTAGTACATTGTCTGTTTGGTGACGTATTGTATGTAACTATTGTGGAGTGTGCATACGTGTGTATTGTTTTCGATCTGCCGTTAATGAGAATACAATTTTGTTTGTTTATCAACTCTCGGCTCTGACTTGTTCTTTGGACCACAGCCGGCGTCCGCTGGCGCACCAATAAGGACCACTTCTAAATTGTCCACGCTTTCGTGGTGCGGTTCGGGGGGCCGATACTTCGGCTCTTGGAATTAGCCCGGCGATCGCCTCCCTAATTAACGGGACAGGTGTGAGAATTAATCTGGCGTCCGCGATACAGGACCTTTTGGTGCACAGTGTGTCCAAAGTAGTGAGAAAGAGCCTCGAGTTGTTGATACTGCTATCGGAACGATTTTGTGTGTTGTTCAGCATTCTCGTTAACGAGTGCAGGAGAGTGTTCCGATAGACTGATTTAGGCAGATACTTTTTGCACGCGGCAAGGTTGTATTTGCGAGTTGCGAGACACAATGGATCTCGAAAAGCTAGTTGCTCTTGGTGAAAAGATGGGTCTTTCTGGCGCCGAACTACGGAAGTGGGTCACCCAGAAGGAAAAAGAAGAAAAAGAGAGAGCCAAAGAAGAAAAAGCAGCCGAGCTGGAAAAAGAGAGGTTGGCGGTCGAAAGAGCCAAAGCGGAAAAAGAAGCCGAGGTGGAGAGAGAGAGGTTGGCGGCAGAGAGGGCCAAGGAAGAAAAGGCAGCTGAGTTGGAGAGAGAAAGGCTGGCCGCTGAAAGGGCGAGAGAAGAAAGAGAAGCAAAGGAGCGACAGCTGAAAGAAGAAAGAGAGGCAAAAGAGCGACAGCTGAAGGAAGAAAGAGAGCAGCAATTGAAGTTGGAGCTGGAGAGAGAGAAGTTGGCAGCCGAAAGGGCGAGAGAAGAAGAGAAGCGAGGGAGCGCCAGCTGAAAGAAGAAAGAGAAGCGGAGATGGCTGAAAGGGAACGGCAGCGGCAGCACGAAATTGAACTCGAGCGGCTCCGTTTGCAACAGCGAAACGAAACTCCCGTCCAAGCTAGAGTTGAAAGCAGCGAACGGGAAGATCACGGCTTCCGCTTGAACCCAAGCAAGCTGCTCGTAGCGTTTGATGAAAGGAAGGACGACCTAGACGCGTACCTCCACAGATTTGAGACGATTGCGAGGAGCCAGAATTGGCCGGAACAGCAATGGGCAACTGCTTTGAGTACTTGCTTGAGTGGTGAAGCGCTCAGTGTGTACGGTAGGCTGACGCCGACCGATGCAGCCAACTATGCAAAGGTGAAAGCTGCTTTGCTGAAGCGATTTAGATTCACTGTGGAAGGATTCCGGGACAGATTTCGGACAGGAAAACCAGCTGATGGTGAGACGGCTACGCAGTATGCCGCCCGACTTTGCCATTATTTCGACAGATGGATTGAACTTTCAGGGACAGCACAGGAGTACGATGAGCTTAGAGAGCTGCTAATTAAAGAACAATTTCTTACTAGTTGCCACCCAAGCCTGTCGCTGTATTTGAAAGAGAGGAAGGCGGAGTCATTTGAAGGAATGCTTGAATTGGCTGATCAATTCTTGGAAGCGCAAGGTGGAACTAATTTGGCCAAGGTCAAGAAGGAGTGTCCCGATGATTCGAAGAAATTGGTTCCCGAAGAAAGGAAGCGTGCACCAGAGAGCATGCAGCGATGTTTTCTGTGCAACCGAGTAGGTCATCGCGCGAAAAATTGTCGAACGATCTTTACGAGCCCTACGGTTGTAAAATGTTTTAAGTGTGGTCAGACTGGGCACAAAGCAGATGCATGTCGGAACGGAGTGAGTCAAACTCACCAGGGATCCTGTGTGCAAGTGGCACCGAAATCCGATAATAATGCCGTCACCGACGGATTCGTAGAATTGAAAAATGGGGAGAAAATTCCTATTGTCGGTGCTGTAATGTCAAAACAGCCAACCGGTGTTACGAAGGGAATGCCAACGCTTCCTGGAAAGATTGCAGGCAAGAAGATTACGGTTCTAAGAGACACCGGTAGCTCCACGGTTATCGTGAGGAGAAATTTAGTACGGGAAAGAGAGTTGACAGGCAGAACGAAACCGGTTTGCCTAATTGACCGTACGGTCCGGATGCTTCCCGAAGCAGAAATTGAGGTTGAAACCCCGTACTTCAGCGGGAAGATTACTGCTTTATGCATGAAGACCCCCCTGTATGACCTTGTGATCGGAAACATCGACGGGGCGCGAGGGCCAAGTGATCCAGAATGTTTGGGAGAAGACCCGAAGATAGAGCCCTCGCCAACACAGCGGCCGCGAGATACAGTGGAGGAACATCCCGAGACGGGTCTCACTAGAGCCCAAGGTGAAGCTGCGGCGCAAGAGACAGCGAAGGAGAAGACGATCGTGTCGAATCAGTTCACGGGCCGAGCACCCGGACTTACGTCGGCACGACCTCAACCGACCGACAGTGTAAAGGAGACGGAGTTGGCCAGCCGGGAAAAATGTAGAGGCATTATCAAGCGGGTAAATAAACAGACAGGACCCGTCGAATGTAATGACGCATTAACGGTGTCGGAAGAGACAACGATGGCTGAGACGACGCCTCAGATATCGTCGTTGGAAAGGGCTCGCCGAAAAAGAACGTGGAAGCACAAGAAGAGATCGAGCGAGCACCGCAAAAAGGGGCGCAAGCGCTGTTCGAAGTACTCAAGATAGGTGCTGAGGTGGAATCAGAATGTGTTCGGCAGGGCTGAGTGACATATGTTGTGTTAATATTCTTGTTATCCTGTGTCTCAAGTGTATGTCGAGTGAGTCAGTGTTCTGTGCGATGGTGTGATGTATAGTGTTGTATAATTGTTGAATAGACAGAACTTTGTACGGTTGTATTGTTTAGAATGTGTGATGAAGTGTTGTAGGCATGTACCTGGGGCTATATTTCATGTGTTGTGGAATTGAACTACATTGTACGATTGTATTGAGTGATATATTGTGAATGTGAAGGGTCATGAGCGACGGATTGTGTTACAGTCTGTGAGAATGTGTGGTGACTGTTCGCGCTCGTCTGTGTGGTTTTTGAATATTATGAGATAATATTCTTAAAGTGGGGGGCAGTGTCACAGAACGAGCGCTAAACAAGAGCACGCCGCCAATTCCTTGCGACAACGGGCGGCAGAAACGCCGCGAGGTAAAAAGAGAAAAAAAAAGAGAAAGCAAACATCCAGGGCTCCCGGGCGCGCGCTCTCCCCGCAGAAGCACGGCTTCGCAGACGATCCTCCTCACCCCACATCGGCGGCCCAGCAAGACCGCGATTTTTCGAGAACGAACGGGGCGGGGTCAGACCGAGCTGAGTCATCCGACGCGGAGGGCAGACAAACCGTCTCGCCTCTCCCCAGCCTTCGCTGCGTATCGCGCCGACGAAATGACGAGAAAGATCTGGAAAGTCGCGCGCAAGGTATTTAACCGAGCAGCCGAGACGAGAAATCAGGAGGAGACGGAAGTTAGCGCCGGAGCGCGTAGGAATTCCGCCGTGTAGTCGGCGAAGGTTCTGCCCGTAGTGACAGAACAGGAGGAGACGGAAGTGAGCGCCAGAGTGCGTAGAGAGTCCGCCGTGTAGTCGGCGAAGTTTGTGGTCCGTAGGGACGGCTCGAGCTACAGGCAAGAGTGTGTGTTTACCGCTATCGAGCGAAGACCCGTGGCAACCGCTGCGAGTGTGAAGCCGACGTGTTCCGGCGAAGAAGTTGAAGTTGGAAGAGTGGCCAATTGAAGACGGGAGGTTTCCTGGAAGAGACTTCGAGAGCTGCGGAACGACAACAACGCTGGACTTTGAGTGAGTGATTCTCGGAAGAGTATCATTCAGACTTTTGTTCCAAGGACTTTGGACTGAATAGGTTTTATATCTCTTTAGTCTTTAAGTGTCTTGGTTGTTCAATGCATGCGACTGCATTGTAGTGCGTATTGTTGTCTGTGTCCGTTGTTTCAAGTGTGGTTGATTGTACTGTGTAGTACATTGTCTGTTTGGTGACGTATTGTATGTAACTATTGTGGAGTGTGCATACGTGTGTATTGTTTTCGATCTGCCGTTAATGAGAATACAATTTTGTTTGTTTATCAACTCTCGGCTCTGACTTGTTCTTTGGACCACAGCCGGCGTCCGCTGGCGCACCAATAAGGACCACTTCTAAATTGTCCACGCTTTCGTGGTGCGGTTCGGGGGGCCGATACTTCGGCTCTTGGAATTAGCCCGGCGATCGCCTCCCTAATTAACGGGACAGGTGTGACACCCGCTGAGCGATGAAAATGCTGGCCTACACTCAAGAGAAACTCGCTTGTCATTAACTCTTTGTGAAATCAAATGTACGCCAGTGGTTCTGGCGACATAACGATACCGAGGCACGAGATCCAGATGAAAAGAACGTTATCGATCCAGATGAAAACAGTGCCCACGGCAGTGTCCACGCTGTGTCCACGCCAGTGTCCGCAGCTTTGAGAAGCTGCACACACCACTGTAACACGACTGCATTGTGCTTCCTCAGAATTTGCAGTTAGGTTAATTTAATGAGAACGAAACTCGAAGGTTGTGGGTGCAGATCCCACCGACGGAGAGGGCGATTTTTCATCCACTCTAATTCCTTTCAATTTACGTCAAACTACTTGCACTACAATGAAAAAAAAAAACCTTGGTGGACGCTTGGTTTCGCCGGTCAAGAGTACAACGTGATAGCGTTATCGGACACCACTTGTACCGCCTGCTAAACTGCTAGCCTCGCGGCGGTTCTAGGTGAATGTTTCAACCGTGCCCTGAGAAAACGAACCACTGTGTGCCATAACATTAGCCGTTTCAAACTATCCTACAAGGCCTATACTGCAAGAGCAAATATTGTTAAGTGCCCACTAATCCATAATCTTTTGTCTTACGAATCAGCTAAGGGCCCGTTTCGCGTCAGTAAAGGAACACGCGAACCTACGCAGCTGTTCACTTTGTTGGTGCACTCGCACCTCATGATGATTAATATGTATGTGTAACGTTTTGTAATGAGGGGGTCTTTAACACACTCACTCATTGCGTAATTCACGCGTTTTGACGTCTGGCGTGAAGAACAGTACGACCAGACCTTCACATCATTTTTTTGCTCTTTTCCCAAACCAGATTCAAGTATAAGCACAGCACTTTGGTAGAAACCCTGCTTGCCACGCAGACAATCTTTGATACTCAAGCGAACCAAGATATGATTACATTATTTGCGTCTTTCTTGATTTTTAGGTCATGAACATGATGGTTTTTCGCTTGCAACCAACGACGCCGACAGCGGCACCGAAATTTTCGCAAAACGAGTGCTTTAACGATATGGCCTTAGAAAAGCTTGCCTCTGCTTAATTGACTGTCGGTAGTTATCTCTACCAATGCTACTAGCCATTCGAAGAATTCCTCGTCTGTCGGACTTCCAGCCACCTTGAGAGGTGTGTTTGCAATAATTATAAATTGACCGTTTAAACGTGATGTCACAAGCGACGACAAGAACCAATTACTAGCTGATACAAACAAGCTTTATTGCTTTCCCACAAATCTGCTTTACTAACAGGCCGACTAGGGCTGTTTACAGTTGCATGGATCGTTCACATACATAAAACTTGTCGCGTATCACACACACAGTTGAACTTCGGTTCGTCCTTCCGTGTTATTTATAACAGGCGTTACGACCAAAACTTTTTTAAGCTTGCTTGATACCACCACAGCCAATGTCGCACTTATGTCGGTACGATGCAGCTAACACTGCTGCTGAGTGTGTATTGTCATAATTATTATTATCACGGTGTGCTTTCATTTCTGCATTATAGATGCTTCAGCAAACGAAGTGTCACTTTGGCGTGGCCTTCACTGTAAATCTTGCCTGACCATCCTCTAAACCATACCATCCTCTAAAATCCTCTAAAATCTGGACCCGCCACGACGGTCTCGTGACTAAAGCAACAAAATTTTCGATGGAGACAAAATGCTTGACGCTCGTATGCCCAGATTTAGGTACACTTTAAAGAACCCCAGGTGGTCAAAAAATCCGGAGCCCTTCACTATGGCGTCTCTCATAGTTATATGTTGGCTTGGCACGTTAAACCCCAACAATTAATATTTTGTAATAAATCTGTTATATGGTACGCATAAACGTATGGAATGGCTCTACACATCATTTCACCTAAGCAAATTAGTAGTACGTTTTTGACATGCCAGTACTCTGAGTTCGTTTCCGAGGTTGTCGCCGTAATGAAGGTGGCTGCAGTGGCATTGCTTTTCATCAAGAACCAAGTTTATGGGCTCAGGGATATCACGCCACGTAAAGTAGAGTTATATAACAGGCAACAAAAAATATACGCAAATCTAACCTAACATAATCCCCTCAACTGGCCGAGTAGCTTTGTATTTGCTTAATTGTCATTCATGGGGCAGTTACGCCTTCGTAATGACATTCATCAGCTTATCCGCTTTAACAGATTTCGGACAACGACATGCACTGTATATGGTCAGTGTACAATAAATGAATAAATTGAAAGAAAGAAAGAAGAAAATAGATAGATAGATAGATAGATAGATAGATAGATAGATAGATAGATAGATAGATAGATAGATAGATAGATAGATAGATAGATAGATAGATAGATAGATAGATAGATAGATAGATAGATAGATAGATAGATAGATAGATAGATAGATAGATAGATAGATAGATAGATAGATAGATAGATAGATAGATAGATAGATAGATAGATAGATAGATAGATAGATAGATAGATAGATAGATAGATAGATAGACAGACAGACAGATAGATAGATAGATAGATAGATATATAGATAGATAGATAGATAGATAGATAGATAGATAGATAGATAGATAGATAGATAGATAGATAGATAGATAGATAGATAGATAGATAGATAGATAGATAGATAGATAGATAGATAGAAAAAGAAAGAAAGAACCAAATGCGCATTTTCGCAAAATATATTCCTTACAGACGACAAGAAGGAATGCAAGAAAGGGAAATATTATGGCTCGATTCGCACAATTGCACGGCGTATCGGAACCCAACTTGTCTGACGCAAGCAAGGCGTCCGTAGTGCGATATAAGAGAGAAAGCTGTAGCTATGCAATATCGCAGAGCTTCGCGGCAGCGGCTTCGAACAACGCTGTTTCTGAGGTCGCCAGTCCTACGGTTTATCTCGTCTCACGACCTTTGCGCCACCGCGCTTGCTACACATGCACAAAGGTGTAACATACGCAACGCAAACTCGTGATGCACACTTAGCGCGCTCTTCGGAGAATTTCCGCAAGCTTTGCGCGTAATACAAGCAGCGCTGCCGAACAGAGCTTTCCCACCGCCGAGAAAAGCTCAACAAGAGGTGCAATGGCTTCGTATGTGTGGCAACAGGATACATTGTTACTGTTGAAGCACTCAACTTTGTGAGCAACGTTGAAACAATAGTTGATTGTTTCGCGGTACAAGTGAAACAATAAACTTTTTGCCTGACTGATCACAGTGAATAGATCGGCACTTAATACTCAGCTTCACGCCGTTATCTTTATCTCATCACTAGTTGCTGCGCGCAACATTACTGAGACAGCATATTCTATGTTGTCATAATGTTAGATAACATTTTTTTAACGTTCCTCTTGTTATAAACTCTAGCAATACATCACAAGTGAATGCCTTTCTGTACAAGCGCGTTATGGCAATATTACATGAAAACTTATTGCAAATCCATTCATGCACTAGTACATCCGGCTAGAAAATCTAAAAAGATGTCATCTTCACATGAAAAAAAGAAAGCACAGAATGCCTCTTCATCCGGCGATTTAAAAGTTTCAACTTTCAGCTACTGCGACCTATAGACAGTTATTCTGTAAGTTATAAGTGACGTGCATTAACAAATCAGTAAATTACATTCGCTGCAAAAGCTATGTTCTACATGCTTTTGTCGCCGGCTGTACATTCATCATTAAGACATTCGCCTCTGACATCAAGTTGCATAGATTACCGTGGTATAACTGAGCTTAATAAATCGATAGCTATAAGCGTTGCACTTTGAGAACGTAATCCATAACACGGGAACTGTGTTTCAGCCGTGTTGGGTTGACGCTGCCTCATTATCCCCGCCTTGCTCACAGGGACGAGCAGCTTCACAAGCTGCGCACCACGCTGGAGTTCGACATTCTGGTGCTGGGCGGAGGTGCCATCGCCTGTGGCGTGGCACTTGACGCAGCCACCAGGGGGCTTCGCGTGGCGCTGTGCGACGTCGAGGTACGTTCATCGTTTATCCAATGCCCCCTTTGAAGCCTTGAGTAAATTCAGAAATTATCGTTAACTTACTTGTTATGCACAAATTTGTGCACACTATTGTAAAATATGCACTGAATTTTCAACGAATAACCAAGTAACAAGGTGTCAATCGGAAAAAGGAACAGGCATCTTCAGCTGAACCTAGAATGATACGGGCATAGGCTGGGGACAGGAGCAGTGGATATCAAAAAAGAAAGAAAAAAAAAGCTTTTAGATTTTTCGAAAGCTATGCGGATAGTAATTCAGTTAACTTACATGAACATGTATACAATAAATTTTCTTCGGTTTACCTAAATTGTTTAAAAAACAGGATTAAACAAAAATACCGGAGAAGTTGACAATTATGAAAAGCAAGATGAATAGGCTAGACAGCAAAATAAACAATCTTACCAATATAATATAACAGAATAAGTGTGTACCAGAGTTCCACAGCTAAATTTCGCTAGTTGTGGGACGGTGTAGCTTAACCTAATTCCGTATTTTTAATTTGGTAACTTTCTTCTTGGCTTCAATATCCTTGACAGGGCGCCCACGCCCTACATGGTACAGACAAAAGAAGCAGACAGTGCAAGCACACTGCCACCCGTAAGACGGGATCTTAACGAAGCGAGGAACATATTGTCCTCGCTCACCGATCGCCCCCTGCAGCAGACGGCACAGTATATGGCACCCGAGGGAATCCCGAAATCCTCCAATAGCATTGGCGGCCATTAGGAAAATTGTTTCACTTCCGGCAATTGTTCTGCGCGCTCTGGCGTCAAACGTCGCGAACACATGCCAGTTGCCCGTTCATGGCGAGGCCTTGCAGTGGCACTAACACCGAACGACAGTTATACACAAACAAGCAGGCGAACTAACAAAACAAATTAAAGCCTAGTTTACACGTTTAAGTCAGAGTGAAACAAATGAGATGGCCCAAGCAGGGAGGCTAATCAGAAGACAGGGCTCAGGCTTGCTACCTTGAATGAGGACTGGAAGATACAGTAAAACGCTGCATTCTGGACTATAACACGGTCGACATGCTTGCTGGTAGAAAAACACTTTATTGTTAGTGCCGCGGCCGTTGTCCGCAATTTTGTCTGGAGAAGATTTAGCGGGAGAAAAGAAACAGAATGAATGGAATAAAACATAAAAAGATCAAAATAGGGCCGCGCTTAACGTGCTCCAAACTTGCTTAGCTGGTCGACAAATAGAATGACGAAATACACAGGAAGAACAGAGGTCGTCAAAGGCGTCTCTAAAAATCGTGTAGTTCTTTGTTAATACGCAACAACCCTCAACGATTATTATCAGTGGCAAAAGAAAGGCGGTGGGATGGGGTATAGGCGTGCGTAGAGCTCCCCTTCAGGAAGGTGCAGGGTAACTCCCTATTACCCCCCCCCCCCATATGTAACAAAAGAGAGCGCCCCCTCCCCCTTGCACAGGCCGATGTGATGCGGATTAGGTCAAGAGTTGTGACCGGTTGCGTGCGTAAAAGTCGTGATATATATATATTATGAAGTCTTGGTCTGGATTACCTTTTATTAGGCCCGAGGAACCGGCAGCCGACAGCTACGATGAATGAGCCAAGATGATGATGCTACGCGACAACGATGAGGATGCATGAGCCACACATGATAATGATGATAATGTACCGGTGAAGAGGATGCGTATACTAAATGCCCACATCAATTCCCCCTACGTGAAAGCGGCCAGCCTGGCCGCGGCAAGTCAAGGGGACAAAGAACGTCGCATGAAGGGCTTCATACGGGAGACATGGACGACCTCTGTAGTTCGATAACGGCGATCTGCTGGGGCTACAAGTGGCGTCACGCGATAATTCACTGGTGAAGTCTTTTCAAGAACGGTGTACGGCCCAATAAACCGAGGCTGAAATTTGTCGCACTGAAATTGTTCGCTGAATGACCGTATTGTAGGCAAAAGTGACGAATGGTAGAACAACGTCCCAGTTTTTGTGGTCTGGTTGAATATAGGCGGCGATCATGTCCGCAAGAGTGCGGTGGAATCGCTCAGTGAGGCCGTTAGTCTGGAGATGATAACTAGAGGCAGTCTTGTGAGTTGTGCCGGAGGTCTGAAGAAGTTCTTTCACTAGTTGTGAAAGAAAGGCCCTTCCACGGTCACTCAGCAACACACGTGGAGCACCATGACGCAGTATAATGGCTCGGAGGATGAAATCGGCAATCTCAGAAGCTGAACCTGTAGTAACGGATGCCGTCTCGGCGTAGCGCGTCAAATGGTCAATGGCTGTTACTATCCACCGGTTTCCAGCAGCACTGACTGGGAGGGGGCCATAAAGATCGACGCCTACAACTTCGAATGGTGTGGCTGGGCACGGAAGAGGCTGTAGTTTACCGGCGGGAGCAGATGTTGGTAGTTTTCTACATTGGCAGGTAGTGCAGGACCCGACGTACCGAGCTACACTAGTGGTAATGCCTGGCCAATAAAACCGACTTCGAAGGCGATCGTAGGTTTTATGGTAACCAAGGTGACCAGCAGTCGGATGGTCATGAAGTGCCCTGAGGACTTCGGACCGAAGCGATCGGGGTAGAACGGGAACCCAGCGGTGACCGTCAGGATGGTAAATTTTGCGGTACAGCACCGAGTTGTCCAGCTTAAATTGCGAGAGTTGGCGACAGAGCCTTGCATTAGGTGGACGGGAACTGCCAGTGAGGTAGTCTATAATACGTCGACAGTATGGGTCAGCCAACTGTCAAGAAGGAAAATCGTGCGGGTCGTCCGAAGGCAGCTGGTCCATAGAGGCGAGAGAGGAAACCGCCGTAGACGTGGACTTTGAGGGTGTGTTGTGCAAATTGATGGCGGAAACCCCGAGTGGAGTCGCTGGTAGTGGGCAGCGAGAAAGAGCATCGGCGTCACTATGCTTCCTGCCACACTTGTACACGATCTCAAAATCATATTCTTGGAGGCGTAGAATCCAGCGTCCGAGGCGTCCCGACAAGTTCTTGAGTGTCGAAAGCCAACATAAAGCATGGTGGTCGGTCACAATGGTGAAATGGCGGCCATGCAGATATGGACGAAATTTCTGTACTGACCAAACGATGGCGAGGCACTCCTGCTCGGTGATCGTGTAGTTCCTCTCGGCTGCGGAGAGGACGCGGCTGGCGTATGCAACGACTCGCTCTCGCGAAGAGTTGTCGTGTTGCAGGAGCACGGCTCCTAAACCGCGGCCGCTAGCGTCTGTGTGCAGGAAGGTCGGTGCATCGTCGTGAAAATGAGCAAGTACAGGGTTGTTCGTGAGGGCACTCTTCAACCTGTCGAAAGCCGATTCACATTCCTGAGACCACTGAAATGGCATACCGGAAGCAAGTAGCTTATGAAGTGGTGCGGCTATGGAGGCAAAGTTTTGTATGAATCGCCGAAAGTAAGAGGCGAGACCAAGGAAACTTCGCAAATCTTTTGGTTTGTCAGGGCGAGGGAAGCGAAGCACTGCAGCAGTTTTATCAGGGTCTGGGCGAATTCCGTTCTTGCTCACAATATGACCGAGTACCTTGATAGATCTGCTGGCGAAATGGCACTTTTTGGTGTTAATTTGAAGACCAGCGCCCGCAAGACAAGTCAGGACCTCGTCCAAGCGTTGCAGATGTTGACGAAACGTCGATGAAAAGACAACAATGTCATCGAGGTAACATAGGCAAGTCTTCTATTTCAGGCCACGCAGCACGGTGTCAATCATGCGCTCAAAAGTTGCGGGCGCATTGCATAGACCGAACGGCATAACACTGAATTCGTATAGGCCGTCCGGGGTTGCAAACGCAGTTTTTTCTTCATCATCTTCGTGCATGGGGATTTGCCAATAGCCGGAACGCAAGTCGAGGCTCGAAAAGTATTCAGCACCCTGTAAGGAATCTAGGGCGTCGTCGATGCGTGGCATGGGGTATACGTCCTTTCTAGTGATCTTATTGAGTGCTCGGTAATCGACACAAAATCGTACGGAACCGTCTTTTTTATGTACCAGAACGATGGGCGACGACCAAGGACTGGTTGAGGGTCGGATTATCTCCCGTTGGAGCATATCGTCTACGTTTTCTTCAATGATTTTCGTTCAGCTAGAGAGACGCGGTACGGACGGCGGTGCACAATGGATGTTCCGTCGGTCTGAATACGATGTGCTGTAGCAGTTGTCTGGCCCAGGGTGGATGAATGAACGTCAAAGGAGTTTGCATGCTTTTCCAACAAATCAAGCAGCTGCTGCTTCTGTGAGTCATTCAAGTCTTTGTTGATGGCTGCTGTAAAGGCCGAGGAAGCAGCATGATCTGCAGGATGGCCTTTAGAGGAGACAGGGGTAAGAGGCACAATGCACACAGGCTGCAGATCGGCAACGCAGGCGACAGTAGTGCCCCGTGGTAGTAAAATTTTATCTTGTGTGGTGTTGGTAGCAGCGAGGACAGTTGATCCATTATTGAAGCGAGCCACACCTGATGCGAGAGCTATGCCTTTATTAAGGCAACACGGTGACGGAGTGACCAAAATGTCACCAGAGTCGACGTCGTTGGTCAAAACTGTCACTAATTGATGTTCGTTTGGTGGTAACTCGATGTCTACTGCAGCGATGAGTCGAAGTGGCCTGTAGGTTTCGTCGTTGAGCAAGTGGTCCGTGTCAGTAAGATGGACGACACGTTGTGCACAGCAAATAGCCGCAGAAGCAGAGGAAAGAAAGTCCCAGCCTAAAATGAGTTCATGGGAGCACGGGGATAGCACAGCAAATTCTATATGATGAAGAATTTCGTCGATTAGTACACGGGCAGTACAGAGAGCGGAAGGGCGAATCATTGTTCCCTGAGCTGTAACCAGTGTCGATCCATCATAAGGCGTCGTGACTTTTCGAAGACGGGCACACAAATCAGCACGAATAACAGAAAACGCAGCCCCAGTGTCCACCAAAGCATCAACGTCCACTCCCTCAACTGTGACCGCAATCATATTGTAGGGGCGCGCTGGAGGAATTGGAGTCCTGTGTTGGAATGCAGTTTGTCCTCCAAAAACTGCATCGCTTAGTTTTCCGGACGCCGATCAGAAGTAAGGGAAGCAGGCTGAAGAGGAGAAGAAGAGCGCCGGTAAGGCGACGGTGTACGGCGTCGGGTTGATCGGTGACTACTGCGCAGTTCACCCGATGCTGGCGGAGATGGAGACCGACGCGGCGGTGACGAATAACGGCGACCCTGGTACAAGGCTCCTGCGGTATAGTCCCGTTCGCGTATGTCATACCCTCGGCGCTCGTCTTGCTGGCGCTTGCGGCAAAAGCGTGCAATGTGACCACGATAGCCGCAATAATAGCACGTAGGCCGAGTCGATCGATGAGGAGGGTAGTAGCTTGCGCTAACTGCACCAGGAGAGAGAGAAGTCAGAGGTACAGGTGATGGCTCACGCGGTGGTGATGAAAAGCTCGTGGAAAAGCTTGTGGGAGGTGCGGAAGCAACCGACGCGTACGTTCGTGGCGGGGACGTCGAGCTGACGGTGCCTGGTGGTGCGGCGGCGGTGTGCGGAAACGATGGTAGAGTACGAGAGACAATGGGCTGCAGGTTGGCCATGTGGGTCATGGACGTGAGCTCTTCCCTGATGACATCCCACAATGACGTTGAAGAGGACTGAACGGGACACACTGAAGGTAGTGTGAATCCCATTGATTCTAATTCTTCACGTATAATCGCCCTTATCGTGTCTCGCAGGTTCGGATCAGTCGTAATACGGGCCGCGTCACTGTCTGATTGTAGGCGCATAGACTCAAGTTCTTCGAGGCGCTGACAGGTTGTCGCAACGTCAGCAACGGTAGCCGGATTCTGGATTGCAAGGGCATTGAATGCGACGGGTGAAATCCCCTTAAGAAGCTGGCGCACCTTGTCTGATTCTGTCATTGGTGTGTCAACCCGGCGGCAAAGTGAAAGAGCATCCTCGATGTAGGATGTATACGACTCCCCGATGGGCTGTTTCCGAGTCGCGAAAGCTTTCTTTGCGAGAGCCGAACGAACAGCCGGTGTGCCAAAGACATGGCGAAGCTGATCTTTGAAGGCTGACCAGTCGGGGATGTCGATGAAGTGGTTGAGGAACCACGTCTTCGGGACACCCGTGAGGTAGAATGACACGTGAGCGAGTTTGTAGGCGTTATCCCACCGGTTAGCAGCGCCGACACGTTCGAAATCGTCCAGCCATTCTTCCACTATATATATATATATATATATATATATATATATATATATATATAACACAGTCATTTAACATATTGGGCAACCCTGCTAATAGTCCGCGCAAACTTAGAAAATACCGTAGTCTATTTCTACCGACAACTGGTTTGACAGCCATGAACATGGGGCCGTAATTAATCCGTTCCACTCCACAAACGGCCCGTCATGTCGGTGGCTAAGCCGGTGGCTCAAATCCACCATATTGTTATGAGAAACGCTTCAGAACATTCTGGATCAATCCTGACTGGCGAGTGTTCGGATTCCGTTCTTTAATAAAATGCAAATTGTTTCGGTATTGTGCCCCAGTGTCTCAATAATGATAGTAGATGGTTTTTCCGTGCAATAATAACAGCATGTCAAAAGCTATGACTTAGGAACAACAAATTGTGGGATAAGACCTAAATGGTATTAAGGTTTCCCTTGCATGTAAAAATTTGCCATCATATTTATCCCCATAGTAATGTGTTGACATATTCCCGTACCTAATTGTTGTTCGATTGTATTTCCGCCCCTCTGCTCTATAAAGTACAAATGTACCCTGAGGGTCTCACAAATAAATAAATAATAAATAAAAAGAGTCAAGTACTGATGCTCTAAAACGCTATGGAAGGAAGAGACAACAAAACAAATGTAACAGTTCATGTGCCCGTTGCTATTGTCATTCAAGTTGTCAAAGGGGACAAATCATTGCACATGACGCCATTGTATAACGCAGACCGGCACATAAACTAAGATTTGCCGCGTTTAGTTCCCATGCACTCACAGCACATTTCCACGTGGTGCCTCACAGGACACCACTTAGACATGTATAAGTGAATGTAGTGCATAAAATAAGAGCGTAAAGAAAACAAAAAAGGGCGGAGGGGGAAGAAGTGCCTTTATAGATCCTGAAAGCGAGCTTCAAATACAGCTTCTAGAACTTGTTGAAGAGGAGGCCAGGCCAGCTGGACTTACACGACCTTCCTTGTGCAGTACACGTTAACGCGACAAATCACGCGAGAAAGCGAATCTAGAAGTAAATACGCCAAGCCAACAGCGTGGAAGACCGTCGTCCAAACAGTGAAGTCTCTTTCTATGCTCGGAGCACACGCGACGCGACTTGAACGAAGACGGGAGACGCATATGGGCACAGACGAGTGCCTTTTGTGCACATACTTACACGAAACCCAACCCACCTCCCGTGTCATTGCGTTTCAAACACACGTTTGCTCGAGTAAACGCCACACCAAGTTTCGCTTCAAACCTTTCTTCCAGCACCCGCGTCGACGCCCGTTTCAATCGGGTCAACGCCGGGCGCACTACTTCGCATCCCATCAGGCTTCTCTTCGGGGAGATGGTTCATATTAGGAGCGAAGCTCCTTAAGGCGTGGGCTGTGCGTCCCCTGTATGTAGCCACCTCTCGTTCAGTTCTTGCAGTGTTCACTAGATGGCGGTACTTGTAGCTGACGGCATTAAGTATTACGCTAGCCACCGCCCGATCTAAAGGGTACAGCCATATCCATCCGTCCATCCGTCCATCCATCCATCCATCCTTCCATCCGTCCATCCGTCCGTCCATCCATCCATCCATCCATCCATTCATCCATCCATCCAAAAGGTGCAAGATGTTATAAACTAGACGGCGGTACGTGTAGTTGATTATGAAAGATGCGAGGTGTTATAAAATAGGAATGATGCCACATATGGCGCGTGTCATCGTTCGATATAGTGCGGCGACGTACGCTAGGGGGAGCGTTGCAATAAAATCGAGTGGGCAAAATCTACGGAGGATTCATGGTTTACCAGGTTTACCTCCGGAGCTTCGCCCACTCATCATCATTCACTTCGTGGATGTGGCGGCACTTTTTTTCTCCCGTCCCCTCCTTTTAGGAAACGGAACTACTGTAGGCATGTGTGCATAGATTTGGGTACACGTTAAAAAAAAAACCCAGGGGGTCGAAATTACCGGAGCCCTTCACTACGGCGTTTCCCACAATCATATGGTGGTTTTGGAACGTTAAACCCCACATATTATTCAATAAATAAATTATAATAAAAAGAGCTTTTAAAAACATATTCACATTGACATGCTGAAAAGACGAAAGACACATTCAGTTACGTTTTTTAAGGCACCTTCTTCCGAATTTTACGGAGCTCGAGTGCTGACACGAAAGTCCCGGGATCGAATTCCAGCAACGGTGACCACACTTCGACAGAGGCTAAATGATGGACGTTTGTGTGCTTACATTTAAAAGCGCGTAAAAGAATTCCTTGTGGTCGAAATTTGCGGAGCCCTCCACTACGGCATCCCTCATAGCCAAGCTGTGTTTTCGGACGCAAAGCTCCAACAAATATATACATTACCTCTACTCAGCACGTGCGGGTTGGCATAGGTGGGATTTTTTTTTTGGGGGGGGGGGGGGGTGTGAGGGCGGAAAGGGACCGATGTGTCACTCTCCGGATAAGCCAATAATTTATTTATTCATTTATTTATTTATTTATTTATTAAATGCGAAACATTTCTTAGCGAACTTCGGTGACTTTGAGCGGGCGTGCTTATCCGTCCGTCCGTCCGTCCGTCCGTCCGTCCGTCTATCTATCTATCTATCTATCTATCTATCTATCTATCTATCTATCTATCTATCTATCTATCTATCTATCTATCTATCTGCCTGTCTGTCTATCAATCTATCTATCTATCTATCTATCTATCTATCTATCTATCTATCTATCTATCTATCTATCTATCTATCTATCTATCTATCTATCTATCTATCTATCTATCTATCTAGCCGCCTACAACTTTTAGCTCTTCTGGCCATTTCGATGATGTAACCTATACCAATATTTATGGAATAACATGACTGTATGACGAGCATAACTGACTAGTCATAACATGAATATCATGACACTTATGTCATGAATGACATGATTTACATGTTATGGTCTTGCGGCTCTTGCGGTGGTTTCGTTCACATGACGTAGTGCAAAGCCGGTATGGTATGACAAGACTGCACGGCTAACATAAGTGATAAGTCCTAACGTGTAAATCATGACATCCATGTGCTGTAAGTCACGACTACACAGCTTCACATATATCAAATTTGGTATTACGTGACGGGAATGGAAGACAAAAGTATATGACTGGTGCAAACATGATAATCTTACCATGTGTCTCATGTAAAAACCTGACTACATGCTACGCTCATGATGCCATCGCGGACGTTTCACTAGCTTCAAACATACCGAATTTGGTATTACGTGGTGTGAATGGACGAATAACACGTCCAAACATGATAATCATGACACACGTGTCATGTAAAATATGACTCTATGCTACGCTCATAGCGCGCTCGCGACCGTATTACTGGCTTGGCATATACCAAACATGGCCTCATGTGACGTGAATAGATGACGAAGGTATATGACTGCTGCAAACATGATAAATGCTCATGATGCACTCGCAGCCGTTTCGCTAGCTTCAAATATATCAAATTTGGTATTACGTGACGTGAATGGAAATGGAAGACGAAGTACACATCCGAACATGATAATTATGATATGCGTGTCATGTATAGCATGACCACATGCTACGCTCATAGCGCGCTCACGGCCGTTTCGCCAGCTTCACATATACTAAATTGCTCCGCCGTGGTGGTCTGGTGACTAAGGTACTCGACTGCTGACCGCAGGTCACGGGATCGAATATCGGCTGCGGCGGCTGCATTTCCGATGGAGGCGGAAATGTTGTAGGCCCATGTGCTCAGATTTGGGTGCACGTTAAAGAACTCCAGGTGGTTGAAATTTCCGGAGCCCTCCACTACGGCGTCTCTCATAATCATACGGCGGTTTTGGGACGTTAAACCCCACATATCAATCAATCGCATATACTAAATTTGGTTTTACATTACTTGAATGGATGACAAACACAAATGCCAGGCGCAAACATGATAATCATGACATGGAAGTCTTGTGCGGCATAATTTACATGCCTACCGTGCTGGGGCTGGTATTGCAACCGTTAGTGGTGCCCTCGTTGCGCGACTATGAAGAACCTACTTGCACCTCATCCAGATGCCTGAGTTGCCTTAGCATTTCCACTTGTGTTTACTGTGTACTACATCCATGCGTTGTGGTGGTTTTAAAGTGACATATCAACCTTCCTCATTCGTGCTTCGCACATTACGAATTCCCACTGTGCGTGGGATCGGCCATTTTTTTATTATTTATTAAAGTACACGACAGGTTCCGATTCGAACATTATGTGAGAGGGGTGATACGTGGTATGTCAAATAGCGCAGATCGTGAGTTAGTGAATGCAGGAATAGGGAAGTTGTACAAAGTGAATACTAAATACAAATAGTTCAATACGCTGAGCATATTAGTAGTAATGAGGGTGAAGGTGGCAGACGAAATGCGCAATAAAAACACTTAACTCGACCATACAAGAGCTATCATCCTTTGCACTAGCCTAAAGTCGAGGCTAGGCAAAAAAAAAACACAAACATTACAAAAGCTATCGAAACTAATGTGTAGTTTTTTTTTTTGAACGTTTCAGGGTCACCTATAGTTACAGTTTTATCTGAAAGATTAACAAAGTTCTTGATTGGGCTGGCTGGTGCTGCATGGTAGACGAAGGAAGTACTTAACAGCGCAAACGACTCTTCTATCCCCTCCTGTCGTTAAGCACTTTTTCATCTATCTGGAAGATTGTTCCAATATTTTATGGCACGAGGTATAACGCCGATGAATTGAAAGCTTGTGTTCGGCCAAACAGGCGTTCTAAGCTTCGCTGATTGTGCAGGACGCCGAGATATACCGTGCGCACGGGTAAGCGGTAGTGTAGATGGGTGTTGGCTGCAGATTACCTTATGAAAGAGACTGACAAGTGTGATGCTCCTACGAGACTCCAACGATGGAAGAGATAGTTTCAATTTGATACCAGACACGCTTAATGCGGGCCTGTAATCACCTACGATGAAGCGAGCTGCACAATTTTTTGGTGAATCTGAGTGAATTAATCAGATATGCTTGGTGAGGATATATACCATAGGGACGATGCAAATTCCAGTTGTGGACAGACAAATAATCGATAAGTAGGTTAGTTTTCGAGTCGTTGACGAAGCATCCCGAAGATATCGCTTTAGACAACGAGGCCCTTGTGCCTATTTTACAGCAAAAGCTGTTATGAGATCACAATTCAGGTCACGCGCTGTTGTCCGCCGCCACCGCCGCTGGTGTCCGTAACCACGTCACGTGAAATTACGAAAAACCTAGCGCTATATAAAGACACAGTGGCACTCAAACCCGGGTCCGCTGGGTGCATGCCCAGTATTCTACCACTGAGCTACGCCGGTGCTTGGAACGTGTTGCCAAACTTGGCTTAGGCAGGCTTGGTGTCGGAAAAGCAATCGCGTTAATACGACTTATAAAGCGTTTTAAAACAGCGAAAAAACAACCAGTCGTCGCACAATGTGAATAGCGTATAACGAACGGGCCGTCCAATGCTCCAACCCATTATTACAAAAGCTTGTTTTTGTTCCCCTATTAGTGTGGCGCATACCCACTTCAGGCACAATTTCTCATCGTCGTCAGCCACTGCATGAACAATCGGCATGAAACTCCTCGCAATAGCTTAGCGGATACTACGCTTCTCCGAAGAATGACAAAAAATAACACAGCAAATGCCGGCCTACTACCCCCTAAAATGTATTATTAATGGCCTAGTGGGTATCAAGCAAGTGTGCTTGCAGTAGTTACCCAATGATAGTTTTTGAAAAGGCTCTGGAAGGTAGCTCTTCTATCTTTCGCGGTGGCTATATGCTGCGTCTTCCGCGCAGGCCTGGCGTTTTTTTTTTTTTTTTGATATGGTTGAACCAAGATTAGTCCTGATGTCACATGAAGACATGAATACCTAAGTGTATATTATATATATATACTATATATATTATCTATATATATATATATATATTATATATATATATATATATATATATATATATAGATATATATATATATATGTCTGGCTTACGGAACGATTGCTAAGCGAGTAATCAAATGCCGAGTTCGTACGTTTACGACTGAATGCAAGGCACTTGCATTTATCCGAGTTAAGGCCGGTCATTTGCGAAAATGAACACCACTTGCTGATTCTATCAAAATCTTGCTGGAAGGCAATGTGGTCAGTACTAGAGGACATCTCACGATAAACCACACAGTCATCCACGGATAGCATTATGTTGGATGCGATTCCGTTGGGGAGGTCATTATTCAACATTAAAAACAATAAAGAACCTAAAACACGTCCCTGTGGGACTCCAGATTTGGCGTCACTTAACAGGAAGGCATGCCCACGACTGTGAATTACTTGCGAGATTATAGGAAATTTCAAATCCACGATGTAGTTTAGCTATGAGGCGGGTATGGGCTACGCGATCAGAGGCCTTGGAAAAGTCAATGTATATACTAACAAAATATTCCGTTCAGGGTGAACAGGAACTGATCAGTATAGTCGCAATAACGTTGGCTGGTGCCGGACAAACGTTACATAGACCCGTTGCGCGATCGAGTAGCTTGGGCTGTCGATTCATCGAATTCCTAGTCGATGGTTGCGCCACGAGTTGCGCGTGTATGAGGCCTGGCCTCAAGCGCTGGTCGTAAAAGGCCGTAAAGGCACCGTTGATGCCCCTCTCCGGCCTGTCAGCGTTCTTCTTATAATAGCAGCCAATTTCCTCCCCGTGATCGGATCGACCTTGCGTCACGTTATCGCGAAAGAAAGCGAGCTGGTTTCTCCTCTTCCACGTGCTCAGCTCTGTCGGCGCTCGAGGTCAGATTGGTCGTGGTGAGAAGTTGGACACGACAGTCAGCTCGGATCGGGAGACAAGCGGGAATTAACGTCGTCCGGTTAGAGCTATAAAACTGTGGCTCATGGCCATATTGAAGAACGTAAGGTGCCCCGTTTCTACATGCATTTTTCTTGTGTCTCGTGTCACTGTATGCATTCACAACGTGTAAAATTGTAAGCGCATTCATGCACAGTAAACACACACACAAACGCGCGTTATATGCAGTTATACTTTTTCATTGCCATCGAACTCGTGTGCAGATGGCATATCACGAAGCCGCGTTTATATTCTTGTATTTTAATAGTTCATTATTCTTCTTCACAGAAATAAATTTCAAGTGTTACGCATTCCGAGACAAAAAGACTGCCTCCATGATCAATATCACCTATTTGACATGCCAGAAATCTGAGTTGCTTTCCGAGGTGGCCGCCGTTATGAAGGTGGCTGCACTGACATTGCTTTTCACGAAGGACCTAGTTCATAAGCTCAGGGATATCACCACACGTAGCTAGAGTTATACAATAGACAATGAACAACATATGCTAATCTAACCCAACATAATCTACTCAGCTGGCAGAGCCCCTTCGTATTGCTCTAAAGTCATTTGTATGCTAGTTAAAATATTCATCACCTTATGCATTTCAGTACAATTCTGAGAATTTGGCACGTACTGCGTATGATTAGTGTAGAAAAAAAAGAAAGAAAGAAAGAAAGAAAGAAAGAAAGAAAGAAGAAAGAAAGAAAGAAAGAAAGAAAGAAAGAAAGAAAGAAAGAAAGGAAAAAGAAAAGAAGAAAGGAGACAATTTTGTCATCAAACAAAACTTCCAGAAATAGGTCTCATGGTGTGGTCTCTGCATTCTTGCGTCTATCCTTTATTTGGATAGTCGTTACATAACAGAAATAACGTAAAAAATGAGCTCCGTAAGTAAGAAAAAAGAAAATAAAATCATGACAAAAAGTAGGAACAGCCCAACACAAGTTAAGGGCTGTTGCCATGTTATATATCCGTATGTATATTTCACATATATTACATTAAATACATAAGCGATTCTATTCGTTCGAACTAGGCCGGTTAAGTAGGACGAACATGACCATTACATACTGAAAGTAATCAGAAGAGAGGGAAAACACCAACTAGGGCGCGAAAAACGGTCAAGCCTTCTCACCGAATGCCATGCACCATCAGCAACATACGGACGTCGAAAGGGGCGATCATCGTTAATTTATTCCCGAGGGAACGTCTGGTTGCTGCCACTCGCGAGGCAAGAGTAGTGATTCCGAGAAAGCGGGCTTCCATTTCAGCATTGCGGTAATGAGGAAAAGCATTCCGACGTAATTGCGCATACACGATTCGGTCGATGCCTTCGTTACTCGCATAACCAGAGCGCCGTCTGATATAACCTAGACAAAATAATTGCGTTCACTGATATTCTCGACATCCTAAGTGTGTCCTTGTTTGCATTTGGGTAGATTGTCCACTGTATTCAACAAATTTTTAGGCTTGGTGAACGGTAATAATATTGATTGCTGAGGTATTACGTCTAAAAACGACATTATGAATACGAGGTGCACCGTAAAGGATAGCTCTGAGATTTTGACCAAACATGAATCTGAATCTTAAGCATACGGGCTCGTTCGGTGGTAAGCAATGGCACACTGAGCGCATAGGATATATGAAAATAGTTTTTCCATGAAATATTTTAGCGAATTCTGGCCAATAAACAAGGAAAGTAGGTCCACCACGGTGGATGAAGACTCCCGGCTGATGACTCGAAAGTCACGGGTTCGGCGCATTTCGACGGAGACGCAGTGCTGGAGGCACGTGCACAGTGATGTCAGTGCACATTATTAAAAAAAAAAACTCCAGATAGTGGAAAGTTCTGGAGCCTTCTACTGCGGCGTGCTTCATGATTATGTCACGGCTTCGTACGCAAAACTTGCTCATTATAAGAGCTATTCTTATTGTTACAAACAAGTCGAACAAATTTTTTTTGTTATAAGGATAGTGACTTCTGTGTGACTTCTATAAGGACTGTCTCGCTCTGTTTTCTACAACGTTAAAAAACATAAGCATCGCATAGATGTAGCGCGGACCAACGTCATGGAAGTTGAAATTATGTTCTCCTAGGCACTGTGAGGGCGATTCTACATTCAAAGGGTACAAAAAGAAACAACTTGCGTTGATCTGTGGTGATTCGCTTCCTCATTGTTTTAGCTCATCATATCTGTATTATTTGATGCCGCTACAGCGTAAAACAGTAAATAAAGATGACGCTTTACCTTTAACACGTATATATGTTTGCATTGAAACAACATGATGTGTACGGGCACGTAGCTTCCGCCCCGCCGGCTGTTTATACGTGTGTGTGTGCGTGTGCGTGCGCGTGCGTGCGTGCGTGCGTGTGTGTGTGTGTGTGTGTGTGTGTGTGTGTGTGTGTGTGTGTGTGTGTGTGTGTGTGTGCGCGCGCGCGCGTGTGTGTGTGTGTGTGTGTGTGTGCGTGCGCGCGTGTTCATTTGTCGATTAAGGCAAAAAGCTTCGTAGTATGGGGCTCACTGCTATGCTGCCTTTTTCGCTGTCCCTCTGTTTTCTAACAAGAGAACACATACAGACGATGGAACAATCTGCGCTGAAGGCATTGCGAATGCATAAATACGCAGGACTTCGGCGCCGGTGCCAGCACGCGTGGCAGCAAGCTCCTGCCAGCGACTGCACGTGGTTACAGTGAGCCGTTGGTGCCGTTCCACCTGAAGTTGTTCAAGGGCAACCATCAGGTAGGGGACGGATGGTGACCCGTACGAATATTTCGACGACCAAACAGCGCTGTTAATAAAAATAGCGTTTTCTAAAATGTGTTGGCTGTTCCTTAAAAAATGAGAACGACTTCATTTGGATAGTATTTATTACGCACATATACGTTTGGGAGGGACTCGAGGCCGCATACGAATAATTATGCAAATCGTACTGGTCCGTTTTCATAATGCGCAAGTGTGCTTCCCTGCGCTGCATATAACGGCGGCGCCCATCGTGCTTCAAGTGGAGACGAGGTTCCTTGTTGCGCGTGCTGGTACTTGTCTTTTGTGCGTGTTTATGCGATGAGAGATGAGCAAACGTTCTGGGCGTCATCGTGTAATCAGACTGCGCTGATTCCAGTGGCTGTTGCAGCCCTTCGTCTGGCTAACTGCATCGCCCCAAAGCTAGCCTTATGATTCCGAAACAAGGATCTATTAACTTTGTAAGCGGAAGAGCTTGACCATTCACCACAAGCGAAGGCTCCAAAGCATATCGTATTAGCGCAAGCGTCACCTGTAGGTGCATTTCCGCGCCCTAAACATAAAGAGCGCATGCAGCACCGGAATTTTCAGTTGCAGTTGGGAAGATCACGCGGCCTCAGGAAAACGTCACTTATGACGTCACTTGAAGAGCGGCTCATCGCTGTCTAGCTCTGTTCTGGCATTATGATCCTGGCAAAATGGAACTGCATAGCGGCATGATTTAGGTTGGAGGCCCCGGTGACATGGGCCAACCACTGATGGTGACAAAATAGCGATGCTTATGCAGCGCCAGGCAGAAGGTTTCCATTGAGTTCAAATTTTTTTTATGACGTAGTATGATGTCCATCGCGACCCTTCTGTTGTGGTCACGAGATTTCCACATGTGCGGAGACCCGAAGCGCCACTGTTCCGCTCTTTTATGGTCGAAAACACACAGCAGGTGGCCTCCCAGTTTTCTCGGTCTAGCACACTTCGAAACCTTTGTACCACTCATGGAAGTGAGCAGTATGGGCTTGCGTACAGCGGAGCATATATGCTTGTGCACATATGCGGAGAAACCTGAATTGCCGATGCTCGGCTCTTACAGGGTATCACACCACTGGCGGAGTCACTGTTTTCTTGGTCTAGCACATTGCCCCACCTCCTTTTCCCCTGCGCCCTGCGGGCGAGCACAAAGTTTACCGCATACAATTCATCAGTCGGACCTGACAAGCCTGTTATGGTAAAGCAGGTTTTTAACCTTAATGGCTTCGGAAGGACTTCGGAAGGAACGCTTTGTTCCAATAGCGGTCTACATCCCATCTTTACCCCCGCAAAACCAGGAACCAAAGGCAGCTAGGCAATTGTGAGAGGCAGGCCATCACTATACCTTATTTTTGGTTTGTTTTTTGTTTTTTTTGACCCATTGTGAAGTATGTCTTTTGAAATCGACGAACAAACGAAGGGGGGACGGGGGACGGAATTGATACACTGCCCCAGCCCCCACTAACTGAGAACACTTTATGTACCTATGGTAAACATTTTTAACCCTGGAACCGTGTGAATGGAATTTAACATGGCGGTTGTGATCGTGCCCGCATAATTATTCTAGTATAATAGTACAGCATATGTGGTATATATGCTGCCTTTCAGGCCATAGAAGAACGCATGGCTATCTACAACTCTGCGCCTCACCTGTGTCACTCGGTGCCTGTGGTGATGCCGCTCTACGATTGGCGCAAGGCCCTCTCGGTTTGGTTTTACTTCAAAACTCACTGGTACGTCTTCAGCAAACTGAGCCTCAACGAGACTTACTGGCTCAGCAGCGTCAAGGTAAGCGGCTTGTACACCAATGCCGTAATGTTCTTACTTTGTTCTTCGCTGCAGCGTACGCCCCACGTTGCTCGGGAAAGTGTGTCCTCTTTAGTGTGAAACATTTTCTTGTCAAGTATCTCACCGACCTATGCATATAGGCCGCCTACTATGTCTGTTCAACCATCCCGGCACTGCTGCAATGTCATTCAGTTTCATGCAGTAACTTTAGCCTATCCCGTCACTGCTCTCCTACTAGACCGCCGGCTCTAGGTTACTATTTCTTTGAACAACTAAATGTATTACTAAGAAAATTAATTTAACGAATTATATGTTTGAGGTTTCACGCCTCAAAATCGTAAATTCAGTCCACCTGGCGTTCTTCAACCTTCACCTGAATCTAAGTAAACGGTTCTCTTGCATTTAGTCTTCATCGAAATGAGGGCGAGCACAGCGCATCGGAGAGCCCTCCCGCGCCAGTTGTCACGTGATCATAGATGGCGGTTGCAAGCCTTCAGCTGGGCGGACTCCGCGTTTCAATATGACGGTGGCGAATACCGCTGTTTACAAACATGGAATAGGTCTACACTTGCGCGCTCACAGCTCCACTGTCCTCGTGGCGTGCAACTGTCTGCAGCGAGTGAAAAATCGGTGTATCAACCAGACGCAGGAGTTGCTGCCGCTTCTGCGCAAGGACAAGCTCGTAGGGTCCGTGGTTTTCCACGAAGCCACCATCGACGACATTCGCATGAATGTGGCACTGGCGCTGACTGCCGCACGTTATGGCGTTGTAATAGCGAACCACGTGGGATGCTACCGCTTTCTCAAGGACAAAGCCGGCCGCCTGCGCGGTGTCGTTCTGCACAATACGCTGACCGGCGAGAAGTGGCCCGTGCGCGCCAAGTGTGTGATCAACGCAACGGGACAAAGTGCCGACTTCCTCCGGCAGGTGGGAAGGGAGTTACCTCCTAAAGGTTCACACAATAGAGCGTATGAATGTTTTAAACGGTATATTAATTGCTGACCGAGTTCGAAGTGAGCATCTTGTCGTTCACAATGCCATGCGAGTGACATTTTCACATGCCACTCGGACGCGTTATTCGAACGTCGCAGGTGCACTCCCTGGCGGCAGCAAGTTATCTTTTGGTCTACTCTTGTTTCTTAAAATTCACGTTAGAATCACTTCTAATACTATTCCCTATACTTTCGTTGGCATCATTATCTGTAGATATCATTCATACTCTAACAAAGAAAACGAACCCTTGAATGTACATTTCTCTCTTACGTTCACAATAGGCCGAATGAAATCATCTCGAATAGAAGTTTTATCTAAGGCATTCGCAATTATTTGAGCAAATAACACTTAAATGCTTAGAAACTTCTTTAATTTCCGACTGGAGTGTAACGTCCCAAAACCACTATACAATTACTATAGAAACGCCGTATAGTCACGGGTTCCGGAAATATTGGCTACCTATAGGGACACCACAACCACTGGACCATGTGCTCGGCTGCCTTTGCTCCATTTATTCCTGCAAATACAGGTGCACAAAAATTTGTTCGCGAAAAATGCTCGTGAGTTTTGGAACCTCTATTCAGGGTAAATGTGAGAACTGATCTTATAATATGTATTTTTTCATTTATATTTGGCAGAATATGAAAAGGTAGGCTACGCTAGAGCCGGCTAGTGTAGCCTATCTTCGTTGGATCTATTGATGTGGTTTGAGACCGGAGGTCCTCTGTGAGCACTCTTGCAATGAATATCTGTAGGCACTGTTTTTATGTTTGACACGACATTCTACGTCTATGTCAGATTTAATGGCTACCCGCCGCGCTGACGTAGTGCTGCTCGGCTGCTAATTAGGAGGTGCCGGAATCCTATTCCGGTCGTGGTGGCCGCATTTTTGATGAAGGTGAGAATGCTTCAAGCCCGTGCGCACAGGCTTAGACAAACGTCGAAAACTCCTAGCTGGTCGAAAATTCCGTAGCCCTCCACTACGGCGTCCTTCGTAATTGTGTTGTTTTTGTTTGGAACGTTAAACCCCAGCAATTATGATTAGATTCAATGGCTCGAACACACACTGTTATTCTCTATTCCTTCTCCAGGCAGACAATCAGGCGTGCAACGCGATCGGAAACCCAGTGGTGAGCACGTACATGGTCCTTCCGTGGCACTTTGGCAACAAGACGACCGCCATCCTGACGACGAGTGACGACGAGACAAGGATCGCCATGCCTTACCAGGGCCAGTGCCTGGTCTCGGGCTCGCACAAGAAGCTCGACTTCACTTACACGGGGAAACCGACGCACGAGGCTGTCAGCAAGCTTCTGCGCGAATGGAACGAGCAGCTGGACATGCACACGGTGTCCGCGAGGCTGAACGAGGTGCGCGCACTATCTCTGTCACCGTGGCGCCCTTTGGTAAGCGATGTTTAAATGCTTTCTCCAAGCTATCGGAGTCGCGAGTAGGACGTGGAACGCCTTCATGGATCATGCCAGCAGCTTGTCAAATTACATGCTAAAGCCCACAGAAATAAAACAAAGAAAAGGTCTAGGCAGTTCCACGCCGTAAAAAGCGTGAGACAACGAAGCTGTTCTACATTTACTCGGTTCTTTCAAGTTTCATCGTCCGTTCGCCCAGTTACTTCCAAGAGACTTGTTGTTTTTTTTTTCTTAGTCAGATCTTCACTTCCAGTCCATGGCTTTGGTTAGCGTGTGTTACTACAGACTCCTCTTTCTGCTACATCTCTTCCTTCCACCTCCAGCCTACGTTCTGCCATTTCAAGAGCAACAGCTCCACTCTCTATCCGCAGTTTGAATCACCCGCTCTGCGTAAGTTTCATCATGTGATCTCTTTTGGCCTCTCCTCTCGCAAGGACTCCTTTCGGCCCAAGCCAAGTGACACTATCTAGCGTGACCACACCGACTGTGCCGATGGTACAGAGTCCGCATAAGCTGCTTCACTAACATTCAGCAAGGACGTTGGCGTCGACATGTAGGGACCATATTTGTAACGCACAAGCTTTAGCGTTCAGTGTGGGACGAGAGGAAGGCACTAAGGAAGGGTTAAAACTTAGGCCATATGAAAATAACTCATTCTGAAATGCCTATTTCGACATGACTCTGATGGTCGCATTCCACTAGAACAAACTTCATCACTTCCTGCAAATGCGGTAAAGTCGGCCTGGTGGCTCAAATGGTGCTATACCGACGTTGAATAAAGAACACTGCGTATCATCACTATATCCCCAACACACACACACACACAAAAGTGGGGAAGATTTCAGGTTTGTAACATTTTCTTTATCACTATAATTCGTGGACAAATGTTTATTGTGTTGTCGTTGAGCAAAAGCCTCACAATTTCAATACTGACTACGTGATTGGGACAGAAAACTGCCATACAAGAAACGTGAGACTGTGGTATTGAATTTGTATCTATAAACATACAAACACACACTCTACCTCTGGTCTGACACCTATATATGCTAAAATTATCCTTTTGAGAAGAAGACCGAATACACCCTTTTCCAATTGCTTATTGAATGTTTCTGTAATTTAAGGGCAGGCAGAGTGGCATGTTTGGCGATGCCGTCCAGGATGCTGTTGTTAGATCAAGAAGATTTCGACTGCAAACTCGGGGCCCGTATTCCAGAAAAAGAGGTTGTACGCAACAATACCTGAAAACGTTTTTCAGCTAACCCCGAGATTAGAGATACCACTTGCAAAAACATCTGAACATTTGCGAAAACAACTGAAGAGAGATAGTGTGAAGCCTTTGATTCTATCCCAGAATTTATGGTTGCTATTTGCTTAAACAAAAATATTTCCCGCTGACTGGGTCTTTGTATTAAATTATTCCTTGATTTCCATAGCCTATCCATACATCCTGGCTTCTTATTTTAAATTGGTATAGTAAAAACTATAATATTGTGACAATTGACTCAGTTTTCCGTCACTGCATAAACTACTTCGTATTCAGCCAATACCGAGAGTGGGTACATATCATTTTCAGCGGAGGCGGAAATGCTGTAGGCCCGTGTGCTCAGATTTGGGTGCACGTTAAAGAACCCCAGGTGGTCAAAACTTCCGGACCCTTTCACTACGGCGTCTCTCAGCATAATCATATAGTTTGGGACTTTAAACCCCACACATAATTTATCAATGAATCGTTACTGTATGGGAAAAAGAAAAATCACAGCATATCCACGGAGTGAATGATGACGAGTGGGGCGAAACGGCTGGCTGGCTGGCTGGCTGGCAACGAGCAGGAGCCACCGCGCCTAGTGAGATATGTTTACGCCTGACGCAGGACAAGGTTAGACTAACCCCCGTATTCTAGAACGTCCCTTGACTCAACGCTTCACCTTCACTTGAGAAAGCCGATGGTAGCGCCATCTCTAGGCAGGGCAAGTTACTGCATATCAGCGATAATCTGCTGTGATTCTTGAGTAGCGCAGCGTCATCTTCAGTCGAGCGGTGGCGCAGTGCTCAACTCTGTCAAGTGAATGCTGAAAATCGAGTCGAGGAGCGTTTGTGCATACGGGGGTAAGAAAAGCTTCGCCCCTAAAAGAAAAACAATAAAAACAGCCAGGCATGCGCACCGCACAGCGCAGTCACAACGAAAGCTGGAAGAGCTGCATTTATGGGTTTTTTTAAACAGCCTTCGGGCAAATACAACAAGCACACTAGCATGGTACCCACTACGTCATAAATCATAGTTTTTGTGTAGTTGGGAGGCATCCACTATGCCATTATGTGACACTCTTTGGAAAGGCGTGGTACCCGCTACACACTTGTAAGCCATAATGTGCACTTTGTTGATGCTGTAGCTGAAAATGAGGAATTATGCCGGAGGTTTTTGCATTGGGTTAGATCATTCAATGTACAAATCCATTGGGCTTTTATTGAACATTGGTGATTAAGCTAAAAGACGAAGACGATGAGCCTTAGCAGAGCATGCCGCGAGCCTTCAAGCTCGAGGCCACCAGGAGGAGAACATCATCATCATGATTATGACCACCACCACCACCCCTGCATATCCGGTGTAGTGCATACGCAGCGCGTGGTAGCTTTCGAAAACAACGTCCAGTTAACGCCTCCTTCAACTAAAGTCCAGTCGGCCGTGAAGGCATAAGTGTGTTGTCCTCTCGACGTTAGCGTGGAGCGTGTTGGACGGCATCGCAAGCCCAAGAGAAAGGTAACTCTGCGGTGTTGCAGCGAAGACTGCGAGGCGTTCATAAGCGTCGAGTTAAGGATATTGCTAAGCCTTGTCACCACTTTTACTTTCCTGCAAGTATATATTTGCCGCCCTTAAGGTGACGGTCACGAAGTGTGCGATCCGAATATGCAACCACTACGATGCCCTGTAGTAACCTCAAAGCGCCGCGAGGTTTGGGGAACAGACATTGGGGAGTTTATGATTAGAAACCCCATAAGCTTTAGGCCCCAAAGCTCTTTCCGTATGCACGCTTTGAGTCGAGCAGTAGCGAAGTGTTTCATTAAAGAATATATGGTCTGTGCCGCCTTGGGAATTCACCCAATTTTTGGTCACTTAAGTCTTGGCTGAGAGGCGTCTCTCCGGGTGCTGTCACGTTTGTCTCGCGCAAAGTTTTTGGGGCTGACTTTGGGGCTGCCGCCATATTAAAAAAAATATCGTCCACAAAACGAAGCCCAAACGTTGTTTGGGTTCATGCGCAGCGGTCTCAACGCTATTTCATTGATTTGAAAGCTGCCCATTATCTGCAGCTGAAGTTTTCATCCGAGCATGCTCTGGAAAGTATAGCTCAAACCGCCGCTGTTTTGGAAGCAAGCTATGTCGTTGCTTTGTTCAGCAGGTAGAAACACCACTGAGCGCGTTTATAGCGCAAACGCACCGCCCTGTGAATATGTTTAGCTATTTAGCTACTGCATTTCTACTCTGTGAGATGCTTATAACTTGTAAATGCATTACCTTTTATTACTGATGTTGCCGCATGATATGTAACACCTGTTTTCAAGAGAATCGGGTAACAGTGGCTTTCTGTAGGCTAATGCAGAATGTTCTAGCCACCGCATATATGACAGCCCGACATGCATGAACGCAGGTTCTGTCCACGTGGACTTCGGTTGTTTCGGTGCAAGAGAGCGCGACGGGCCGTGAGAAGCCGGTAGTCGAAGTGAGCCAGAGCGGCATGGTCTCTTGCACGGGTGGAGCCTGGACTTGGTACCGGCTCCTGGCCGAGCGCGTCGTCGACACGGCGTTGGCGAACTGCGAGGAGCTGCAGCCCTCTCTGCCGTGTTCCACCAAGACCATCAAGTTGGAAGGGGCCGCCAATTGGTCGCCAGCGCTGTACGTCAAGCTCCTGCAGAAGTACCGCCTCGAAGCGGACGTGGCCAAGCACCTGGTGGACTACTACGGCGACCAGGCGCAGCTACTGGCGCGCATGGCAGCGAATTCGCGCAAGAGCACACGCTCGGTCAATCCAGGAAACAGGCTGCTACCTCGACTGTCTTTCATTGAGGCCGAGGTATGCACGCGCGACGTATATGTATGACTCAATTTAAGTACGCTGTATACTGAAACCATAATTATAACGACGCAATGTATGCCATGTCTATGGTGCTACCAGGCGGTCCCCAGAATCACTTCCCCTTCACCCCCTACCCGAGAAAACTGTAAATCTGCCTTACTCGGCTGCTCGGCCTTGGAAGGTCAAAAAGCTCTCGTGGCCAGGGCAGGTGCCGCTGCGGAAGCCACAAGGGTCCTCGACTAGGGACACCTCCTAGGGTTTATACAGGGTCGTCCCTTAAGGCCGCCCCTGTCTATCACTTGTAAATAGTTTCAATAAATTTTCTTCACCACCATCGTTGCTGCCTGTGAGGTCCCTGCTTAAGTTCCAGTCTCCGCGGCAACAAGTTCGGATTACGAAAGAGGTCGTGTAACGCGCGTTGGGTGTACGTCGGAGAGCCTTATGCGGTTAAAATTAACCCAGAGCTTGATCCTGCTATGGCGCATCTGGTATAATGACTCCACAACGTTATAACGGCTACACCCAATACACCACTCAGTCACCCGATTACATTACCGAGGTATGGCTGCACGGTCCACAGACATATTGCCACGCGCACTGCTATTTTCGTTGAGCGCGACGCGTGACTGGTGTAACCACTGCCTTGAGCTCGCCGCAATGGCATGTCTAACATTCCGGTCTGTTTTATACTGTTCTGATAAGTCATGCATGCACAGCACGCTCCTCGTACAATACAGTTGATTCTAGAATTAACGTGGCCACCACCGATAGGGCTGGAATCTTCGATATAACCTGTATAAACGCTGACTCGCCTTCCCGCTGATCAGATTGCACCGACGGCCGACGACGGCGGTAGCTGCAATCAGTGTGCAGCGTTATTTGCTTATACTTTGACCTTTGGGTTTTCCGGGCACAACTTTCCCCAAATAAATAGTACCGTATGCCCGCGTCCCGCTGGAAGTTTCTTTATTGCAATGGCCACATAACGGCAGGGACCGCAACATGACTTTCACAGGTTCTCGAGCTTTGATCGAGGTATACATACGAAGCATCAACGAGGTAGACACATGAAGAGATTAATAAAAAATGTGTTTTGTTCCAAAGATAGGGGAGCCTACTTGAGATGATTTGCCCTATATATGGTTGTTAGTCTAACGGCCTACTCCTGGAACGAACAGGAAAACCTGACGGGGAGGTGCGCGCTTCTCAGGTGCGGCACGCTGTGCGCCAAGAGTACGCGTGCACGGCGGTTGATGTGCTTGCTCGGCGTTTGGGCGTGACGTACGCGGACGCCTACGCGGCGGAGTGCATGCTGCCGCGCGTCCTGGACATCATGGCGGCTGAGCTGGGCTGGACGCCGGCGGAGCGCGAGCGCCAGATGCAGCAGGCGACGCACTTCCTGGAAGAAGACATGGGTCTAGACCTGTGCCGACCACACAGACACGCGCCCGAGCTCCGGCTGGACCCCAACGAGTTTGCGCGACTCGTGCGCCTCTTCCAATACCTCGACCAGGCACAGGTCTTGTCATGTAATTCTACGTTGCTCCAAAGTGACGACATTCGACGTTGATCTACATTCACAGTGTCGGTGCCATGCCGGGAGGTCACAGGCTTGGTGCAGGAAACAATTATGTTTGCTTCGTATGCAGAGCATAGTACTTTTATAGCCGGCTGAGGAGTCGGCTGGATTGAAATGATAGTCTCTAGCTTAGAGTTTCCTAATGTACACTATAGAGGGAACTCTGGCGCTAGTGTCTATGGGAGCGGCGACGCACGGCGCTTCAGCGAGCATGGGAATGATGGGTATTACACAGATTTGTCTAATCTTCGTACTTCTGGCCCGCTTCTGGTTCCATGTGTGTTCGTGTGGCTTGGAGTTGTTTTTTCAAACCAAAATCAACAAATGTTCAGCGGTTGCGCTTCACCACCTTATTCTTTTAGGCTTACAATTTCTAATCAGGTCACGGAATTTTGAAAAAAAATCGTTTTTTTCTTCAAAGCGAAACCAGCAATAAATGACGCCGCAAGTACGATTCGTCACCCGCAAGTACGAAGACTAGGCAAATCTGTGTACTACCCATCATTTCCATGGTCGCTGACGATCGCAGCGCCAGAGTCACCTCTAGTTAATTTGAGAAGCTCTATGGTTTCTAGACGATTAGTGTGATCGGCGCGTCATTTCATTGTTCGTAGGAAACGCACAGAACACTGCAGGACCGGAGGGATGCTTTCCATAAGAAAAAGGCCTCTTTACTGCGATTTCGTCTAAGAGCACCTGTATCGGCTACTGTATGCAGCCATATCGTACAAAGCGGGTCTTGCCCCGCCGCAGTGGTCTAGTGGCTAAGGTACTCGGCTGCTGACCCGCAGGTCGCGGCATCAAATCCCGGCTGCGGCGGCTGCATTTCCGATGGAGGCGGAAATGTTGTAGGCCCGTGTGCTCAGATTTGGGTGCACGTTAAAGAACCCCAGGTGGTCAAAATTTCTGGAGCCCTCCACTACGGCGTCTCTCATAATCATGTGGTGGTTTTGGGACGTTAAACCCTACAAATCAATCAAAGCGGGTCTTCGCTCGTGTCACGCTCCGAATAATGAAAGGTGGAAGTATTCCTGTAATGGAGACCGTATAAGACTCACGAAACCATCCCCAGATAAGATGTAGATGCGGCATATATTACTGTGCAGAGTCGCCCACGAGGCAACTGCATGGAGGTTGTGAGCGTCTTTGCTATCACATTTGTCATCTAGTGTATCATGCTACATGGTCTAGCACAAACGTATAAAACCAAAGAAAGCATATATTGTACAAGAAAGAGATTGGGAATCGACTCGAAATGACCGCGGTTCAGGCCCCCGAAGTCATCACGATAGTAATTCATTATAGAGTTTTCGGTGTAAGCATGCATATATATATATATATATATATATATATATATATATATATATATATATATATATATATATATATATATATATATATATATATATATATATATATATATATATATATATATATATATAATATCAAGTGACGAATGCGCACTCTGGTTCTGCCCGATGATCGCCGCAGAATGGCGCGGTGTCACTGCGGCGCCTGCGACCGCACATCCTGAAGGAGCAGTTCCGGCACGAGTCGTGGCTTCGCGTTATGTCGCGCCGAATAGTGGACATCGCCATCGCCCCCGACTCTGAGGCCTACCTGCACAACGACTACTACGTGCCGCCGCTGTACAGGCCCTCGGTCGACAGTGGATCCACCAGGGGCACCGAGGCCTTTACTGAGAAGGTATCGCAATCAAGCGGCCCGCGAACCTTTTCTTTCGGGTCCGCGGCGAATTATTGAAACTCTTTGACCCATATTTTTTATTGACTTTGCAACTGTTTGTGTTACTGCAACACAGTGCCCGCATCATCTTCTCGCCTATCATGATTATTAAGCCTTTTTTAGGGTAAGCTAAACAAGTGTGACTAGTCTTGAATATTTTTTAGGCGCGAAGCTCCTCTCAGTCTAACGTTGTCATGCATCGCGTGCAACCGAGAGAAGAGACGAGAAGAAAAACAAGGCAGTATCTCCCGAAAAGCATAATAGACAGTGCTGTCTCATAGAAGTACATACTAACTGCAGTTGAGTGAGGATATTCTTGATGGCGCTGTACCGCTACTCTCCGATTGGCTGCTGCGCGCGCTTTGCCTGAGTGTGCGGAGAACGCCTCTCAGTCTCCTGGATTGGCGCCGTACCTGGCGGATCGTTGGTGGGGCATGGACGAAACAGAGCGGCGGACGCGTTGAAGACGCTTGCGCTCTGATCTCTTGGGTTGCGTCTCGTCGGTGTTACCCGCTCGCCGTCAGCACTCTCGAACGCGATCGGACGTATGGACGCATACACGGACGGATGGACACACGGACATACCGACGCTTCACCGCACTCATCATTCACTCCGTAGATACGCTGTGATTTTTTTTTCGTAAGGCACGTAATGAAGTCACCCTCTGTTGTAACATAACCGCGAATGAAAAGCTCTGTACATCAGGATCGGCGTGCAGACATTGGTCATATTGAAGATCGGTATCGATATGTTTCATGCAGGAGTACGGACCCATATATTCTGTTGTGACCGATGCCAGAGCTGGCGAGGAAGCGGCGCTCTTTAATCCTCAAACAAGTAGCTGACCGGCCGGCGGCCTATGCCATTCAGGTATTGTCGCTCCTAGCCGGAGGGTGAGACGTCGTGTCACCACGACACCGTAAGCCGTTCGAGAGAGGACAACAAATACAGCATATTCCTTGGAAGGGACCGCAGCGGCAGCCGCAAATCGCCCCGCCTATTAAGCAAACAGATCGGCGGACCCTTTGATGTATGCTGTCATGAGCTTGGGACCTCTCGTCCAGCGGCACACACACGACGAGGAAGAGCTCCGCTGGCGCCCCCTTAGCGTGAAGTGATCGCGCCTCAATATTGGACGTTCTAGGGGGCCGTGCATGCTCATCCCCCTCGCCAGTTGTGTGTGATCTGTGATTGGACAGTACCATCTGCACGTGTTCCCTGATCTAGGGATCTGGGGAGAACATACCCTTTATAATGAGCCACCCGGCTCATTCGAAAGAGCGCCATGTAGAGGAACACCAGATTCGAGAGCTCGCTATGTACGAAAGAGCTCGTCATGTATGAGAGCTCACCATGTATATAGTGTAAATAAACCCTCAAGTATCTCTTCCTCCTGCCTCGACAACTTCATCCCGGACCTCCGGTGCCTGCGAACCCCGCTCGTAACAATTCGGACAGCTTACATCAGTTGGCATCAGCTGATATACAGATTGATTGATTGATATGTGGGGTTTAACGTCCCAAAACCACTATATGATTATGAGAGACGCCGTAGTGGAGGGCTCCGGAAATTTAGACCACCTGGGGCTCTTTAACGTGCACCCAAATCTGAGCACATGGGCCTACAACATTTCCGCCTCCATCGGAAATGCAGCCGCCGCAGCCGGGATTCGAACCCGCGCCCTGCGGGTCAGCAGCCGAGTACCTTAGTCACTAGACCACCGCGGCGGGGCATATACAGTGCATAACCTGACATACGTCAGTGGTCTCAAGTCAACATTTGGCCGGCATGTATTGTTACAACGCCGTCAGAAAAACTAGAGCGCAGCAACTCTTAATATCACTTTCAATTTTTTTTCGGTTTGAGCTGCCATTTAATTAACAAGTCGATAAATTTGACTCTAGAGTAGCTCGTTCGCTGTACGTAGGATAAGTAGTGCATCCTTCTGCCTCCCAATTCGTAAGGCACGTAATGCAGTATATATATATATATATATATATATATATATATATATATATATATATATATATATATATATATATATATATATATATATATATATATATATATATATATATATATATATATGTGTGTGTGTGTGTGTGTGTGTGTGTGTGTGTGTGTGTGTGTATGTATGTGTGTGTGTGTGTGTGTGTGTGTGTGTGTTTTCATGCGGTCGGATAGATATTACCAGCAGAATTTTCTGGAGAAGCACGTGTGTCGTACTCTGGCTAGGTTTCTGCTCGCGGAACAAACGCGGATAGCGGTAGTATATGCGTATCGATTTTGACTACAGGGCTGTACATATCGAGAGTTAACCCTCGCGCGCGTCTGCTGCCCCAGGTGGAGGCACTGTCTAAGGCGCTGCAGCTGAACCAACAAACGCTGTCCGAGATCCTGGACGAAATGGAGAGCGCGACGAGCGGCAGCATGGAGCTGGGCGACTTCCTGCTCTTCATGAACAACCTCAAGGTGTGCCTGCACGCCCAGCTCAGGGCCTCCAAGAAGGACCCGAACATCCCCGAGCTCGTAGAGCTGCGCGGCAGCGATGTCTACACGTCGCTGCCCAACGCTCCGAAAGTCTACACCATGTAGGGAAGACGGTCGCGCCCCACTCGTGCGGTTCGTACGGGTACGGCGATGGCGCCACCAGCGGTACCGCGGCGCAACTCGGTCGCCGCATTTGTCGCCGCATGGTCGCCGCATTTGTCGCCGCATGCCGCATTTGTCGCCGCATGGTCGCCGCGCGTGCAGACGACGCGTCCACACTGCATCACCGAGAGGCTGCGACACGTGCGCTTTAAAATCTTTTTGTTTGGCTTATTTTTACGATAAACATTTTTTCGGAATTTGTACACCTGCAATGTTTCTTTTGTAGCTGCGCTCGTTCACTTAACCAGCGTTGTAATCTGTCGAATTTCAATGAAAAATCAAGTGAACAAGCGAAAAGATAGAGTTCGTAATGAAATAATTGGATGCGCAAACCAACGGGACACAAGAGAAGAGACAAACAAGCGCAGACTGAAGCTCAGTTTATTCAGAGAAGAAACTATATACCAGAAAGATGAGAAAGGGAAAAAAACTGGGGAGAAGGTTCCACCATGATCAGGTGTCGTCCAGAAACGAGATTTCACAATCTAACAGTGATATAGATGGCGGACTAACACAACTACCACTATTCTTTTTTAATAAAAAAGGCTTCCGCAAATGTCCTGATGGCTGTACAAGACAAATGTGCGCGAAAATACAGGTACGCAGCCACACTTTTTGCGATGGGCGGACAAATGTAAACCCGGGGCTGATTTCAGCGCATTGTAGTGTTCTCGCAGGCGAACATTCAAGCAGCGCCCAGTCTGCCCAATGTATAACCTGCCGCAAGACAGTGGAATACAATAAACGACATTAAATCGACAATTAGTGAAAGAATTGACATGCTTGACACTTCAACCTTTCTTCACAAGACCTGCCTTCATTTCGCTTTGTAATTAAATTCTAGAACACATTTGCTGAAAAAAAATTCAACCTCGACGTTGTGTTTTCCGCAAGTGGAAAACTACAGCAAATTTGTTCAAGCGTTCACGAACAGTAAAGCATGATAATTATAGGCATGATATAGATTTGCCTAGTCTTCGTATTTTACGTTTGTTCTTTCTTCGCGTTGCTTGAAGATGCTTTGTCAAGAAAAAGAAATCAGCAAATGTTCGGAAGTTACGCTTCACCACCTTAATTTTAAGCTTACCACTTCAAATCAGGTCACAAAGGGAAAGATACTTTGTTCTTTCTTTCGAAACAAAACTAAAACACAGCAATGAACGAAGCCACAAGTGTGATTCGCCAACCGCAAGCACGAAGAGTATAAGCAAATCCATGTCATATATATAATTCCGATGGTCGCGGAGCAACCGCAGCGCCAGTGTTTCGTCTAGTTAATTTTAGAAAACTATGAAGTGCGGAACCATTCCCTACAAAGGGAATCGGTCGCGACCTCATTAACTATGACACCTCGTGGAGAAATACCTGACCCTATTAACGTCAACAACTCAAGGTCGCTTACTGACGGCATTTTGATCAACGCAACACTTAAAATTGCCTCCTGTGTGCACTAGTTGAGTCCACATGTGACAACCGGTACCGGTACGCTATTACACCTCGTCTACATGGACATTACCAAGACGCCATTATGGTGGACACGTCGACGTTTCTTTTCCGTTAACTTTTGCTATTCTTTTTTTTTTTTCCTGCTTCGGAACGATAATTATCCTCCAGGAGGAGCGGCCTCCATCGCAGCCGCGCTGTAATTTAGCACGTCGACTTTCCCCTTTCCGTTATAGGCGCTGAAGGCAATGGAAAAATTTCACGACTGGTTATGCTTGCCGCTACAAGGAATCGCGGTTTTTCGGAAATTACACATTGATAAAGATGGCTTATTGTTCGTGAACGTATGGAAGAAAGAAATACTACATGCGCGTAAACAAATTGGTTGACAACTCAATCATTCGAATGGGACTTAATGGTGGCAATGGCCCGTTACAACAGGGGATACCGAATATTATCCAAAACTTTCCATGATTAACTATAATTCATTCCTAATCAGAATATTAGCCTTGATAGGAACGCCGCACAAGATGACGAAAAAACAAGTGCTCAGTCGAATTTCAACAAAACGAGAGGTTTTGTACCGGTAACGTTAAAAGAAGGTTTTGCTGAAAGGTAGTCCGGTGTCGTTTCTGCCAGAAGCTGACCAGTGCTCGTATAGCGTGAGAGTAAGTATACGATATTTGAATACCGTCCAAAATATTCGTTACACAAAGGCAGTACCACCACTCACGCTGCAAGGCACCCATAGACTTTACTATAAATGGACTGGCGGAGATTCTAGCGCTAGCTTCTGTGGGAGCTGCAACGCACGTCGCTTCAGCCGGCATGGGAACCATTTTACACGGATTTGTCCAATCTTCGTTATTTAGTCGCCGTTTGGCTCAACGTGGCGTGAATCCGCTTTGCCGCTAGCCGAAGTTCAGTATAGGCTCAGTGTATCGTTACGCTGCATCACTTTATAGGCTCACTAATTGAAATCGGCTCACAAAGTTCACAACGGTCCTTTATTTTATCCGAAACAAAACCCAAACACAACAATAAATAAACCCACAAGAGCGTTCCAAACCCACAAGCATGAAGACTGCACTCATTTGTGTACTACCCATCATTCCCATGGTGGCTGAACGATCGCAGCACCAGCGTCCCCTATGAAGGCACCTACTCTTGTAAAACGAAATAGCTCGCAATCTACTCCAGTTTTTTTTTTTTTTTAATGCTTCGAACTTTCAATGTTCAATTATATCAGCTGCAAAGAAATGTATGACCTCTCAGACCAGCTTGTTACGTAATTATTGTACTAGCAGTCTACTTCGTCGCTGATACGCTTCATTGTACTATCGCTGTTGTTGCCGCTCTCTCATTGTCACTGGTGAAAGTCTTGTTCCTTCACAACTACACTCTATTCGATATACATAAACTCTTCTTTTTCATTGCACCCAGAGCGGCGAGCCTTGATCTCTGCGAGGGCTGCACAGCATGCGTCGCTTCCTTACTATGTTCATACACATCCCCTACGTCACTGTCCCTACTATTGCGCGTATAAGAACCAAATATTTCCGATTCCGCCGTATTTCTCTCTGTTGTACGCCCCCTTCGTAGCAGCAAGGTGTGGCATAAAGCGCGCGAATCTGATTCTCGTAAGTGAAATGCTGCGCCTGGAATCTTACTGCCCCTCCCTTACTTAAGCGACGCTCCACGTGTACGCGTAAAGGCTCTCGAGGAATTGATTGCGACGCACGGCCACCCGACGATGTAACGGCCGCCTATCGGACGTACGAGAAAAAACGACCGTCGTGCAGCGCGAGTGGCGCCTGGCTGAGGACTGTGGACTTGCGTTATTGAAAAACCTCCCGACACAACTTCACCGAAAGAAGGCACGCACCACATGACGGCATGCCTAATCGCTTTGAGACGTACCGCTTGTTTGAAAACACTAGCACGCGGCGCGTGCCAGCGCGTACACTTTGGAGGTCGCCTCTCGCCGTTATCGCGGCATCGCCCGGAGGCGCGTGACCGTAATCGCAGCCCCCCCCCCCCCCCCTTTCATCTTGCAACGTCAACAAAAACCCGCACAGAGCCTCGGTGTGCGCGCGCCAGCTATCACAGGTCTGAGACCGAACGCGAAACGCCATCGTAAAACGAATGGATTGCAAGCGGCATACTATGCTGGCGCCAGAATGTCGCGCCGAAGTACGCGTGCGTCGTTTCACTGTCTCGCCGCAAGGAGCGCGGCGCATCTCTCCTTCTTTCTCTCTTTTTATGACGTTGTTAGCGTGGCAGCCAATGGCGGCCGCGTGCCAGAACGGCGCCTCAACCATCTGCCGCGCGAAGCCGGATGCGGCGCAGTTTGCGTCCGAGCACGTGACCCTACGCTTCGAGAGGGAAGTCATCCGCGCGCGCCTCCACACACCCCTCATTCATTCTCGGACCGTTGCTCAGTTCACTCGTGCTGCCGACTCGTGCGTACACCTTTCAATAACCATGGCCTTCATGATGCCCGTTGTGAAGAATGACTACATGATCTACCAGCAGAACGGCGGTAGCTCCAAGTCCCGGCGCAGTTCATCGTGCAGTATGAGCAGCCGTGCTTCCCGTGGTGCCGCATCGGGCCAGACCAGTCTATCCTGCTCGCCGGGCAGCGACGTCGAGGAGCGGTTACGTGCCGTTGAGTCTGAGCGGGGCACCCGCAGGACTTCGCGTATCATGGACGTGCCCGTGGCACCGAGATCGGCCTCGCAGTCTTCCCTTTACAAGAAGTTCCACAGCAGGGTCGTGGACAAACTGAGGAAGACCCTGCGTTCTAAAGACGACTCCGTCGTCAGCACCGAGGACACGTCTGTTGTGCAGAAGAACAGCCTGGCGTCCTCGTGATGTTGGCTTTTCCCATCCTAGCCGTTCCACTGCACCCATAGACTTGTGACTGTACCGCGGCGCCCGTTAGCACCTTTCGTTACGCGCGAACATTCTTTTTCGTGGGACCACCGCCTGGTGCTCTCGCGCGGCACCGCGTTCCTTCGGTTCATAAGCCGCTGTGTACATATGTAGAGAGCTTTGGATTTCACGTGCCCTGCGGCGCAGGTAAGGGAGCATGCCAAGCAAGAGGCCACTGTGATGTATGCTCGCCCGTGGCTCTAACCCAACGGTGCTTGCCTGCTGTCAAACATCTCTGTCTGCGCTGCATTCGTCCGGCCGGCCCAACGCGATCCGAAACACCGCCGCGCCAATGGTGCTGCTCATTCCGCGGGCCTTCAGTTATCATTATATAACGAACGCCGAAAATGCAATTGTGTGTATATACCGTATCATGTATGTGCCGTAATCGCGAACTATCTGACATTTGTGCTGCCGATCAACTGCACGAAGAACGCAAGAGAAGTTTCAATAAACGGCGCGGTAGATCCTCAGCCCCGTTTCAGGGCGAGTCTACCGGCCTTACCGAGAACACTGTGCAAGTTTTCTATTTGCATGTAACCACGTCGCACTCTCGCGGGATGCGATGTTGCATGCTACAGCGTTCGCGGCTTGTTTCACTTTCAGATAAAAGTGTCCGGAAAAGACGCCGATTCTCGCCAATCTTATCAGTTGGCGGATATGGGTGCGGCTCTGGTCGCATGAATGGAGCGGCGCTCCGTCGATCACAGGAAGTGGCGCACCGCCACTCCGTTCCGGCCGCGCCGAGTGGAAAATTTCCAGCGCTTGGCGCCTCTCTTCCCATTGGTCGGCAGCCGCCGCACCCCCGCCGCGGCTGACTGGATTGGGACGGCGTTGGCGGCGTGGCGTAAAAGAAAAAAAAAATCGCAACGTGTCTTTTTTTTTTTTTGCCTGCACGCACGAACGCTGAAATCCTCTCGCTCTCTGCGTTTTTCCTCCTCACTGTTCGATCCGTTCTTCCCGCCACGCGATTTGGAATGCGTGGCTGCCCCCCTCGTAAGCGGGTCATTGCGTTTCTTTTTGATCTTCACTCTTTGCTGCTTAACTACTCAAGCTTGTCTGAAAAGTTAAAGACGCTGCAGCAGCCTGCACGCGTCTATTAATGAGCTTCGTTCATCGCATACAGAAGAACAAACGACTCAGATTTTATCATCCGCCTAAGTTCACTTACTGAGCACACACATTCTCGAAAGCTGACGTTAGGCATGGTACCGTGCCGGCCAAGACGCACTGAGTGCACGCATGAATGAGTCCTGAAGATAACGTTTGGATTTAAGGCCAAACCCCATGACACATTGTACGTGACAATGACGAGTCGGATATCGCCTTCACGCGAACAGTCGCTTGTTTAGGCAAACAAGCGAACTCCACTGTTGCTGTATAGTGCTTAGAATATATTCTAGGCACTATAGTTGCTGGCATGAGGTTGTCTACTCGTACCAAAAATGCCGCGTAGGTAGAGATATGCAAAGTGAAAATAAAATGTGTTGTGGCATAATGCAACGGAGGGTGTTTATTATTGTCTTGCAGATTTTTTTTTTCTCTGTGCCGTCATAAACATTGCGTTACTTTTTGTTAAGTACGCGTGAATCTGGTGGAGAGGAGGTGGTTGTTTCGTGGCACACGGAGAGAACCGGCAGTACGTCAGTCTTGTACTACGTCCTGTTCCCGGCGCTTTGAGCACAGCACTTTCGACCGATAGGCGATGTTTTCCCAAGTCTGAAAAATCGAGCGATCGCGCGAAAACGGCTAGGCGACACCTTGCGCAAAGGTCCTCTTTTGTCGCTCATATATAGCATCGCTGTCACGTGCATTTCGCGCTTGTGGTGTTTGGCCTTTAAAGATTTAATATTTTCATTTTGTGCACTCTTAAATAAAAAGCTCAACAATAAAGAAATTCGAACGATAGAAAATATACATTTGCGGGAATCACAAGCACTCACTTTATACGCGAGCAGACTCTACTGAATGAGACACACAGGGCTCTGCCCAGCGTGCTGCTGATTTGTTTGGCAGGCAATTAAACGGCGGCTTGGCTATTGCTCTAGAATGCATTTTATCGTCTGTGGTATCTGTCGTAAAACATGCACTTCATAAACTTCGCACGATGTTTCGTGGAAACTCACCAACGAAGGTCTTGTCACTCTTAGATAATATTAAAAACTGCTTGAGAGCTTACGCAGCACTAACCGTAACCATTTCTTTCACCGTCTGTGCAGTCATCCATCTCCTGTACATGTCGGGAGTTTCACAGTGGTGCTTATTTTGCATAATAAGATTTACTAACGATCCAGAAGGGTTTCTTTTTTTTTTTTGTCTCTTTCACTAACAATTTGATCATCCTTAAAACGGTTATAATTGACAAATCCATCTAAACAAAAAATTTGGTTTCAATTCGTTATAAATGCATTGTCATCAAAAAAACGGGGATGAATTATGATCTTCGTTTTGCATTACCGCCGTAACAGGTAAAATTGCAGGGCACGCCGAAACATTAATTTATTAGCCCAGCAAATGACAGAAGATACAGTAATGCTGGTTGTACATCTTTCAATCTTCAGAGCGAAGCATGATGCATCTTGCCGTCGCTGCAGCCACGACTATCGCAAAGATAAAACGGTGTCACTGGATGCGAAGCCACCAGCTCTGAACTCCGTGGTGACATTCCGAGCAGGAAATTGCTATCGCTAAGATAAAATGGCTCGTCCCCCGTTCCTCTCAGCATCTCAATCCGTGCTGGCGCATACCATCTAATCGTATTCAAATTAACGCTACATTTCAACCTCTTATGCTATATGTTCTATTAGTTATTATCATTCCAATGATGCCGTATTTTCTGCAGTGGTTTCGCATTAGGTTTGTTTCACCACACGTGTGCTGCACTTACGTTTGGTATTAGGTTTTTCGTATCACGTACTTGACTGAATTTTTTTCTCGCCAGCTTGTCTCTCTCGAGACCTGGAGTATTCAGAAATAACTACATTACAGAACAGCCATGCCTACAAATCGTTCCATCAGTTCCAGTTTATGCCAACTCGGACCAAATTAATTATTTACCACTACGCGACTTATTTGGCACCCTGATGTCGCTTACTGAGCGATAAATATCTCCGAACTTATTTATTCGTCTTGCAGGAGCTATATATATATATTCTCACTGTCTGTTATCTCTGCTTATTAATTTCTTTTTTCTTTCGTGTACGGCTCGCCCTTGCTATAAACTTTATGCTGAATCTGTCAAGTTTATATCACTTTATTGTTGAACGCAGCGCGCAGCTCTTCGTATAATAAGGCACGCTATATTGGCCGCTTAATCAGTCTACAGTGTCACGGGGATGGGTTTTCCAGAATCTGGAGATGACCACTTCCACTCAAGATTTGAATTTCACGAATTTTCCTCCTTAAAAGCCCGTTCTTTCCGGAGAACAGCCATCGATAAAAACTGACGTACCGCTCGCAATTTACGCCGTCGGATCAGCAAACTTGGCAAGCGGCACCTGCTTTGATAGGCCACGTTAAAATCTAGAATGCTAGTCACCAGGAATTTGTTGCGATCGATAACATCGGATTTACACAACTTGCGCGTTAAGGGCTGTGTCAGTCCACGCCTACACACTGCATGCATGAGCTTGCCGGGAGGCATACGGTTTGACCTTTACGCCTAAAAAGTCGCAAAGAGTGGAGAAGTGCGCCTCCTCTCTCCGTCTTTCCTTATGTTTGTGCGCTTGACGATACCCTTTCCGGCTGCTTTAGAATAAGGAAGGGCCGGCAGGCAGTCAAGGTCGTTTGTGATGGAAGCAGGCTGCGGAGAGACTGTATTGGAGAGTAAATAAAACGCTTGCCCTCGCTTAAGGAATGACGTCCATATATAGTCAGCAAAGGTCGAGAGAATGTCGCCTTTCGACCATGCATGGAGCATGATGATGTACAGGCGCGCGCGATCAACTAAACACGTACAGACACGCACCCTTGCTTTTTGTCATAAGAGGAACGGTCCATCGCCTAAACATCATCCTCTTCCGCAGGATCAAATTTGGCCCCAACTAGGTCCAAGGCTTTCCAGCTGCTGCGTTCCTATGGCCAGTGTTGACCTTTACTTATCTCGATACCTTCAACACCCTTCCCCTATTCGTATTTCTGTTTTCTCTCTTGATAGACGGTCACCGTGCATGCTAACACCCATGTCCTCTTTTTTACGTGAATCGATTCACTGTTCGAACTAAGCGATCAACTTAACGTCCTGCAGCAGCGTGTTTTAAAGACGCTCAACCGTAAAGGTTAAACATTTCACAACTTCGAGTGAGCCGTATAGCAGCAAATGTTTCGTGTGCAACTTGATTGTAGAGTGTACTCACATACACGCGCACAAAAAAAAAAAAACGCTTCTACGCTTGATTTGGTCGAGAAAACTTCAAGTAATGCGTATGCTGAAGACATTGTTAGCGAATACAGCCGGCCAGTCTGAAAGATCGCTTACGAAAAGATAAGTTTTCTGAATACACTCTCTGAACTTCACCAATCGAGCGTTTGAAGGTTACGTATACTGTGATGGAGAAAAACTATATTCTCTAAGCTTCGAATAAGACTAGGTTTCGAGCTACATCAAAATCTTGCTTATATCAATACCTACATGTTTGTCATGCGTTTGCCTTGAATGATACGTATTTTCTAAGAAAAAAGAAAGCAGACACCCTAAAATTTATATACTTCAATTTTGTTTTGACTATTTTCACGGTAACGTGTTTTATCTTGTGTGGTAAGTTTCGTCAGCGCTACTACCATTTAAACGCGGCAAGCTTCCTGGCGAATCCCTCGCATTGAGGAAACAACCAACGCAAACGTGTAAAGTGTCCGGTGCTGAGTGGCTGCGAAAGCCCCGAAGCATAAGCGCGTAACGATATTAAGTGATTCTGTACCATATAGACAGCTACGCCATGTACTTACTCTGCTTTCTAATGTTGTTTTCTTCTGACGTAGAAATGGACTATGCGCACGCGATCCGCTAAGACTATTTTTGTCACCTGAAGTAGACGGAGTAAAGTCCTGCACTAGCCCGCTGTATATACCACGCATCAACGGAACCATTTTATTTCGAATACCTTGAGTGAGCGTTATCAACTCTTAACGGCTAAGGACACCACTATAGGGTTCGCACATAATTAATAACGAGAGTCAATTCAGATGTAAAACGACCAGAAAACAGTGGCAAACCGCGGCAAAAGACTAGCTTTCTTTCTTTTTGCTGCCCCATAGTCACTTTGCACAAGTGCGCCGCCACCAGGAAGATATAAATAGGAACATGTCGACACTGCTTAGACAACAAAGGGTACGCCCACTAATTGACATGATCGATTTTTTCTGGCGAGCTATACAATACACAAACGCACGCATATGGTCCCTCTTTCACTCCTCACGCACGCACACAAATAAATGAACATAATGGATAAATGTTTGAAAATTGTTGATCGCTCAACTGAAGTAGTTATATGTAATAGTCCAGTAGGTCGTTCATCCACGGGAATTCTGACTAAATGCGCGGCCTATCGGCCTGCCTTTTGTGTTTGCCTGCTTTCGCGGTTTGCGCTTATTCAACTGGTTGTATATAACCGTTCCTCTTGTAAAGCTTTGTGAACTTAATAAAACTCAGTCATAAATAGTTTATTCGTAACCGTCTTTTCCATTGGCTTGGACTTCTGTCCTCCGCCTTTACCGAGACTCGCACCTATGCCACACATGCAGGTATATAGTTGCCCTTCCCTTTTCAATACTTGCGGGCAACTCTCAGAGCCAGCGAAAAAAATTGATCTCCAGAGTGCGAGCTACTGAGTCAGTTAGTCTGGGCTCGTTTTGCAATATTTTTGAATCAGCGAAGCGTCCTCCATGGGACGATTTCCGGTTAGCTTGAAGGAAAGCGAATAGTGAACGAAGTAGATTAACCATTGAGTGGCGTCTTTTTCGTATTCGATTGCTGCAAAGAAAAAAAAATCGCAGCATATCGATGGAGTGAGTGATGAGTGGGACGAAGCATCCGTCCGTCCGTTCTTTTCTGCTTCCGGCCATCCGTGCGTCAGTTCATCCGTCCGTGCGTGCGTCCGTCCATGCATCCCTCCGCGCGCCCTTCCATCCGTACGTCTGCTTGTGTGTTTGTCCGTTCATCCGTCCGTCTAGTGAACACTCCAAGTACCACCATGCATCTCGCATCTTTTCATCATATATTCATCATATACAAGTCCATCCCGCGGACATTCCAAGGACTACTACAAACAGGAGACGCACGACCCAAGCCATAAGGAGGTTCGCCCCTGAAGAATTCGTGCTCCTCATTAACGTGATAAATGCGAGACTTCTCAACAGCAGCGCCCGCTTTGCCTCAGCATTTATCTCTTGAATTCACTGCCCGCATGTTTGCACTAGTAAAGCTCAGAGCCCCAAACGAATAGACTGAGTACTGGCATGTATGCCATGTGTGTGGACCCGTATTGCAGAACGGCCCCAACATCGTACCAAATGCATCTTGCGCATTTCGCAATGTTACGAAAGGAGGCCAAGGGAAACGAGCCTTTAAAGACTTGACCTGCCAGACCCTTGGCCGCTTTCTTGCTCGCGAAGGTGTGAAAAGTTAGAACAAATGACCTCAGTCAAACATGAACACGCGAGCACTGTTGAATGACACACCCCGACCCAAAGCTGCGTGCCCCAAACCGTGACTTAAGTGCCCCTAGCTTCTTGTGTTTTGCTGCGTTCTAGGAAAACCTCAATCGGAGAATGACTATCATCAGTGCTCATTTCTAATACCAGAAGGTAGGCCCGCACATGAAAACAACGACCAGCCTGTCGGGGGGAAATGATATTTACCCTCAGTCTTCCCCCTCTTACCATACACTTTAATACCGTCTTTCAGCCTTTACCGTCGTTTTACACGCTGCTTCTGTAATATGATTTCCGGCCACGCTAAAGACAATCAAGTTGTCGAATATAACTTTGGCGAACCCGGGTCCTGCATCAACACCAGGCGAATAGTCGGTGGAGAGGAAAAAGAAAAGTTATGTAATATTAAGATAAAATTAAAGAGAAACAAGGTATTGATTGATTGATTGATTGATTGATTGATTGATTGATTGATTGATTGATTGATTGATTGATTGATTGATTGATTGATTGATTGATTGATTGTACAGCTAACCAAAGGCGTACTGTTCTTGAAAGGCTACGCAAGGTTGAAGTACGGGTTGAAGAATCGCTGAGTAAATGCAAGGGCGGTGCAAAGGCGAACAATTAAATTGCCCGTTTATAAAAATGTGACTATTGTGTGCTCACGCACATTAGTGAACTTCCCAAGAAATAACTACGCTTTGAATTTCACAATCTCGATTCACGGGTATCCACAAAAGTAAGAAAAGTGAGGTCAATCTTTTCCTGGTAATTTGCCCTTGACCTTATGTTGAAACATGCGTGTGTACGTGCTGCTGAGGCCCCGTACCCTACAAGAGTTCACTTCTTTACAGTGTACACAAGCGGGGAAAGTTATCGTGGTAAGCCAGTGGCTTTGGCTATTCAGAGTCGCACAATAGGCGTTGGCTGCGCCGCAATACGATGCCGAATCCCGCGTGCAACCATCCATTTAAACGGGTCCTGTCTCAAGCACCTTTCGGGCGAACAATGCTCTGAGAAGCAAGCTCTACGTGCCATACATATCCTTGCGCAAGTATAGGCAGCATTGCTCATTCACCGCGAGCATACATGTAGGGCTGCAAAACACTCACGTTACGTCATGGTTATATATTCTAAAACGTTCTATATGCCTGCAAGAATTGGCGCTTTTGTAGTGAAGAAGCCTCCCTTGTAAAAAGCAATGCTGTAGTTTCATTAGCTTAGCGTACATTGCAACGAATATGTCCGAGAGAACCGGGGTTCTGCATGCAGCTCGCATTCACGATCACGTTTCACCGTTTGATCTGGATTGTCTTCTCAGATAATATCGGGGCTCCGACACTGCTGTACTATATGTACTTTTCTTTCGGGCTTTCCATCACACAAGTAGCTTCGAGGAATGAAATGTACGGAGTTTTTATCTGGAATTTAACGCTGGTCTTACTCAATACGAACCTGCAAGCGCCGTTTTAGATATTCCCTTAAGGGTAAAGTGCGCAGAGAACAGAGCTTCGCTCGCAATTCTGTTCTGTTCAGAATTATTGCGAATTCGCAGTCGTTCTCCGTAATCTTTTTAGGGCCCCTTGATAGTGGCTTTGAAACATCACGGAACGTGCCACAGATTTAACGACTATGCAGTAACAACCATACTGGTTGAACCGAGATTGCCTTCTCAATTTCACGGCTCTCGATACGCGGCGAAAGTGCAGCCATGTCCTAATAGAGTGAATGTGTCTCTTTAAAGAGAATCACATGAGATGGAAGTCAGGATTCGCAGCAAAGAGAGGTCTTCTTTTGTTTATTAGCGTAAGTATAAGAACAGTTACGCAGAAAGAAGCAAGACAAATGCCTTGCTTCTTTTTTCGTGTCTCGTCTCGGCGCGCAGTTTGACCGTATCCACTCTTATACCAACTTTCCCAACTTCCCACGCTGCTAACTCTATACTTAAGGTCATGCACATCTATAAGCGTTCAACATGCCAATTGAATCACTATGTTATTTTCCTAGTAATTAATATATTACTGCTAGCTTAGCACAACAAAAATATTTTAAAATGTACATAGACTATTTCGCCACCTCTAACGGGGGACATCCTCAGTACACACCGGCATCAAATGAGGTCGTCCAGTCCACTGCTAGTCATGTGACCATAGAAGTGTGCGGTAGGGGCCGTGGTTGTTAGTGCACGCCTAATTTGTCGTGACGTTTACAAGGGCATATGTTAGTCGTTTCCTTGTTATTTCTTTCGGACATTTCTTAGCAGTATAGTAGTATAGTCTACGGGCGACTTCCGTTCATTTGGTGCCATAAAAATTCCGCGCGATGGGGGAGTAACGTCAAATTTAGTTCTCAAATTGTGTCGTTAGTTCACCAAAAGACCAAGAGTGGTGAAGAGCGTGTCGTGTGGAAATTTGGAGGACTAACGAGAGTACGATCGGCTCACATACTCCCTCCGGTAGGAGCTGAAGTAATAAAAAAAAAACGCTTTTTCACTCCCCTTGTGGTGTGGACGGGTCAGCAGCCTTTCAAAGCTCTGGATCTCGGTCAGGTGTGCCCCATTTTTCTGAAATTCACTTTTCTACTTTGTCGGAGTGGTGGTAGCGCGAGGCGGGGGACTGGGAGGTGAAGAGTGTGGCAGATGCATGTTCAGGGGTTCAGTGAACTGATGACAAGGCTCCTCAGCCCACTTACAGTTACGATGAAGAAAGTAACGCGAGAAAATAATAATTTGTCGGGGAATAACACTGCGCCAACCATTATAATGATTTGAAACGTAGTTCGATCAACTTCACCATATTTTCTAGCAGGGACAATCGTGCAAGTCTGACGGACATTTAAGCGCGTAGAGTGTGTATCCATCCGCGCCGGACTTCTTCGGAATCACTCTTGTCACTCGTGGTGATCAAATTTTTTGCTCTGGTTCCGTGGAAGGCGAGTGACGCTTCACAGGCTGTCAACTTCACTGCGAAAAACTTACTTCATCGCATGTGCTGGAATTGTGGACGCGCGTGTATTTATGTTTCTGTGGAACGGCTGTTCAATGTACTGAACACCGCAACTTTCCTGTGAAGAAATAGACACCTCAGCTTACATGCAGGGCTCCTTCGCGGCTTTTTTTTTTTCTGCAAAGCTTCAAGAATGGACGCCGTCACCTTGAAGTGTGATCATCATTTTCTGGATGAACTGGTTCTGGAAATCACGTGCGGCTGTTAACAAGTTTTTCATTTTCATCGCCTTGGCACACTGCATAATAAATAGTGTGAAAGCTGAAAAAGCACTGTGCACAGCATGTTTTAGTATGTTTTATGAGCTTGCGACTGTGTAATTATTGAGGCTTAGGCAATTGGGGCGTGATCTTCTAGCTAGTTTATTTTCATAAGAATCTTTTGTTCCATTTCTCGCAGGTGGGAGGGGACAGCAGCCGACGGCGGACACGGCTGGTGCGCATGACGCACTGTTTGTGGAAAATAAATGTTTCTAGCTTTGAATTGGTCTCCACAATTTTTTTCATTCCAACACACAGTTCTGAGTAAGGCGCACCTGACGTGAACTATCATGTCAGTCTGGGGATGATGGCCAGGTGAATGTATAGTGGATTAATCATTAGTCCCCCAGAAAACTGTTCAAATGGATCAACAGTGTATCCCGAAGGAGTAACATTCACTCTCCCAGGGGTGCTTTCTCGAGATCAACAGTTAGTACTTACGAGAGCAACATTTGCTCTGTTAGGAATCATTTCCGAAAATCAGCTGTTAGTCCTTACAGAGGTAACTACTAGTCCTCTTGCAGTTAATCCTTCAAGCGCTAACTGTTTATCCTCTTGCAGTTAGTCCCCAAAAATACGAATAGTTCTTGCAAATCGGTTGATCCCTAACAGGACTAACATCCCTTCCCTTTTAAGGCCTTTTTTTATTAGAGTGCCGCCCGTAGATGCGGTGAAATGTATACGTAATCTTGTCATATTTCTGTTGTGTTAAGTAGGAGTACATTATTATAGAATCGATAACTTGCCGCGCTTTTCGAGCATTTTCGCGAATTCTCGCGAAACGCATTGATAGAATTCAGTAAAAATGTACAGTAAAGCTGCGTTCATAATGGCGTATGCGCTTTAACAAAATTACATCTGGCTTTAACGTATTATAGTAAGGCTCACGTGGTCCCGCTTCCATATAAACTGCGAGTCTACAACGATGTATGGACGCTTGGTTTGTTGCTCACCAAAGAATGAGCGAGAAATTGAGTCATGTTAATGGATTTGTTCCAGAATGGGAACAATGTGAGAGGTACCTACGAGGTGATTTTTCGATCACGTCCAATATCCGCATCCTAAATATACTCTCTATTTCGTGGTATACAGTGAACAGGAAGAGAAATGAAGAGAGACGAGTTCGTATAAAGACGTTGTTCTTAAGCAAGCCGTCTGCAAGACATCCGGTAAACGTGTTGAAACGAAACATTCAAGGCAAAACGTTCACAGGGCGCTGCATCTGACGCCGAGCACAAAGCATCTACTTCACTTTTTAATTTTATTCATCCGCAGGAATGCGCTGCATCCGCAATCTGCTGTGCAACAAAACTGTCTGAATGCGCGATCGCCTCTTGAATGCTGATACCGCCAGTCTGGCAGCCGCAGCAGTTGGCACACACCGGCTTGCGGGTGAATGCGCATTTAGAATACGAACTCTGCAAAAGACTCGCAGGAATTCGTCCTTCGCCCTAGCGATGGGTTTTTCAAGGTCAGCGTGTTGCATTCGGTAGCACACGTTAATCAAAACAAGAGCTTTCTGATATTTTTAATTGTCAAGCACGTGTGGCTTGTAACAGAAATAAAAACAAATACAAAAATGGTGACGAAATGATGGGACACGGAAACACGTTTTCTTCGAGAGCGCCCATTTCGAAACTTGCCTTGTGATTTTCGATTAGTGTGTATAAGGAATTAACAGCGGTGGACTTTCATCTCACCGTTGTGGTGCTTTAATTGAGGCAAAAAAAAATGTCTTCAGATAATGAAATTATATACTGAATAATGCAGCTGAAACATACATTCGCAACACTTTTGTGAACCTCGAAAGCGAAACATGTAATTTTAAACTCGGATCCTCTCATGTATACACTTAATAACATAACTGCTCACGCAAGCGGTATAATAAATCAATGTCCCAAGAATAATTTGGGACTTACCTTATATTGAACACTAACGCAATACATCTAGCTATCGTCATTTCTCTCTTTACTTGTATATATTCGTAAGTTTGATTGCTATGATTATCACCTTCCTTTTCGTCTTATTCGTACTTTATGTAGTTATTCACATATGCATTTTGGTAATGTCATTCAATTCGTGTGCTTACTTGATAAGCTGTCTTCGAGATTTCACCCCTGGACCTTGTTTTGAAATTGCAGCATCCTAATATATGGATTCCAGCTGTATCGGTGTTAAGAAACTTGAAACACCTGACTACATGACACATCATGACCGGATGTGTCATGTAGTCATGGTCCATTCTGAACGGGTGTGCGCCACTATAAATTGGGTAAATATCGATCGCCACCGGTCTGCTAAAAATGAAGCTGACAAACAGCCAACGACATCTGTAGAGCTGAAATACCCTTTCTTGCATGCCATAGGTAACCGAAACAGTGCATTTAGGGAAGAAGGAAATGAACAACCTTAGGTTAAGCTGCATTTCGACCTATAGTTTTTCGTTGGCGTTAGTGGAGTGGACATATCCACCCGTACATGACCACTTTCAGCCTTGGCACCACTAGTGTCTCATCAAAGAAATCTCTCTCAAAACACAGCATGCCCCTCCCCATGGAGGTTTCACGTTAGCGGAGCTCTAACATCTTTCCCGACATCATTCTCGTCGCTCCCCAGTTGTTGTTTTTTTTTTCTTTAACGTGGCACTATCTGTGGTTTCACGACAGAAATGGTTGCCGAAATACAGAAAAAAAGATGCATGTCATCAAGGTAGCAATTAAGATCGACAAAACATCGAAGGGCGTCCTTTTGTGTTTTGTCTTCAGTTCTTCCTTCGGTTTACGGGTTTATTATTTTTTTTTAGGTACTGATGTATCTACCAACTAGCCCAACAACACGACGTGCGAACGAAATCAGGGGAATCTGAAGAGCTCGTGTTTATCTGTTAAGCACGGCATTCCTGTTAGCGGCAAGTTATTTATTCTTCCCCTTTACTTTCTTCACATTTTCATCATAAGTACAAATAAAATCATCAATACTTTTCTTGGAGTTCTTGTCTGCTGGGTTTCAATAATGGAATCGCGTGCGCATATCATAGTAACACGGGGCCGTTCACACGAAAGTAGCGCGCACGGAGTGTTCATGCAGGAAAATGAACGCCGTGTATTACGCTGACCTTCAAATGCAAGCGAACAAATTAAGGCCTCATATGGCGAGTGAAAACATGAAACACGTCAAGCGAGGCGTTGCGTTTCAGCCTCGTGGGACGACCCGTATGAGCTTCATATCGGCCGGCTGAGGCGTGGCACTCGGTGCAGCCGAAAAGTTCACAGTCGCCCGAGGCATCCTGCCAGCGATGGATTGCAACGGCGACCACCTGTTCGTGTTAAAGGAAAAGGTCGTGTTATCGTTACGCAAGAACGGCGCGAACACATCCGCACAGTGCGTGAAAAGCGAGGCGCTTGAAGCTCTCTCCGTGGCATATTTGGCGCCTCGGACGACCCCATTCCGGCATTTGCGAAAGGCTGCCCCAAATTCTCCGGCGTAATCGCAGGAGCCCCAAATGAACCCCTAAACGAAGCCGAAGAGGTGCCGGGGCGCGTCTAAAAATAACGGGGTGGCGAACAGCCTAGGCGGCGCAGCGCCAACACGGGGAACCAGAGATGCGTGCATTCCTCTTCGTGCACAGCACGATGGTAGAGAGAGAGAGAGAGAGAAAGGTGCATACGGCTGCATCTTCCTTCCTCTCCTGGTCCCTGAAAAAAAGGTAGGCGTCATTCGAGAGCGAAAAAGCATGACAGAACGAAAAGAGATGCGTTGAGGAAGACGCGTGCTGGCGATAGAGGGGAAGAACGAGAGCGACGGCGCCGACAGAGTTGCAACAGCACCGGCGCCGCATCGTCATCACGATCAATGAACTGAATGACGTTACAAGTAGCCGTCGCCATGGAGACGGCTCTCGCTCGGCCCGCCCGCTACGCTCTAGTGTCGGGGTGGCGGCAGCCTGCCGCCACCTCCAGCTTGTGAAAATACAGACGACCTTCTTCTCCCCGCAGCCTCCTCACCCCTGCACTGGCGTAACCGGCGGCCGGCGTGGCGGTATGCTGCCGATGTAAACACACCTTCACCCTCGCCTCGACGGCCTTGCCGACCCAGTGGTGTGTGCATGGACGGCCAGCTATACACACACGCACCCTCCTCTCCCAAAGATTCGGCGACTGCGAAGCGCTGGTATCACAGCGAACGGAAAACAGGAAGATCGCAGTGTGTCACATTGTACACAAAAGTTAATGGCTTCCGCTTGCACACCTGTTGCATTGGCAGAGCAGAAAAACAACGGGCACGTGGACTCGTTAACGGAGCGTTGTACCTTCATTGAACACGGTATGCATAATGCAAGCCTGTGGTTGGCATTCGACGCAGTTCTAACTACATTCGCATTTGCTAACATCAGAGTAAGGGCCACAATGGTCAAGCTGGAGTATATCAGGTTAGTGAAGAAGTCACACTCTTAGTACCAGTTTCATACGTATAAGGTTACTGGCAATATATTTACACTGAGTCCCCACCCTCGACCAGAGCAGGGACCGAACAGCAAGTAGCGACCGAAAGCAAGTTCGTTTGCTCCTCGTCTTCCTTCGAGTTAGCCAGAGGCGACCCCTTTATTGGATCTGTTTCGTTTCAATACGTCAATGCATCAATACACGTCAGTACATCGATACACATATAAGAATTCGCAGCGAGTGTTATCTGAAATGTAATTTTTCACAAGGCGTAACATCCGCCGATACTATAGCTCCATAACCATATATACAATGACGCGAGATATGGTATGAATGAAGGATATACAGCAGATCCACAGTCACCATTTACAGTGCATCCACAGTCACTGTAGTTCTCCATAAAGAAAACGACAGAATCCCCCAAAAAGAAGAGCGTAAGGCAAGAAGACACGATCGCTCCAATGCTACTCACCGAGTGTTTACAGAAGGTTTTCAGGGATCTAGATTGGAAAGAGTTGGGGATGAGAGTTAAGGGAGAGTTTCTTTGCAACCTGCGATTCGCTGATGACATTGCCTTGACGAGTAACTCACGGGACGAATTACAGCTCATGATCACAGAACTGGACATTGCAAGCAGAAAAGCATGTCTTCAAATTAACATGCACAAAACTAAAGTAATGTGCAAATCTAGGCAGAAAACAGCACTTTGCGATAGGTGGAGAGACGCTGGAAGTTGTAGAGGAATATGTCTACCTAGAATAGGTAGTAACCGCGGAGCCGATCCATGAGAGTGAAATAACTAGAAGAATAAGAATGGGGTCGATCACATTCGGAAGGTATTCTCAAATCATGAATGGTAATCTGCCACTAACCCTCAAGAGGAAGGTATGTAAATGCTGCATCTTGCCGGTACCTACCTACGGAGCAGAAACCTGGAAGCTTACAAAGAAGGTTAAGCTTAAATTGAGGACGACGCAGCTATCGATAGAAAGTAGAGAGTACAGTTCGTCAGCGAACAAACTGGAGTTAAGGATATCATAGTTTAAATAAGGGAGAAGTGGATATGGACCGGGCACGTAGCACATAGGCAGGATAACCACTGGTCATTAAGGGTAGACCTGGCTGGATTCCCAAAGAAGGCAAACCCACGAAGGGGAAGTGGGGCAGCTTGGGCTAGTTGGTATGGCATGACGATAGTTATAGCGCGAGAACAAAACGACGACACAGAGAAAAGAAGGTGTCTTTCGTGTCCTTCTTGTCTCTGTGTCGTCGTTTTGTTCTCGCGCTACAACTATCGCCACGAAGGGGAGACAGACAGTTGGGTGGGTTGAGAGAGATCAAAACGTTCGCAGGCACAACGAGGTAGCAGAAAGCACGAAACCGTGTTGATTGGCGGATCATGGGAGGTCTTTGTCCTGCAGTGGGCGTAGTCAGCATGATGATGATGATTATGAAAAAAAATCACAGCATATCCATGAAGTGAATGATGACGAGTTGGCGAAGCTCTGGGGAATCATTAACCCCCGTGCATTGTGCACTCGATCATTCAAACACGTGACAAGACGTGTGTACTGTATATCCAAAGTTGTTTATTAACCACAAAGCGCATATGGTGTTGATGTCCACATGGATATTCATATGGACATCCATATGTGTATTCATAGCGATATGGATACCCATATCCATATGTTTATGGATATCCGCATGAGTATCGATATCTATATGGACATTCATATCAATATCCATATCCGTACGGGTCTTCATATCCATATGGATATAAATATCCACATGCATATGGATACCATATTAACATCCATAAGAATATCCATATCAGTATCGATATGGATATTCATATATATCCATATGGGCGCCCATTAGGATATCCATATGTATATGGGTATCCATAGCGTTGTTTAGTCTATAGCTCTGTTTAGTAGTACACTTGGTAAATTGCTGGGTCGCTTCGTCTGTTAACACAGGGTCGCTTGCAAGCGCTACTTCAACCATCGCGGGTTTAGGAACTTCTGTTTTCTTTTTACATTATGTTTAGAGTAGTTTAGAACACTGTTTTGTTTTCACGTGTAGACATGCCTTTAAGATCGTTTTACACGGGCATAAATAACACTCAGTCAAAGGGAGCCCTTTTACAAATCGCGTTGAGTACTGCGGTTCAAACAGTGTACATACGATGCAATGAACATTATTTTGTTAAAATACTTATTTGTAAAATATGAAGGGTAGAAACTTTCGCACGACTTTGATTCCTTGGTCCTGTGACAGCTTGTCGTCCCTTGCTTGCAGTTTTTTTATGCCAGTGCACGTAAGTGCCCGGTATACAACAGGTAAGACGCGTCGTTAACCTGGCCTGGACGCTTTCCGGGAAATTCTCGTAGCGCTCGCGCGGCCACCACCCTCTCCCTCACACAGTGGCCCCTCGGGAGGTGCGACCCAGTTCCTGAGCGTCTGGGAATGCAGACTCGAGTGAATGCGGAAGAGAGTCGCCTGGACGTCCTGATGGGCCGTGTTGGAGCGGAACCGATGGCGATATCAGCGGGTGCCTTAGCAACCCTGTGGCATCTGCCTCGCCTCTGCCGTACGAGAGTATATGCAGCCCATTCAAGGAGCACGCAAAGCTAGCAGAGATATTGCAAACCGGTAATCATGCCACTGCGGCAAACACACACACACAAAAAAACGAGAGCGAAATATACCTGCTGCAGAATAGCGTGTTGCTGGCAGGGGTGCAACCAGGAAGTTTTCTCAGGGGGATGTTCAACCATTACTGTAATTATGTTCGTGGTCGCGTTGCTAACTGTGCGAGTATTCAAAATTGAAAATCTTCCGGGAAGGATTACCCCCCCCCCCCCCTCGGTGACACCTCGAGTAGCCGGGCAAGTTGTGGGTGTTCGCAAATGCCCTTACACTATAACGCTGAAACGCACTCACGAATGGAGAAACATTCGAAAAAAGACAGGGAAGGCGCTTCACCGTACTCTTCTGTGTTTATTTTATGTGTTTGCTTCAGCGCTGCACTATGTCAGTTAGCGAGAGCAAATCGGCGGCATGCCTATGTAGTCGCTCATTATACCGTAAGTTTACGTAGCGCACTTTTTAACATTAACAACAGGCACAAGGAGGACCCGACACTCGCTACACCCGCAACTAAATTTATTTCAGAAAAAAATACTTCCTATATATGCACCCACACTGACCCTGAGAGACTCAGAAATGAAATAACAGGCACTGAAAACTTATCCAATATCAAATTTTTTATTCTGAATGATAAAATAATTGCGGCACAAGTAAAAATGAACTGAACAGTTCATGCATTATTATTAACGAAATACAATTTTGCGCATACTCAAGCGATAAAAAAATTAGCAGATCCCATGTACAGTGGGAATCGATGATATTCGAAGCACGAATAAAGAAGGTTGCTATGTCATTTTAAAATCAGCACAACGTTACGAGGTGGACGCAAATTAAGCCGTACATGATTTCCATATCATGATTATCATATTTGAACGTGTCATTTACCTTCGTCTTCTGTTCAGGTCACGTGATACCAAATTTTGTATATGTGAAGCTAGCGAAATGGTCGCAGGCACCTCAAGAACATGGCATGTCGTCATGTTACATTACACGCATCTCATGATTATCATGTTTTCACCAATCAGATATCTTCGTCATCCACTCACGTCCCGTAATACCGAATTTAGTATATGTGAAGCTATCAAAACAGCCGCGAGCTCATCATGAGCGTGGCATGTAGTCATGTTACATGACACCCATCCCATTGATTGATTTATATCTGGGGTTTAACGTCCCAAGACCACCATATGATTATGAGAGACGCTGTAGTGGAGGGCTCCGGAAACTTTCATCACCCGGGTTTTTTCAACGTGTACACAAATGAGCGCACGGGCCTACAACAGTTCAGCCTCCATCGTAAATCAGCCGCCGCAGCCGGGATTCGATCCCGCGACCTGCGGGTGAGCAGCCGAGTACCTTAGCCACTAGACCACCGCAGTTGGGCGAAACCCATCTCATGATTATCATGCTTGCATTAGTCATATACCTTCGTCATCCATTCACGTCACGTAATACCAAATTTGGTATATGCGAAGCTATAGCGAAACGACCGCAATCGCACCATGAGCATGGCGTGTAGTCATGAATCTTGACTTTCATGACATGAATGTCATGATTTACACGTTATTTGTGTTCGCCATGCAGTCATATAATACCACACCATGTCATACCATACCAGTTTTGCAACATTTCCTGAGAAAGAAACCATGCACCGCAAGAGCAGCAAGACCATGAAATGTAAATCATGAGATTAATGACATACATATGATTTTCATGTTACGACTAGTCACTCGTGCTCGTCATACCGTCATGATATGGCGTACCAATTTTAATACTATATAGTATTATCGAAACGGCCAGGAGAGCTATAGAAGTCGATACGCTCAAAGTCACCGAAGTTCGCTAAGCAATGCTTCGCACTTGAAAGTTAGCAGACCCTGAAGCTTCGCACCTGTGAATCGACTGCGATAGCGATCTGCTGTTCCTAGTGCGCACTTCAAACACATATAGTGCATGGGAACTTTTCGAACTTACTATGCACCCACTACGTGGCATTAATCGTGCAGTAACGTGTGTGCCTTTTGTAGTGAACTACTGACTTTAAACAACAAAGCCATTTTGATAGGGCATGTTTTGACGCCTGCTAGCAATGGGCGCTTGTATCAAGCATACTTTCTGCCCATATTTCATGTATTGTGAAGCAACTAGACGCGTGTGTCTGTAAAGCATCTGTCACTTTCACTGCGTTTCCAGGCAGAGGAAGTTATTTTCAATGTATTCACAAGCAGACACGTGGTCAGGTGGTCGCTCATCCGCTTGCTACGCAAACGACCCGCGTTCGATCCCCACTGTGACCCAGAATTTTTTAATTACTTTATTTTACATCGTTCTAGATTTTTCTGTCACGCATAAGATGATGATTTTTCACTCACAACCAACGACGTCGATTGGAATTTCTGTGAAACCTGCTATTACGTTAAAAACAGAGTATGTGCAGCTTATACACGTCAAATAAAACGTAAACCTGAAGAAATACCTGATTATATAGTGATAAGTCACAAAGTAGCCCAGCTCTCAAACTTGTAATGATAAATTGTAATGATAGAGATTCGTTTTGTTTTGTTTCTCCTGAAGTAATGGTTGGGAGTGTGATTGGTCCCAACAAACGACAAGGCTGCTTGCTGGTTTATGAACAACACTATCAAAACATGGATGAACGAGCACACACACGTGTACATAACAAACAAAGCAAACACAGCAAACCGAGAGAGCTAGTTAGAAAAAGTTTCCGAATAGCAAAGCGTCTTTATAGTCCACCTCACTCAGCCCGTCACTCTTTGAACAGTCGGACGCGCCGGGCGACGCGAAGAGACGAGAGACGCGATATGGCTCCAAAGCGGTTGGCGACGGCTTGTAAAGAGTTCGTCGACGCCTTGTACGAGGTGACGAGGAACCTCTTGCCGAAGGGAAGCGTCGGAGGCGGGGGAAGTAAGCGGCCAGGTGAAGCCCGAAGCTCCAACTCGTGGATCGCGTCCCAGAGCGTCGACACTCGGGCCCGCTCACCCGAGTGCATCGAACGCCCAGCTCCGTCTGACCTTCACTCTCCTTCTCCTTTCACCTCACGGGCTCGCAGGGTCGGCGCATTCTTGCACGAGCACCGGCGTTCTCGCAGTCGGGGGTGAGATACTGGAGGGAATAACCAGTGGCGGATCAAGGACTTGATTCAGAAGTCCTGCCCCCCCTCCACCCCTCCAGTTTTTCTTATTCGACGCCCCACTGAGAAGGACTTATGTGCTCCCCCCACTCCCACTCCTTGAGATGCACCACCCTGTCCCTTAGGTTCGGAAAGAAATTTTAAATCCACCCATGGAAATACAACGTTCCCGTGCTTTAGACCGGCAAATAAGTTCTTTTGAAGCCTGTAAGCTGGACGAAGGGTCAGCGAAGAGGGGAAAAAAAAGCTAGAAAGAAAGGTAAACTGCTCGTTTGTAGCATATGAGGCTAGGATGAAATTCGCATTAATTTGCACTCCAGAAAAGCTTTCCAGTTGACGGAAAGTTCATCCTCCATGATACAAATTGGTTAACCATAGTGCTCCTCGTTGATGATTTGATACCATGCAGAAGACTCCTCTCCCGACCAGTCTCTCCAATGACTGTTTCTTCACTTCCTGCACCCATATTGAGCGCGTACAATGTGGTAGACAAGACATTTTATAGAAAACAGACGCACAGAGACCGATATTACATAATTATTTCATAAGCCTAATCAAATTCCAATATTTACTCTTCTGGAATTTTCGATTAATTTTTTGAAAGCTAAACTTGGCCACAACTAATGACGTTTTTGGAGATACTACCAAATCATAGGTCGCGGGATCGAATCACAGTAGCGCGGTGGTCGTATTTCGATAGAGGCAAAATGCTGAAGGCTCGAGTGCTTAGGTTGAGGTCACCAGATGAGAGAAATTTCTGGAGAACTCTGTTACAGCATCTCATAATATTACCGTGGTTTTGAGGAATTATGTCCCGGCAATTATTATTATTACCTATGCAGATAAATAAAATTGCTTCCAAATTACACTAACAAGAGTTGAGCATTCGTACCCTAACTCATCTAGCATCTCTAGGCCTCGGAGATTTTCGTTGCATCACAGAAGCAGATGCTCGTTTCCACGCTTCAGTTGTGGCACCCATATTAAGTTGCCTTTATTGTTCTATGCTTCCTTGCCAATTTTTCTATGTCATAAGGTGAATAGACATGCTATAATTAAAACAAAAGTACCTAGAAAAGTTACGAGTAATTCTCTTGAAGTTGCTCGCTTAAATAAACTAATTCTATCACTAAATTACCATCCCAAGAAACCTATTCATAACGTCACTCATTACTACAAAATTTAATTTCAATACTGCTAAGTCATCTGTGCGTGTTCGTTCTGTTTACCTGTGGCTCCATTGACTGCCTCGTATCCACGCCTAATAATGTAGCCTTACAAACGATCTCGGATACAGACCCTAGACTACTGTATACCTGCCCGCAACACACGCTTGCACATTGTGTAGCCGCGGCATTATGTAATGCGATGAACCCGGCCAGCGAAGCATTAACGTTAAGGGTTCTCGAAATAAAATTACGTAAGGCGTTCAAGCCTGGAAGACATCCGACACTGCCCTGTGTTCCCGCGAAAACCAAGCACACAAAGACACACATGTAGCGAAGCTGTGTACGTTGTTGCGAACGACGGACCGATCCCGCCGAAGCCACCACTGTTGCGAAAGACGGCGACGCCAACACGGTCTCGATGGCGCCACTGCTTCCAACTCCGCCGGGAAGGTCACCAGCCGTTTGGTAGCGTATGTTTATCAGCTCGCGACTGCTTCTGCGCCGAGCTGATAAGACGAGCGGACGAGACGACGGTGAGTTAAACAAGGTTTATGTACAGCATATTTACAGAGGCGTTACAATTTCGGCACTGGGGCCGACAGAGACTCGAAGAGCCGAGCTCCCCTCTCTAACACATAGGTCAGCCTTTCGCCTAAGACCGCTGACTCACACACATGTCGGCACTCCGACACGGGGACTCCTCTCCTAGGACCTCCGATCGCGACACGCCGCAGGGCTTCTTTTATTTACACCGGGTCCCACCAAAGTGTCCAATCAGAAGCGCCGCTGGTCGTCAGAGCAGATTCCGCCAATGGGGGTCGCCGCGCCATGCGTCAGACCACCCGACACGCGGCCGCCGGCTCGCTGTCACGTGCGCCGCTGACTCACTGCACCTGGGCCAGAGGGGCGCCGCGCGTGTTCACGCCGTCGAGGTGATCGCGCCAGGCGGACTGGCCTTGACCCAGATTGCCCCCTCCAGAGGCACGGACGTTTGACGAGGACCCGCTGGCATAACAGCACCCCCGCCGCCAGACAATGCACCGGAAAGACGAGCTGCTTCCACGGGGCTCGGATGTCAGGTGCGCTCGTTCGCCAGGTCCCTCCAGGCTCGCCTCCAGGGCCATGGGGAGAATACAGCTCCAAACTGTTCCGGGAACACATCCCATTTTTGACGACGGATCCCAGCTCCACTGGCTTGTCGCCACAACTTGTCGACCAGCTTCACTCGTCTCTTCTGACCATCTTCGGTTCAGCACTTGTCGATGGTTCTGCAACTTGCTAAGAACGGTTCGACAACAGACAACACACGACACAAGCAAGTGCCCTCGGTCACCCGACAGAACACCAGACAAAGTATAGTACAACATATACCTATCTACGTGTCTATCGGAATTTTGTTCCTGTACATCAAGAGGCACATGTGGGACAAAAGACCCTTAAAATGACAACTCAATTTTTTTTTCCCACGTACAACAACGTAAACGGATTAGAATACCACAATTTGGCCCCTTTAGATCACTCTGAACGAGAGCGCTCAGCCCAGGTCGTGATGAGGTCAAAATTTTGCCCCGAATCGCCAGCCAGAAAACCGAAAGGTTGAGAAGGTATTAACTAAACGCACTGCTCAATGCACCTGCATTAACGTTTACCTTTCTTTTTTTTCTCTTTAGCGAACGTCAAAGTTGCGCTGTGGAGCAACATGCTCCACCTCAGTAACCGGCCACTTTTAGGCGACGATACCTATGCGGCACCAAGAGTGGCTCACACTTGCGACGTTGCACAGGGGAACAACGATACGGCTTGCTACTGATTGACTCCTCACCGCTTAGCTCGATATCGTGTTCGATCACCGTCGTGTCTCCGGGACGGTCCGACAACACATACCCAAACTCGGAAACAATCTTTCTCAGGTCCTCTTTCTCAGGTCCTCCTTCACTTACGCTAGGCTCTAGGTTTATCTGCTCCCGGATTACTTTCGATCCCCCTTCAATTACCTCACTAGAACTCAAAATTTCTGCTTCCTCTTCCTTTGAAGCATTCAACAACAGATTTACGACCGCTTGATGTTGAACATTGGGTTTCATCAAGTTGTAAATTTTGTTCTGCCGCCTTCTACTTGCACTTCATAAGTTGTATCGCAAGGCTTCGATAATACTTTGGCGGGCCCTTCCCAATCAACCTCAAGCTTGTTCCTTTTGGATGGCTGCAGCCGCATTACCTGATTATCAACTTCAAAAGCGCGCTTCTTCCCCGATTTCTCGTAGTGCTCCTTCGACAGCACTTTGCCGCGTTTTTCTGGCTTTCCACGAGCGCTTCAATCGAGAGATCCTCACTCTGCCCTCGAATGAGCGTCTCTCGATCAACTCTCGGCAGCTCGCTCCAACTTTCCGCTACAGGCGAGAGCGTTGCATCCCTCTCGCTCTGACTCACTGGCGCCACGTCGTCTCCCCCAGCGCATACCGCGCCGGCCGCTCCCGCGACGGGCCGCTCGCGTGACTGCTCACATGACTCATGCGGAAAATTTCCTTTTTGGGGTTCCGTCGACCCGCCGACAAGGTCACTTGAGAGTTCACCGCATGGAACCAAGTCAAGCTTCCGCGAAAGCTTTCGCGCTTGCGATCGCGTGAGAGCCATGCACGCTAAGTTGGGGAAGAACGATTTGCCCTGCTCTTTGAGAAGCTGCTCTGAGTTGTTGGAGAATAGATAAGGAAAACGATCATTTAGCGCGGCAGACACAGCTGCTTCGGTGCGAAGCTTACCGAACGGGCCTTCAATGACAACCGTGGCGATTGGTAAGCCGAACACTCTGCACCTCGGCGACTTGCCTAATCCACGCGCATTCTCCTGTGAAGTCATCCGGAGACACCAATGAAGGATGGACAACGTCCATGGTTGCCGCTGAGTCTCTAAGTGCTCGGCACGTTTTCTCATTGACCTAATTTCTTGGAGATACGGCTCCAACAACCGAATGTTTTTTTCTGATTCTCGGATCGTTGCGAAGGCCAATTTTTCCTGACAGTTTCTCGCGATGTGCCCTTCCTTTTTACAGTTGTAGCAGATTAGCGGCTTCCGTTTGTTTTCCGATTCAAATGCCTGTGTGGCAAAAACCTCACTCGATCTCTCGCTTCTGTTTGCCCTTCCCTACACTGTCCTTCGTAGAGACGGGTCCTTTTTGAAATTACGGTGCGGAACGGGTTTCCGTTGATCAGGTTTCCTTGAAAAGCCCTCTTTCTTTTCATCCTTTTCAACGCGCGCTGCCCTGCTATGCAACTTTCGGCGAGTAATATACTCCTCAGCTAACTCAGCTCCTTGTTTAACTGTACGTCTCCCAAGTCTGTCCTGCAGCCAAAGTTTGACATCCTCCTCGATGCAGCGGTAGAATTGCTCCAATGCAACGCATTCCACCACTTTATCGCGGTCGTCATAAACACCCTTCGCCCTTGAACATTCAATCAAATCGGCTTTAGACGAAACGCGAAGTCAACGTGTGACTCATTCCCCTTTTCAGCATACCGGAACCTTTGCCTGAGGGTGGTACACTGAACTGTGGATGATTTTAACACCACACTTTTCTAGAAATGTCGAGGTTAGTGCACTTGTAAAAACAGATCCCTGGTCGGACTGAATTTCTGCAGGGAAGCCTACACGTGCAAAGATAGATAAAAGCGCTTTAACTACCTCTTCCGAGCTGAGCTCCTTTAACGGTACTGCTTCCGGGAATTTCGTGGCCGGGCAGAGCACTGTGAGTATGTGCCGGTACCCGGACTGCGTTACAGGAAGTGGTCCCACTGTGGTCTATAACTAGCCTGCGAAACGGTTCTGTGATAATGGGGACCAGCTTCATAGGTGCTTTAGCCTTATCCCCTGGCTTGCCAACGCGTTGGCACGTGTCGCAGCTTCTTACAAATGCCTCCACCTCCCGAAAGCAGCCGGGCCAGTAAAACTCCCGTAACAAACATTCTTTTGTTTTTTTGATGCCGAGATGCCCTGACCACAAACCTCCGTGGACCAGGTGCAGCAGCTCCTTGCGGAAAGGATACGGTACGACTAGCTGATTAAACCGAACTCCTTTTCGACTCGTGTACTTTCTGTACAAGACGCCCCCCTTCTTGGTGAACTGAATGTTTTGCTTAGCCACCCCTTCCTTCGCGTCTGGCGTCAGGTTACGGAGAGTGGAGTCATTTTCCTGTTCCACTATCAGTTCTGTAGGACTTACATTTAACAGCTTTATAGTGCATTCTACTTCTCGAGATGCCTCGGATTCATCCGGTTTCTTACATCTTTCTTAGATATTGTGTTTTGAGGCTCCATTATAGGGTGGTCCAGTTTCGTGCCAGGTAAAGAAGGCTCTGCCGCTGAAGCTGTTTCGTCTGCCACCGGATCTTATAAACTGTCTGAGCGGCGAGCTCCCTTGCTTTGGATCGAGTTAAGGCCTGTACGATACCCTCACTGAACCCAATTCCTTTTTGTCGCAGCAAGTACTCTGATTTATTTGAGAACAAATACGGGGTATTGCACTGGGAGATGTGCCGAAACGGCAGCTTCAGTGTCTAGAACACCGAAAGGGCCTTCGATGCGGACTCTTGCTACTGGGAGACATGCACTGTTTGTCTCTACTGCTTGTCTTATCCATGCGCATTCTCCTGTAAACTGACTCTCCTCGACATAGGACGGGTGCACTACATCCATAGTGGCGGCCGAATCGCGGAGCACGCGGCACGTTGGCCGTTCACGACTAGGTCTCGGATGTATGGCTCTAGCAATTTCATGTTTTCGTCATTACTACAGAGTGACATTAACACAACTTTCGGGTTCTTACAACCCAAAGAAATATGCCCCGTCTGTTGGCAGTTATAGCAAACTATCGGCTTCTTGGCCTCGAACGCCTTTTTCTGTTGCCCTTCCGCCCTTTTCTCGGGTGCTTCTTCCTTTCTCTTGTTTTTCTCATCACCGCTTCCTTTGGAGTGTAAACCCTCCTTCGGCATATACCGACCCGACTTTGTCCATCGCGGAGGCTTGTCGGGCCGATATTTACTAACCTCCCTCCTAGGGACATCCTCGCCTTCGAGGGCACGGCGATTTACGTACTCCTCTGCGAGCTCTGCCGCTCTCTTGATAGTATCTACTCCTTGTCTATCCTGAACCCAGTACCTAATGTTTTCAGGTAGACGCCGAAAGAATTGTTCCAACGCAAAACACTGCAGAGTCTTTTCCGCGTCGCCAAGCGCACCCTCCTCTCTAGCCATTCCTCCAGATTTACCTTTAAGGTGTACGCAAACTCTGGTATGACTCGTCTTTGGCTTTTCTCGATCTCACGAAATTTTCGCCTGAACGCCTCCGCTGACAGTCTGTACTTTTTGAGCAGACTCGCTTGACTCTGTCATAGTCGTCTGCGTCTTCTTTACCCATACGGGCTATAATGTCAGCTACTTCACACGGCAGCAGCGTAAGCAAGCGCTGGGGCCACGTGTTTTTTAGCAAAATTTCCCTCTCGCACGTGCGCTCAAAGTGCACCAGAAAAAGACCCATGTCCCCTCCTACCGCGTAGGATGGCATCAAATCTGTCATTCGGCGCTCTCTTTCTCGTGCCACTGCGCTAGCTCCGTTCATTGATTGAGCCTTTGCTAGTTCAATTTCTAGGCGTTTCATTTCCATACGATCGATACGTTCTCTTTCCCTTTCCTCTTTTTCCTCATGACGTCTCTGTTCCTCTTTTTCCTCACGACGTCTCTGTTCCTCTTTTTCCTCACGGAGCCTCTGCTCCTCTTTTTCCTCACGGAGCCTCTGCTCCTCTTTCCTTTGCGTAATAGCCTCCAAGCATTCGCTCAGCTCCTCGTCATCTGCCCCGATCTTCTCGATGGCGTCAATGATCTCCTGCTTTCTCTTCGTCTCGGCAATTACCTGGCCCAGCTCTCGGGCCAACTCTAACAACTCTGGTTTTTTTAGTCCCTTCAAATTCATGGCGGTCCTTGGTGCTGCTAACTCTTTTAACTAAACACTTTGACGTACTATCAATACTTCCGTCCACCGTTACCAAATCCTGCTTTGTTTACAATCCTACGCAAAGCCTGGTGATATCTCAGCAAAGAAAAGCAGTGCACTCACCCTATGCAGTCATGAATTCGGACGCGTTCCTTCCAGTGTTGTCAGTGATGCCACGAAGCAGTTTTGTCCGACTCTAGGTCCTCCAGACAGCAGGTCTCAGCATTGCCTCCTGGTCGATGAGCTCGATCCCACTGCTGCCATCCGTTGTTGGGACCTGAGTCCTGTGGGTCTCGTCGTTGGTAGCTGGCTCCCATCGGACTCGTCCCTTATAGCGAGAAGCAATGCTTATATGGGAAAACAGAGAACAGACGTTTATTTACATTAGAGAGAGGTCAATAAGAAAGTTTAGATATATAGTGGCGTTCTTCGTACATGGCGAGCTCTCCACTCGAAAAAGCACACCGAATGAGCCGTGGGGGCTCATTATAAAGGGTCTGTCCTCCCCAGATCCCTAGATCGGGGACCGCGTACAGAGGGCACCGTCCAATCACGGACCACACATTACCCGCGAGGGTGACGAGCACGCACGGTCCACGCGAACGTTCAAAACTGAAGCGTGGTCACCGCACGGCCATGTGGCACGAACGCGGCTCCCCCCCCCGTCAAGGTGTGTCGCTGGGCGAGGGGTCTGAAGTTGATGACTGCATCCATCGAAAGGGCCGCCGTAAACAAGCTTCAAATGGTGCCGAACGATTCGTTCAATTAGCGGGACGATTCCCGGCCGCCGCCGCCGCCGTCATCTTCCAAAGAAAGAAGCTGCACCGGTGGTCTCCCGAACTGCTCACGGCGCCGCGGCGGCAGGACGCCGCACCCTCCGGCCAGGTGGGAACAATACATGGCGGACACAGGCCGCCAACCCGTTTGGCGACTCAAAAGGAACATCAAAAGGAACGCCGATCCATTGTCAGACCTGGCGCCGGTCCTAACACCATGCAGAAGACTCCTCTCCCGACCAGCCTCTCCAATGACTGTTTCCTCACATCCTGCATCCATATTGAGCGCGTACAATGTGGTAGACAAGACATTTTATAGAAAACAGACGCACAGAGACCGAGAATACATAATTATTTCATAAGCGTAATTAAATTCCAATATTTACTCTTCTGGAATTTTCGATTAATTTTTTGCAAGCTAAACTTAGCCACAACTAATGACGTTTTTGGAGATACTACCAAATCATAGGTCGCGGGATCGAATCACAGTGGCGCGGTGGTCGTATTTCGATAGAGGCAAAATGCTGAAGGCTCGAGTGCTTAGGTTGAGGTCACCAGATGAGAGAAATTTCCGGAGAACTCCGTTACAGCATCCCATAATATTACCGTGGTTTTGAGGAATTGTGTCCCGGCAATTATTATTATTACCTATGCAGATAAATAAAATTGCTTCCAAATTACACTAACAAGAGTTGAGCATTCGTACCCTAACTCATCTAGCATCTCTAGGCCTCGGAGATTTTCGTTGCATCACAGAAGCAGATGCTCGTTGCCACGCTTGAGTTGTGGCACCCATATTAGGTTCCCTTTATTGTTCTATGCTTCCTTGCCAATTTTTCTATGCCATAAGGTGAATAGACATGCTATAATTAAAACAAAAGTACCTAGAAAAGTTACGAGTAATTATCTTGAAGTTACTCGTTTAAATCAACTAATTTTATCACTAAATTACCAGCCCAAGAAACCTATTCATTACGTCACTCATTACTGCAAAATTTAATTTCAATACTGCTAAGTCCTTTGTGCGTGTTCGTTCTGTATACCTGTGGCTCCATTGACTGCCTCGTATCCACGCCTAATAATGTAGCCTTACAAACGATCTCGGATACAGACCCTAGACTACTGCATACCTGCCCGTAACACACGCTTGCACATTGTGTAGCCGCAGCATTATGTAATGCGATGAATCCGGATAGCGAAGCATCAACGTCAAGGCTTCTCGAAATAAGGTTACGTAAGGCGTTCAAGCCTGGAAGACATCCGACACTGCAGCCCTGTGTTCCCGCGAAAACCAAGCACACAAATAGTAATTATTACACATGCAGCGAACCTGTGTACGTCTACCTGTTGCGTGTCAAAGTACAAGCTATTGTGCTTGCTCGTCGGTAGGAACTATCAAGTTTCAGGATGCGAACGCTAATCGCGAGACGAGAGCCGTTCAAGAGAGACAGCAACAGCCGAGAGCCAAATCGGCCGAATGATGAACTCAATATAAGCTACCTCGTGCCGCTTCAATGAATCGCTATTTTTCTCTGAATGAAACATGTCCTTATCTATCAGCGTGTTTTATTAGGCTGCTTTATATATATAAATAGACTGTTTCACTTGACCATGCTGCATGGGCAGGGAGAAAGAAAAGAAAGCTTCTAAGAGGCGCATTAGCGATTCTTAGACATTATTCCTGTAGATATTGAAATTATCGGTAACGCTGAATTCGCTTTCAGACGCAGCTTCGAGAATCGCCACAAAAGTTGTAGCAAGAACAGCGCAATTAGAGCTGGTTCAGAAAACCTATTTTAGCAATGAACAAAAGCGACAGACTGTCAGCGTGTTCTCATGCATGCTTACGTGCAGAAAAGAAAGGCTTCGTGGATATTTCGTGAACTTGGCTTTCAACCGTCTCATTGAATAGATTAAAATGATCTCAAAGATTTGGCACCTCTAACAAGTACGTGTTAGAAGAAAATGACACACAGGTGTTTATTAAGTGTTCTTTTGTTTTGCGCCTTCTGCTTCAGAACGTAGCTGGTATGAGAGCCTCCCTTCCCTCAAAAGAAAGCCTTTGTAGTTGAAAAACTTGAATGCCTTTTCTGAACGTAACTATGCGCACTTTGCGGAGTTTGAACCATAACAATTGCGTGACACTATAAACCTTTGACAGAAAGTCACTGAGGATAGCAGAATTACGCAAACACTACGCGAAAAAGGTGCCTTTTCAAACAAAATCCTCGTACGTGCGGGTCACGCAATACAGATATGAAAAGACGTCTTCCTCGAATTTCCGTTGCCTCACAGGATAAAGGCTTTGAGATAGCATTCATGGATTTTGATTTTTCATCAATAGGTGAGCATAATAGCCGAGGCAGAACAATGTCGACACACAAGGCACGTGATCCCGATAAAGCCTTCGAACGAATAGGTTGAACGCCTTCACTATTATAGAAGCTTTCTTTTTTTTTCGCAGTAACGCCTACACGAAACAGAGTGCTCGCATGGGACCTTTTCCGAAGTGTCAACCACCTGAAGCCATTTATTAGACGTAATATAACAAAAAATTGTAGTAGAGGTCACGATAGTTCATACTTCGCTTAGCTCGTTGCGCAATTTTCACTAAGGTGCATGGAAATCTTTGCCAGTTGGTGACTGTTAAAAGACGAGCCATTTACTGTAAACAGCTCGTTCCCTCATGCTGAAGCCTTGCAATCACATGCGTATCGAGCTATACAGGAAGAAGGCACCACATCCTTAACATCCTCAGCTACCCGGACCTTTAAAGAAACTGGGATAGAGAAGCTAAGACAACATGAGTATCATATATTCAGCAAGATTAACTACTTTTATTTACACCGGGTCCCACCAAAGTGTCCAATCAGAAGCGCCGCTGGTCGTCAGAGCAGATTCCGCCAATGGGGGTCGCCGCGCCATGCGTCAGACCACCCGACACGCGGCCGCCGCTCGCTGTCACGTGCGCCGCTGACTCACTGCACCTGGGCCAGAGGGGCGCCGCGCGTGTTCACGGCCGTCGAGGTGATCGCGCCAGGCGGACTGGCCTTGACCCAGATTGCCCCCTCCAGAGGCACGGACGTTTGACGAGGACCCGCTGGCATAACAGCACCCCCGCCGCCAGACAATGCACCGGAAGACGAGCTGCTTCCACGGGGCTCGGATGTCAGGTGGCTCGTTCGCCAGGTCCCTCCAGGCTCGCCTCCAGGGCATGGGGAGAATACAGCTCCAAACTGTTCCGGGAACACATCCCATTTTTGACGGACGGATCCCAGCTCCACTGGCTTGGTCGCCACAACTTGTCGACCAGCTTCACTCGTCTCTTCTGACCATCTTCGGTTGTCAGCACTTGTCGATGGTTCTGCAACTGCTAAGAACGGTTCGACAACAGACAACACACGACACAAGCAAGTGCCTCGGTCACCCGACAGAACACCAGACAAAGTATAGTACAACATAACCTATCTACGTGTCTATCGGAATTTTGTTCCCTGTACATCAAGAGGCACATGTGGGACAAAGACCCTTAAAATGACAACTCAATTTTTTTTTCCCACGTACAACAACGTAACGGATTAGAATACCACAAATTTGGCCCCTTTAGATCACTCTGAACGAGAGCGCTCAGCCCAGGTCGTGATGAGGTCAAAATTTTGCCCCGAATCGCCAGCCAGAACCGAAAGGTTGAGAAGGTATTAACTAAACGCACTGCTCAATGCACCTGCATTACGTTTACCTTTCTTTTTTTTTCTCTTTAGCGAACGTCAAAGTTGCGCTGTGGAGCAACATGCTCCACCTCAGTAACCGGCCACTTTTAGGCGACGATACCTATGCGGCACCAAGAGTGGCTCACACTTGCGACGTTGCACAGGGGAACAACGATACGGCTTGCTACTGATTGACTCCTCACCGCTTAGCTCGATATCGTGTTCGATCACCGTCGTGTCTCCGGGACGGTCCGACAACACATACCCAAACTCGGAAACAATCTTTCTCAGGTCCTCTTTCTCAGGTCCTCCTTCACTTACGCTAGGCTCTAGGTTTATCTGCTCCCGGATTACTTTCGATCCCCCTTCAATTACCTCACTAGAACTCAAAATTTCTGCTTCCTCTTCCTTTGAAGCATTCAACAACAGATTTACGACCGCTTGATGTTGAACATTGGGTTTCATCAAGTTGTAAATTTTGTTCTGCCGCCTTCCTACTTGCACTTCATAAGTTGTATCGCAAGGCTTCGATAATACTTTGGCGGGCCCTTCCCAATCAACCTCAAGCTTGTTCCTTTTGGATGGCTGCAGCCGCATTACCTGATTATCAACTTCAAAAGCGCGCTTCTTCCCCGATTTCTCGTAGTGCTCCTTCGACAGCACTTTTGCCGCGTTTTTCTGGCTTTCCACGAGCGCTTTCAATCGAGAGATCCTCACTCTGCCCTCGAATGAGCGTCTCTCGATCAACTCTCGGCAGCTCGCTCCAACTTTCCGCTACAGGCGAGAGCGTTGCATCCCTCTCGCTCTGACTCACTGGCGCCACGTCGTCTCCCCCAGCGCATACCGCGCCGGCCGCTCCCGCGACGGGCCCGCTCGCGTGACTGCTCACATGACTCATGCGGAAAATTTCCTTTTTGGGGTTCCGTCGGACCCGCCGACAAGGTCACTTGAGAGTTCACCGCATGGAACCAAGTCAAGCTTCCGCGAAAGCTTTCGCGCTTGCGATCGCGTGAGAGCCAATGCACGCTAAGTTGGGGAAGAACGATTTGCCCTGCTCTTTGAGAAGCTGCTCTGAGTTGTTGGAGAATAGATAAGGAAAACGATCATTTAGCGCGGCAGACACAGCTGCTTCGGTGCGAAGCTTACCGAACGGGCCTTCAATGACAACCGTGGCGATTGGTAAGCGAACACTCTGCACCTCGGCGACTTGCCTAATCCACGCGCATTCTCCTGTGAAGTCATCCGGAGACACCAATGAAGGATGGACAACGTCCATGGTTGCCGCTGAGTCTCTAAGTGCTCGGCACGTTTTCTCATTGACCCTAATTTCTTGGAGATACGGCTCCAACAACCGAATGTTTTTTTCTGATTCTCGGATCGTTGCGAAGGCCAATTTTTCCTGACAGTTTCTCGCGATGTGCCCTTCCTTTTTACAGTTGTAGCAGATTAGCGGCTTCCGTTTGTTTTCCGATTCAAATGCCTGTGTGGCAAAAACCTCACTCGATCTCTCCGCTTCTGTTTGCCCTTCCCCTACACTGTCCTTCGTAAGAGACGGGTCCTTTTTGAAATTACGGTGCGGAACGGGTTTCCGTTGATCAGGTTTCCTTGAAAAGCCCTCTTTCTTTTCATCCTTTTCAACGCGCGCTGCCCTGCTATGCAACTTTCGGCGAGTATAATACTCCTCAGCTAACTCAGCTGCCTTGTTTAACTGTACGTCTCCAAGTCTGTCCTGCAGCCAAAGTTTGACATCCTCCTCGATGCAGCGGTAGAATTGCTCCAATGCAACGCATTCCACCACTTTATCGCGGTCGTCATAAACACCTTCGCCCTTGAGCCATTCAATCAAATCGGCTTTAAGACGAAACGCGAAGTCAACGTGTGACTCATTCCCCTTTTTCAGCATACCGGAACCTTTGCCTGAAAGCCTCGGGTGACAACTTATAACGTCTCAAGAGCACTTCCTTAACCTCGTCATAGCTCTCAAACGCTTCCCTAGACAAGCAAGTTATCGCGTCGGACACTTCGCCGGGAAGAAGAGCTAGCAGGTTCCGCGCCCAAAGAGACTGCTCCAAAGCATTTCGCTCACAGACGTGTTCAAACTTGACGAGATACTTCGCCATGTCCTCGCCTACTGCGAACGGTGGCAGTTGATCCCGAATTCTAATACCGCTGACCTGAATCGTCGGAGAAGCTACGCTAGGCGCCTGCGAACACTGTAGGATTGCCAATTCTAGTCGTTTCAACTCTAGGCGCTCTTGTCTCTCGGCCTCCTCGCGCTCGCGACGTTCGCGCCTTTCAGCTTCTTCACGTTCGCGAGTTTCTACTTCTCGCCTTTCAGCCTCCTCGCGGCGTGCTTTGATATCCGCCCAGGCCTCATCGACTTCCTCAGCCGACACTCCCTCATCCTTCATGATCTCAAGGATCGCTTGCTTTCGTTTCGCACGGCCCAAAGTAATGCCGAGTTCCTCACAAATTTCGATGAGTTCCTTCACTTTAAGGTTCTCCATCGTTCACACTAGCCTCTTGCTGTTTGCTCCTGTTAAGAATCTACTTGCCGTACCCACTATAAGCCTACTAGCAAGACGCGCAAGCAATTTTTCACACTCCCGTGTTTACCCCCTCCGCATTAACTTTGGTTTCAAAGCACTTCGACTTTGCTTGAAACGATCAAAGCTCACTCTAATGCTTCACACAGCCCTTCTCTAAACTACTACAACCTGAGCTAGAGTAGTCTGGTGAACTGAGGGGAAAACATCAGGCACTCACCGCATCGATGTCGCTGACGCCGGCCGATCCCGCAGCTGCCAACCACTGTTGCGAACGACGGACCGATCCCACCGCTGCCACCACTGTTGCGAACGACGGACCGATCCCGCCGAAGCCACCACTGTTGCGAAAGACGGCGACGCCAACACGGTCTCGATGGCGCCACTGCTTCCAACTCCGCCGGGAAGGTCACCAGCCGTTTGGTAGCGTATGTTTATCAGCTCGCGACTGCTTCTGCGCCGAGCTGATAAGACGAGCGGACGAGACGACGGTGAGTTAAACAAGGTTTATGTACAGCATATTTACAGAGGCGTTACAATTTCGGCACTGGGGCCGACAGAGACTCGAAGAGCCGAGCTCCCCTCTCTAACACATAGGTCAGCCTTTCGCCTAAGACCGCTGACTCACACACATGTCGGCACTCCGACACGGGGACTCCTCTCCTAGGACCTCCGATCGCGACACGCCGCAGGGCTTCTTTTATTTACACCGGGTCCCACCAAAGTGTCCAATCAGAAGCGCCGCTGGTCGTCAGAGCAGATTCCGCCAATGGGGGTCGCCGCGCCATGCGTCAGACCACCCGACACGCGGCCGCCGGCTCGCTGTCACGTGCGCCGCTGACTCACTGCACCTGGGCCAGAGGGGCGCCGCGCGTGTTCACGCCGTCGAGGTGATCGCGCCAGGCGGACTGGCCTTGACCCAGATTGCCCCCTCCAGAGGCACGGACGTTTGACGAGGACCCGCTGGCATAACAACGTCTACCTGTTGCGTGTCAAAGTACAAGCTATTGTGCTTGTTCGTCGGTAGGAACTATCAAGTTTCAGGATGCGAATGCTAATTGCGAGACAAGAGCCGTTCAAGAGAGACGGCAACAGCCGTGAGCCAAATCACCCGAATGATGAACTCAATATAAGCTACTTCGTGCCGATTCCATGAATCGCTATTTTTCTCTGAATGAAACGGGTCCTTATCTATCAGAGTGTTTTATTAGGCTGTTTTATATATATAAATAGACTGTTTTACTTGACCATGCTGCATGGGCAGGGAGAAAGAAAAAAAAAGCCTCTGAGAGGCGCATTAGCGATTCTTAGACATTATTCCTGTAGATATTGAAATTATCGGTAACGCTGAATTCGCTTTCAGACGCAGCTTCGAGAATCGCCACAAAAGCTGTCGCAAGAACAGCGCGATTAGAGCAGGTTCAGAAAACCTATTTTGGCAATGAACAAAAGCTACAGACTGTCAGCGCGTTCTCATGCATGCTTACGTGCAGAAAAGAAAGGCTTCGGGGATATTTCGTGAACTTGGCTTTCAACCGTCTCATTGAATAGACTAAAATGATCTGAAAATTTTGGCACCACTAACAAGTACGTGTTAGAAGAAAATGACACACAGGTGTTTATCAAGTGTTCTTTTGTTTTGCGCCTTCTTCTTCAGAACGTAGCTGGTATGAGAGCCTCCCCTCCCTCAAAAGAAAGCCTTTGTAGTTGAAAAACTTGAATGCCTTTTCTGAACGTAACCATGCGCACTTTGCGGAGTTTGAACCATAACAATTGCGTGACACTATAAACCTTTGACAGCAAGTCACTGAGGATAGCAGAATTACGCAAACACTACAGTGAAAAAGCTCCCTTTGCAAACAAAATCCTCGTACGTGCGTGTCACGCAATACAGATATGAAAAGACGTCTTCCTCGAATTTCCGTAGCCTCACAGGATAAAGGCTTTGAGATAGCATTCGTGGCTTTTGATTTTTCATCAATAGGTGAGCATAATAGCCGAGGCAGAACAATGTCGACACACAAGGCACGTGATCCCGATAAAGCCTTCGAACGAGTAGCTTGAACGCCTTCACTATTATAGAAGCTTTTTTTTTTTTTTCGCAGTGACGCCTACATGAAACAAAGTGCTCGTATGGGACCTTTTCCGAAGTGTCAACCACCTGAAGCCGTTTATTAGACGTAATATAACAGAAAATTGTAGTAGAGGTCACGATAGTTCGTACTTCGCTTGGCTCGTTGCGTAATTTTCACTAAGGTGCATGGAAATCTTAGCCAGTTGGTGACTGTTAAAAGACTAACCATTTACTGTAAACAGCTCGTTCCCTCATGCTGAAGCCTTGCAATCACATGCGTATCGAGCTATACAGGAAGAAGGCACCACATCCATAAGATCCTCAGCTATACGGACCTTTAAAGAAACTGGGATAGAGAAGCTAAGACAACATGAGTATCATATATTCAGCAAGATTCACTACTTTTTTGCTCACTCTGTGCCTAACTGCCCGGCCTGCCTGACCAGCCTGGCCTGCCTGTCTGTCTGTCTGGCCTACCTGGCCTGCCTGCCAGCCACACGCAAAGAGACGGGAAAACACTGCCCTGAACTAGCCCCTTATATAATAAGTTGCCTCAACACAACTGTTGAGGCAACTTTGTGAAACAGATCTCCATTTTCAAGTAAAATAAGAACGACGACATTGGTATACACAAACTAGATCGAACGTGAAATTCCTTGGCAAAAGTGACATGAACAAACAAAACGCGCGTACTGATCATTCAGGGGCAGTTTGCATATTCGTGTAAACCATTCAAAGAATATCTGAAGGACATAATCAATAAAGAACACACACAGAGAGAGAAAGAGAGAGAAAGGACCTTTATTAGGTGGCCAATGCGTGGATGTGGGAGGGTCCTCTCTAACCTGGACCACCTGCCGGGCCGGCGCAACGAGTTGGCGCTGGTCTACCAGGTCCGCCTTGGAGATCGCAGCCTCCCACGCTTCACTGGGGATGCTTGGGTCTGCATTTAATGTTTCTGCTTGTGTGGCTGGGTTGCTGCTTTTGCATTGCAGTATCAGGTGGGCTAAGGTGTCTGCCACATTACAGTGCGGGCAGATGTTGTCATATGACGTTGGTTTGAGGTGATGCATTAGAACGCCATGCGTAAATGTATAGCTTTGAAGGCGCCTGTAGTAGTCCGTGTCTTCATTTCTTGAAAGTATGGGATGCGGCCATGGGAGGGTAGAACCTGCGTTGTAGCCGATAGTGTTGCAGCAGTACGTGATAGATTAAGTGCACTTCTTCAATAAAGAACAGAATCTCAATATTGACTGTGAAACTCCCAATACCACGATAGTCGATGCGAAGCAGCTCTTTGCGTACGTACATGCATCCGTATGAACGCGCACCAACGCGTTCCCCTCGCGGCAGGTGTTGGAGCGGTGCCAAGTGAGTCACGCCACAGCTGCACTACAGTGTACTAGAATCTATTCTAGTACACTGTAGCTGCACGTCGACGTCAAGCTCCTCTCGCACGCTTTTCTCGTAGGTGGGCGCTGAAGTCACTCTCTCCCTCAGCCGCAGCACGCTCGCCGCAGCACCCGCAGCTGAGAGAGAGAGAGAGAGAGAGAGGTTGAGGAAAGCAAAAGACGCAACTTATGCAACCCTTATTGGGAGCACAGCTCAGCACCTGTAAGGGTCGGGTGAGGGAGTGCGGTGGCTGAACTCTTTGTTATGTGCATGCGTATCACTGACTTTATGGAGCAGTATAAAAACAATGTTGAACGAAAAATATAAATGAACTGTCCTTGCATCCATTCATCCGCCCACCCGCTCGTACGTTCATCCGAGCGTCTAAACAAATGCGTCGGCCCTTCCTTACATACCACTTGCGAAAAAGTGGCATCTCCTGCCACATATTGTCTATAACACCGGAAAATCTGATTGCGAAAGGCAGCGGCATTGTGGCCTCTAACTTCCCCGTACGGCACCAGGAACCGATTGAGCTGTCTTCCTGCGGCTTATTTACATAAACGCGCTCCGCGAGAAATAGAATGAAGAGGGAAAGCCCGTGGCACAGTGTCATTCGTCAACTGCAGCGAAATCGCACTGAAAAATAACAGTAACACCCTCCCTCCCCTATAATTCATTTCTCCATTTTCTCTCTGTCTCTTTTGTGCATACAAAATGTTTGTATTTCCTTACTGACTACACTTTTCCCGGGAAACGTTAAATTATGCGCTTGCAATCATCGTTTAGTTAATCTCAGAAAAAAAACATGCATTTTGTGGCGAACCACTGGGCTCATATAAACGCCCCTTCTTTTTTTTTTCTTACTACTTAGCTGCCTCTATAACTGATAGCTCAAAAATGTCTCCAAACCGTACATGTAACTGGAAAACTACACAAGTAAAAATGAAGGTCGAAGCTTACTTATTTTGCATTCCCACCGAAACCTCTGCACCCATCTTGCAACTTGACACCACAGCTGCATTTTTTCAATCAAATGACCAGCGTTTATTCTTTGGGTACACTCAACGCCCCCCTCCCCCCCAAACATTATATCGTTCTGGGAGATCGCGCAGTGGAGGACAGAGAGAGATAACAAACGTCTTTATTTGATAGTATTCACGCATTGTCTTGGGGTCGTCTCCCTTCCAGAAAACAGTATATGGTGCGAGGACTTTTCCATAGAAACCAGAGGATCAGCCACGGAACACGCAGTATGCAACCGAACTTGCAACCTCGCGTGCTCACTATCAGAATGCCGTATACCTAAACTACCCAGCGTCTCTTCGATCCGAGCGTGATCCCACTGGTGAAACAGGCGCGTATTTTTGGATATCGAAGCACTAAAGCGAGCGAGCGTGCTTTGGGACGCAGCCTTTCAAGGAATGCCAGTGCACGCAGTACATACGCCCACAGCACGCACTGTGGCTCCACTTTGTGGAACCAAAGGGTGGAGATTTCAGACTTCCACCCCCGTATTCGATTTCCCGTTTCCGCCCACCATGCGCTGAACACGGCTTCTCGTAGACCGTACCACAGACGCGCAGTTGATTACATGACTATTCGGTACTGGCATGGGGACACGCTAAACTCGACTGCACTTGCGCTGCGTATACGTTACGCATGTTTGCTTCTCCAAATAAACCGGCGTCATACCGGCGTCTCTAGTCGGTCCTCGAGGCGTTTATAGAACGCTGGGAATTCGTAAAGATCACGCACCGTCGGCGCAGCGCGTGCCGTTCGGCAATGAAGTCCCTCACGTTCCGATTCTTTTCCTTATATTTCAATCTTCTTCCTGGTCGGTATGCACCTCTGCGGCGCGCGCGCATACGGCGAAAGACTGAAACCTGACGACACCCGCAGCTATAAACTGCCTCGGACGATATTTGTGTTTGCTCGAGTGCGTGCTCCTGCGTTTCCGGTCTCCGTGCTGGGCTCGGAAAAACAGGCGAAATATTCATGAGCCGTTGCGGCACGCAGCAACGGAAGGTATACGTATTTCGAAAAGCAGCTCTGCACCACGCTAAATATATACATATGCGCAGGCTATCGTTGCGTCGTCTAAGGTTTCGCCTGCCTGTTGGACCGTGAGTACGTGGGAGAAAAAAGAAACACGAATACCTATGCAATGAGCTGATGTGCGTCACGATCGAATAAACAAGAACTGAGGTACTGCATTAATTTCACACGTAGGCGATCAGTTGGAGATCTAAAAATGAGGAATTGCGCGTGCCTGGCATCCTTTTGTTCTTGCGAAGCCCGACAAATCGTAGGTACCGAAATAAGACTGAACGTGACATGAAAGCGCAGAGATTGCATATTCGCGAATGCCAAGTTAACAGAGGCACGGCAGCATTTGTTGGGGCTTCGCAGGGTACCAAGTCGTACAACGAAAATAGAAGAATCCATCGATTTCAGTTTTCGATCGTTTTCAGAAAGGACCAATTAGAAGTCCCCGTTAAACAAACCCAATCGGAGGACACGCATTTAAACATGGACACCCAATCGCGGGTGGTCCTCACCAAGATCAAACTCAATGACAGTCGTCCGCCAAAAGAATAATGATCTGAACTGAAGTAAACCACGAAGAAAACTACCGCGGCATCCGTTAGCCTTCCACCCTGCAGTTTACATCATATGTTAAGGAGTAGCGGATGCAGAGCCGTCTGTGTCCCCCAAAATGGAAAAACAAGTATCTTGCCGGGAAGAATGACAACACTGCACCACAACGAAGCCGGCGAAGAGCTCAAGTACATTGCCACAAACCCTGCTCTTGGTGAGTCCCTCGACAGGGAAGGGGCCATTAACCATTCGAAAAAAAAATAGCTGGTCAACGTTTACGCGACAATATTCTGAATTTTGAACTGATATTTTTCATTGCACTGTTCCGTGGTCATCCGAATCATTGTAATCCTTGTGATCACAGATTAAAAGAGACTTCCTTGATCCCTTCCGATTTATTAGTTACGAAATATCAGCTTAGAGAAGCTTTGTTATCAAAGCCGAAGGACAAAGTTTGGGCAAATTCACGTTTTCTCATGCTTTCTATTCTTGTTCCTAAGCCAAAGTAACAGTGCACGCAGCCACTTCTCTGCTAGGATGTTTTGAAATTGTGCAATATAATCTCACTGTGGCCAACACACTACGCAAAATAGAAAGAGAGAGAGAGCAAGAGGGAGAGCGAAAGAAACAACGAAACCAGCTCCACGCCGGTGAAATATGAGTAAACAATGGAGCTGGCAAGTCAGTGCCACCACATGGCGAACGCAGATTGATTTCTTCCTTAATCGGCTTCTTTCTTCTATATTTCATGCGTCTTTCTTTTTTTATCTCTTTCTGCGTATTCATCATTTTTTCTTCCTTACAACTTTCTCTATCTCTTTCTATATTGCCCTCTATCGCCCTTTCCAGGCGACACTGCTGCCAGCAGCACCCACGATGACGGTTCCCGTACAATCCAACTCAACTGGGTCCCAGCGCACGCAGGAAACCCAAATAACGAAGCCGCCCACAGACAAGCTTGAGGACTCGTACGCCGAGCGCTGGGCCAGACTTTTGAACCACGACATCGAAGCGACCGAACCACTCATCACGTTTCACGATATCATGCAGTACTACAAGCTATCATGGCAAATCAGACTACCCCCACACCCGCAACTAAACAAAGCTCAACAAATCACTTGGTGGCGGCTTCAAGCCAACTCATTCTCTTCTCATTAATGGTACATGTACAGACACATATACCCAGCCTTATTCGCATCTACACGCACCATTTGTGAGAAACAGACCACAACCTTAGGCCACGTCATCTGGAGATGCACCAAGGACCCTCTCCACCAAACCTCCTAGGAGACTCACCTTCAAGTGAGGCCTGGGAGAGAATCCTCACGGTCACAAGCCTGGACACCCAACACCGGGCCGACAAACGCGCTGACGAGGTGGCGAACAGGCATGGCCTGACAGCCCTCACCACTTACGAAACATCAGCTGCTTTATTAAAGTTGTTTCCTACTACTACTGCTAATAACCCCCTATCCCTCACATCCCTCTTTCTCACCCCTTACTATGCTGTAGTGTTATGTCTATGCCATGGTTTACCATCTGACCTGTCATCGTCCTTTTCCTCCTCCTCAAGCTATCACTGGTCCTCACACTCACTTTTATTTTCAATCCTTTGCTACGCTAGACTATACGAGGCTACGCCATGCTTTACCTCCTCTTCTTTCATACCCTCTCGTCTTCACATATTGAATTTAATTGAGTTTATTTCGCTACAAAGTTGCGGGCAGACCAGGCGGTAAAGCTGCATGGAGCAGCTTGAGGGGAACCTGGTCACCTCCCACACGGAGTAGTTACAGCGGTTGAAAGCATGTTATATACATAATACATGAACAGAACCGCAAAAACAGTAAAAAAAAACACGGTACGAAATAATGAACTCGGGTATAGTGTTGTCACAAACGACTCCAATTTTCGGATTATCCGCGGGCCCCATCTTCCAAGGAAGGGCGCTTTTGTGTTGGGGGACGACATCCGGCTACTAACGACCCAGCGTGGCGCCGGCTCGTCTACTCTGCACCTGTACCGAAAGGGGCACCGGCGGTCCCAAAAAAGAAAAATTATCCCCAGATGAGACGGGAGCACGTGTACGTCCCTGAAGAGGTTTGGACTGCATTGGAAAAGGCAGTTGACGTACAGCCAGCAACAAGTGCGGTCGTCGGTGTCGCGAGTCTCGCGTAGGCGGCGAGCATGGAGTGACCCGTGCAACGAACGTATTGAGACGGCTGCAATTCCGGGCACTCTCGTCGTCTACCAAGCCGGCGAGACCTTCAGCGGCACCCGTCAACTCCCCTACGTGCACCAAGAGCTGGCCTGGTCCGTATGGAACTTTTTATTGTGACTTTTTTTAAATTGTTAAATTGTTATAACCAGCCTTTTGTTTTTATTTGTAGTTTTGTGCGCTGCGTCGCACGTTAAAATTCAAAAGCGCCACCATGAGCATTCTGTAATTATTGCCTTGTATCTCCCTTGATTCATGTCATTAGTTTAACATTCCGCATATTTGCCTTTAGCCTGTATCTTTTGTAGTGTTTTTAGCCCATTTTGTTATGTAGCTGTTGTTTCTATCGCGCGTATCAGTTTTCCTCCTCTGCTATTTTTGTAATCTCCTGCCTTTGCCCCTGTTTTAATTAAATGTTTGTCTAAGTGTAATCAAACTCTGTGTCTGCTCTATGAGTGCGTCGATCAGGCTCATTCATCACCACACGTGCAACCCCGCACGGGTCGACCAACCTACAAATAAATTTGAAATGTGCCACTTCGAGGCCTTTCAGGCGTCGCAGGCCGAAACGTAAAGTGGAAGCCTGCGAGTCTGCCGCACGTCGATGTTTGATCGGCGGGGCCTCACTCGAAGTGCGTGACATTATCTGGCGTCCGCGACAGGACTGGCCGACCACGTGGTGGTGTCTGGGAGACTGACGTAACTCTGAGCGTGCAGCATGTAGACGTCCTTTTATTGTTTTGTTGGTGGTCAACTGTTGGTAACAATGGACGGCACGCAGTTTGACAAGCTTATTGAACAGGGCAAAGCCTTTGGCTTTGTAGGCAAGGAGTTATATAATTTCGTTGAAAAAGAACGAAATCGGCTTAAAGAGGAGCGCGATGTCGAACGCACTAGGTACAGGCAACATCTGGAATATTCGATGGAACAGGAGCGAGAAAATTCAAGACTTGGAATTCAGAGAGAAAAAGAGCGCTTGGGACTGTGTGCCACACAGTCGGGTCCCAGCTTAGCCGCTGGAACGCCCAGTAGCGCGACCTACCGTGGCCTGAACAAGCAGTCTTACCAGGATCATGTTCAGCTACTGCGCCAGAAAATGGAAAGTAGACGGCGCATGTTTGAGACCTGGGATGCAAGGCACGAAAAGGGCAAAGAGCCCGTAGGTGTCAAACCGCTGAGAGCCGGCCAAAATAGCAGTACTGATGAGGCGAACATCGGGTTCACGAGTGAATCTAAGGAGTTAGCTGCTGAAAGTCCCATTGTGGCCACAAAGGCCACTGAAGGCCACAGTGATGGCGACGAGGCGCTGTGCCTGGAGAGTCTTGTTAATACAGAAATGCCATCTGTAATGAACTTGGCACAGCCGCCCTGTTTGTGCGTCGCCATAGCAGCTAAATGTGAAGTTCGCAGTACCTCCGGCCCGGTAGGTGAGGACCCCTGTACAGAGAGCGGGGCACAGTCGGGTGCTGACGCGCACTGCGAGCTGGGCAATGTTGGGGCAAGTAGTTCTTTCAGGTGCGAGCGGCGCAGCCCTGAGGAAGACGCTTGCATTGCTCAGCCGTCAGTCAAGCTTCCCGCAAGTCAGGGTGTCCACAAGTTAACGGAAAATCCCGACTGTATAGGCATTATAGCCGAAGAGACAAGCGAAAGAAGTTCTGCTCTGCAAATGTTGCAAGCGGACTTCTCAAAAGTGAGCACTGAGCAACGTGCAAAAAGAAAAAGACGCCGCAAAAGCAAGAACAAGAGAGAAGCGAAGGGTGTAAATCCACCCATGAAATCGAGAATTGCCAAACGGCAATCAACGCAACGAAAGCTTCGATTGCGTTTTGTGGCATTCGCCAGTAGAGTGGGTTGCCATGCTCCAAACCACCCGACAGGTAGAAAGGGGAGGCAGGCATTTGTTCGTGGAGCTTGGAAGAGCCAACCCCCTTCGCTCCATTGTCCTGCTCGAAGCGCGGGGTGCATGGCGAAGCAGCGCCTTTCGGCCGAGCGACACGACGTGGCTCGGGGACTCGTTTTCGTAGAACGAGGCGTCGATGAAGGCATGCCTCCGGGGTGTAGACTAACGGGAAACAGGCGTCCGTGTAGCGACCGTACGCACTTTTGTCTGCCCTGGTTGCTTCGAACGGCTCCCCCAAGAGCACGACCCCCTCGAGCGCGGATAAAGGTTACGTACATAGAAACTCTAAGGTAACCTTAAACACAAATGACTTGTTGTTTGAAACAATGTTCATTTCTGTTTTTCGATTTAGGAGCATTCCATGAATGGGGGGACTAATAGCTTAGTTAATCTTTTGGTTTGCTTGTGTCGTCTGTGCGTTTGTTGACGTGTTCTGTTGTTCAAACTTACTGCACGTTTAGTTAGGGAAGCTCTGTTTTAGGGAAATTTTTATTTCATTTAGTTGAATTTTTTAAAAGAGACTGGTTGGTCATATAATCAGTCTATCACGGTACGCATGTGTGATAATCATGGCGTTATGTGCATGTTCTTCACAACTTTCCTTGTAATTATCATTTCGAAATGAAGTGCTTTAGTGTGCAGCAGGTTCAAACAACTGCGTACAGGCGATCATGCCGATTTCTTTCTTATTCATCTTTTTCGAAAGCTGCGTGTCAATAAGTGACTTTTCAATACCGCTTAAAGCATGTATTGTTTTAAGATGTGGCATGAAAGAATGCCTACGTGCCTTTTCCTTGAATCGTGCAGTATTTTTGAGACTTTCTTTTCGTATTTCATGTGTGTGTCCGTGTCGTGGTGCGCGGGTTATGACATTCATCGTATGATGACCATGAAAGTGTAGTGTATCAGATGTTCTCTGCGATGTCGTCCACATCAGTGAAATGGTGCGCGAAAAAGAAAACGCATTGGTGGACGACCGGAACACTGAAAGCTCGCGAACATTGTGCGTTTGTGATGTTCTTGAATATTACGAAGTAATATTCTTAAGAGGGGGGCTATGTCACAAACGACTCCAATTTTCGGATTATCCGCGGGCCCCATCTTCCAAGGAAGGGCGCTTTTGTGTTGGGGGGACGACATCCGGCTACTAACGACCCAGCGTGGCGCCGGCTCGTCTACTCTGCACCTGTACCGAAAGGGGCACCGGCGGTCCCAAAAAAGGAAAATTATCCCCAGATGAGACGGGAGCACGTGTACGTCCCTGAAGAGGTTTGGACTGCATTGGAAAAGGCAGTTGACGTACAGCCAGCAACAAGTGCGGTCGTCGGTGTCGCGAGTCTCGCGTAGGCGGCGAGCATGGAGTGACCCGTGCAACGTATTGAGACGGCTGCAATTCCGGGCACCCTCGTCGTCTACCAAGCCGGCGAGACCTTCAGCGGCACCCGTCAACTCCCCTACGTGCACCAAGAGCTGGCCTGGTCCGTATGGAACTTTTTATTGTGACTTTTTTTAAATTGTTAAATTGTTATAACCAGCCTTTTGTTTTTATTTGTAGTTTTGTGCGCTGCGTCGCACGTTAAAATTCAAAAGCGCCACCATGAGCATTCTGTAATTATTGCCTTGTATCTCCCTTGATTCATGTCATTAGTTTAACATTCCGCATATTTGCCTTTAGCCTGTATCTTTTGTAGTGTTTTTAGCCCATTTTGTTATGTAGCTGTTGTTTCTATCGCGCGTATCAGTTTTCCTCCTCTGCTATTTTTGTAATCTCCTGCCTTTGCCCCTGTTTTAATTAAATGTTTGTCTAAGTGTAATCAAACTCTGTGTCTGCTCTATGAGTGCGTCGATCAGGCTCATTCATCACCACACGTGCAACCCCGCACGGGTCGACCAACCTACAAATAAATTTGAAATGTGCCACTTCGAGGCCTTTCAGGCGTCGCAGGCCGAAACGTAAAGTGGAAGCCTGCGAGTCTGCCGCACGTCGATGTTTGATCGGCGGGGCCTCACTCGAAGTGCGTGACAAGTGTAAACATTTGAGAAAGCAAGAGAAAAAATACCCGTAGTGATGAAGACATCATATTATATATATATATATATATATATATATATATATATATATATATATATATATATATATATCACTCGTCAATGAATGGCGATTTTATTTGTCTGCGATCCTCAAGCGATATAGTCATGTCACCTCTCCCCGGCTCTCAGCTCCCAGGTTTATATATTTGAGATACTAGTTCATTCTCAATGTTTATAGTTTATACTTTCTTTTATTTTACATACAAGCCACGTGGACAACAATCTGGTAAAAGAAAGCAGAAGAACAAAGATTTCGAACACAGGATGAAACTCGAATTGTCGTGCGTCAAGCGCCGACACGTGGAGACGTAACAGGGTGAAAAGATTAAACAGCTATAAAATGTCAGAGGTCGTTACAGACCAAACTGCATGCGTCACAACATTGTACACTTTTACTGGCCAAATAAGAAAGCTTGCAATATTATCCCGCAGTGTTGTTTTTCAGTGGACGCGAGTTTACCGCTACAGCTGCGCGTTGTTCGACCCACGCAATGTGTCGACTTGACATCCCGTTGTTCAACGTCAATGTCAGACAATGTCAAATCATTGTGCTAGACATGGGCGAAACAAGCTTTCTAGGCGTTAAATTGATTACCGTTTCCATCACTTCGTTTAATTGATTATTGTTTACTTAATCAGGCGTTCACATGCGACACTCAAATTATAATACCTTTATCGCATCAACTTTCAATGCACTTCATCTGCCACTTCTCGCCAACAAGTCTTTCTCGTCTCTTTCTTTTCCATCCCAAAGTATCGGCACTGAAAAACAAGCAAGCGGTGGGTTTGGGTATATAGTGAAGGGCAAATTAAACAAACAAACAAACAAACAAACAAACAAACAAACACACACGCACACACACACACACACAAACAAATATTATCCACCCTATCACGTGTCTTCTCGCACATAGAAACTGGAATGTTTACTAAGCGGTGCAGCGACACCACCGAGAGAAGTGGTTTGACATTTATCAACACAGTACCAACCAACGAGCGTTGCCGAAAGTTGCGAACTTACACGCAATTGGAAACAAAGCTGCACGATGGTTGCGGCCAGAAATAGATGTAGAATCGAACCGTTGTAACCCCTGCAGCCGGATGTCCTGGATGCGTGTCGCATGATTTCCCGGATGGCCAAAAAGGGGAAAAAAAAGAAAGAAAAAGATAGTCGCCACGCCCTCTGCAGCTTATCGGATTGCACCCACATGCAAGCTCGGAATCCCGGGAGAGGGGAGCATGGCAGAGAGATGGAGCCGCATGTGCCACCATTCTGTTTCCGTTTGGAGTGCGCCTCGTGTGCTTTCTTCTTGGGCACTTTTTCAGTCTTCGATTCAACGCACTTTCCCCCTTGTCGCTGGCTTCCGCCGCGTTCATTCAGTCTGCGCGCGAGAGCGACACATTATTATCGCGGTTGCTTTCCATAGATCGTCGTACGTGCGTGGGGTCACGGCAGTTTGTTGACAACGGTGTCGATGCATGTGACAGGCATATCACAAGCGACTCGTTGCGGGCGACTGGGCTCCGTACGGCGCAAACACAGCCAGCGCGAAAACACGGCTGCCGGAGCAGAGGGTGACAACCAGGCGTCGGGCGACTTCGTATCCTCGTAATGAATCTCAAAACAAACAACAATGCACAGTCACGTCTCGTTCTATAAAAAAATAATTATTAAAACGCCTTCGTGGACGACAAGCACGTCGCAACAGCGGAAACACATGATTATTCACGACTCCGACAGGTAAACCTACATCATGGCGGGCGCCGGCCGTCGCCTACACCATTCACACGTGAGCTCGTTAACGATCGTTTTAGATCGGCCGCAGCTTTTTTCTCGGGGCTGTGTCCGTCCCTTGGCGACCGTCCACTGCCCCCACTGCACCTGCACCAACTCCTCCCCCTTTCCTCACGTAAGTGCAAGGAGTTTGGAAGAGGTGACAGAGCGCTGCCTCCGCTTCGTTCTTGCTCTCCTGTATCTCTCCGCCACAGCTGTGCGCTCGTATATAATGCTGCGCGCCCTCGCTCCGTTGCACATTCCTACCGGCGCTGGGCACACACACGATAATATCAGTAATACTCACAAATGGAAGGGGGGGAACGTAAGTGGTGCACGCCTTACACACAACTCCACACAGAAATGAAACATACATGGAAACATACAAATGAAAACAACAAATGGAAACAACAAATTGAAACACGTGTGAACACCAGCGTTGCTTCGCGTCCCCGACATGGTTCCCCTTAGTGGGAGATGGTGTAATTTTTTCCTTTCCCCTTTCCGTGTACTGAAGTTTCATTGCGGATATTCAAAACACAAAGCACAAGTTCCTCGCTTCCCTTCATCAGTGAAGACATCGTGGCGTGCCCATGAATGAAGAAAGGAACATTGGGCCTCGATTGATTCTAGACAATGGCCTATTATACGACTTTAACGAAAGCCCTGCTATAGTCTCTGAAAGGGACACTATCCCGACTGCAGTGCGCTTGTTTATCCAGTGATCGGGTTAGTACTTCCTCTGACGCGAGCTCCGCGGCGTGGGCGGTCTCATTCGCAGTGTCCCGAGTGGCCACCGCGCCCACGCATCCCATTGCGCGACACGGCGCTGGATGGGCGAGCACATATTTGCTCGTCGGAGAACAGGACTCGCTAAAAGAGGCAGGCTCTATTTATTTCACGTTGTCACGGGAGACGCGCGTCTACTGGGTCCATGACAAACTCAATCGCCAAGTGCTCGTATATACATTGTCACCGACTTCATTATGCGTAAGCGCAGGCCCCTTAATATTATTACTATTTTCTATTTCGGGATGTCACGATATATATGGTTCCCGTCTACGGGACACGAAAGATATTGATTTTTATGATTAGAGCATTGTATTTTTTTTTCTTCGGCAGCTTTTATTGACTGTAAGGAACAAAAAGGCAGCGCATCGTAATCGAGGTAATGCCACCATTATCATCGTTATTCGATGGTATGGTGTGAAAAAACTATTTAGGTCGGTCGAGGCGTGGCCACTAACACGTCGGGACAGATCGGCCTAACCTCTCCGCCATGCCGTGGGCCCATAGTTGTGTACTTGAATCCGGACTGCTTCGACAGCATTCCACTTAGACGATGTAACGTCTTCAACCCAAAACGCAGGACATTATTCATTGTCCGATTAAAATAAAATTGCAGTACACGGGATGTTTTCCAATGGCCTTATCTTTTAATTTACCAGCATACGCTTATTAGTAAACACTCAGTAACCGTGTTCTAAGTAAAACATTTAAATTAGGAGACATTAAAAACAAAAATGTTTTTTTTTTCAGTATTAGCAAATTACTTTCTCACAATACCAGTATCGCCTCGCTTGCCACGAAAAGACGCTCAGTAAGTGAGAAAAACACGCAAATAAAATGCGGGGTTGGGGATGTTGAGGGGGATGCCATTAGAAATTTCTGAACCAAACGTATGACGTCACAAGTTTTGACGGCGTGTACTTAGACCGTAGTACAGAATCGGTAAGAATGAGATATGCATTGTCTTATAAGAAGGTCAGATAATTATCATACCAAGCCTACGGAAACCTGTTTCAGCTAACGTTGGCTAAATTCGAAAAAAATAAACACTGAAATCCGTGACGTCCTGCGTGGAAGGAAGAAAGGAAGGAAAGGAACGCCAGGGGGGTTGACCAGCCTATAAACAGCCGGTTTGCTACCCTGCGCATGGGTGCATGAAAGCATATAAGCATGAAACTCTGACCTTGCTTTTCCCTTTATGAATCAACCATAGGGGAATAAATTAGCGTAAGTACCTTTATCAGATTAGGCACATGATTTAGAAACCTAAACCAATTTCTTGTTTTACCAGTACTCTTTAAGTTGCTGCTAACACGGTTTGGCAATACAGAAATGCTTGATTGATATGTGGGGTTTAACGTCCCAAAACCACTATATCATTATGAGAGACACCGTAGTGAAGGGCTCCGGAAATTTAGACCACCTGGGGTTCTTTAACGTGCACCCAAATCTGAGTACACGGGCCTACAACATTTCCGCCTCCATCAGAAATGCAGCCGCCGCAGCCGGGATTCGAACCCGCGCCTTGCGGGTCAGCAGCCGAGTACCTTAGCCACTAGACCACCGCGGTGGGGCAATACAGAAATGCTTCGAGGTATTATTGCATTGGACGAACGCAACCTAGCGAAGGAAATAGTGAAACGAGGAAACACGTGGAACTGAACCAGCGTTCACTGCAGGCTCGTACACGACTGGAACGTCACATCTACATTTCTGCCTTTGAGTGGTTTGCGGACCCTTTAGGATTGCAAAGCGCGCGCTGTCCGATTTCGGTGTTCTGGCTCCGCGCCGGCGAGGCAGGCTTCGAAACGCATGCTCGACGTAGGAGGCGCGAGCGCTCCCTCGAAAAGAGCCACGTGTAAGGAACGTGCTGTTGTCTAAAAAACGCACATGTACGGCGCCCGCCCGCTCGCTCGCTCTGCAGCTTCTCCGCAGAGCGCGACTCTGGCACCTGACAGAACAACGCCGTCATCGTCGCCGTCACGTCCATTGACGCACTTCCCCGAGCGCCAGAAGGGCGCCGACCGGATGACACAGGTGCGGTCGGGACGCGAGCCAATCAGATGAGGCCACGTCGCCGAAACACCTCCGCTGACGTGCATGGGCATATCGCTGCGCATACGCACGCGAGTGATTGTGGCCGCCAGCTGCGCTCAACTTTGAGAGCAATGGTTGCCAGATGTCAGGCCAAATGTTTTTTTACGCCTATACTCTCAGTGACACGATCCTCCGTCCTTCAAACTCAGCCCAGGAAAACTGCAGGGAAGGCAACTGCGTCCTGACTGCGGCAATGTGCAGCTTTCGGAGCTCAGAAAAAGAAATTGCTTTGCGAAAACCGATCTTACCGCATACCGTTAACAAACACTATTGTCATAGTCTTACGCCACTGTTTTCTTATTTGTTTTCATATTACGACCCTTGTTCCAGTTAAAGATGAATTATTCAAGGGGCCCTGTGTAGGCTCAATGGATGAATACTATATATTGCAATCGAGGTATAGCATGTAAGCTAACCTCGTTTGTCGCGAAACTTTACAAAAGGCTAACCAGAACGCACCTGTGGTCAGAATAGCAGCAACAAATACAAACGTTGCTAATTGTCCTCGAATTTCAATAAACCAGTCGTTTGATAAAACGAAACTCGAAAGATCTGGAATTTCCATTTTGTTTGCAGGTCCTGCTCGTACGGAATAACAAGGCAGTCGCTTATTCGATAAACACACTGAACAACTGAATGGAACATGGCTCAATTGATATATGCTGTTAATGACCGGTCACAGATGTTTGAGTAATGTACTAACTATCATTCGTTGTTAAAGCAACGGCCCCACGGCCTTTCAAACACGGCGTGGCAGGCACGTTATTTCCAATATGTGAGCACCATTGAGAACACCGAGCTTCATCATTATTTTCTTTTTAGTGTAACTTTCATCAAGCTTTTACCGACATTTCTCAGCAATGGCCAATCTGCATATTCAATCAGCAGACAACACGACGTAATAATTCGAGCGATTTTCTAACTACACGCCTTAGTATGTACGCACCTACAGGTCACAAATGTACAAGTTACAGTTGCCTTTATCTGCAGTCGTTATGTAAGTTTTGATGTCTGTATTGTATCGCGACTCAAACAACTTCGCAACAAACATCCAGCCCGAAAAACCAAACAGAAGAAGCATTTCCATTTCCTCATGACACAGTGAATTTATATATTTTCGAATCATGCACAAAACAGACGGAAGTTGTTGACTGCATTCTTACTCTTTATTGTATTTTCCAAGCTGCTACAGCAATTGTGTTTACAGCCGGTCGCGGGAGCAGCAAAACTTAATCGATGTCAGCTCCATCATTGTATTAACTTGTTTTTTTTTGTAATTATTATACGATTGTTCAGTATATAACTTCTGCGCAAAACTAACTCTTCGTATCACGTACATCCGTTGATGGACGTATTCATAACAGAAGAGTTCGACATTGAGCAGCTGTTGTAGTGGCAATACAATTTGTCTCAGTCGTATAGCTGTTGGAGGTCACTCACTGAGTTTCTGTTTGCACACAACGGAGACTTGGTTCGGCGCACGTACGACGCACTTCCTCTTACCCCGATTTCCCGTTCATGCGTTACCTTTTGAACTATTGTTTCACAAAAGGCGTTGCGCACACAAGCCGAGTACTGTGCTCCGAGTCCGATCGAGCGACTGCGCCGAAGCAGCTGCAGGAACAACGCCAGCTGTGCTCGATCCACGGCGACACTCTCGATCACGCATCCTGCCATCCAGTCTTATGGCGTCGAGACAAAAATAAATAAATAAATAAATAAATAAATAAATAAATAAATAAGCGATTTCTTCTGCTTGCAATCTAAAAGTTGCCCTCTTAAGGGTTATTATTATTGCACAGGACCTTTTCATGATTCACAGCAGAGAAAGAAACTCCTTTTTTTAGCTATCTTATTAGTCTTTTCGTACTAATCAGCTCCATAAAGTTGTAGTTTCCTTATTGTCGCACTAACCTGTTTTTCAGACTTATTCTTTCGGAAAACAGCCGAATAATGGTACCTGCCCGCCCTTGTAACCACTATTTCCGGTACTTCCGCACCCAAATCTTTCATCGATAATTATTAATGGAATGTATAACTATTCGTATTAACAAAACACTTCCTTCTTAAAGTCTTCGAACCTCAAAGGTGCCCAGTCAAATAGTTGAGGGGTCACTAGATTGAGCACTTGAGAACATAAGTTGTTTTCCAGCAGTTATCCCTTTGTTCTGCTGAGTAAGTTCATTATATATATATATATATATATATATATATATATATATATATATATATAATATATATATATATATATATATATATATATATATATATATATATATATATATACCAAAAAGGAAGTGTCTGGTTTGCTATCCTGCTCTGGGGAAGGGGAAATGGGAGACAGAAAAGTAAGAGAAAGGGAAGCAGTTCATTCACCCACCGACACGAATCCACATGAGGCATTCACGAAACAGATACACAAGTACCTGGCCGCCACGTACGATTAGGCTCCCCCTCAGTTTTCAGACTGGGCACTACGTGCCATCAATGGACGAAAACTTCACCATGAGTGAGGTCAAACGGGTTCTCGGATCTCTCGACGTGAGGTCAAGCCCTGAACCCGACGGGATAACCAAAAAAATGCAGCTCGAGGATGACTCCATCGAATTTCTCCTGGACAATATTAACGAAATCTGGCGCAGTACTCTCATTACTATAAGAGCTGGAAAGCGGCCTGCGCAGTACTAATACCCAAGCCGGGTAAGGTGCCAGGCATCTAGAATCTCAGGCCAATCTCACTGATGTCGTGCGTCGGGAAACTGGCTGAGCACTCCTTGATTGCTCAACCGCCTCACTGAGCACCTCGAGTCTAAGGAATGCTACACGTATACGCCATGATTGGCTTTCGGTTGGCGCTCTCGACTCAGGACGCCATGAAGCTGATCAAGCTCCAGGCCATTGACTACGGCTCCACCGACCCCAAGCCTAGACTTGGAAAATGCTTGTGACAACGTATCGTATACTCTTATTCTGAAGAGCTTGGCTGAGTTTCACGTCGGCAAGTGGGAAGACTATTTCGTGCGCTCCTTCCTTTCTTCTAGGTCCACAAGACTGAAGATTGAGGAATTTTTGGGAATAGGATTGACAACTGGAAGCTTTATTGACGGGCACTAAAGCTTCCAGTTGTGAGCAAGCGCTTGTGATGTTCTCTTTCCTACCCCGGTCTTTTTTTTTTCTGAAACGATAGGGCGGAGACTTAGAAGTGAGCAATAGAGGCTGATCGAGGACATTCGTCGAAGCCGTGGTTCGACCACAGCTTCGTTTTATTCGGTCTGTTTTCACCCTGTCTTATTGGCGAAAGGCTGGTTGTAGGCTAAGAATCGTTTTTCATCGTATATTGTCAGGCTGCATACAGCGAAGTGCAACGTTCGCTGTGATACACTAACTTCGCGCGTGCTGTTTTTTTTTTTTATCTATGAAACGATCATCAGCACACAATCACTTTATCACTTTCATTACCTGACAAAGTCGCTCATTGAAAAACTACCAGTGTGACCCGAATGTCGCGGGACCGGGCCACGGCGACTGCATTTCGATGCGGGTGTGCTTATATTTATGAGCACGTTAAAGCACATACATAGACAGTCAAAATTTCCGGAGCCCTCCACTATGACTTCCCTCAATAATATCGTGGTTTAGGGGCGTAAAAACTCAGCAATTATTTTTTACTTTTATTTTATGAATTTTCCTATGAAACATGCATGTAAGGACCACACGCTCATTCCTCAAAACTCGACTCGCGTAGTTTTTCATGCAACCCTTCTGCGGGCGCACTTTCGAATTGGGCGTATTTTCGACAAGCAACTCAATCTTACATTGTCTCGTTTCAATAATTGAGTGTCATTGATGACAACTTTAAAGAATTGTTAATCTATCGATCAATTAAGGTGCCAACAATAGAGTAAAGTTAAGAAGTTAATTTTGATTAATCCCTGAACCACCCTCCATCAGTAGCCCAAATGTTAAAGTGTTGTTCAGGACATAATCGCATGTTCGATTAACGACAAAGTGTATATACGCTGGTGTAAGGACATTCAGGTGCAGCTTACATAACCCCAGCCCGTCTAGAACAAAGGCCGCAAGCTTGGTCTACAGAATATTTTCATGTCTTATATATAGTATATCGGGACATGAAACTCTCTAAATTAAAGGTGAACAATATGTGTGATATGTATACTGCAGTGTGACATTCGATTTCATTATTTTCTCAAACCTGCACCTACACGCACCGTTACTTTACACTACACTATCCCGTCTAGAAGCATCGGCTATATAACCTACTAATAATGAATATTAACTAGTATTCCGACCTGTAAACAATATATGACAAATGGGCCTCGGTCCAGTACAAGCGCAATAATACTCAATGTATAGTCTCAATGTATCAAAAAAAAACAGAACAAAAACACTAGTGTGGCAGTTGTCGCTATTGTGTTTCCACATGGTCACTGCAATGTTCGTGAAAAAGCTGCAGTTCGTGAAGCTGCAGTATAAAGTAGCGAGATAATGATAATACATCATGTATCCCTATACTTTAGCGAACGATAGCCGCCAGCTGCTGAAACAGGCTTTTTTTAGCATGCCCTATGCTCCTTACATCAATGGCATATATTTTCGTGTTCTTGGAAACTTCTGCCGATCATTTCACAAAGATGGCTTTTGTGCCGCTTGTAAACAACATCTGTTCAGTCAACACCTGAAATCTTATTAGGCATCGCCTAGCCAGACTGCTTTACGCAATAAATTTTGTGTACTGTCATTCAGCATTGCTGCAAAGGTCAAGTGGGTGAGTTCGTCCACCATGCCTTTCTCGTAATGCTCGATGATGCTGAACTGAAATTCAAGGACGTGTTAGGAACACTCCAGACCACCCATTAAGTATTAAAAAACAATTTATGGTCGAAACTGATGCTTTCCTAAACTATAGTGAAATATATTAAATTTATAAACAAACCAGGACCCCTATTCACGACTTAGTTGATATGTACTGTTATGACCGGCATCAGTAGGCGCCATGCTGTCGCTGAGAAGCGTGGCCGGGCAGCGTTCCCACGCCTAGAACCCAGTTTTCTCGGAACCAGCGTCCAGAAATGACGGGGGAGCGGCGCTCTTTTAATCCCCAAAGAGGTAGCCATGCCCGCCAGGTATTGTCCCTGCTAGCCGGCGGATGAGACGTCGTGTCGCCACGAAGCTGTAAGCCGTTCCAGAGGGGACAACAAAGACAGCGTTTCCTTTGAAGAAACGGCGACCGCCGCCACAAAGTGCCCTGCTAATTGAGCGGACAGGTTGGCGGACCGTTTGATGTCTGCTGTCCGAAGCTTGGGACCCCTCGACCAGCGACATACACGACGAGCAAGAGCCTCTCTGGCGCCACCTTTAAGTGCAGTGATCTTGACTCGAAATTGGATGTTCACGTGCGCCGTGCATGCTCGTACCCCTCACCTGTTGTGTGTGTGTGTGATTGGTGTTCCACTGAAGAAGGAGGAGCCCGACAGGGCTTATAACGGCGCCGCAGAGTGCAGGACGTCGCTCTGGACCAAGTAAAGGTTCAACCACCACGTTCGTAGTTTGTGGTCGCTCTGAACTGTGTAACGGTTTAACCACCACGCTCGTGGTTTGTGAAGTTTTTCTATGCTGTAAATATTTGTAAATAGTGCCATAAACCTTGTTTGTTTTTCGTATCCCCATCTTGTAAGCGGTCGTTTCCTCAACCCGAAGCTACACCACGCTACCACAGCACCCCGGGATCACCACAACTGGTCGTCAGCGGTGGGATCACGACAACTGGTGGCAGCGGTGGGATACGACCACAGCACCCCGAGCCACGACAACTGGTTGGCATCGGTGGGATTCGAAGCTACAAGTGACAACAGCAGTCGGCCCAGGAGAAGCAGCTGGCTCGAGACATGGATCACGTATGGGTGAGTGCTTGGCTTTTCCTTTGAGTGAACCAGGTTCTAAAAGAGGGTTAAATTTTAGAACTGGTAGTTAACTTTGCCGAAAGACTCAGTTTCGCCGTTTCGGAAAGTTATTTTGGAAGTAGCGAGCACTCAGTACGACCATGGACTTACGGGAGCTGCAGAAGTCAGATTTGTTGCTGTTGTGTGAGGAATTGGGGATCGATACAAAGGGTTTGGCACGAAAACCCATAATCATTCAAGCGATTAATGATTTGCGGGCTGATGATGAGGAACTAAGTGAAGAATGGGACCTCATCATCGAAAGAAAACTTAGAGCAGCTCAGATGGAAGGAAAGAGTGAACACGAAAGAGAAGGCCTCAAGCTAAAGTTTTTCAAACAAGACTATGAGTTGCGTATGAGAATGGGACCCCAGCGAGGAGTACTTCTCGAAAAGGAGGCAGAGTTCGAGATGTCTAGGTACATGCAGCCATATAAGGTATCATGGGATATGGGCCTGTATCTCAGACTCTTTGAACGAAAGTGTAGTCAACTTAAGTGTGAGCGAGACACCTGGTCTCAGAAGCTACGCACGGTTCTGCCCTGCGAGGCAGCGGATGTTGTTGCGCGACTCAGTGAGCAGCACGCGAACAACTATGATGTTATTAAAGCAGAGCTAATCAGGAGATTTGTAAACTCTGTTAGCAAAAAGGAAGAAAGACTCAGGCCGAAGTCTGAAAGCGAGGCGCGTCGCAAAGCGCCAGAAGTTGAGGCGCCTCATAAAGCACGACAGGAACAGATCGCGCCAGAGAAGGGCCCGCATATTCTCGAATGCATTCATGTAAATGATGTAGAGAACGATGCCGTGGCCGGTCTGGAGGTGGGGACGATGTCGAAAGACGCTCCTTGCGTGGATTAAGAGGGTGCCAGCAGCCCTAATGGGCCCAGTAAGAGGCTGGAAACCTTCTTTGTGCCTCAGGGGGACCTTTCGGCATTGTCAAATTTAGGCATGGTTAGCGCAGTGGCTGATGAGAGCAAGAGCGCCACGCTTCAGCAGTGCAGCGATAATACCGAGCTGGTTTGCAAACATCGCAGAAAAAGGAAGAAGCGGAGGCGTTCGTCACTGCGCAAGCCTAGGTCGGGCCCTACTCAGTCGCAAGAAAGACGAGAGGGTAGGCCGTTAATCCGTTCCAGGAAACGTCCATGGTGGCGTTCCGAGAGGTACAAGCGGCAAGCCAGGTGTAGAGGGGGGAAACGAGGTGCGTTACCCCAACGAAAAGCGCGGTTGCGTTCGACAACTTCGGGAAAGCGGCCTTGCCTGAAGGATCAAAGTCGAAAGCACAGAGTGGCTAAAAACCGCGTCGGGGCGAGCACAAAGAGACAATGTCCCCTGTCTCCACCCTGTTTCTGGCGTCCTTTTCACATTTCTGAGGGGAACAGGAAGAAGTGGAAAATGAGGTATGACGGCAGTGCACTGCTTAGAGTTTGTGCATTTTGTAGCTTCTGGCGTGCTCGAAAACCGCCGGGACCGCGACCCCATAGTGTACAAATAAAGGAACCATGAGAAAAGGGGGAACGGTCAGTTCGAGTAACTTTTGCACAGGCGTGTCAAATATTGTTACTCAGTTTTGCATTGGAAAAGCAGATTTGAGCCTTTTAATTTTGTAAGTAATGTAAAGCGGTGTAAATTTTTGAAAAGGAAAACCGCCGAACTAAAGGCTGAAAATTGAAGTCCAATAATCATTTGTACGAATATACCGAGAAGGTAAAAACTAAAAAAATTGTTCTGTTTTTTTTTAGTGTTTCAAAGGTTTAGTTTAATATCGTATGCCTTTACTGTCATGTGGATGTGGCGTGAATTGGCATTTAGGGAAGAAGATATTAACACAGACCAGATGATTTCGTAAAATGGTTAAGTTTGGCGCAACACAGAGGAGCTGTCGTTGCGCGCTATGAGAATTGAGAACCATTGGTGCATGGTTTCAGCATAAAACCTATGCAATGGTTGTGAGGTGCTTTTGATGAGTATTGCACCTAGAATTATTTGTGTTGTACATGGAGTGTTGAAACGTAACGTAAGGATAAATAATTAGACCAACTGTGAAGGCTTTAGCGTTTGGTAAGTAGTGCCGTGCATTTTGCAGCGCTGTAGGAGTGAGATTAGTTGAAAACGCTCCGATGAACTCAGTGGTTTTTTTTTTTTTATTCAAAGGTGTTAGCAAAGGCAGGTAACTAACCGAACTAACCTGCTAGAAGGCAGTGTTTGTTACTTTTTGTTGTTGTCTTCTTTGAAGAATGATTGATCTAGTGATCATGAGCAGATCCTCAAGCTTTCCCTAACCGTTGAGGTAGACCATTTGGTCACAGCTTAGGTTAAGGTTGCGGGAGGCTGGTGAGTTTAATGTCTCAGTGGAAGACAATTATGGGCGGCCGTAAACAAAGACGGACGTTCGGACAATATTAGCGCTCACTGAATCCGAGTTCCTGACTGATGCTCTCAGCGGGACAGAACCGATGAAAGTAGTCAGCGATGAAAAAGAGCCTGCTGTTTTATATCAGGACGACAATGGTATCAAGCAAAGCTGCGCTTTGCTAGCACCAGAATTCGGGCTCTCGTGAGATAACGTACTGCGCTTCAGGAAATGAATGCGCTTGCCTTGTGTAGGCCATTCATCAGTTGCAGGTTATCTCAGAGGTGCTAAATTTAAAGTAGGGACAGACCATTTTCCCCTTACTTGGCTGCAAACCGTGACATAAAAGAACAGTCGCCTAGTGAGGCGGAGCTTGATTCTTAGAAAAAAAAATATCATTTTGACATTAGGTAAAAAAAGGGCAAATTGAATGGAAACGCTGACGCGCTCAGCCGCTCTTCCTAAGCCATTCTGGGGTGCTCTTTATGTATCAAAATTGATATTTTAGTTTTTTTTTTGTCGTGCATCTTATTATGAGAAGGTTTAAGATAGCACGTTTGATTTCTCAGCACAAGTGAATCCTGAGAGTTTTGAGTGTGAGCTTTTGTTAAAGCTAGTAATTAAAATTGGCTTGCCATCCCTCTTTTGGCTTGGTTTGATCGAAGGGGGCCGAGTGCTTGCTTGTACAGGTGGTCGAGTATCAGAGATGCTGTCGAAGATTCGGCAATCACCCGGACCATGCCACAAGCGAAGGCCAGTTCCTGGCATTCAACTACTGACCTTTTCGTCGTCCCTGCGAGCAGCAGTGTTGACTGCTGCCCTCCGTGACTCATCTGGCGAGGGGGAAGCTGTTATGACCGGCATCAGTAGGCGCCATGCTGTCGCTGAGAAGCGTGGCCGGGCAGCGTTCCCACGCCTAGAACCCAGTTTTCTCGGAACCAGCGTCCAGAAATGACGGGGGAGCGGTGCTCTTTTAATCCCCAAAGAGGTAGCCATGCCCGCCAGGTATTGTCCCTGCTAGCCGGCGGATGAGACGTCGTGTCGCCACGAAGCTGTAAGCCGTTCCAGAGGGGACAACAAAGACAGCGTTTCCTTTGAAGAAACGGCGACCGCCGCCACAAAGTGCCCTGCTAATTGAGCGGACAGGTTGGCGGACCGTTTGATGTCTGCTGTCCGAAGCTTGGGACCCCTCGACCAGCGACATACACGACGAGCAAGAGCCTCTCTGGCGCCACCTTTAAGTGCAGTGATCTTGACTCGAAATTGGATGTTCACGTGCGCCGTGCATGCTCGTACCCCTCACCTGTTGTGTGTGTGTGTGATTGGTGTTCCACTGAAGAAGGAGGAGCCCGACAGGGCTTATAACGGCGCCGCAGAGTGCAGGACGTCGCTCTGGACCAAGTAAAGGTTCAACCACCACGTTCGTAGTTTGTGGTCGCTCTGAACTGTGTAACGGTTTAACCACCACGCTCGTGGTTTGTGAAGTTTTTCTATGCTGTAAATATTTGTAAATAGTGCCATAAACCTTGTTTGTTTTTCGTATCCCCATCTTGTAAGCGGTCGTTTCCTCAACCCGAAGCTACACCACGCTACCACAGCACCCCGGGATCACCACAACTGGTCGTCAGCGGTGGGATACGACTCAGCACCCCGAGCCGCAACAGTACTAAGTTATTGGCGAAGTAAAAGGGAGGAGTGGGAGGTTCTAACCCCCCCCCCCCTTCTCTCACCAATTTTTTTTCAGTTTTGCATGACCGGAAAGAATTGGAGCTCTGCGCTTAGGAGCTCGGAACCTTTACATCAACTCAGAGTTTTCCGGAATGCCCACGACGCGGCGATTAGGCTCAACCTACCCGACCCGACGTGGGAGCGGCCCGCTGCTCTATCGCCTTGAGCTGTAGGGCTCCTCATGACCTTAATAAAGTTTTGTGTCAGTCTGTCCGCATGTACACTCACGCATGCAAACACAGTCAGGAACATACACATAAATAAAGAGTGCTTTACACCCCCCCTGCCCCATCATCCACCGAAAGAAATTTCTTGATACTTTTCTGTGCTAAATAATATCGTTAATCACACTACCAAGCCATCCTGACGCCAGGAAGTGAAGGCCAATGGCGAAAAGCATGTGTGAACAAAAACGTCTCATGAACCATCTTGCGTGTCATTGTTGCATAATTTTTTTTCTCTCTCTACCTCACGAGAAGATAAATGGTTGTAGAACTTTCAACTAAACGGACTTAAGTTATGATCGATGTGGCCCACAAGCGACACAAAGCTTGCAAGTATATACATATATACACAAAGCTGAAATATGGCGGGAGGGGGGCAACATCCTTCCCCCTGCCTTATTCTCCCTTGCTACACCAGTGCTGAATGAAGACTCCTCACAAAAGACAATGCCCTAGACAAGGCCACGTCACGCGTTGCAAGGAAGACGTCAGTACACAGCGGGCTTGGTTGTGTCAGCAACAACGTCTGTTGCCTTTCTCGGACGCTCACGGTCACAATAACAACCCCGCACGAGCCCCGCGGGAGCCTTTTCGGGCGAGCAAAACACTGCGCTGCCTTTCACGGGCTTGACGTCAAAGCTGAGCGGCCACTTACCGACGCTTTGACCTTCCTCCTTTTCAACGTGGTGGAAAGTTTTGTTTCTTTTTTATTATTATCTGTCTGCCTCTTGTACCCTTGCTAATCGAATTAAGCACTGGAGCGCATGACGTTGAATCGGATGAGTAATGCCTTCGCCTAGGGAGTTGTGGTCTCGAAAACGCCCTCGTTAACCCTGTAATACGCTAGCGCAGTTCCGCATTGAGGAAGAAAACTGCAGCCTATCGTTTTCCTTTATTTATGTAGGTACTGTTTCATAGGCAAAACAAAAAGACAGAAAAAAGCAACGATGAAATGGTAATACAATAATTGTTCGGGTTTTACGTCCCAAAAACTATGTATACGATGTATCGTGTAGTTCTCATAATCATTAGAAACGCCACAGGAGAGGGCTCCGCAACTCTCGACCTGCTAGGGTTCTACTTATGTTTGATCCGGTGACCTTCGTGTCGGAAGTCGAACACTATAACCACTATACTACCATGGTGGGTTAAACAGTCATATCATACTTCAGGTGAAGGAACGTAGTAGTCGGTGATTTGTTGAACTACCCAAGCCTGAAACTTTTCTCTAGTGTGCCAAAAATTTGAACTTTGTGTGAATTCTCAATAAGTCAACCAGCACAGCGGACAAACACGCAATGGTCCTGTGTGTACGTGTTTGTGATGTGTTCGTCTGTTGTGCCGATTACATTGGCGAGATATCGCACCAACTCGTTCAGATCGAACCATCCTTTGTGTGAAGTTTCTCATCGTCAAATCGGTATCTCGAGGCATAGAACCAATGTGTGGCATATACAGTGTGTACCACGTAACTATAGCCAGAGTTTGAAAGTATGTCGGAACACGTAATCATGACGCGACCTAATGCATGTTGCTCACCGTTGCCTGGAGTTAGACTATTTTTTGTGTTTTCGAATATTGTTTAATTAGATATGTTTAATCAACTAACTTTTCAAGAAACGAAGATCGACAGAAACTTTAATGAGAAATTTGTAGATCGGTTTGCAAAACGTCCGATTAGATAGTTTTGAACTTTATATTCATGCAGACACTGCGGAATCAGGGCGTAGATAAAGTATATATAAACATTCTGGAAGAAATCTACAGGGGATCAACTGCTACCATAGTGCTTCATAAAGAAAGCAACAGAATACCAATCAAGAAGGGTGTAAGGCAGGGGGACACAATCTCCCCAATGCTATTTACCGCGTGCTTACAGGAAGTTTTCAGAAGCCTAGAATGGGAACAGTTAGGGATAAGAGTTAATGGAGAATACCTTAGTAACCTGCGCTTCGCCGATGACATTGCATTGCTGAGTAACTCAGGGGACGAATTGCAACTCATGATTAAGGAGTTAGACAAGGAGAGCAGAAAGGTGGGTCTTAAAATTAACCTTCAGAAAACGAAAGTAATGTACAACAACCTCGGAAAGGAGCAGCGCTTCGAGATAGGTAATAGTGCACTTGAAGTTGTAAAATACTATGTCTACTTAGGGCAGGTGATAACCGCGGAGCCGAACCACGAGATTGAAGTAACTAGAAGAATAAGAATGGGGTGGAGCACATTCGGCAAGCACTCCCAAATTATGACAGGTAGATTGCCACTATCCCTCAAGAGGAAGGTATATAACAGCTGTATCTTGCCGGTACTTAGCTATGGAGCAGAAACCTGGAGACTTACAAAGAGGGTTCAGCTTAAACTGAGGACGAAGCAGCGAGCAATGGAAAGAAAAATGGTAGGTGTAACCTTAAGAGACAAGAAGAGAGCAGAGTGGATTAGGGGACAAACGGGGGTTAAGGATATCATAGTTGAAATAAAGAAGAGGAAATGGACATGGGCTGGGCATGTAGCGCGTAGACAGGATAACCGCTGGTCATTAAGGGTAACTAACTGGATTCCCAGAGAAGGGAAGCGGCTTAGGGGGAGACAGAAGGTTAGGTGGGCAGATGAGATTAAGAAGTTTGCGGGTATAAATTGGCAGCAGCAAGCACAGGACCGGGTTAACTGGCGGAACATGGGAGAAGCCTTTGTCCTGCAGTGGACGTAGTCAGGATGATGATGATGATGATGATGATGATGATGATGATGAACTTTATATCTGTTAGGTGTTAGTGTTTTTCTTCTAATTAAAAATGCCCGCAAAATACAAGAACATACCACGTGACAAACCCACTCGTGCGCCAGTGCACGCAATGATTCTTGTGCTCCCTAACGTTCCGCGTACGAACGACCATAGCATTGGCCCCACTGTGCTGTCTCGGCAGGGCCGCAACGATAGTGGTGGCTTTACAATGAACACGTTTTGCATTGGGCCACAAAAACGATAACCACTGTGACTGCTTATCACTGCCATGATTCGGTGTGAGGGAAGCGTGTCGTTCTTACGCGGAACGTTAGGGAGCACTACGATCATCATGCGCACTGACGCGTGAGCGGGTTTGTAACGTGGTAATTTTTGTATTTCGCGGGCATTGGTAATTAGCAGAAAACACTAATACTTAACAGATATAAAGTTCAAAACTATTTATTTGGACGTTTTGCAAACCGGTCTACAACTTTCTGTTTGGAATTTTTTATCCAACTTCGTTCCTTCAAAAGTTAGCTAATTATGCAGATCTGATTATTCAATATTTGAGAACACAAAAAATAGTCTGACTAACTCCAGGCAGCGACGAGCAACATGCATTTGGTCACGTCGTTATTACGTGTTCCGGCATATTTTTAAACTCTGGCTAAAGTTACATGGGACACCCTGTATGTCACATTGTGTATTGCAGGGTAAACGTCAAAACAATGGCGCTAGTCTGCCGCCACTACTTTGCTATTTGTAGGTTCGAAACATGCGCTGCTAAATTTTTCACTTGATATCAGACTTTCACAAAGGCAAGTCTGACACAAACACCGCAATACTTCCTTACAATGTAGGCACTTTGTAGAACACTACAAGAAGACAGAGAACAGACGCAGTGAGAGTGTTGGCCATCACCCCATCGAAACAACTTCAAAGGGAAAATGAAAACCATTAAAAACGCATTTGTTGCATTATGGAGGCAAGAATGAAAGAAACCGTTGAAAGACCACTACATTAAAGTTGCACGGCTCATCGCTGGTAAGGGTGTGCGAGTATTCGAACTTTACAAATAATGACCGAATCGGGTAGTGGCAAGGCCACTGGATGAAAATTCGTCTAATTTCCCTGGTAGTGGCCTCTTGAGATTGGTCTTCCAGTAGAATAACCACATTTCATAAACAAGAACACTTTTTAGGTAGTTTGAGAACACTGTATGAAAGTGTTTCGTTCCTTGAAAAGTTCTGTGCACGCCTAAAAACTTCCTTTTTGTTCTTATAAAGCTCCATTTGTGATTTTAATGCTATAGGAAGAACGTGACAAACATTTCACACAAATGATAAAAACGGGATTCTCTATTCGAAAGGCATTCGATGATCGTTTCTTTTCCAGCACTACTCGCTTTGTATTTATAGACTCAGTCTCAAAACTCATCATTTCCGCAATCGACTCATCTTTTTTGAAGCTAACACAAAATTTAATATTACAACTACACACATTCCGCCGTAACTGAACAGTGATTTATATCGCCTTGTCAAGGTTATTCACGAGATGTGCACACATCGAAACTGGCTTAAAGCCACAATAAACACAACGGGATTTGGCTTATTCGAAGGCTTCTGTATATTAGCTGCGAAAATCGGAAGAAGTATGCCGTCTTCTTGTTACAAATAAATTTCTGCGCAATAGTTAATGATATAAAATTGTACCGGCTGCCCCACTTCACCTCATTCTTTTGAGCAACCATTTAAAGAATCTAAAAAGAAAGCACAAAGCTGTTTAAGCACAATGTTTGATAAATATGAAAATGATGTTTCAGCTTCTAAAAGTAGCGTGATATTGAAGTCAATACTTGTAGATATTGCCTGGTCCCTTCGTTTTCCCTCCATTAATGTATTTTTTTTCTTCTTTTTTTTTCATTTCCTCATACTGTGCGATGAAACCAAAGGACATATTTCTGACTAATTATCGGGTAATCCCCATCAACAGCGGACCGTGTTACACTGATGTGGCATCTCTAATTCTCAAAAATGCGAGTTCAAATTGTGCATGAACACCAGATCTGTATTACACTGCTATACTGGCAGCTTAAATGGCATCATTATTCGTCTTACTGAACTCCATTCACATTCCTTAGAGCTCGCGTTTACATCGAACGATGCACGAGTTCCACACCCGACGCTATTAAAGCTCGATCGTTAATTCAACTGAGCGCATACAATTTTATGACGAACCAGGGCAATGACACTGTTCATTATGACTCTAGACACATAAACAACACTGGAAACTCAAATACTATACAGACAGCTGTGACACAAAAGGCAGCGAATACCACTTTTGAGTGTGACTGTCCTGTGCAAACGGCTCTAGCGGCGCTGCATCGCACGCGTGGAACCACTGCACCGCAGACAATTGCAACTCAAGGCAGCGAAATCCCTTTTAAGGCCCGATGACTGGCCTGTGCAAACTGCTTTGGCTGGCATTGCAATGCACGCGCCACTTGCAAGTTGCACGCTTGCTTCTCTCCCCCTCCTTCCGATTCCTTCATTGCGCTGCTTTCCCAGCCCCACCGTTCTGTAGCCAACCAAATGAGTTTATAGTGACGGTCTGTGACTTCTTATCATTCAAGAATTCTTTGGTATAGCACATGCGCTCCGCCACAAAATCTAGCCAAACTCCAATGTAAATGACCTCTAAGGCAGACATGCCTTCGTAGGCTTCGCCGAGGAACCGGTGACCCGTCTGAATTGCGGCTCGCCTTCCGCTATTATTGCGAAACGAACAGGATTCCAGACTGGGATGACTTAGTAATGCACGCTGGGTAGAAGGATGAAAGGGCCGTCTTAAAATCTTTTACTTCAGTGTAATGCGGCCGGCAGTAAGACCCTTCTGGCGCACAGGGAGCTTCAACCGCAACCTTTAATGAAATTTTCCAGCCAATGACCGCCATAAAAAGCGTGGTTGACTTTCCGGTAGAGGTTCTTGGCCGCACTTTGCTGAACCGGCGCGTGTCACTGTTCCCGGATGGACATCGTAGGTACTTTTGCACAGTGCTCTATTTTTTTTTAATTGACATGATTTACATAAGTTCCTGCAGTGAGATTTCGCCCATGTTTGCACGGATCTCACACGCAGTTAAATTTCGTCCAGCCAGGAACAACTTGCCATCAAGGTAACGGAAAAAATTCAAAAGATGTTGCGTTATTTCGTTCTCACGACTCGTACCATCCCTCCAGGATTTGCAGTGGAATTTTCCGCACTCACATCGTTCAAAAGTTCAGCTACAAAATCAAGACGAAAGAGCACATGTTCGCACTTGCACTTCAAAGCCTTATACAGACCGCTTCATCAGGCTGCATGCGCGTCACTTGAATGTGACGTCACTGCTTCGTCTCAGAGACCGCACGCACGTCACATCCGACACCTGCGAACTCCTTTTCATTTGCACCCGTTCTCTACACTGTTATTATAGAATGACTAGAGCAACAAACAGGTCACGAAGAATAAAAATATCAACAATGAACATGCTCTTTTTCTTCGTCTCCCAATGCCTCCCGAGATGTTACAATGACGTTAAATAGTTAAAAAAACATTCGATCGTCCACTTCTTTCAAGCTTTCCACGCGCCCAACAATACGATATGACAACGCGCGCTATACTTGGTGCTAATGTCGCGAAGCGTCAGACATATCGCGCGCAGTCTTCACGCACAGAGAGCAAAGTACACAAAGAACAAATTATTTTCCCCAAGCACGCTAAACTTCTTCCCGAACCTCTTAATCAGAGGAACATGTGGAATGTCCGTTTCCCTAAACCATCTATCAGTAAATAACTAAAGCATTTGTGATACAGTTATAGACGATCACCAAAACACCAACGCGCGCGCAGGCTGTTTTGCGAAGTCGGACGGGTGGTATGTTGTAAGTTGTCCCCTTGATTGGTCACACAGTGAAAAAAAATACACGTTGAAGTGACCTGGCACAAGTTACCCGATAATCTCGTTCAGCGACAGCAAACGAGCAACAAATTTGCAGATCACCGCAATCAAAGTGTGCATCGAATGAGTGAAAGCGCATCCTGAGGGGCATCAACATTGTGCTTTTTTTTAACACAAACACTTCGTTACTTCTCAAAGGTCGTTCTTGTCTGGTCTAGGGGCATAAAGGCTCTTTTACACAACTATAGCACCAGTTGTGCGACCAAGTGAGTCGCAAATGGCGCCTCTGGTCGCAAGGTGATTGCTTTGGCCCAGTCTCTCACCACTCAATTTTTCAGTCTCACGATTGCATTCACATACCTCTGAACCAATCCGAGAGAAAGAGAGAAAGAAAGAGAGAGAGAAAGCGAGACTTTATTTGAAAGAAAGTATACACTTTTTCTGGTCTATATACACCACTAGCATGGCTCAAAACTGCTTTGTCATAAGACGGCAATCGGCAAATCTTCAGTATAGTTTCATTTCACCACCTTTAACCTTTTAGGCTCACCAGTTTAAATCGGGTAACTAAGTTCACAACAGTCCATTTTTTATATGAAACAAAACCAAAACACAACAGTAAACAAAGACACAAATACGTTCGAAGCTCGCAAGTACGAAACAATGGCAAACTTGTGTTCCCTACTACCCATCATTCCCATGGTCGCCGAACGGTCGCAGCACCAGAGTCCCCTCTGTATAGTTAATGCTTTAGGATACTCTATAGGCGGCTGCGAGCTTGCATATGTGCTTGGTTCTGCGAGGCGTGGCTTAGGCTAGAACTGCAGACTGATGAAACTGGGCACGATCACGCGTGCTATCTCTATCAATATCAGGAGACGGCTCGTTCCTTTGTACGTGATGTGTTTTCATCGCTTACTTAGCTCTGAAGCGATAGACATCATGAAAACCGCTTCTATAACTTAAGCGAACTTATTTATTTTAAGTCAGCGTTTGTAGTTACAACAGATTGGATACTAAAGCAGTTATATGCTAACATTATTTTGTATGGCATTGAAATATTTAACGCAATGCTGCTTCGCTGTTGCGGTGAAACTGTGGCTTTACTTTTTTCATGCAAATCGCTACGCTAAATTAATCGCTCATGGCACGCGTTCTTGCATTGCGTAAGAGCTTACAGGGATAAATCTGACGACCCGATACCGTTACGCTTGTTGTGTAACCGAAAGACCGCCCTGCTCACAGTAAACGACGAACGCTAAGTTCATGCTTCTTTTTTTTTTTGCGCTACAAAGTATTCGTGATATCTGTGGGTTATGAAACAGCAGAATACGTGTGCCCACGCCTTGACCGCCATGCAACAAAAAACAAAAGGAAACGTGAGAAAAGAATTTATTCAAAAGCATATCGCAACGCTGTGTGAACTATGAATGAGCGGAGCGAGAGGGCCCGCGAAGTCGTGTCAATGACCGTTTCAGAAGAGTTCGACGGAAGTGGGAGTGGGAACGTTGGATGCATCGCAGGCGTACGCATAACATGCTTGCTCTCGCGAGAAAATTAGCGTTACGCCAGCGCGAACAACGACGGGCAGTGGTCAAGCCTGTCTAGTTGCTTGTCTTTTTTTTTTTTCGGCAAAAGATCTTCTTTTGTTCATATCATCTGACAGCACCAAGAATGCCCTTGAAGCGCTCCAGCATACATGCAAGCACCACTGTATAACTCGACCTCAAGCATCTCCGTAAGCACCAATGTATAAGGATGCATAAATTATTCTTGCATCAGAGCTCGAGCTCTGATGCAACAAATCATGACGGCATCAGCGTGCTGTACTTTGGGCATCGTACGATGCCTATAGTACAGCACGTTGCCTATAGTGTAAGTAATGGTCACAGCATCTTTACTTACGCAATTACCTGTTCTGTTTTGTTTTTCTTCCATCATTAGAAGATAAATGCGCTCTACGGCAACTCCACATACTCTGCTTTAGTCGGCCACCCGAAATTGTCGATTGATGGTCGATTTATCGGACACGGTACGCACAGGGCACCACAGGTCAATACATCATTCATCTTTATATAGAGAAGCCAAGACAAGCATGTCCTTTGCTCCGTGAAATATTATTGAACAAGACAGTCGTAATTTGTTGAACTCGTGCGCATCGCATGCGGCTACCGAACTATTTATTCTTATTTTTTTTTTTTTTGAAGAGCCCCTTGCCTAACTTTCGTTAGTATTATAGCACTCGTTCTAGGCTCCCAGGATTGCGTATTAGTGAGAGCTACCTCGAAGTCATGTCTGAGAATGGAGTTTTTCATAAGGAAAAGCTATACGATTGGACAAACGGTCTTAGGTGTCACAACTGGCCAACACAACTTCTCACATAAAGTCCTTACCGAAGAAAGTTTCTTCAGTGCACGCATGACTGTGGAGAGGAGTGACACACGAGTGAACAACACTGACAAGTGCGGCAAGTTCGGCAGGTAGGTGAAGCTTTATTGGTGAGTCAATAAATAGTCTCTAAAGATGATGCTATGTCGTCTTATTTACATACAGCCCAGCGCAAAGACAGCAAATTATTTTCGTGCCTTGGTGCAACGTTTTCTTAGTTTGCGTGCTTCATGTGCAATCTGGCGAGTAGGTGGCAGACAAAAATATCTTAATTACATCTCTTGGGTGTCGACATTCCGCAAGGGGAACAGGGCTTGCTTAAGTTAGCTGTCTGACGCATGCCGTTGTGCAAACAGTCTCAAAATTTAACAGCGCTTATACAGTTGCACATTTTGTCAGTTATTCGAAGCAGTGACTCCGTATGCGCGATGAATAGGGTGTAGAGTGTGTGTTTTCAAGGTGGCCGCCACAAATCATTTATCTACCAAAAGCTAAAGGGTTCTGTGCGAGCCGAATCTGACATCGCGCACCACTCCAGCACCGCCCATTTCAAAGAAGCCATCGAACAAATCATCTGTTTGTGAGCTGTCTACCTCCTCATGTAACACCCCTTGACTGGGGCCCTTGAGGTATTATAAATAAATAAATAAATAAGGTCGGCAAGAGTTACGATTTAGGACACATGCACTGCATATGGCGCATAAATTTTCGTCAGACACTTCTCGTTCGTGTTCTACGTGACTTGGGGCACTATGGCGCAAAAGAGTGAACATTACCAGGATCCCACCACGTTAACCTCGACGACCTGGCGCTCCCCCAGCTGTACTGAGCATTCGCTCACCCGTTCGTTACAAGGCATACGCAACCAAGCATTACAAAGTTAGTGCGTGTGTCGACCTAAATCGGGCTACAAGAACGATATAGAATTGACCGCAGTAACGTCCACAAAGATTCGAGGAGGTAATTTTAGCAACACCGTGCGCAACATTACCAAAGCAACAAAGTAGCTTATTGCGGAGAGGGCAGCGCCGTCGACGAGGGCATCGCCGCGGTATATACCGCACGTATTCTCGTAGAGGGTGAACCATATAGGTGTTCTGTGGTGCAACCCATTAGGCCCGTCGGCGCCCAGTGCGAGGTCAGCAAAACAAGCGACAGCCCGCATGGTGTAAAGCAAGAACACACGCTCTTCACGTGCGCGGTGCGTGAACCCGGGCGCAATTAAGTGCGGGCCCCGGGAAAGGAGTGTCGTGTTTCTATTTGCGGTCGCTTCCCGCATGGTGGCCGGCGTATGCCTGGCGCGGCCCTGTGATCGGCCTTGGCCGGCCGAGGGGAAGGGAGCACTGGGATCACTCTGGTGGAGCCGCCGCGCGGCCACGGATCGCAGGGGCCAGCGCCACAATACCGAGTGTTACCGGCGAGAAGCCGGTCGTTTCCTTTGCGAACTGAGCTGGTTTATTTACTGTATATACGTTCGTGTTTCACCTTCTTGGTTGCGCTCTCTCGAAGGACACTTAGCTCCACTGATTTGAGTTCCTCGCTTCAGGTGTCTCTATAGGAAGTCGAGAAAATGGATGTAATACAATGCGGCAATGATGGTGTAGGTTTAAGAGAAGAATAAGTAACAGTTGTCATCGTTGTTATGATGATGTTGATCAACGACAATGGAGACGGTCGGGTCTCGTCTCAATATTTGCCCACCAGTTGGAGATAACAATCAAGTCTTCTTTTAAACGATATAGGCCCATAAGCTGTTACACATTTACTGTGCGGGGTCGGGCATATGACAATATATTATGGCAATCGTCAAATTGCGGAGTGTTTTACATCGCTCTTTCACAATAAGCCCTCATATTTCTCTCTAAACATAAGAGAGTCTGCTGTTTCTGCAGACACCACCTCTATTTCCGAGAAAACGGTTCAAATAAGTCGCACCTTAATTGATGAATGACACAACGGGAAAGGAGAATGCAGACAAAACTAAAAAAAAATTACCAGCAAACTTGATAAACACGGGCGAAGTGACGCTCTTGCGAGCCACAACACATTGTAAACTTTAACACGCACCGGCGGTATAGTATTTATGGAACTCTACTGGTGACCCGAAGGTTGCGGGTTCGAATCCTAGTCGCTGCGGCCGCGTTTCAAAGGAGGCGAAATACTAAAGTCACATGTGCTTAGATTTAGGTGGTCGCTAAAACCCCATGAGGTCGAAATTTCTTTTAGAGTCCTCCATTACGGTGTCTGACAGTCATATCGGGGTTTTAGAACGCGAACCTCAAAAAGTTATCATTAATTAGCAAAACTCAATTGAAGACAGAATACCTTGTGAATCTTGTTATCAAGTCGCTAAATGCATGGCGGGAGTGAGACTAAAAAAAGCTAAACATCAATAACAACACCTTAATAGATTTCTGGAGCGAGCGAGATGTAGTTTGGGGAACTTGCGCAACAATTTTGCATCCTCCATTAGGCATCCTTTTGAAGTAAAGCGAGCGCTGGGAGAATAAAAAAAAGTGTCAACTTCGCTCACTTCCGAAAACAATTCTTCTTAATGTTTCGTTTTGCGCCATGACCACGGTCGAGCAGAGCCCGACATACAACGCCGCTTGTGCCACGCACCGATTCCAAAATGTCAGCTTTCCTTCCCTGACCTGGCCCGTCACCCGCCAACGCTAGCGCACACACAAGCAGAGGCTTTCCTTGTTCACCGCTCATAGCTGAGGAAGCATGTCATAAAGACGCGCCAAGCCCAAAACGGGACCGCCGCGCGACTTGTCAACGGGCCCTTGCCAGCACCTGCGACGCCTTGACCCCAGGGCCGCTTGCCAAAAGGCCCGAACCTAAAGCCCCTTAATATAGATACCCGAACCACCGCACAAGCGACTCAAGACGAGTGGGGGCCAGACGGGAGTTTCGAAAATAGCGCGTGCCTCGGATCTTTTATATCAGGGATGGTCGTCGTTGTTTTGTGCATTCGCGTCGCATCTTTTTTATCTGACGATCGCGTCGCCTCCACCTCCGGTCTGCGTTCACATTCGCTCTGTGTTTTCCTCGCGGGGCCAGTCGAGTAAACACCGCACATCGTGTGCCGGATGCTCCAACTGCGCGCGCCCTTTGGGCATGCTTTCCTCTGGCCGCGTGCGCAAACGATGACGACGAGAGTGTCTCTTGACGTGCACGCGAGACGATGCACTTTTTTAGAGGCGAAGCTCCTTAGGGCGTGGGCTGTGCGTCCCCTGTAGCCTGTATGTAGCCACCTATAGTTTAGTTCTTGCAGTGTTCACTAGATGGCGGTACCGTCTCCTGTATGTAGCCACCTCTCGTTTAGTTCTTGTAGTGTTTACTAGATGGTGGTACTTGTAGCTGATGATGAAAAGATGCAAGATGTTATAAACTAGAAAGCGGTACTTGTAGTTGATGAAAGACGCGAGATCTTATAAAATAGGAATGATGTCACATATGGCGCGTGTCATTGGTTGAAGGCAATCGTTCGATTTAGTGCGGCGACGTACGCCAAGGGGAGCGATGTAATAAAATCGAGTGGGCAAAATGTACAGAGGATTCATGGTTTACCAGGTTTACCTCCGGAGCTTCGCCCACTCATCATCATTCACTTCGTGGATATGGCGGAATTTTTTTCCCTCGCGTCACCTTGACCATCAGTTTGTTTGTTTGGCCTTCCGCTTGTCTCGCGTAAATACTCGTCGCGAGACAAAACCCTTTCGTTCTCGGCGTACGCAGCCGCGCCGTCGTGTCTGGATAGCCTCGCTGCTTATCACCCGGAGCAGTGGCGTCGCTTGTCAGTACAGGGGACAATGATGCGTAAGGCTGCCTAAGTATAGGCTCACCTATAAAGAGTGGAAACTGGTTGAGTTGAGCTGAATGCACTCTATTCGCCCAACGGTTATAACTGTTAGGGATCTGCCATTCGAAGAACACCTCCCGAGGCTCACGGTGACGGCTCTGGCCCGCTTGCGGGCCCAATCGCGGCCTTTCGGGGCCTCGTGGAGGAGGGCGGCTGGTCATCGTTCAGCAAAGCTTCAGGGGATCTTTCAGGTGCCTATATGTCCTTTCTCGTGGTCTATCGTCGTTTCAAACCTGGTCAATAATTGTAGAATAAAACAGCGACGAAATATCTAGATGAAGACATAAGGCTCAGACGAGGTTGTGGCACTGGCAACCGTAGCACCCGCGATGCGCAGCTTTGCCGATCGAATGCACGTAAATTGCAGAATTCTCGCTTCTGATTTTTCGCTTCCTCACAAAAATCCGAGTGGCAACACAGGCGACAAAAAAAAAATCACAATTCAGTGGGGTGGCGCTGTGCTATACGAACCCGGATGTGTGGGCCTCTCTGCACTATGACTGGATGGCACGCACCATGCTGTTTTTAATGCTTGTGGCACACGCTCCGCTGTTCGGCTTTCATTTGACGCTAATACGTGATCGATGATGACAGGTGTTTAAAGACGATGTTAGAGCAGCTCAACAGAAGGCTCCAAGGAAGTCAGTTCAGCGACAGCTCACGAAACCGGTATCACTCTATGAAAAAGCTGATGAAAAAAAAAAGTCCGAGACTCGGCTCCCCACTTGACAGTACTCCCCTTGAGAACGAGAACGAGTTAACGACACTCCTCGCGAGCAACGTGCACATATTGAAACGACTCGCCAGGATGTGTTGCCGAGTTGCATAACTACTTACAGCGCCCCGCCGCGGTGGTCTAGTGGCTAAGGTACTCGGCTGCTGACCCGCAGGTCGCGGGTTCAAATCCCGGCTGCGGCGGCTGCATTTCCGATGGAGGCGGAAATGTTGTAGGCCCGTGTGCTCAGATATGGGTGCACGTTAAAGAACCCCAGGTGGTCGAAATTTCCGGAGCCCTCTACTACGGCGTCTCTCATAATCGTAAGGTGCTTTTGGGACGTCAAACTCAACATATCATTATAACTACTAACAGCCTGTTGAGAAGCGTGTATGAAAAACTGTGGCTTCGAAGCGACCTCGAAAAAGTGGGCAGTGGCGACGGTCCACATGAAAGAGCGCCAAGTGAATAGCCGTCCGCAAACCAGGCGCAAAAAATACAAAGTCGTTTTCAAAATAACTATGTTAGCGCACTAGATAAAAGAACCCGCAATATTGGCCACGGCCGCACTGGATGGAACGCTCCTTTTTCCATCGAGCGCGGTCATGTATAGTCGGATAGGACGAAGGAACCGGAGCGCAGACTGTCGGCCTCAGACATCAATTACCCAACCTTCTTGTATGATTTCGTTTGCTGAACACAACTATATACATCTCTTGGCACTCTGTTCTTTCTCGTCTCTCTCTTCTTGCCCTCTCTTTATCCCCACCCTATTCGGTCTTTATTTCAGCGCATCATCTCCCAAAGCTAATCATTCAACCGGAATACAACGTGGTTAACGTCTCAACATACACTTAGCTCTGTCTTTTGTGCATTTCTTTGCCTGACCTCACGCAACTTTCCAGGAAGGCCTTCCAGGCAATCAGGAGCTGACAGATTGATCTATCCGAGCGTAATTTCCACGGTCGGATTAAGGGCACGGTGACAACAGCAGCATGAAAATGGATCGAATCACACTGACGCAAGCACGCGGAGTACACGGCAGCCAGACGGGCCTTCTCTTTCCATCTCGAAGCAAGACCCGGAGAGTGGGATAAACGCAAGCGTATGCCGTGCAAATAACGACATTATCCCATCTTCCCGACGCCTCCCACTCACTCATGAGTGCATGTGTCTAAACGTAGTCTGACCCAGATGGCTCGAATCAGCTTGAGTTGCTCAAGCCGAGACGGTCAAAGGAACCGCTGAGACGTGCGGTTGGTCATAGATCGCACATGCACTTTCATTTCGATGCCGCTATAATGTTTCTCGGTAATGCAGCGACGGATTATAAGCCTATACGGCAGATTTTGCGCCATCCGTCTATCCATATGTCCATTTGAGACTCAACGCTCGCAAAGTGTGGACGGCCAATGACAGACTGCTCTTATTAACTGCTCTTATTATGCGCTGTAAAATGACGCTTCCAGGTTGTTGGACTTGATGCTATGCGTCTTGATTGTTCACCTAAATACTTGAAAACAGTATATGCTGGAAGACTAGCGCGCTTGACACGGGTAATTTTGAGGGCGCTGCGCTACAAGGAAAACCGCCGTAAACACTGGCGACGACAGAGATGTTCTCAAGAAGTGCACACTCATTCACCGTGTACGGAGCATCACAGCAAACGTCAACACCTCGCTAACATTCAAGCCGGTAAAACTAGAACATTTAATGTACTTCACGAAGGAAACGCGCTCTTCTATCTAATCATGGCGTCGATGTAAACAATATCTTTTTTAATTGTGTACTAAACATGAGTGCCTATGAGGTCATGACTACTAATTAGGTGTTCACCTTAGATGTTACGACCTTGTAAATGATACCACTTAATTGTACATATAACTATAGAACATGAGCCTGCACATATTACATGCGACTGAAAGGCAACTACTATTGCTCGTGCGAACGAACCACACGCAATTTCCTCGCATATGTGCCAATGGGACTTATGCGCTTGCTAAGGCTATACATGGGCGAAGTCACGTATCGAGAAGCTGAGGACGCGCCCAGGATGAACTTGAACTGTCTCTCGTGTCAAAGCGCGACCGGAGACAGCCAGCTGAGAGCTCCCACTCGATGCGACAGGCGGCGGCGGACCGACGCCACCATAGCAGAAAGGCTTCTCAGTACAACAAGCATTCTCCGCCGTAAAGACAGCTACAGCATGCTCCCGGTAAGTAATCAATCTTCCATTGTGTGCGTGGCATGGCGCAATTTCGTTTTCTTTCTCGACGTCGCCACGTGCGCCAAGGCCCGAGGTACGAGCAAAAAAGTTCATCTTTCCATTCTCGCGGGACATGAAATTCAATAGGCCAGGAAGAGCGCAGAAAAATGGGAACGCATCTGGCCCATTTAGAGCCGATGAATTTTCATTTTATTTAGCTTTTATTCATCGCAATTTACAGATTATTAGGCACTCGACATGATTTCAAGCTCCCGTTGATCATTTTTTATACGTTGATGTCATTTTATATATATATATATATATATATATATATATATATATATATATATATATATATATATATATATATATATATATATCTTTTTCTCTTTTCTCTCTGGCTTATACAAGACTTTACATCTGGGCATTGTGTTCTTGACCTATACGGAATCCCGTACAGTGTTTTGATTGCAACTATGTGATCATGGAAGTCTGTCATACCAATGCGCATGCAGTGGCACATTCCCAACCGACGGAAAAATGTAGCGTGTTCATTTTAAGGCTGGGTCCCCTTCATATGCAGGCTTAGCGGTTGTTCCAAGCAATGCGGTATTGGCTGTGGTCCAACATGCCGTACTCAAGCTGCGCACAGTCCATGCCGTGGGTGGCCCTGCCACGGCGGTCTAGTGGCTAAGGTACTCGGCTGCCGACCCGCAGGTCACGGGATCGAATCCCGACTGCAGCAGCTGCATTTTCGATGCATACAGGCGAAAACTCTGTAGGCCCGTTTGCTCAGACTTGGGTGCTTGCTAAATAACTCCAGGTTTTCCGAATTTCCGGAGCCCTCCACTACGGTGTCTATCATAATCAAATCGTGGTTTCGTTAAATTATACTCCACATATCAATCATGCCGTGAGGGAGCTAAACGCAGCTCCATTTCTGACGACATCCCTGGTGCACGTCAAATCCGTGGTGTATGGCAAAATTATGAAATGGACGTACACGCAGAAATTTCGGGAACCTGCTATATCAAAGAAGTACTTCCGAAAGGGCAGGATGAATGAAGAGCATGATAGCAAATCACTTCCGTCCACACAATCCGAACATTAAGGGAAAGTGAATTATAGGAATGCACGGAGTTTTTCGTCACCAAACCACGATATGATCATGATGCACGCCGCAGTGGAGGACCTCGGCCATTTAGACCATCTGGAGTTCTTCAACGTGCCCCGAAACCGCACAATATACTGGCCTCTGCCGAAATGTGACCGTCGGGGCCGGGATTAAACCCCCTCGAATTTCGTGTCAGATGCCGAGCGTAAATTCACAGCTTATTATTACATAGTAGCACTTAATTGGGGGCATTAAAGTGGTAGCTGATGGCAGAACAGAGTTTTACAGAAAGCATTCTTAATAAGTATCATAGGGAAGACAAGATGCTGTTAGACGCTGTAATGGGCAAGACAACTTCACTTCCACGCTTTGTTCAGCGCAAGAGGTGCCATTTACCCGCAGAACATCCGCGATCACTGGAAGTGCTTACGTGTAGACAAAGCATCTCCACAAATAGACGCTTCTCTCTGCCTACCGCTGTGTTCGAAAAATTTTCTCAGAGAAGAGAATATTTGCAGTGTCAGAAGTGGTTTACAATTGCCCTGGACTCAAGCGTTCGTGGTATTGCGCACTCTGTAACAATGCTACGAAGTTGCAATATATACACTGGAGGAGTATAGTTGGCATATAGATTCGAGACATCGCAAACGCCCAAACACAGAGGACCAAGACACACGCGGACGTCTTTGTCCATGTGTTTGAACTCACCCACTATTCATTTCTATGGGGCTTTCTATTGTTCGTTTGCTTTTTTTTCTTCTTTTAACCACGGTTCATTTCATTACTTGGTCATAAGAAGATGCGAGTGTGAACAGCATTGTGTGATTTTCTGGGAAAGCGCGTTTCGTTAACCGGAATGTCACTGCGGTCAAGGTCACCATCTATTTATATATTTATGTATTTGTTTATTCATTTGTTTTTTTATTAAATATTCTTTTAAATCTCCAAAGCATATAAAGGAGTGAAAAACAAAACAGTGCGCGTTGACACAACGCACGAAAAAGAAGAAATGTTACCAGGTACTTCATAACTTGGACATTCTTTGTGCTAGAAATAATCGGGATAGTGTTTCCAGGAATAACATAAAGTCATTGCGAAGTTTTGTGTGACAAGATGGTAGGATCCGTCCTCCCTTAGCTATTCACAACGCGAATCATGAACCTACTTTCGTACTTATCTAGAAGGAGTACAAGTACGTACAAGTATAAATTTGATTGCTAATTGTGTCTCTATACGAATGGTTCCTGACGTTGAGATTCTTATTATAACTTTATCGTCTAAGTCAATTCGCTTGCTACGTTTTCTATTCTGGCTCTAAATTTTGCATGACGCTATTCATGCTTAATGCATTTATCCAACAAAACAAATCAATAAGTTTCCCCATCCTTATCAGGCACCATATACTACCTCGTTCGAGATAAAAATCGAAACATACTTGTGGACCCTGATTTTTTAATTGTATCACATACTCGCAATAAAACAGTCTTCTTTTTTTTTCTATTGCAAAGGAAGCAAACGTTTTACGCAAGACATACGATGAATACGAAAGATTTAACTTTCCCAAGCAGGAAAGTAGTGAAAACCGCCTTTGATAGCTGACCAGCTAGTTTAGGGGTTACATGAGCAGCTTTAGCAGAGTGATTATAATTATTATTATATTATTATTATTATTATTATTATTATTATTATTATTATTATTATTATTATTATTATTATTATTATTATTATTATTATTATTATTATTATTATTATTATTATTATTATTATTATTATTATTGCCCTGGACTACGCGCATGACAATAGAGATGCCGCATTGAAGAGGACGATAGCGTAGTACGTGCGCTTTTTTCTTTTCACAAACATCACTTATTATTACTTCGCTTACGGCAGGCCATAGTTATGAGTGACTATCGTCTATGATGTTTTCTTTTTCTCTTTTTTTTTGTAGCGAAATTTATTACTCTGTCTGCCTGTTTCCTTAAGTCTTTCTCCACTGGGTCTTGTCACCTTTAATTGTTCTCTGGAGTGAGTGGCCGTCTTTCAGGCCTCAAGCTTCCCTCAAACCTGCTTTGAGGTATCAAACCTGCTTATGACGCTGTATGTGTGACGCTGTATGAAGATGAAGTTGTACACCCTAATCACTACGCTACTGATTCCAGACTACTGGGCTTCTTCGTGACGACGTCTTCAACAACGCCTACAAGTGTCTACCAGTTTCGATTAGTGGTCTACATCAGCGATCGAAAGTGGTTCAGCGTTGCGCTTCGCTGTCCCTGCTTTTGCATCAGCGTCACCCGACCAAAGAGCACGGCGCAGGAATCCGGGCGGCGTGCAGGCGGTGTTCGTATCCGCGTGCTCGCAGCGCGTGCCGTGCGCAAGGGCAGGCAACCGGAGACGGCAATGCGAGACACCCCGCCGCCACCCGACCGCCTCGCCGCCGGCCTGACTCACGCTCCACTGACTGACTTCCTCTGGAAAGTTTCCGCGCACTGTTGGACGCATTCCCCGACTGCGCGCACGCACCGAGGCGGCAACGGCGCGCAGGCCGACCTGGACGAGCGCAGTTTGTTTCTCTCGACGACGGTGTCGCCTTCTTCGTTACGCTGACCTCACGCTGAACTGAAGCTTCCAGGTCGGGAGGGCGAAATAAACAATCGGGGAGATGGGTGGGATAGACCGAGCATGTCTCCCATCAGCTGTCCTGTAATGAGGAAGAGCACTGAAGACAATCGGGAGCAATGAAGCGAAAGTAAGGGACGTAGGAACTGTAAAGCGATCAGTCAGGCTTCTTGGCAAAAGAAGGTAGCTTGCATGCACGGACACAAGAAAAGAGAAGTGTTTTTCGTGTATATCACTCCTGCTGGATCAATTTGGATGGTGTCACATGAATGTACAGCATAAATGTGCAGTCAGTTTGTAGTAAGTTCTGCCAAAAGCATGGAAAATAGCTCAAAATTTGGAGGAACATAAGACGAAGAACGAACGACGTTGTCGTCCCTTTTTCGTCTTTAGTCGAATGAAATCTTGCACTTCACTGTGCCCCTCCCCCGCAACTCCCTCGTTCAACCCCGGTCAATGAAGATGGACAGCCAACCTTAGTGGTTAATTCGGGTGCGTGAGGTAATTAACGCATTGATGCTCCCAGGACAACTGTACTTGACGTGCCAGCTCTGCACTAGAGAAGTAAAAATGCTTTCTTCGTAATCATTTATAACTTTCAATCTCCAAGTTCCATGGCCACTGAATTGTCTTTCATTTGAATCATCACTTCCATTGTCAACAACATAAGCGTGTGCAAGGTTTCTCTTCAGGGAGGGCGAACGGCCATCGTCACACTTTGCATTCCCCTCCTCCTCTGAGGTGACTTGGGGGGGGGGGGGGGCACACCCTGCAGTACTAGTGCACACGCCTATGGTCAACAGCCTTCGATGACCACTTGAAATGTAGTCTACGCCTGGACTTTGCATATATGCATCTTATTCATTGCATGATTGGGAGAATTGACGAGTCCGATGCATCGAGTGGCGTGTTTCCTTGTCTCAACAGATGTGTTTCTGGCACTCTGACGTTCGTGCAGCGTGCCTGATTAGCCGGCCGTGAACTAATAACCAGCGCTCTCGTAACCAGAAAACTGTACGGCGTCACGACGAAGTGCCGACGTCAGGACGAACTTGGATACACTTTTCCGCAAACGTACACACCGCTTTCATGCGTGAGCACGACTGAAGGTCATCGACAAAACTTCCCGCAGCGAACACGGAACTGTGCACCGAAGCAGGAAAACACGGCCGGCAACCCCGCCTGATCCGTACGAGAAAAACAAAGTTTCTGTGAGCAGTCAGAATGTTTTTCGCAAATGCGAATAGTTACCCCCTCCATTGGTGCTATTAGGCTTGGTTGTCGATACGAGAGCTCGTGTACGTGATTAGGATGTGTCAGCTGGCGTACCAAACTTGGGTTGCCTCAGCTGATTACGGCGAATAAGTTGATTGATTGCACACGGCCAAATACAACACATTGTTCGCTGGTGTTAAGTAAACACTGTGTTATCACTTAGTGTATATAGTTACATCATATATATAGTTACATCATATAGTATATAGTGTTAGGACCGGCGCCAGGTCTGACAATGGATCGGCGTTCCTTTTGATGTTCCTTTTGAGTCGCCAAACGGGTTGGCGGCCTGTGTCCGCCATGTATTGTTCCCACCTGGCCGGAGGGTGCGGCGTCCTGCCGCCGCGGCGCCGTGAGCAGTTCGGGAGACCACCGGTGCAGCTTCTTCTTTGGAAGATGACGGCGGCGGCGGCGGCCGGGAATCGTCCCGCTAATTGAACGAATCGTTCGGCACCATTTGAAGCTTGTTTACGGCGGCCCTTTCGATGGATGCAGTCATCAACTTCAGACCCCTCGCCCAGCGACACACCTTGACGGGGGGGGAGCCGCGTTCGTGCCACATGGCCGTGCGGTGACCACGCTTCAGTTTTGAACGTTCGCGTGGACCGTGCGTGCTCGTCACCCTCGCGGGTAATGTGTGGTCCGTGATTGGACGGTGCCCTCTGTACGCGGTCCCCGATCTAGGGATCTGGGGAGGACAGACCCTTTATAATGAGCCCCCACGGCTCATTCGGTGTGCTTTTTCGAGTGGAGAGCTCGCCATGTACGAAGAACGCCACTATATATCTAAACTTTCTTATTGACCTCTCTCTAATGTAAATAAACGTCTGTTCTCTGTTTTCCCATATAAGCATTGCTTCTCGCTATAAGGGACGAGTCCGATGGGAGCCAGCTACCAACGACGAGACCCACAGGACTCAGGTCCCAACAACTGGATGGCAGCGGTGGGATCGAGCTCATCGACCAGGAGGCAATGCTGAGACCTGCTGTCTGGAGGACCTAGAGTCGGACAAAACTGCTTCGTGGCATCACTGACAACACTGGAAGGAACGCGTCCGAATTCATGACTGCATAGGGTGAGTGCACTGCTTTTCTTTGCTGAGATATCACCAGGCTTTGCGTAGGATTGTAAACAAAGCAGTGATTTGGTAACGGTGGACGGAAGTATTGATAGTACGTCAAAGTTGTTTAGTTAAAAGAGTTAGCAGCACCAAGGACCGCCATGAATTTGAAGGGACTAAAAAAGCCAGAGTTGTTAGAGTTGGCCCGAGAGCTGGGCCAGGTAATTGCCGAGACGAAAAGAAAGCAGGAGATCATTGACGCCATCGAGAAGATCGGGGCAGATGACGAGGAGCTGAGCGAATGCTTGGAGGCTATTACGCAAAGGAAAGAGGAGCAGAGGCTCCGTGAGGAAAAAGAGGAGCAGAGGCTCCGTGAGGAAAAAGAGGAACAGAGACGTCGTGAGGAAAAAGAGGAACAGAGACGTCATGAGGAAAAAGAGGAAAGGGAAAGAGAACGTATCGATCGTATGGAAATGAAACGCCTAGAAATTGAACTAGCAAAGGCTCAATCAATGAACGGAGCTAGCGCAGTGGCACGAGAAAGAGAGCGCCGAATGACAGATTTGATGCCATCCTACGCGGTAGGAGGGGACATGGGTCTTTTTCTGGTGCACTTTGAGCGCACGTGCGAGAGGGAAAATTTTGCTAAAAACACGTGGCCCCAGCGCTTGCTTACGCTGCTGCCGTGTGAAGTAGCTGACATTATAGCCCGTATGGGTAAAGAAGACGCAGACGACTATGACAGAGTCAAAGCGAGTCTGCTCAAAAAGTACAGACTGTCAGCGGAGGCGTTCAGGCGAAAATTTCGTGAGATCGAGAAAGCCAAAGACGAGTCATACCCAGAGTTTGCGTACACCTTAAAGGTAAATCTGGAGGAATGGCTTAGAGAGGAGGGTGCGCTTGGCGACGCGGAAAAGACTCTGCAGTGTTTTGCGTTGGAACAATTCTTTCGGCGTCTACCTGAAAACATTAGGTACTGGGTTCAGGATAGACAAGGAGTAGATACTATCACGAGAGCGGCAGAGCTCGCAGAGGAGTACGTAAATCGCCGTGCCCTCGAAGGCGAGGATGTCCCTAGGAGGGAGATTAGTAAATATCGGGCCGACAAGCCTCCGCGATGGACAAAGTCGGGTCGGTATATGCCGAAGGAGGGTTTAGACTCCAAAGGAAGCGGTGATGAGAAAAACAAGAGAAAGGAAGAAGCACCCGGGAAAAGGGCGGAAGGGCAACAGAAAAAGGCGTTCGAGGCCAAGAAGCCGATAGTTTGCTATAACTGCCAACAGACGGGGCATATTTCTTTGGGTTGTAAGAACCCGAAAGTTGTGTTAATGTCACTCTGTAGTAATGACGAAAACATGAAATTGCTAGAGCCATACATCCGAGACCTAGTCGTGAACGGCCAACCGTGCCGCGTGCTCCGCGATTCGGCCGCCACTATGGATGTAGTGCACCCGTCCTATGTCGAGGAGAGTCAGTTTACAGGAGAATGCGCATGGATAAGACAAGCAGTAGAGACAAACAGTGCATGTCTCCCAGTAGCAAGAGTCCGCATCGAAGGCCCTTTCGGTGTTCTAGACACTGAAGCTGCCGTTTCGGCACATCTCCCAGTGCAATACCCGTATTTGTTCTCAAATAAATCAGAGTACTTGCTGCGACAAAAAGGAATTGGGTTCAGTGAGGGTATAGTACAGGCCTTAACTCGATCCAAAGCAAGGGAGCTCGCCGCTCAGACAGTTTATAAAGATCCGGTGGCAGACGAAACAGCTTCAGCGGCAGAGCCTTCTTTACCTGGCACGAAACTGGACCACCCTATAATGGAGCCTCAAAACACAATATCTAAAGAAAGATGTAAGAAACCGGATGAATCCGAGGCATCTCGAGAAGTAGAATGCACTATAAAGCTGTTAAATGTAAGTCCTACAGAACTGATAGTGGAACAGGAAAATGACTCCACTCTCCGTAACCTAACGCCAGACGCGAAGGAAGGGGTGGCTAAGCAAAACATTCAGTTCACCAAGAAGGGGGGCGTCTTGTACAGAAAGTACACGAGTCGAAAAGGAGTTCGGTTTAATCAGCTAGTCGTACCGTATCCTTTCCGCAAGGAGCTGCTGCACCTGGTCCACGGAGGTTTGTGGTCAGGGCATCTCGGCATCAAAAAAACAAAAGAATGTTTGTTACGGGAGTTTTACTGGCCCGGCTGCTTTCGGGAGGTGGAGGCATTTGTAAGAAGCTGCGACACGTGCCAACGCGTTGGCAAGCCAGGGGATAAGGCTAAAGCACCTATGAAGCTGGTCCCCATTATCACAGAACCGTTTCGCAGGCTAGTTATAGACACAGTGGGTCCACTTCCTGTAACGCAGTCCGGGTACCGGCACATACTCACAGTGCTCTGCCCGGCCACGAAATTCCCGGAAGCAGTACCGTTAAAGGAGCTCAGCTCGGAAGAGGTAGTTAAAGCGCTTTTATCTATCTTTGCACGTGTAGGCTTCCCTGCAGAAATTCAGTCCGACCAGGGATCTGTTTTTACAAGTGCACTAACCTCGACATTTCTAGAAAAGTGTGGTGTTAAAATCATCCACAGTTCAGTGTACCACCCTCAGTCAAATGCTGTAGAAAAGGTACATTCAGTCATGAAACGGCTGCTACGCGCCCTTTGTTATGAGCAAAAAGAGGATTGGGAGGCTTGCTTGCCCGCAGCTATGTTCGCGCTTCGGGTCGCTCCTCACGAATCAACAGGGTTTTCGCCTGCGGAGCTAGTTTACGGACGTGCTCTTCGCTCCCCACTTCGCATTGTTCGAGAATCTTGGGAGGGCCGGGCGGACGACCCTTCGGTAGTAGCATACGTACTTGAGCTGTTGGACCGACTTCACGCAGCTCAAGAACTAGCGGAGCAGGAAATGCGCAGAGCTCAAAACAACGCTAAGCGCTATTATGACAAGACAGCCCGGACGCGAAGCTTTCGAGTGGGGGAAAAAGTGATGATACTGAAACCCTCACTGAAGAATAAACTTCAGGTCCAGTGGGAGGGACCTGTTGAGGTAGTTCAGAAATTGTCAGACACAAATTACTTGGTTACTGGACTGGGAAGGCGTAAAACGCAACAGGTGTACCACACTAATCTGCTCAAACCGTACCAGCAGAGGCATGCCGTTGTAAACATGTCGCTCAATCAACCGGAAGAAATGCCTATTGATTTCCCGGAGTTAACAACAGAAAACAAAGACATTGGCGAGACTATTAGTAACCTGGTAGAACAGGCGGAGTTGGAGCCAGATCAGAAAGCGGAACTGAAGGAACTATTGTTTGACTTTAAAGAAACATTTTCAGACACACCTGGCAGAACCAAAGCCCTAGTTCATGATATTGAGCTGACATCTTCGGAACCAATTCGTTCTAAAGCTTACCGCGTTTCCCCGAGGCAACGGGAAATAATGGCCGCGGAGATAAACCGAATGCTCGAGCTAGGAGTGATCGAGCCAGGAGAGAGTGATTACACCTCGCCTCTGATCTTGGTTGAGGTCCCAGGGAAAGAGCCGCGACCGTGTATTGACTATCGGAGGCTCAACTCGATTACAAAGGACCAAACTTATCCAATTCCGCATATTGAGGAAAGACTTGAGCAAGTCAGCAGTGCCAAATTCATCTCGACTTTGGATTTAGTCAGGGGATACTGGCAGGTGCCTCTAACTGAAAGGGATAGGCTTGCGGCGTTTATTTCCCCGATGGGAACATTTCGGCCGAAGGTCCTTAGTTTTGGATTAAAGAATGCCCCTTATTGCTTTTCTGGCCTAATGGACAAAGTGTTACAGGGTATGGAGGACTTTGCCCTCCCGTACCTAGATGATATTGCTATTTTTTCTTCTTCCTGGATAGACCACATGAAACACTTGCGAGCTGTGCTATGTCGTCTGCGTGAGGCCGGCTTAACAGTGAAGGTTGCGAAATGCCAATTGGGGCGCGCTGAGGTAGCTTATCTAGGGCATGTAATAGGCCAAGGCTACCGCCGGCCGTCAGAAGTAAAGCTGGCCGCAATAGACAACTTTCCCCAACCACGAACCAAGAAAGACATTCGGTCGTTTCTTGGATTGGCCGGTTATTATCAAAGGTATATCCCGCGTTACTCTGACATTGCAGGTTCCTTGACAGACGCTCTTAGAAAGACTGAACCCCAGACCGTAAAATGGGATGGGGCCAAGGAACATGCATTTTCTACGCTAAAGAAGGCACTAAAAAGTCAGCCAGTGTTGAGCGCGCCTGACTACTCTAAGCCGTTCATTCTTCAGTGTGACGCCAGCGACCGGGGTATGGGTGTCGTGCTTTGTCAGAGGGGAGAGAACGACCAGGAACACCCTGTACTGTATGCCAGTAGAAAGCTTTCTGTTCGTGAGGAAGCATACAGTGCCTCAGAAAAGGAATGTGCCTGCGTTGTTTGGGCTGTGCAGAAGCTAGCTTGTTACATCGCCGGTTCTAGGTTCACAATAGAGACTGACCACTGTCCCCTCACATGGCTACAGTCCATGTCATCGAAAAACGGCCGTCTTTTGCGCTGGAGCTTAGCTCTTCAACAATACACCTTTGATATCCATTACAAGAAGGGTAAACTCAACAGCAACGCAGATGGTCTGAGTCGTTGTCCCTAGTACCCCGAGGGCTTCAAAACGATTTTCTGCTTTCTATCCTCGATTTGAGGCCCACTAGTTTTCTGTATTTATCCAATCATGTGTCAAGTGTTTTGTTTAATGTCTTCAAAAGTGGCTGATGTGGTGTTGCGACTCGGCGGGGGCCACAGGAATAAAGTTGAGGTAGAAGGAAATGACTTCCACAGGTGAATCTGAGTCTGGTGATTCTGAGTAGAGAATTGCCGTGTGCTTGCTTGTGTGTGGGTGTGCTTTCGGCGCAGTTTCCGCAGTTCCTCGTTTGTGGTGGGCGGAGAATATGGTGGAGGGGTTCACCTCATCCCTGCGAGCAACGCCCTCTTGGTCGATGATCATCGGATCCAGTGTTCGGGACAAAAGTAATAGAGGAAGAGCCGACAAGCTGCAATACAGATCCCGCTGCACAGTACCTGCTGGCCACTGCACCTCGGGATCTTCTTTCCCCGGCGGAGAGGCTGTTAGGACCGGCGCCAGGTCTGACAATGGATCGGCGTTCCTTTTGATGTTCCTTTTGAGTCGCCAAACGGGTTGGCGGCCTGTGTCCGCCATGTATTGTTCCCACCTGGCCGGAGGGTGCGGCGTCCTGCCGCCGCGGCGCCGTGAGCAGTTCGGGAGACCACCGGTGCAGCTTCTTCTTTGGAAGATGACGGCGGCGGCGGCGGCCGGGAATCGTCCCGCTAATTGAACGAATCGTTCGGCACCATTTGAAGCTTGTTTACGGCGGCCCTTTCGATGGATGCAGTCATCAACTTCAGACCCCTCGCCCAGCGACACACCTTGACGGGGGGGGAGCCGCGTTCGTGCCACATGGCCGTGCGGTGACCACGCTTCAGTTTTGAACGTTCGCGTGGACCGTGCGTGCTCGTCACCCTCGCGGGTAATGTGTGGTCCGTGATTGGACGGTGCCCTCTGTACGCGGTCCCCGATCTAGGGATCTGGGGAGGACAGACCCTTTATAATGAGCCCCCACGGCTCATTCGGTGTGCTTTTTCGAGTGGAGAGCTCGCCATGTACGAAGAACGCCACTATATATCTAAACTTTCTTATTGACCTCTCTCTAATGTAAATAAACGTCTGTTCTCTGTTTTCCCATATAAGCATTGCTTCTCGCTATAAGGGACGAGTCCGATGGGAGCCAGCTACCAACGACGAGACCCACAGGACTCAGGTCCCAACAATAGTGTACATCAAAGTAAAGGTCGACGCCTTGTTGGAAATAAAAATAACTGTCGATAAAATTGAAGAATCGATGGAAGTTATGTCCAGTAAGTACGATGAAGTTCTTGCACAGATGGCAAAACAATCGGCAGAAATGTCAGATCTCAGAAAGCGGGTTATGAGGCTTGAAGCACAAGATAAACAAAAAGATGTGGAAAAACTTCAGCAGGAGTTGAACGAGTTAGACCAGTACAGCAGGCGTCTCAACCTCGAAGTGAATGGGTTAACTTATCACGAAAACGAAAACCTATTGGCGAAGCTCAACCAACTGGCAACTGATCTAAAGCTTCCACAACTTTCCGAGTCTGACATCGAAGCCGCCCACAGAGTACCGTCAAGAAACGAAAGAACTCGAGACAAGCCCAATACTGTGATAGTTCGATTTGCATCTCGCAAAACGAAAGAAAAATGGCTTGAAAAGAAAGGGGAACTGAAGAAAGCAAAGTCAGCTATATTCTTCAGTGAAAACCTAACGGCATACAACAAGAACCTCTTCTGGCAAATGAAAACTAAAGCACTTGAAAACAATTACAATTTTGCATGGCACAAGAACGGCAAACTTTTCGTGCGCCGAAGCCCGAATGATAGGTTGATTAGAATCGCAACTGCGCAAGACCTTGAAAAATACGATGAAGTGAAAGATAGCTGACCACAAGAGATGACTGCTTTTTATTCGCAAACATGGCAACCAACTACTATGACGCCGAGGCCTTCCAAAAAGTTGCTTCACTGCACAAAAAACAGTTATCACTGATTAATCTTAATGCACAAAGCCTTCAAAATAAAAAAGAATCTGTTGACTTCCTTCTGAACAACTTGAATCACCGGTTTGACTTCTTAGCTTTCACCGAAACGTGGTCTATTGATAACCGTGATAACATACAGTTTACGAACTACAGTTGTGCATCAATCTGTAGGGAAAATAAACGCGGGGGTGGTGTGTTGATTTATGTTCACGAGAGCGTGAAATACAATATTGTCAAAGAATACACTGTAATATCGACGCATTTTGAATCTGTCATGGTAAAATGTCAAAGCCTTTTAGTAGCTGCTCTATATAGGCCCCCTTCAGGCGCTATGACTAATTTCCTAAATTTCATATATGAAATGCTTGAGTACTGTGAAAAAAGTGGCGCACGGGCAATTATTACCGGAGATTTTAACATAGATATGCTGTCCTCAAGTTGCAACAAGCAAAACTTTCTTGACCAAATGCTTTCTTTTGGTTATGAAAATACAATTTATGTAGCCACCAGGATTACACAATTAACTGAAACTGCATTAGATTTATGCTTCACGAACTGTAAAAATGAGGTATGCGCAGGGGTTTTGACAGCCGGAGTCAGCGATCACCTTCCAATTTTTGCATTTTTTACCTGGGCAATAAAACAACGAAGTCCAGTAAATCCTACGCATTATCGAAAAATTAACCAAGAAAATATCAAGGTTTTCCAAAACGTTATCGCACGAGAGAGCTGGAATGGTGTTTACAATAACGCTGACCCTGTGAGCGCCTACGACATATTTATAACAAAGATAACAGAGCTTTACGATCTAGCCTTTCCTTTCGTGGCATACAAAAAACCCAAGAAGGCAAGAAAACCATGGATTGATGCTGCACTTCTAAAAAGGATGAAAGCAAGAGATAAGTTATTCACTGAATTCATAAAATCTAAACGCCTAAAGTACTTGATGGAGTTTAAGCAGGTCAGAAATAAATTAGCGTCTGATATTAAAAAGGCCCGAATAAACTACTACGAAAATAAGTTTGCGAATATACTCAATGATCAAAAAGCTATTTGGAACACTATCAACGATCTTTTGCAACACAAGAATACGAAGACCATTTCTGAGGTTCAAATAGAGGGCAGATCTTATTCCGGTACTCAACTTGCCCATATGTTCAACGACGATTTCTTGAGATCAGGAGCTTCCGATACTTCAGTTGGTGCCGTCCAGCCTTATAAATCGTATATTACAGCATGCATCCCGGAATCCATTTTCCTAACTCCCACAGATGAATCGGAAGTAGCCTTGCTGATAAAGAATTTAAACAACAATTCTGCTGCTGGCTTTGACGGTTTAAAGGCTGAACCCTTGAAAGCAGTTTCAGAGAATATTAGCGCACCTTTTTCCCATATCTGCAATCTTATCTTGAACACTGGAACGTTCCCGGACTAAAAGTAGCTGAAGTGTCTGTTATCCACAAAGGTGGTGATGAAAATGACATGGGTAATTACAGGCCCATTTCTGTTTTGCCCATATTTTCCAAAATCATAGAACGTGTGATATATGTACGATTTGCAAATTTCTGTAGCTCAAAAAAAGTAATTACAGAACATCAGTATGAATTTCAGAAGAATAAGTTTACTGAAAAAGCCCTACTATCTATTAAAGATAAAATAATCGATAATTTTGAACAAAAACGCCTCACAATCGGAATATTTCTTGACTTTAAGAAAGCGTTTGATTCTATTAAGCATGAAATTCTTCTACAAAAGATTACCGAATACGGAATAAGGGGCTCGTCTCTTAATTTAATAAGAAGTTACCTTAGTAACCGGTTCCAATATACTGATATGAAACACTCAAAGTCTGAAATGGGCAAGATAAATTATGGCGTCCCACAGGGCTCCATACTTGGGCCACTTCTATTTCTATTATATATAAACGATATCGTAAACGTACCTCTAACAGCAGATATTATATTATACGCAGACGACACTAATGTATTTTTTTCCGGTCAGGATATCTCTAGTATAGAAAAACAAGCTAACCTTTGGCTTAACAATTTGTCTCTATGGTTGAAAATAAATCAGTTAGAACTAAATATCAAGAAAACAAAGTACATTATTTTTCACCCTCGAAACCATTCCATTCTCCATAATACGCAGCTGTCATTCAGAGGAGTTTCGATTGAGCGAGTTCAGACTCAAAAGTTCTTAGGCGTCATTTTTCACGAAACGTTGAACTGGTCTAGTCACATAGATAAACTACGTACCCAGGTATCACGGTCCATTGGTGTGATTGGAAAAATTAGGTGCTTTCTACCCCTTTGGGTGACAAAGCAACTTTACTACGCTTTAGTTTATTCCCGCATACAATAGTGCCTGTTAATCTGGGGCTCGACAACAAAAACAAATAAAATTGGGATTCACCGACTGCAAAAAAAGAATGCTACGTATAATCGAGAATGTTCCGCGTCGAACGCCTTCTGCTCCTCTTTTCCTTAAGCATGGAATCCTAACATTTGAAAATATCTTTCATAAAAAGCTAGCGACAGTCATTTACGATCAAATCAAATCAAACGCAGTTAAATTTCATGATGCTTACTCCCGGAAACTACCAATGTATAACTTTAGAAGAACCACCTATTACAGTGAGAGGACTCGGACCAACTACGGTAGACAAAAGCTAGCGCACCTGATTCCTTCGTTTTTAAACTCAAATACCATGGCCACCACCATAGTGAATGAAAGTCAATCCCCAGCAATTTTCAAAAAGAAGATACACGCTTATCTACTCATGCTTCAAACGTGATATGTCTTTTTTGTGTGTTAATGAAGTGCAACTCGTGTAGCTTTGCTGAAACGCACTGTAAATTTTTCACTTCCTCACAACTGTTCACAACTACGTTTTTCTTTTTATAGGATTTTAAAGGGCTTTTATGTGTAAAGAGTGCATTTATAGATGTGTAATTATTTCTTATCTTTTCCACGCTCTACGTCTACACTTTGTATATTTCACTGTATTGAATCTATGTATTTATGCTCTAGACACACATGCTGAGTGTTGTGCATTATTGTGGTCTGGGCGGGGATCGGTGCATTGTCAGGCATTCAGTTGCCTTTTCATCACCCCTTTCCATTCAACCACTGGATAAGTGATGTATGTTTAAAACTATGATGATGAATAAACTTCAAACTTCAAACTTCAAAATAGCCTTACAAATGCTACGTTAGGTCCTGGTTCATTACTGTAACTGTTATGATCGACAGGAATGCAGCCCAGTCTGATTGTACAATAAGAAAAGGTACGCCATTCCATGTTTTTGTTTCTCTTATCGTAAGAAAAAAGCTAATTACGGTGCATGTAATTCCACCCGCGGATTTGGTAACATGCCAACATGTGGCATGTGATAATAAGGATACTTTTTATCTGGACAAGGATGTGAACCTCCGGTGACGTGAGAGGCTATAACACTACGTCGATTGTCACCTGAAACTTTGCTAGACTTTCCCGCCGTGACTGTGCTCTGGCCACGGCATTTGCAACAGGTAAGCACGATACATTCATTGGCACGCTGACAATCAGTGCAATACCACGACCTGTGTCTATATTAGGGACACTGACTCGCGCTTTCTTTCTGTCTGCGTGGAGACGTGAGCGAGGGAATAAACCTTTATTGGGTCCAGCAAAACGTGATAAATCGCGCACCTGGCTAATCCCACGACGGGACCGGCAGGTATAGTCTGCCGGCGCGGTCACGGGTACGCTGGACGGCGTCGCTGGTGTCGTCGGCTGGCATGGTCGGCTCCAGCGCCTGAATTCAGGAGACGGCGATAGCTGGCGTTGGGCGCAAAATGAAACTCGCTGCAGCAGCGACGCCAGGCGCTCAAAAATAGCGCTGGCGCGCGCGCGCTTGACACGCGAGATTTTGGTCATGGGACTTGGCGGTGCGCAGCTGAGCCCGTGTCGCGACACAGAGGCGCCGCCGGCAGGAGGACGTGGACCACGGCACGCGCGCGCCTCTCCTCGATGGGCGATTGCCGCGTCGCCTGGTGTCCACCGAACACACTGGAACGTTCGCGAACTTGGCGAGCACGAGGCTGCGTCTGAGACGCGGTAGCGTGACCGCGTGTGCTGTGTTGTTTTTCGTGGCTCGATGATCATGATCAAAACTTTATCCCCCCCCCCCCCCCCCAAAAAAAAAGGGGGGGGGGGGGGGGGGGACCGGCCCAGAGGTCGGATTACGCTGCTTAGAGGAGGTCGGCGGGGCTCCCTTGGGACACCGCGGCCTCGAATGATGTGCGTGGGAGTACCCGGTGTTGCTGTGCCGAGTCGGTGGTAAGGGACTCCCGCGTATCTTCTGTGCGTGAAGCGTCAGCGTCCTGTGGGCACGAGCACAACTCGTGCTTTCACAGAAATAGAGCGAGGATCCGGAAAGCGTAAATTACTCCGTATATATATGTACAGCGCGGAGTCAAAAGCCAGCGACGATTCGGTGGTCATGCAACGAAGTGACCAGGAAATTACGGAGCCATTCACGAAAGTCAAGGTAGTATTTAAGCACAGCGTCATTTCGCGGCCATTATGAGTTTCTTCGTCACTTGACTTACACTATGACAAGCCGTGACACGTGCACCATGGAAGGAAAAAAGGCATATGATCGCGGGCGTGCTCAGAAGGCGGGGGGGGGGGGGAGGTTATTTGCTGCAACCCCTCTCCCTATTAATTTCAAGGTATGGGAATGAATCTGCCCCCCTCCTCTTAGTGTGAATCTTAAGATTTCACTTCTTCTTAATTGCTCCCCCTTCCATTTCTGCAATGTAGGGTAATCAACCGAAGATTTATTTTGTTTTCTTAATTTTAATCATTAGCTCCCCTTTCCGCAATCAAGGATGGACTACCGCATGTACTCGGGCGGTTAGGTTACGTTGAGCTTCACATATTTAATTACTTCCTCTATCTCTCATTGTCGTTATATATATATATCAACTATAATTAAGCTCTATAACAAGTATATGAACTATAAGTTCACTACAACCTCAACTCTCCAGACGCTCTCTTCAGACAGCGATCACCCTGCATGTCACCGGAAATGACTGCACTTAACATCAAAAGGCTACATCGTTGTCACTTGACTAACAATAAATCAACCTGTAAATCCCGGTAGTATCATTGGGCTCTAGCGAGTCTGGCCACACAGATAAAGACACATCGAGATGCACTCAATAGTCAGGAAAGATAACGGCACATTTGAGTCAGACCCAGTTCGGACTTATCACAGTCACGTGACGCTGACTTCCGCTCTTGCGATTAAACTGGGATGTCCAATGTCAGACGCACACTCACGTGAGTGTGAGTAACATCGTCCGTGGGCGACCCAAGATTGCGCACGGATGTGAAACTGGCACGCCCATCGCATTTGTTTTGGCACGGAACGCACATCACACACATTCTAGCGCGTAAATGCGATGCGGAACCATTTGTGTCAAAACAACACACTGTCTCAGAAATAGGCAGTCGTACATTACTCCAAGAATAAAGGACAGACAGAGAGAGAGAGAGAGCACGCGAAACTGGTTTCAACTGGTTTGCACAGCCCCACTTTGCGCAAAGTCGTTTTGTGCCTTTCATGTGAGTTCAGGTGCAGCTGTATTTAGAAGACGCACATGTGTACACTAGCCCCGATTGCATGCAGCGCGGCTTGGCGGGAAGCAAAACATTGGAAATACGATGGCCTGTTTACCAACCTTTCTACTCTGCGACGCAAACGCCACGAAAAACATTAAAGCAACTTTGCATGGCCTATACAGTTTTGATTGTATGCTAGCGTCATACAACAGTCGTAAACAGAATATCATAATTGGAGTGAATAAACAAGCCATCATCAATGAGTAGATTGTTCATCATTTAATTGGACTTTGTTTATTTTTCATTTATTCTTCATTTGATAAGGCACTTGGGCGCTGGGTTCCGACCATCTGGTCTGCACCGATCGGTGGCCGCAAAAGTTCATTTTGTCGATTCATTTTATATTTTAAAGATGCTTCAGTGTCTAGTTAACGTGTATAGCTTTCCTACAGGCAGTCTGCAGACGCACGAAGCTTCATATATTGCCATCTGCATGTAATTGTTGACGGACGACTACAATCTTTAAAAAAAGCACCTTGTCAGGAAAAGCACGCGCCCATATCCGGCAAAAAAATACGTTTGCGAACTACTATATGTATGTATGTATGTATGTATGTATGTATGTATGTATGTATGTATGTATGTATGTATGTATGTATGTATGTATGTATGTATGTATGTATGTATGTATGTATGTATGTATGTATGTGTGTATGTATGTGTGTGTATGTATGTATGTGTGTATGTATTGTATGTATGTATGTATGTATGTGTGTATGTATGTATGTATGTATGTATGTATGTATGTATGTGTGTATGTATGTATGTAGAGTGTATGTATGTGTGTGTGTGTATGTATGTATGTATGTATGTATGTATGTATGTGTGTATGTATGTATGTATGTATGTATGTATGTATGTATGTATGTATGTATGTATGTATGTATGTATGTATGTATGTGTGTATGTATGTATGTGTATGTGTGTATGTATGTATGTATGTATGTATGTATGTATGTATGTATGTATGTATGTGTATGTATGTATGTATGTATGTATGTATGTATGTATGTATGTATGTATGTATGTATGTATGTATGTGTGTATGTATGTCTGTATGTATGTATGTATGTTTATGTATGTGTGTATGTATGTATGTATGTATGTATGTATGTATGTATGTATGTATGTATGTATGTATGTATGTATGTATGTATGTATGTATGTATGTATGTGTGTATGTATGTATAAACTTGCAAAGATCCGGGGAGGAGGGGGGTTTTTGAACCCCCTTTGCCCCAGAGTCGCTTCTGGTCACGCTTACGCTGCATACGTTACAATACCGGCAAAAAAAAAAAGGACGAATCTGCAAGAAGCCAAGGATTGTCTATAGTCTACTCGAACAGGTAGTATAGAAAGTAATTAAGCTTGTTCTTGTAATAGAGCTCTGCGACGTTCATACTCCGCCATATGCCACCTTGTGACCGGCAGGTTTGGTCGCTGCCGGCGACGAGTTTCGTTTTCTTCCACTTTGCTTTCTTTGCATCTATGTCACAATTACAAAAACAAAAAAAAGTTGAAACGGTATACAATTAACATCCTTGATACATTTCTTTACTTCATCATCTACAGGTCTTCATAAAGGCTGTGGCCTACTGATGGGTGACAGCGCCACTCGCCAAACACAAATGTAGTGAATATCGGCGAGGTCATGTTTGCAGGCGCATACGTCCTCCTCGTTCCTTCATTATCATTTGGCTGCTCGCAACGAACAGTAGGCTATTCGCGTCTCGGAGCGGAAGCTTAGCCAACTGAGCGATTGCTTAATGTCCCCACATTTGTTCACTGCACTAGCGTGAAAAAAACAACAATTGTGCAAGAGAGACATTGTGATAGCCGCGAGACTAAATATAAAACGGGAGCGCATATATTGCGTATCACGTTTCTGCATGCCTTCTCCGAGTATTGTAGCGTTAGTCACAATAAGTGCTCGCTATTGCAAGGACGAAAACCATCATGTAATGGAAGCACGCCAACGTTGCACAAGAGACAAAAAGTAACAAACTCAAAGGAAATTCATTCTCTGAATTAAAGCCAAAGCACTCCTGTACTTAGCGTAACTGTGTGTGCTAATAGCCTGTCAGTTAGTGGTGAACGTTTAAATGCAGTTTGTCGCTTATAGTTTTGAGTTATGACAGCTGTCAACTCGCTCTCTTCAGAGGTCATATACGGTATGGTCCCGCGAGTATTTTTATGCTTGCGGTATTTGTCCCGCATTGTTTGGTTTCAGTATAGCAGCTGTCAACGGCTCGAATTCGTGCGAAGAACACTTCTCTGTATAACCGATGGGATTATTCACGATTTGTCATTTCATTGGTGCATTTGCCCACTCTTCGAGGCCAACCTCATCCGAACCAGGCTATGTGGTGTAGGTATGTACCTGCGCAGCAAGCACGTCAGCTTAGCTCAGGTGTGCGAGCTGCTGTTTTCGAAACCATATGCAAGACTAATCGAACATTACCTGACGCGAATCATATAACAAAGCCTTTTCAATTTCTTTTCTATTAATTAACACCTACTTTCGTCGTAACGGTAAGATACTGTTTATACTATAGCGTTAGCACGTCACCGTGGTTACATTACACGCTGTGAAGCCTTGTTTACTGAAAGTCCTAATAGAGCAGCAGGGACACGTAGGGTGCGCACTCACGGGAAATCCGGAGGACGCGAATGATTGCGGTTTATTCAGTCGAGCGTGACTGCGTGCTCCGCTGTGCCTGACTTGTTGTGCCTTACGCAATTACATATGGCTCAGAGAATGAAATTTATTGAAATTTTGCTCCATTCTTATACTTAATCAAGCAGAGCAGACAATTCTGAAATACGCGAGAACGCGGTGTCTATGTAGTTCATATATAAATACACATGCTAATATGAATATACACGGAATAATATTGTTTACACGGCTTTGAAAATCTGCCAATCTCGAAAGCATACATAATCATATTGAGTCCACTCGTAAACGGAAACAAATGAATGTGCTATGATGCATGCACCTCCTACGCCATTGATGCATGGTCTCTAAACACCCCCACTCAAAAACCAGACCCGGACTTGGGTTTCAAAAATCAAAGTTTTTCTCTGTCCCACCCAAACAAAATCATAAATGCTTATTCAGTGCACTAGTTCCTATTAGAATGATCACCTGATATGTAATGTTAGGTGCGCTGCTTAAAAAAGATTTGAAAATGCATACATCCCCCATAACTAACCAATATTGTCCACTTTGGTTAACCCATCCCCGCTATTCATGCAGTCTTGAATTGATCAGCTAACGGTTCTTCGAAGCTTTCCACCTTCACTCGTTTCATCGTAGTGTTATCTGCCTCCCCAGTTTCGCCCTCCCCCCCATATGTGTGTCAAGCCAAAACAGTGCCTGCACTCATCTCGAAACCTTTTGCTGGGCCGAGATGCGAGACGAATCTGTGTCGACGTGCGATCTTTGGTGACACTGATCTGTTATCCTCGTGTTATTTTCCTACTTCACCGGTGCTGGCTGTCTCCCGTCATTTACAAGTCAAGCACTCCTCTTGAGAAAATCTTTGAGGGATAAGGAGTAGCCGGCGCTCTATTTGTGCACCAGCATCTTCTTAAACTCTGTCAATAAAAAAAGAAAAACAATATCTCCTCGTACTCAGGAACAAATCGACGCTTATTGCACGGGGTGACATTTTAATGGTGCTTTGATGGTGTAATTTATTAAGGCGAAAGCCTTATAGGCACGCCGTCCAATACAAAACGTGACCGAGAACGTCTACAGGAGTGACGCAAAAAAAAAAATCGTCATTATCGAAATTTAGTGACGTCATCGGGATCTCATCAGGACGTAATCACTACAACGTTAAGACACGGCTCGTCATCTGGTCAAATGGGGGCAAATCACGGAGGCGCTGCAGAAAGAGGAGTGAGGTGCAGAAAGCTTCTATAGTCCCTCCGATCCGGGAATCAGTGCTAAATCACGTTGAATGCGGGAATCTCTCGGGCGGTATCAATACAGTCAACTGAGAATAAAAACAAGAGTAGCTTTTACCTTCCAGATGTCTTAAGCAAATGTGCAAGGTACCCTGTAACTGTAACTTACTTTTACTCAATAGCACAGGGTAGTACCGTTACGATGGACAAAGATTTGTTTATCTTGCAGTTAGAGAAGCCAACGTAACTGATTGCGGAAACACCTACAAAGGCTGAAGTTCGGCGCGCGGTTACCTGCACAATGCTGAAAAAAAAAAAAAAAGAAAACAGACGCGAAGGAAGCCACGGCGTGCTCTGTCGAGCGGAAAGCTGCGTCCGGTGCCCCCATCAGGACGCTTTCCGTATAGTCTTATCTTTCATCCCGCCCTACTAGAATATTAAGGGCGCGCCAGCGCACTCAATAAAGCATTCTTTTTATTTTGCTCGTAGCAGGTGTCCTCAAACGTTTTATCACACGCGCCGTAATTCAACGAGAAAGGCCGCGTGCCTTTTGATCAACTATTTAGCACACATTTTTTCCCCGTTCATTTGCCCGTTTGCTTGTTCGTTATTTTGTGTCTTTCCATGTTTAAGCTTGTAAATTATTCTGCCAGTGAGTTATTCAGTGAGCGCACGAGCTCAGTTTACGTCTCGCTGTCTGCCAGCCAAATTAAACATTAATTCACCACAGCCTACACAAAGCGAGGAAAATCGTGAGCTCAACCCACGGAACATTTACAAATGAGTCATGGCCATCATCAATGACAACCGACCTTGACGTTGAATGAAGAACATGTAAGAGGTTTAGTATTCAGAAAAGCAAATGCTCCAACTCATTCATGACCAAGTGCGGCTTGCGCCTAGTGAGCCATTCGTGGCAGTGGGCCTTTTTCAGGAGACTAGCCTGCGCATGCGCAGTGACGTCACGCGCCCCATGCTTTTTGGTGATCACTGGGCGGCGACATTTGCAAATTATCACAAAAAAAAAAATACCTGGCTTTGAGATTTTCTACTGACAACTTCAGAGACCACTGACTTTCAGTTCAGATTTCGGCGATCTCTACTGGAGGCGCTGTCCGGACACATGTCCCACATGTCACCGCCCCGTTATAAACGGGACGCTCATAACATCCATCCATTCAAGGGCCCATTACATGCCTGATTTTCGTATTCCTTTTTTTTTTTTGCGGTTCCTTCGAGAGGGAAGCGAGAAGTTTATGCATGATGTTTTGATTATGTCTGCAGGAAGACGTGAAAAGGACAAGGGGGCCGCCCCTGTTTTTTTTTTTTTTTCCTCTTGCTGCTCCTCAGTCGAACTGTCGTCCCCACTGCCAACGTGCTTAAGTAACCGAGTGCCGACAGTCGGAAGCCACTGACGCCTTGAAAGCGACGCTGATTTCGCCTTTGGACGGGTGTTACGTAGTAGGGCGCGTAGGGGCACCGCCCTAGACCATTTGCCAAGACACGCCGCCTCGGTATCGAACGGTTTGCACCACTCCAGCGAGAGATGGCGCCACTGATCAATACGGACTGGAGCTGCGTCAGCGAGTGTGAGCAGCCTCGTAGAAACGCCGTGAAAGCAGCCTCGCGTTCAGGGGCGACATCTTCCGCAGCCGGCGTCCAACTTTTCCAGCGAGAGAACATTGCCTACGCGGCTCGCAATGCAACGCGGTAGCGGCGGGCGGTATCGGCAAGAGAGGGTAGCGGTCGATGCGCTTGGCTTACGTGGCCACTTCCTTGTCTGACAATGCTTCCGCCGCGGAGCGGCCTTGAAGAGGCAGCTCCCCATCGAGCGGTCCGAACCCGGGAGCGCAAAACTGCGCAGTAACGTCATCTCTAGAAAAGCACGGTCAGTGAGCGAGGGCGAAGCATGCGTGGATCACCTCATTTATTGCGCGTAAGAGTTTCGTCATTGCGTCTAAAAAAGAACGTAGATGGTAAAAAGCTCGCAGGCTATGCTGTCATATCAAAACGTGGGACAGCGGCCTGAGAATTTTGGCACCATTGTACCTCTTTACTGCATCCTCCTGCTCGAAAGAGAGGACATATTTTGATATTTCTCTTTTTCAAAAAGCACGCTACTTTTAGACGGCTTATAATAAATAATTAGGCAAATAAATAAATAAATATAAGTACAAATATCTAAGGATCTAAATATAGGGGCGGGGAGGGGTGGGTCGTGATTGAACACCTGATGCGCAAAAGTGACAGCGTGAGGCGCCCTTCAAATTAGCACACTCCTAGGTTAGTAGTCCAGTGCTCAGACCAAGTGAGGACGCTTGGCAGAGTGTCACACCGGTGGACTGAAACAGCCGTGGCCGTGAAAACAAAGGGGTCACGATGGAGGTCGCGCCGCGGCAGCTTCGCGAAGGATCACGGACGTCAAACGAGTGAAGAAACATAATGCTTAGTTCTGAGAGACAGTAACAATCTTCTCTGCGTTACCCACCGATTATCTCGCTTCCCGCCGATTGATTGATTGATTTGTGGGGTTTAACGTCCCAAAACCACCATATCATTATGAGAGACGCCGTAGTGGAGGGCTCCGGAAATTTTGACCACCTGGGGTTCTTTAACGTGCACCCAAATCTGAGTACACGGGCCTACAACATTTCCGCCTCCATCGGAAATGCAGCCGCCACAGCTGGGATTTGATCCCGCGACCTGCGGGTCAGCAGCCGAGTACCTTAGCCACTAGACCACCGTGGCGGGGCTCGCTTCCCATCGTTCTACCTTGTTGCAGAGCTCCAAAATGTTCTACCGCTCGTGTAGCTTTATTCTCCACAAGTCATTTGTTTTAAGCGAGTACATTAACACGAGTTTGAGGAACCTCACAAGGACATATTTCGTTTCCATGGTGTGCACTACCAGTGCTCTTCACTGACCGGAACCAGACAACACGTATAAAACCTCGTACTATGATTTAAAGTTTTCGCCATCTACGAATCCAGCCTCGCCGTAACGGAAATTATCCAAACAGGTCAATGCACTTGGTTGGCTTTGCGAAATCCGTCTGCATGCAACTCGAATCGCTGCCAGAATTTCAAGGCGACTAATCACTCGTCGTTTCCCACGTGAACCACGTGTGATTGACAGAAAGCTGACAGCTGTTGCTAGTATGTCCCGAGTCGTAGTCTTCACGTCACGTCACATTTGTGTTGACACGTCACTGAGCAGCCGCCCCCTCGATACCCAAACCAAAATGGCTGCTTTAATGTAGCAGTATCGGGAATGTGTTGAATGCATTATCAAGTACTACGACACTCTTTCTAGGGCTCTCGACACTCTTGTTTTTATTTAGAGCAACAACCCGAAACTATTTAAAATCCGTGGCAGTGCTTAAAGCACAACACAAAACCGGGCTTCCTGACCGGTGGCTGCATGCACTATTTGAACTGCAGAACAGCATCAATAATAATAATAATAATAATAATAATAATAATATAATAATCACCATGGCACCATTTATAATGCCGGTAATTGCGTTCAAATACAGTGCACTCCTTTCCTATTACGTTTACCATGTCTTGTTTCCTACCTCGCAAATGTGAATTGAGTAGCTAGGCCTCCAAGCTTTGGCTTGCTTACTTTATATGGCCTCTCCATTGCTTTATTTAGTAAAGATGTTTGAACCATCTCCCTCTTTTTCTGTACGCACTGCGTACGCTCACTGGATATGCTTTGTTACGTTGTCTTACTATCTACTTGCTTTTAAAGGGTACTAACACAAGTATGTATTTTCAGGCGTCTTTAAAGTCAAATGAAAGTCAAAGCACTCAAGAGTCTAGAGAACATGCTCGTAAGCGTGAGAGCAGACTGAAAGAGTAGAAACAGTATGTTTTTAAAAGATAGCTTCGGTTCTTCTGTATCCAACACGGTATGAACTCTCTGTCACGTCTCCGCGCAAGATAATTCCGCGACGTCTCCTAAGGCGCTCCGCTCCATAGCTGCATTAATGACGCACAAGAAGCCATGTTAATTGATTGGATTCCTGACGCCATCACAACTGTCAATACTGGAGCGTGAAGTCATAAAAAATGACATTGTAACCGGACGCCACGGCAGTGTCGATATCGATAGATGCGAAATTCAATAATGTACTTTAATGTCAAAATTAGATATCAGCCTTTACTGAGCTGCACACCTGGTCAAAGCCGTCACATTGTGCGGTATAGTTGTACGGCATAGTAGCCTCTCTTTCTAAAACTGGTGTCGGCTGAACGCTTACTCTTGTACTGCGCAGAGAAAAAGTTGTGCGCATTCTTAGCGCAGAGGGGCGTGCAGTATCAAGTGCACTGGAGCGCGCTCTATACGTAACATGCAGCAAACATGGCGCCCACGAATCACTCATCGCGTCAGCTCCGAGAGTTGACTGACCTTCGGAAGCGCGTGGTGGTGATCCTATGGCTTAGGCATGAAGATGAAAAATAATAATAATAATAAACAGAAAAAAATGGCAACTTGAACGCCGACGCGAGCGGGTAAAAATAAAGCTGGATCCGAAAACAGGTCTCTGAGTCACACGACGAAGCGGGGCACAAAAATTCGAGTTTCCAAAAGAGAAACACAAACAAAGAAAAGAGAAAGGTGGGGTGGCGTTAGGCACATGAGTTACGGAGGTGATATAAAAGAGAAAAGAAGAAATGAAGGCATGTGTGAGGTGAAGACGTCTGCGCAGGTTAGGCAAGGCAAGCATGTGAGAAAACCAAGGATGAAATTGAAAGAAAACGGCTAGTCTGCGTCATTTAAAAATAAGCTACGGCTTGCGGTGCCCTGTTACGGCCCAAAAGGGTTCTTCCTGTATACACGGTGGCCACAGGTAAACAAGCAACCTTCTCCAACAGTTATGCCTCAAGGTCGCACTCACGTGCAAGTGTCTCAGTCTGCGCAATTATGGTAAAAGTGTCACGAGTACGAACTCGTCATACCTTCACAAGGTTCCTGCACAGACACACAAATGACTTCTGCAGGATTCCAACAGGCAGACGTGGACAGCTGGACTTCCTTAAGGTCCTTGTACAAACTAGCGTTGCGCAAACAGATGAATGTAAGACAGCTAGAGGCACGTAATCATGAATCAAAACATCATTCCTTTCTGATATCCCCTATCATTTTAATTTGTCGAATTCACAGCTGTTATTAAAGCTATATGTGTTGCTATAGTCTCTGCACCACGCACCGCGCTATATCACTACTGCGACAAACCTGCAAGGACGCATTAATTTTCGTTTGAGTCGCATAATTTGTCCCCTGGGGGCTTTATTTAATACTCCCATCGAGGTGCGTAATACTCAAGCCACTTTTTTGGTAGGTATCACTGTAGTTTGCCATTATATTTTAATGAATATGGTGTAGGAACTAGCACCATGCATTGTAATGTTATGGTCGTGGCGTTTACTACTAGCTCCTCTAAGAGAAAACGCCGATAAGTGAACAACCTTGCAATGAAGACACCAACCACGCAAGTCACGACGAAAAACAATAATGGAAAAATATAAAGAGGGCGTCACGTGCAAATAGCAAGGCCAGCAGGAACCTTGGCTATTATATGAGCAGTGCAGAAGGGTGCATGAGAGTGAGGGCGCCGAGTAGAGTAAATAAAAACAGAAGTAAAAGAGGCACAACATCGCACGCCACTCTTGGAGACCTTGCTGGATCGTTCATTGCCGCTGATAGGCTTCAATTCCCTCACTGACTGCTTCTAAGACGCGTGCAGCTTTGCAAGGTTCGCCAGTTCAACTGGCATTCTGCAGAGGAAGCGTGTGAGCTGTAAATAATGAAAAAATATAAGTACATTTACACATGAATTTCCGTCGCGCTTTGTTTTAAGCGCGCTATCACTGCGTTTACTAACTAACCCTGGACAGCACAGGTCAAAAGCCTCAGTTATTTCTTGATAGTATCTTCGGTTGCGACCACTTATGGTCACCCACGATAAAGTCCAGCCATTTCCTAGAGTATCCAACAGACGCTTCCTGCTTTCCACAACATCTTTTAGTCAACCTTTTCCATCGTGATTTATACGTGCAGTGGTGAAGCTATATCTACCGTCACGCGTGCTCATCATTCATCGCATCGATTATTGGATGCACTAGTGCCTCACGAAGACTGCGACTAACGGTACTTAGAAAAATACGCTGTCTGAGGTCGCATGAGGTTTTTGCCACTTGCGAAGTAAATATAGCTTCCACATTTTCCCTGCTGAATATCATTCTATCATGGAGGGCTAAGGCTGCTCGCTCTAAGCACACTGTTCTTATTTGAAAATTTGTGATCGGCGAGTTTCATTCGGACTTCTAATCTGTACCGAAGCATAAGCTTGTAGTATTTGCTTCGTGTTAATGAAATATCCCCGTCTGTGTAAAAGTGTAGATGAGAGGAAACGAATAGAGAAACAACTGATTATATTGAGGTCGCTTATAAGATAGTGGTGCGAATGTTCAACAACAAATGTCCACAATGGAACAGCAAGCGTAACAATTAACGACTGCGAGAAACGCCTCATTCCGGTTTTCCGAACAACTTCAAATGGATTATGCGCGCGCGCTACCTATAGACGCTCCGAAGAAAGAGAAATGAAGCAGCCGTGGCGGGCATTTTAAATCAAGCGCCCCAGCCAAGCCCTTGCTGAGGTGTTATTCTTTTGCCCAGTAATGTGAAACACTCTTAGGCCGAAAAAAAAAAACATCTGTTTTTCTAATAAAGAGTATCGCTTTCTCTCGAGTAACTCTTGGTTCTCTTGGGTCAAGCCAGCGATCTCGATCACTCCGGACAGCTACAGCGAGTACCGCGATTAAAGCTAATCTCTATTAGCTATAGTTCGATAGCATAATGTCGTAGTCTGGAGGCGTCAGAAAGACAGAAAATCATGTTTTAGAAGTCGCAATTATGAGCATGTCTGTAATAGTCAAGGCCCTTACTCGACTAAATACGGATGAGGGGATCAAGTGTTCAGTTCGCGGTTCTTTTTGCTGCCTCATTCCATTCTTTCCTGCACGGATAGTTTGAGTATTGTCTTCATTTTAAACGGGTGGTGGTTTGACCTTCTTCCCTTTTATTAAAACTTGCTTGAAACTATTGCCATTCCAGCATATATTGCATTTGAGTATTGTGCCTAATCGTGCTGAAGTGCTGCAATGTAAAAGCAATAGAGTTGCACGTAAATTATTTTAATCGCACATAGCCGATACAAGTGAACGTAATACGTAGAAGTCTGGAATTAATAGTATCGGCTCTCGTGTAGTAGCAGTCCTGTGTGACGTTTTCTTAATTTATTTTGATGGGGCTTTAAAAACAGCACTGAGCGGCCTCGTAATTAATGTCTTCGGGTATGTGAACGATTACCTTGTGCTCGTTCATTCAGCTTTCTTGAAACAAAACCGGGATAATATGATAGAAACCTTAGACTAAAAAGGGAATGCATTGCGTTTCGCGCACGAGGTCCACCAAGATAATATATTGCAGTTTTTCGATCTTGAATTATCTTTTCAGGCATATCACCTATGCTGTTCTTTTACTCTCCCCGTTCAAAGAAACCCATCCTATAGCTACTCTTCTTTGCATTCTAAAGTAGCGAAATCGGGTATTGCGATTAACCCTCTTAATTCTTTTGTAATGAAATCTTGCTACCACAAAATTACTGGTGTGTTTTTTTTTTTCAAATTAAATATTTAGGTTGCAAGAGGCACGCATTCCGCATATAATGCTCTCAATTTCGCCGCTCAGAAGGTGTTGCGCATGAAGTAAGGAAAGCGATGCCCCATAAAAGATGCGGATAAACGAAATCCCGTATTTTTGCATGAGTTCTCACATAAGATTTACAAAAAAATTTGCAGAAAAATTTAACATTTACGTTGTATTTTCCGCCAGTGGAAAATTACAGAAAATATGTGTTATAGAATTGACTTAAAAAAAACATAACGAAAGCAGGCCTCGTGAATAAAAGTTGCGGTGTTAAGCACACTAATTGTTTCACCGATTGTCGGTCAAACGTCGTTTATTGTATTGTCTTGTGGCAAGTTATATATTGGGCAGACTGCACGCTTCGCCAGCGAGAATACTGCAATGCGCTGAAGTCGGCCCCGGGTTTACATTTGTTCGCCGATTGCACAAAGAGTGGCTTCGTACCTCAAATTTCGCACACATATGTATTATACACCCATCGTGGCACAGAAACAAGAGAGATTGCGAAAGCCTTTTTTAATTAAAAAAAAAAGAATACTGATGTTGTGTTAGCTCACCATGTGAATGTTAGATTGTGAAATCTCGTTTCTGGACAGCACTTGATCACAGTGGAACCTTTTCACTTGTGTTTTCCTTTCCTTTCTTGCCTTTCTGGCATATATTATCTTCGTTGAATAAACCAAGTTTCAATCTGTGCTCGTTTGTCTCCTCTCTAGTATCCCGTTAGTTTGAACTCCCAATATTTCATTATGAATATATACCCACTAGCTCCGCTGTCAACCCTTCTACATCTGTCCAATGTTCGCGAAAACTCTTATCGCGTATGTGACACAGAAAAAACAAATTTTAATCAAGGTTTGTGGACAGGCGAAACCAATAATTTAAAACAAATAACTGAACTGTAGGGAATAATCCCAGTGATAAAAACCGGGGCTGTACGTTTCAGCATCTCTGGTTAAAAATTTCTTATACAGTGCCCCTGAAGTACGCATTGCGTTTTCACGAGCTGACACGAACGCCCTGCTTCGCTGCGTGATGCGCAGCTACACACTTCAGCACTAGACCGAACTGGAACGGCCACACCGGTGACTTAACAAATGAGACCCGGAAATGATATTCCGCATGCCCTCCTGAATTGAAGCGGCACATCACAAGTACGATCCACCGCATTCGTCTTGGTGTGGCCTACACAAGACGATACGCACATATCATCGGCCGCATTGACACCAGTCCCAATTGTGAACACTGTGATATGCCAGAAACACTTGAGCACACATTTTGTGATTGCCCAGCGTAGACACGTGAACAGCAAACACTGATTTCTTCCACTGAACGATTTCGCAGTAGGTCATTAAATGATGAGACCGTGCTGAGCCCTTGGCCTGACACCAACACTGCGATCCGATAAGAGCGGTGATAGCCTTTTCAAAAGCAACTGGACAACACATACGCGACTATAACATCTTTCTCAGCTGGAAAGGATTGTATATATTCACCTCTCAATCTCACCACCGTCATCCATCGCACTTTCTCTTCCCCTCCCCCAGTGTAGAGCAGCAGGCTAACGTTCAGGCTGATCTCTGTGCCTTTCTGTAAATAAACCTGTCTCTTTAGCTCCCTCTGGTTAAACACCTCAACGGAATGCTGGAGGATTGATTGTTTTCATTATCATAAAATGTAGAGCAGGGAGAAGTAAAGTTGGTGGTTGACGCGGCTGTTCTAACCGTTCTAATTCTGACGCGGCCATTCTAGAGCAACAACGTTCGAACCAGTTCGCACCATCGCGAGCCATGAGAGGCTCTTTTTTTTTTTTCTCTGGTCGACTGGACGAGAGTGGCGCGGCGCTACAATATCATTGCGTCAGTTGATGTTAATGATAAACTGCGCTGAACAAGAAATACTCGACGACATATTTATCTTCACGAAAGCACTTTTCTTCATCAGGGAAGCAACTGCTTTTTATATCAGCCGTTTTTGCGAGCTCTCTCCCACCTTCAATATAGGAGGAAAGCAAGCTTTTCTTCTACTCCTCGTCACCCATTGAGTGAACGTATGTGCCATTCCGATACAGCTTCCCTAGCGGGCTGCAGAAATTAGGCGCCTTCTAACCACAACCACCACCAAACGTCCAGGGTTACACCGGGATTTTCCACTCGACCACAGGCTGCAATCGCCTGTACGAAAAAAAAAAGCACAATGTTATCAGCGAGCTCAGCTAGTGTTTATCGCTGCTGCGCTGACGTCACTTTTTTTTTGCCAATCACACTAGCAACCGGTGGCGCCACCTTTCAAACCTAAACGTCAGCTGCTTGCTGCCAATGTGCGGATAATGAGGAGCAGTTCACTGAGTGTCACAGCGGCAGAGGAAGACGAAGCTGGACCGTGGCAGAATAATCTACATTGACGCTCGCATAGGTATTACCAGCTTGATGACTTCGAAATTCTTGCGAGTAGCAAGAATTGCACCCTTTTGTAGCGGACATCGAGGAGCAACGAATCATTCATCAAACGTTTCAAGTTTCCCGCGGCTCCTCTCGGTCAGCGCAAGCGCACAAAGTAAATTTCTCTTCAGACAGGTGAGACACGTTCACATTTTGTTAGCAACGCAAGAGCAACGCTTTATTGATGACGCATACTTAGCAATCACGTCACTCTTTTGTTCAGAAATCTGCCAGTGCCAATTAAGCCAGGTTCTTATGCAGTGCGTGAGAGAAGCGGCGCAGTTGTTTTTTTTTTTTTTTTTTTTTTTGCCATGGCCACCGTGGGCATGGCGAGATGAATTGCCGACGAATCATGAACGATGCCACAAAACGGTTTAGTCATCCCGGTGTGCCGTGTCTTTACTCTCCTCGGTAATCTTAATCTCACACCTGAGATGCAGGGTTTACTCTTGAGTATGCAATAAAATATTTGCACCTCACACAGTGCATGACTGGCTTGAAATTCAAAAGATTTATTTCGCGTGACCAACGCTGGTATGCAGTCCACGGCCGGCCCACACCATTGAGAGCGAGGCCGTGGCAACATTCATACGCACCTCTATATATATCGCCGTGTGAAAGCGAATCTCATTGAAATGCAATCGTAAACCAGCTGGCCCAGAGCTTGCGTGTAATCCCTTGCACGTGGCAGACACGCAATGCTCCCGAAGACGAGAAAAAAAAAAGATATATATATATATATATATATATATATATATATATATATATATATATATATATATATATATATATATATGGGATATGGCACAACGGGAGCGTTGTCAACAAGGATAAATATATTTATTTCCCAACAGTTTCGGGAGGGGTCCTCCCTTCATCAGGGGATGAGTTATACTGACATGAATTTCCAAACTTCGTTGCTGCCGCGTCCCTCTCGCCTTGAAACATGTTTGCGAGAGTGAGAGGGAACTAGAAAAAAAGGGGGGGGGGAGAAAAAAAAAGAAAAAGAAAGAAAAGAAAGAAAGTAAAAAAGAGGAAGAACCACTGTCAACACTGAGAACGAAACCAACTGTCCGTGTACGTCCACATACGTTTCTTATCACGTGCTGTTCAGTTCTCGACGTGTGTCGGGCCACCCAAGATTGTCGCCGCGGTGCCGGGAGGGTCCGTGACGGCGTGCGTAAAAGAAAGGGTTTCCCCGTAATGGGTCGGTCGGCATGCGGCGTGCGTAAAGGAAGGGTCTCCCGTTAATGGGTCGGTCGGCTCTTTTTTGAAGGAAAACGGACGAAGATTAAAGGTAAAAAGAGCCGACCGAATTTCCAGAGCACTCCTCTACGGTGTCTCTCATAATCATATGGTGGTTTTGGGACGTTAAACCTCTGGTATTACTAATATCAAAGCACGCCAGTGCATAAAAGGCAATACGTGAGGTGACGGCTCTTGCTAAGGTGACGCCATCTCGCGGCTGTTGTTTCTAACTGCGGCAGCCACGGCTCCTCCCTGAACACTACTCTATATTCTAGTACACTATAGCAAGAACGACCAGGATGTTTTTTTTTTTGTTTTTTTAACACCCTCGTAATGCGTCACAATGGAACTCGTGGCTCCATCTCGAAACAATTCACGAAAGCGTGCCGACGTTTCTTCAAGGGAAAAAACCAGAAAATGCAGAACGGGCTATGTCATTGAGATCTGTAGAGAAACTTCGACAGGTAGTTGCACAAGCGTCCACTCTTCGACCGTCCTTCTCCGGAAACTCGCGTGCAAAGGCAACCGTCTCTTTCGTGATCGGAAAGCATCGATTCGTACGACTGCTCTCGGCAAGCTCAAGTATGAAAAGCGACGTCCTGTTCAGGCAGGTGAGGTCGTGTTTATTTAACATAGTGGCACGTGCGCTTTGATAGTACACGGCACCGCGCCTTTTCTTTCGACTGTTTGGTGTTGCCTATCGGGCAATCTACCGGCAGTGGTACGGAGGGGCCGAGGGGATGGAGCCACGTTGTCCGGCTTTCGTGTGTTTTCCCAGATTCCGATGTGCGCTTCGCCTGGCGCTTGCGCGGTCAGCTGTTCCCGTCCTCGGTGCGCGGGCATGCGTATCGTCGCTGCATTTGAACGCGAAAGTGAATATTATCACATTGCTTAATCGTGACGAGCTTCACTTCGGCATATCGACAGTGAGGGCTTGATAGCGTTGTCCGGCATTAACTGCGCACTTTATCATTGCCTCCCTTGTGGTAACACAATGGTAGTACGTAAGTGTTCTGTGGTAACACGGTAACACGCACAACGTTTTCGTTTTCCTCGTAAGGATTAATAGGGAGCAGTAATGTAGCCGTCCGAAAGGTTTCTTTTTTCGGCTGCTGCTGCTGCTGTCTAATTAAACTTTTGAAAATACGAATTGAAAGACCAATCATTATGAAGTTACAAAATAAGAAAAGGCGGTACTTTTTGAAAGTGTCATTTGCGAAAACCGTAATCGTGCTGCGCCATGTGCTACAGCTGAACAACGAACCGCCCAATTGTCCCCGAATTCGCTGTCGGCGCCTCCCTTTCCTTGTTCAAAGTTTCGGTACTCTATATTCAGCACTATTGCTCAATCAGCGCGCTGCTTTTGCACTGCACGCCTCGTTTCGCCTTGGCACGAACATTAACGGTTTTGTGTGTCCTTGAAGCTGTTTGACCAGAAGAGCTGCACCTACAGCTACCTCTTGGCCGACCAGAACACGAAGGAAGCCATCCTGATCGACCCGGTACTTGAGCAAGTGGACAGAGACACGAAGCTGATCAACGAACTTGGTCTTCGCCTTGCCTATGCAGGTGGGGGCACTTAGATGACAGATTTCAAAGAAGCATAAACAAATTTGCGATTTGTGATCCATGATTCGCGTAGTGCATGCAACCCAACGTCATAACATGAGTGAGGATGCACTGTATGCCCGTGAAGCAGATTATAAATGACCGGGAACGACAAGGTAGGAGAAAACACATGAAATGTCTCAGTGTGCTAGAAATGTAGGTGATTTGAGTGATGGTATATGTCGCACTAGTCATTTAATAGAGGAACAAAAAAATGCTATTTCATAGAAAGGGAAAGAGGAAACTTCACTTTCATGTGTAATTCCAGTGTGCTTTTGTGCGTATTAATCAATATCAAAGTAATTTTTTTGTATGCAACATGCCTATTTATGGTATACATATTAGGAAATATGATCTTGCATCAGAACAAGACCACACAAAGTTCTATCATACTCTTAAAAAATACTTATGCACCAAAAACTGCTCTATCGCATCTTCGTAACCATCAGTGTTTATAGGACTGTTGCCAATGTTTTTGCACTATTGTAGTTACTGTCAAAATAGTTTTTTTTTGTATTTCACCTTCACATACTGTAACTCACTTTTCTAGTATGTATTTTGCTTTCATGTTCATAAGTTGAACTGCATTTTCTATTATATTCATTATTTGCCTATGTATGTGTAGATAATATGTATATATATTTTGCTAACATATTATCTGTACCGCCCCCCTTACACAATGCCCCTCAAGGGCTCTGTAAGGTACTGTAAATAAGTAAATAAAGTATTCCTGTAAAGATTATATTGAATTATATAATTGAATTGAATAGGATGCAGTAATAATAGGATACTTGGAATAATTGCTGCTTATTGGCTGCCAGCATAACCATACATGTAGCCTTCTCTTGCAGTGAATACTCATGTCCATGCAGACCACATAACCGGGTCTGGAAAATTAAAAGAAATCATTCAGAACTGCCGCAGTGTCATCTCTGCTGCATCCAAGGCAAAAGCCGATGATCACCTTAATCCTGGAGACATATTTGGAGTCGGTTGCATTAAGCTGGAAGCCAGGGCCACTCCTGGCCATACCAATGGTATGTATGTCTTTGCATATGTTATGAGTCTGTAAAAGGTACAGACTTTACTGCCTTAATATCAACAAGATGTAAGGATAATGAAGTGAAAAGCATCACTAGGTATACGTTATGAATAGGTCACAATCAGTGCACAAGGGTTTTCTGCCTGTAAAAAAACAGACACTTAGCAAGTATGTATAAATTCTTAGCCTTTTCTCATTTGAATGGCAAATGCTAAATGTAAACTAGGCAAGATAGTTTAATACTGCAAATGTTACCTGTAGATGGCAGTCATAGTAAGTGTTTGTTGAAAAAAGAATGAGCATTGCAAATGATTGGAACATGTCGAGTCTCTGAATGCTAGATAATATAGAGTTCAACTTTTCAGTTTGTGTCCACTGCCAAACCAGTCATCTGTATGACAGACTTGGTGAGGCACTAGAGACCCTACATGTAATTTCTCTTTTATCTTTTTTCTCTTTCACTGCTTGTGTAGGCTTACAGTCTACCTTAAGCAGAGAGCAAAGCAGTTTTGCTATGGCGTGAATACGTTTACGGCTCAATGGCTTAAACCAGAAAATGCTGACTCGGTAAACATGAAATTATTAGAAACTGAAAACATCTTAAGTGTAGAGATTTTAAAATTGTTATCCTGGGCCGCCTTTTTATCCTGGTCTTACCCACACTCCTGCACTGTGATTATTGTGAGAATAAGCCACAGAGTGTGACAGATTGCAAGAGTTTGTACAGAGCTCAGCCTGGCCCTGGTACACTAAGTCATTCATTCTATTCAGTATGGCTTAGTCAATTCCCTATTATGCATCAAGTCAGAAGTGTATTGAGCAGTAAACAACTTATTCATCCATTCAAAAGTAGGAATAGTTGGAGCAGACGTTTTGGTATAACAAAAAAGAACACTACAGCAGCTACGTAATGTACAGCACATGAGATTGATGGGCCTTTATGAATATTCTAGAGAATCTTTACAAAGCAAGTCACGTCTCTTCACCTTCTTATCTTTTTTGGGATTGAAAAATAAGAAAGAGCATGTCAGCGAAGTACCGCAAGGCACAGAAATCATCCAGATGCCGTTTTTCGTTTTGGAGCCCAATATATTTCCTTTGCTTACGTTGAACAATGCAATGTGCACAGCTGATCTTGCACCAACTCTTCTCAATTGAAGAACCACGATGCACTCGTTGCTACTGCATAGAAGCATTTACACCATACAATTATCTGCACGCCATCAGGAAACAGTCACATGAACGTGGGTAAGCTTACACTGTATGCGCCTCTGTTTGTCATTCTGTACATGCCACTTGCAGTTGTTTCTCATGCATAACCTCCTTTTTTCAAATTTTTGTCATGCCAGAACTTGGTAAAGTTTTGTGAAAGACATGAGAAGTGTGAAAGAAGTGTGACTGAAAAGTATGTGCATTTGTTAAAGAACATGACAATTTACTTATTGATGTGGTGGCTAAGAAAGTAAACGATGAAAGTGAATTTCAGAATGTATGACCTATTTATAAATGGTTCATTAGTTTGATGCCCTAGCTTGTCTTTCACATGTGCAAGTGACCTCACCACATGCTTTAACAAGGAAAAAGAATTTCACTGTTCCAAGTTAGTATTGCAGACGACACCATCAAAGCATGTGATGTTTATTATCTCACATGAATTATCTTTTTAGGCTGCATGACGTATGTGTGGCATGAGCAAAAGAAAGCCTTCACGGGTGATGCGCTGCTCATTCGTGGTTGTGGAAGAACAGACTTTCAAGAAGGTGTGTGTTCAGTGAACTTTTAAATTTTACTTAACATGATGCAAGCAAACATTACTAACTGAACCTGAGGAAACTTTGTGCTGGTTAGCTGACTACTGAGTGGGAAGCAAGCCTTCGGCAATGTGTTATCAAGTAGGGTAGAAACTGGAAAAGTTTTTTTTAATTTATTTTATCAGGTGTTCCTGAAGTGTACTGGAAAATTTTTTGACTGCTTTTAGAAAACACTCAAACCTCTGTAGCTTAATTGGGAAGCAAAGTTAGAATCAGATTTGGCTTGATTGGCCAAAATTGAAGAGCACCAGTAGGAGCTTTGGTAGAGATTTTAATGCAGTAATGTTAAACATTGCAGTCTTAATATCTTGATGAAATTACTTATTCTGACTGGTACGATTAAGAACTGGTAGTGTGTCCTAAACAAAAACTACCTTTTTTCAGGAGCATAATAACTTATGTAACACATGTCTTATGTACAACAGTACTTCAGTCTGATTAAGTTTAGTGAAAACTTATAGCGTATAGTCGGAAATAATGCTACTTTTGGTTGTTTCAACACTGTTGACACAATACAGAAAAGACGGTAAGCATGAAATTATTATAAAAGTGGACAAGTCTTTTCATTGTGCATGACATAGTGCACAGTACTTGTCTAAAGATAGTTGCAAGTGATATGGAGTTGTCTGTACTGAATCTCTGTTGGTCTACAGAAAAGTCCCAAGATTACAGGTGTGCTTTCTATATGACAACACATTAAAACAAACACAGGTTTCACTACATTCTTTTAATGTCATTAATAGTTTTGTCTACTAGTTTTAAAGTTGTTGCTGGGAGATATATTGTCAACAGCACTGTGCTATTAAATTTGCCTAAATAAAAAAGGTTTCCTCTTTGACAGGAAACCCTGAGTGCCTTTATGACTCGGTACACTCACAGATTCTCAGCTTGCCATATGACTACAACTTGTACCCCGCCCATGACTACAAAGGTAAGTACTCAAACTCTTTTTTTCCATTTGAAAGGGGTACTGACACAAAATTTTGCATCTGAGATAGCCTGCGAGAGCGATTCCCGTGAACATGCTATATCAACAGCGAATGTAGCTTGAAAGGTATTTTAAAATTATTTTGAAGTTGGCTTGAGCGATTGACTCCATTGCACTATTGACAACCTCAAAGGGGACTCTACCCCCTTCTTCCCTCACATGGCCACGCTGTAGCAAGTCATGACGACGTCATAGCTGCCAATTTTCTTTGGTCGTGTTTGCTCCAGCAGAGTATTACTCGCCAGCTGCTTGCGAGTCCGTGGCCTTGGCACACGAGCTGAAAGTTTTGTGTTTGACGACATTGCTGTCCCGTTTCCAGTTTAAAAAAAATTGGCTCGAATCTACATGTTACACTGCAAATGTCGTCGAAAGACGATAGTCTTGCGTCTGGAGAGAGTGAACATAACGTAAGTGCAGCGGTTCTAATGAGCGACACATGAAGCACCCCAGCCACGCTTCTGCCAGAGCCCCCCCCCCCCCAAAAAAAAAGAAGGGGCAGTTTTGAGAATCACTCAAGTGTGCGCCTGCGAAAAGACCTGCTTCACTGCACCATAGCAGTGAAGCGCAAGCAGCGCAGCGCTTGCTTCTCGCTACGTCAGCAACGCATTATGATTTACCAATTCTTTCTGGTAGTTAAAAAAAATTAATCAACGTCATTCTGATGCAGTTCCCTATGTATGCAAACTTCCAATTGGCAGTTGCTCCAGCAATTTGCACTGCTGGCAGATCTCCTGCCTGCAATGCCTACTTAGAAAACAGTTTGAAAACTTCAATGATAGTGTTCTCGAGTCAAAATACATTGTAAATTCTGTCACACTGGCCATTATTGAATACTTTATTTTGTCAGAAAGAGAAGTGGTCGCACCATGACGCACTGACGCAGCAAGGAGCAGGTGACACGCTGCCCGCGTGTCGCCAATGTGTTGCAGTGAAGCATGTTTCTTTTCCGCAAGTGCACATTTAGCTGACCTTGAGAATTTTTCGCAGGCAGCGCGGTACTCGCCGTTCACCCATGTATGAGGCAAAATTTGGCCGTGGTATTGCAGAAAAACATGACCTTTGGAGATGTGCAGTAGACGGCACCGCAAACGACCATCTCCCATTAATATTCCTTGCATCGCACTTTTTGTATATTTGATCAATTTGAGGATTTTATACAGTCCCAGTGATTTCAAATTGATTGAGGTTTTACTGCAGTAGACTACCTGGTGTGCGTGCAAGTATGAACGCCCTTTCTGCCCATGCTGTATTCCAGGTCAGACAACCACCACTGTGGGAGAAGAGCTCAAGCACAATCCTCGTCTCACCAAGTCCAAGGAGGAATTTGTTGATATCATGAACAATCTCAACCTCAGCTATCCCAAGATGATAGGTATGATAATCCACTGCAAAACTGATACACACTGAATTCTCACCTACACATATACTTTTACTCAACCAATCACAAACTTTATTTCGCAAGTCCAAACAAGCGGAAGCACAAGTGCCTCTTGTATTCTTGCACTTAAACAATTCTAATGATTCTTGCATAACTTTGTTTTGACGATGTGTGCAAAATTGAAGGACTTTTCTAGCCGTTGTATCGAAATGTGCATTCATGGTTCAATTACATTGCTTTTATAGTCTGAAAATAATTGAATATTTACAATTACTAGTGCTTTAACGTAGTAGTGGTTAATAAAGCATAGCAGCTCTCGATAAATGCATCGACATTTAAAGTAAAGCGGTATCTGATCAATTATAGGTCTCAGTTGCACGCACTCATCCCCCACGCCCATACAGTACAGTACCCTTGCCAAGTCTCAGTCTTGTTCACAGTCATATCCATTCACACTTGTCAGCATCTAGTAAATGTGCACACTCGCGCCTGTTTGCACTCCTGTCAATAGTCTTGTTTACTCCCACCCACGGTCACAAGAGGTGTAGCTCGTGTTTTTGAAACGTGATGCGAATGCAAGTGTTCTTTTGAGTGAGTATGCTGACCTGTGCTAATAGATGAACTATTTGTGTTCCAGACCAGGCCGTTCCTGCCAACATGGTCTGCGGCCTTCACGAATTTGCAGAGACATCATGAGCCTATTCAGAGAGCACAGCTGGACATACACGACTTGCATTTGCAGGAAGCATATTTTTAGGCATAGGTAAACATCAAATAGCACACGGCACTTTGTCCGCAGTAGCGTTAACATTCCGTAGTATACATTTGTTGAATTCTTCCCATAAAACTTGAAATGTAGCAAGCGAGTGATGCAACATGCATTTCAATCGCAATAAAGGTATTTTGTTAATTGCTCTATATGAAAGCGTGCTGTCGTAGTTATTTCAACTATACTATTCTACATGAACAAGCTACTTGAGAATGTACTTTTCCCACACTTGCACATTGCCAACACGGCTCTTTGGCAGTATGACAGCTTTCCTGGCAAGACGTTTCACATGGCCATTTTAGCAAACGTAAATGTTTCGTGGATAAGATTTATAGCTTGTAACTGCGAGAATGACCACAGAAAGGATGAGGGTGAAGAGGAAAGCCGAATGCTGCACAAGACTACAAGATAGCGCCAATGTGGCGTGCATTGTCTGGCAAGCATTCTGTCAGTGGCAGTCCGCTGTGGATAGCACCAACGTGCTGGCTTGCATAATTTTCTCATTAGTAGGCCACGAGTGTTGAAGATTAGGGCGAGTTGGATTCGTCGTATTTGAACTGGTATAATAATGCGCTATACCAGTTCAAATACTCATTAGTAGGACTACTAGTTTGCACTTTGCTCCATTCGCTACGTGCCACATGAGCGATCGTCTGCACCAGCAAATGTATATCACAAAATTAAAATGTGTACAGCCATGTACATTAGGGAGCACTGCAATCTTTGATGTCTCAGAAAAGGTATAGCCCTTCCACCATCCCTAACACACCGGTACATTCTCCATTGCATGTTCAAGCATTTGCACCGAAACGAAAAGCTGGCACAACTTAGCATGGATCTATGAGTTGCACCAACTGTCAAATCTTTCCTTCCTAGAAGCACATGCTTTTGCCCCTCGCCGTATAGGTACATGTATTGAAGATTACAGAGCTAATGCAACCGCCCTTTGCTGGTGGGCATGGTCGTGTGTGGGATTAAGCGTACAAGCATGGTTTTGCCATCTGCTGTGGTTTTGTGAGGTATGCTTTTAACACAATGGCATTAAGAGCTTGTTTCGCAGGAATTCCAGCATATCCATTGGCATCGTTGGTTGTGAGCGAAAAATCATGCCTGTAATCGAAAGATTGAGAAAGATGGAAATAAAATTTATGGCCGGAGTGAGAATCAAACTTAACCCGGCTCCATGGCAAGCTGGTGTTCTACCATAAAGCCACCGTACTGCTTGATAATGCTTAGAAAAAAAAAAACACTACATGAGTGTCAGTGTGGTGGCAGGAGTCTCCTTAAAGATGTACCAACAAGATTTTGAGACATCACAAAAGAGACATTTTTTGTTGCTTGGTATAGAGCTGACACTTTCTGTACATCGGAGTCAGCCAGCATAAAATAATTTCTTTGATATTAACATTTACGTCGCTTAACATCGGCAGACCAGCCAGACCCTCTGCGATGGACGCCATCTCTACGAGTCAACACAGTTCCACAGACTGCATTCTGCGTGCAGCCTATATCACAGAAATCGCTGTCACTAGAAACAATGCACTCATCGCTGTTTACCACGAGCAGATGGAAGAATTGCCATCAGGACAGGGCAATTAGCTGTCTTTCCGTGACGTCGCATTGCCATGACACATCACGAAGCCGCTCCCTTGATATCGAAACAAAGTGTCCTTTAAGGTACTGGTATTGAAACTTTTGCAACACATTCCCAGACACCACAAGCACTATCTTTATTGTTCTCGAAAGCTGCGTTCTTATTCAGACCGATGATCCCCAATTATTTAAATTTGTGCCAGTACTCCTTTTAAATTATAGAAGATTGCATCGCAGACGCGTAGAATCGCACCAGGCATCAAAACATCTAAATTGCGAGTGGGTGGACCACCCATAACAAGGGATGCAGCTGCATAGGTTTGCGTGTTACCTCAGGGATGTGTGTAGGGCCTTTTACTTATTTGGAAAATAAAAAGTGGGCACCTGACTGTACTTGCAGCAGGTGTTCTAAGGTAGCTTAAAATGCCAAATGTTACATGCACTGTCATTCGTTTCCTTAAGGCACAAGTGAGGCATTCATAGAGGACTGAAGCTAGGCTAGCAATTGTGAAAGCAGTCTGCACGGGTTCCGATTACACTATCGCATTCTGTTCTGGATCATAAAGCTCACAACCTCTGAACTCTTTCTTTTTGTGTTTCTGTGCCTGCCATGGCCTAGAGGTGTGCACCTTTTCCTCTCCAGTATACCTAAACATAACTCTTGTCATCCCAACTCTACAACTTGCCATTTCTCTGCGTTTATAGATTCCCCGATATTCGCATAAGTAGGCAGGCACTGGGGGTGCATCGGCCTAAACACGCTCGACAGTAAAGGGTTAAAGGGACACTAAAGGCTAATAACAGTGTCAGAGTGAAAGCTCTACGTACGACATCTAAAACAGCAATATTATTAAAAGCAGTGCTCTACTTACCGAGAAAGTAGGGTAAATGTACCACACGATGGGCCTCATGAGTGGGATTTGTTGGAAATGATCCCAAAGGCGCGAGAGCGTCCGACTCCAATACCTTCCGCGCGCCAAAAGACACAATAAAATGCTACGTGTTCATTTCTGTTTGATTTATAGAAAAGAGGACCACTGGGCGTTACTATGGGGAATTATGCGAGTGGTTCAAAAATTTCATTTGCACCTGGTTAAACTGGACAGGCCCAGTTAAACCAAGCACACCTGCCATCTCGGAGGCCATGTCAGAAAATTTTTAAATGGCCGTTGTTGCTGTTGTGGCTCCCGCCATAGAGCATGGGAATTATGGGTAGTACATTAATTTGCCTAATTTTCGTACGTTACGCTCGGTTTGGCTTAGCATGGCTTGAAGCTGCTTTGTCACAAAACAATCGACAAATGCTCGGCAGTTACGCTTCACCACCTTCTTCACTTTTCAAGATTACGAATTCAAATCGGCTCCCGAAGTTCAACATGGTTTCTTCTTTCATTCGAAGAAACGCAGCAATAAACAAAGCCACAAGAACCATTCGAGGCCCATAAATACAAAGACTTCCCATGATCGCTAAACCCATAATTCCCATGGTCGCTAAACGATCGCAGCGCCAGAGTCCCATCTAGTTAATTTTAAGAAACTCTATGGCTCCCACTATTTTCACTCTGCTGCTGCTAGTGGCCACATAGTGCACGACAACAGTAACGAGAGACGGAACACCTCAGGCGGGTGATTTGAAGTGCGCTAAAGCGATGCGTACCGCTAAAGCGTGATTATTTAAAAACAAGCACTTCCTTAGCACAAAAGTAGCACTACGAGGTTTCTGGACTGTTATTTCAGCAATCAACATTTGCCATTGGTGTCCCTTTAAGAAACTCTAGTAGAAACAGAATAGTGGTTTTATAATTGTAGCATGCTGGAGCAATACACATTCAAACGCAGCCGTGCATGGCAGTACAGGGCCAAGTGCTAACGAGTAATTTTAAACGTGCTAGAATTTTTCTACCAACCCAATGAGTAAAACCTAACCATCTGTCATGCGAGAGGACTTGCTACATGCATGTACTACATAAAAAATGGTGGTGGCAAATTTCGAAGCTACAACTCAAGGCAAAACACACACACTGGCAGGAAGTAATATATTTGAAACGTACCAATATGTTGTACGAGCAGCACAAAATAAATATAAAAGAACACTTTCTGTGGATCAATGGCAGCTCCGTAGAAATATTTGGTATTGGCAGAATACAGGCCCCCTTTACAGCAACATGTAAAGCCAGCATGAACCAGTGTAGACATTGGAAAAGTTTGGACTTGGAAACAAATTAATGCCAAACATGCCACTGCTCTTCACATTTCTCGGTGGTTGCGGAAAGCACCTTTTGTTGTGGCGTTCTGTACTAAATGAAACCACCGGCAAAATAGTGGATAGGGGGACAAGTGGATAATGTCGGAGAGACGTTTATCCTATAACAGACATGTAAAATGATGATGCAGTAAATGTACAAGCAACAAGGCTAAAATTATTGACCTTGACAGCATGTTTTATTCCAGTTCGCTCCGACGGGGAAGGAAGAGTTGAGAAAGTACATCAATGATAGCCAGACTGCTAGGTGAAATGAAAGGGAGAAAGGAAAGGTTGTCACGACAAAAATGTGCATGAAAGTACAAAGCAGGAAAAGGGAAGAGAACAAGAAACAGGAAAAGGGAAGGGAACACACAGATGTCCTATCAAAGGACAAGTGTGGAGTTTCAAAACGGCCAGCACGCTCCTCTCGGTCCTTCTTGTCTCGGGAGCGGGACCTGCGCTCACGGCTGCGGCTGCGACGCCTGCGCTCACGGCTTCGACTGCGGCGCCGTGGTCCCTTTGGACTCCGTGACCCCGACCGAGACCTGCATGCCATGCAATTTTGAGTAAACTGTAGCTAAACAGACGTATTAGGATGCGCCTCACAGCTGCTGCACAATTATGTACCAATCCATTTTAGACGACCAGTCCAAGGTGAAAACAGGCATAAATGTAATTAAGACTGCTGACTGAGTACTATCAACTAATTGCACTCTGCAACTTCTATCAATGTTCCCAGCAAGAATAATGTTATCCATAATTGTTTATATAGCACACATTCCAGCTGAAACTACAAAGCGCAGTGTAGTGAAGCAAAACTAAGTAAATGAGTACATTCAAACTTGCTGTTCTTTTAAATGGCCCGCGCATTAGCAAGGTAGGAATTTGTTACCAGGGTTGCTGGGGAGTTATTGGGCCTGTTGGCACACCAACGTCAAGGATGATCAATAGTGCAACCATGTGAGAAAGAACGAGCACCCTTGCTTTAGTTGTTCCTTATCGCATTCCTGGGCCACTTGTTACCCTCTGCTATTTTGTAATTTCTGTATTATATTACTATGTTATGGCAGTACAAGAATGGGATTGTTCACTGACCTCCTGCGGCGCTTGCGGCCGTACAGTTCCCTGCGCAGCTCTCTTGAGATGGGCTTGAGGTGCATGAAGTTGCAAAAGCCGCTGCGAGTGCACTCCCTAGATATATAGAAAAGAAGGCAGCACCGGATGAAAATGCACATCCCCCCCAACCCCGCACAAGCTAGCCACTGACACCAAAAATGCTGCGCATGCCACCACTTCACTACTCGGGCCACCACTGTGGAATCGTGTCACCACTGTGGAATCGCATAAAACCCAAGCATTGCAGGCTGGTCTGTGGAAACTTCCTCTGACTAAAAGTGCCTTTACTTTCATGCAAGGTCCTCGAAACTTAAGTAGGAAGTGCTGAACTTCCAATGTTGAAACTTATCTGCATGGAAGAATAATATACAGTTAACAACAGGACATGGTGCGCAATAACTGACTAGAAAAATGGGCCAGGCAAAATATACAGATATTGAGATTCTCTTAGAACAAAGAATTTACAGAATCTGTGGTGCCATATGCCTTGAAAATGACGCAACGCCTGGTGTTGACAAGTAGCACTAATTGTAATTTGTTACTCTGCAATCCACAGTGCACAATGTTTGTACAACATGCAGAATATACAAACAAATTACCAACACATTAAGTCAAAGTGGCAGCCTAAGCATCACTTTGAGCATTAGTGTTCTCTACGTAAATAAAGTAACTCTAAAAAGTAATGTGTTTACTTGCAGCCCCCACACAATTAATTTATACAAGTTCAGCAAAAGTATGCCAAAGGTGCACAATGAATATGAGCACTTGCACAATAGAACATATTTCTGGAAATTCAAACAGCTATGGCTATAAACTGTGTGAAAGATTACAAACTTGTAATATTAAATTATGCCATCACTGCTTTAACTTTCTTTTTTTCAAAATGAAAAGTGCTGGCTTTAATGTGTAATAACATGCTAATAGTATACATCTACAATGTCTTTATTAGGGCTGCTTCTCAGACAGACAAAAATTTTAAACAAAATAAGCCGCGAGTAAAATCCTGACCAGCACTATTATTGCAGATGAAACACCCTTGCAGTTGCTTAGAAAAGTACACATGGAACAACACAGCATGAAAAGTGCAACAAGAAATAGAGAAAACTGTACACATGGGCATTTCTAGTGTGCTGTAGAGTATAGACATGCAGCCGATGCACGTTGAGAGATTTCAAGGTGTAACAAACACAACTTTTCAAAGCTTCCTGTACTAAACTGAACAAAGTGCATGTGTACATAACAGGGCCATGAAACACCCAGGATGATGGCTTGAACAGTGTCTGGTACTATGAAACAACAGCCTGGTGGCGCTCACAATGCCCACAAGGCACACTACTTAATTGCCACTAAAAACAATGCCCAGGTAATAGCCACCAAGACGAGTGGCGAATCCTAATAAACAAGAAAGAATAATGTCTTCACAGACGTAAAGAACAAGCAAACAGCCTCATTGGCAAAACTTTATAGTCTCTAGTGTACTAAATATTTGGTGCACGTATTCAAACATTATCATGAAGCCCTTTGACAATATTATTCACATTGTTCAGACACTTTGTAACAATCATCCTTGGTAATATATAACATCATACCAAATTTTGTCAACAGTCTCAGTAGTAGTACAGCAATTAAGTGTAGTTACTAACTCATCACACAAGCTTTGAACCTTGCCAAAGAAGCTTCAATTCGCAGCAGAAAAATGCCATAATTGTCACATGGAAAGAAACAGCACCAAAAAGCAATACACGCTAAAAGCCACTGCTGAGAAACAAATTCGGTGAAAGTGTGGCATTTCTGGAAAAAAAAAAAAAAAAAGAGGGAGAGAGAGAATATGTCGATGTGACATTGCTTGCTTGCTTGCATAGGATATGTTGATGTCAGACAGCTTGATAGATTGTATAGAACGAAAATTGGCAATTTTCAGGCCCTTACATTTGGTAGCACCAAAGGCATGCCATGAGCCTTTTTTTCAAACCTGTCTCATATTTATACCACAAGACACAAAGCACATTTTGCACGACTTGTACACTTCAGAAAATAGTAAAACACACTGAAGTTAACACATGCTTTTAGAACAAGGGTACTATAAAATGCAGTCCTTTGGTGCATGGATTAATTCTTATTTGGTATGGACGATGACACAGAGAAAACAGCAGTTAATTACGTAACTTGGTATTGGTTTACTACAGCACTGCTACATACATCAAATCCAGTAATTTATACAGTGGTTTTACATATTTAGCTGTGTCGAATAGTGTCATACTGTTTACAGACAGAGTTATATGTGAAAGATGGAACAAATATCATGAGCTCAACAACGGATAGGTAATTAAATGGCCCTTGTTCTTTGGCTATCGCTGAGTTAAAAAAATCTTGAATGCAAGGAGATAAAAACCACGGAGCTGAAAAAGAAGGTCCAGAAGCTGAAAAGCAAACCAGCAACTTCTGTGTCCCAGCTGGAGCTGAAAAACAAAGCTGAATGCGGGAGGGAAGGGAAGCGTACCGGGAAAAAGTTCGAACTGTTGACCAGCTAGAATTTTAGATGACCTCAAGACGAGACTGAAATGGAAGATACGACGTCAGAAATGGCGGCATACCGATGACTGCTATTAGTGTGCTAAAAAAAAAAAAAGATTAAGAGTCTCATGCGGCACTCCAAAGCTGAAACGAAACTGATGTGCTTTTACTAGTAGGCACCTAGGGGGATCCCAGTGCTCTTTCACCTGGGTAAAAAAACAATGAAAGCTGGAACAAAATGCTGCGGGAGAAAGACAAGCGAGGCCAGCCATAACTTCAACATTCAAGCCAGCTTTTCTTAGCAACCGCAAGGAGTTTCTGGCAAGACCTAGCAGGCAAAGGTGCAAACCTTCAATTATATATATATGTATATTTAAAAAAAAAATCTGTACCGTACATGAAGAGTTGAAAGCTGGCCACGGGTACAACTGCCGCAACAACTTGACGCACCCACCCAAGGAAATACCACTTACTCAGTAGCTGCCGTGGAGCGCCAAGTCTTTGCTTTCAAGCTAAAAAGATAGAGCACAGAGTTACTCCTCAGAGTTTTGAATCGGGGCAGCAGGCTACCACCACTGCCATCTAATGGCTTCCATGACAGTTAACTTATCGCAAGTGTATATTGCAGAAACTCACTTCCAATGCTTAAATGTCAGGGGACAAAGGCATGGAATGCGTCACTAAATGAAATGAACCTAGTATTGTCTGAGAGAAAGAGAAATGGCTGTCAGTGATCAAGCCACAACTGGGGCTGGTCAGAAAATCTACAAATCGTACTTGAAGCCTTCATCTATCATATTGGCTTCATAAATGCATTTTCGTGCTAGTACCCACAGTTAATCTGGGTGATAGGTATAGATATATACAACCTCGACATTGTTAGTTATTCTAGGTGCTTTTCTATCAGTACGACAATGTGAAAAGTTCTTGCCACAACTGAAGATACTAACTTTCCTTCAAATCCGTAGGGTGCATCAGCCATCCCTGAAGCAAGTGAACTTCTAAAAGGTGCACAAAACATTGACTAATAAATGCATTGCCATCTGTGACTGAGCCACTAATGCTGGAAGCCACAATGTTTCCATAGTGACTAGTACACACACAGAGAGACCATCGCACAATCACGAAAGTGCTCTACATCTGAAAGTTATTGTGAGAGCTCTATCCTAGAGACACCTTAATAGTCCCAGCAAAGCTCTTCCAAAAATGCTCATGCCTGTATCAACTGTGCCCTCCTCCTGAGAGCTGCACACCATCTACTGTAGCAGTTTCTGAAGCACATGCTGAATAGAAGCACATAGTCACTACGCCACACATAACAAGCTCGCCAATCTCCCCTTTCCTCTAGCAGCTCAATTTCTGTGACAAGTGATGTTCTGTGGTCTGCCTCATTTTCTTCAGGACGCACGAACAGAGAAACCATGCTGGTGGAGCCTAAACAACCATGAATGCATTAGCCACGTAGAGTAAAACTGCCAGAATATTGCGAGGCTGCGCCGCAATGCCGCCCAACATCCATTAGACATGTTCAGAATATGAAGATAGGCCCTTATATGACGGTCTTTACACAAGTGTGCAATGTTCTTGCGGTAGGAAATGGCAGCTGAAATGATGAAGTGATCACTCTTGTGTGTTTTATCTCATAAGGTAATCGATTCCTACAATAATTGGAATATACTTGTGACTGAACAAAATTACACCTATTCACACCTGCCTGAAGCCACACATACGAGAAAAAAGCGTGCAAATGCTCATTTTTATGTGATGTTGGTGAAGTACTAAGTACCTCGTGTAAAAAAAAAACGGACAATATTAGCCAGGCAAACTAATGAAAACAACTTGCACTCACAAACCCTGCTATCATATAATGACGCACCAAAAGAACCAACAGGTGACACCTTCTCCCACTCTTCCTATGTCCTGCATTACAGTTGGTGGCCTAGCGTTCATACGTCAACATGGCAAATAGTAGGAAATACAACCACCTACTGAATAAAACTTCCGAAAGCACAGAATCACCAGAGCACATCAAGCAGGATAACAAAACAAAATGACATAGATAAGGTGAGGATGATTCACGCGTTTAACTCTCCCTTTGCCAACATAATGCTCCGAGCTTCAACAAATACTTTTACGTCAATTGGAAAAGGACCACTCGAATGTCTGACAGTATCAGGAAATAACTGGACTCCCTCAAAAACAGAAAAACTTTGTACCTAACAAATACTTCAACTGAAATTTACAGACAAGCTGGTTATCACACTTTTCCCCTAGTACACAACTTTCCACCACACGGCAATTATGTTGGTGTGTGCAAAAACCAATTTGAAGAAAACTGATTGATATGTGGGGTTTAACGCTCCAAAACCACCATATGATTATGAGAGACACAATTGGAAGAAAACTAGACAACAGTCATTTCCTCAGTTGGAAATATTATACAAAGAAAACAAACTCATGAAATTTGTGAGGATGTGTCGGACAGACCATCAGAGATGGAGAAACTGGAGAGAGAGAGAAACAACATTTATTTACGCATTCGGCGTGCGGGAAGTCACCGGCCACGGAAACTGGAGAGATGCCTCAAAGAAACACCAAAACAGCAAGTTTAATCTCCTCTGCCGAAGCTAATTGATATCTAGAAATACATGAACACTGTATCTAAAACCAAGAAAGTTCGTGCATCACAAGCTTGTTTTACACAGAGAATTATTCTTTTCACAAAAGTCTTAGAACCTTAGCTACTTACCTGAAGACACTCCTCTGATCCTAAAGTAGTATGTACCTGCTACAAATAAATTGTGAGGAACTACAGCTACTGAAAGTTAACTAAAGCTGGCAGTGATCCTGGAGCCATATGGGCAGGCAGGTGTCACTAAAAACTTGTAAATGGTATATACTATTATATAGGGCTGAGCACACAACATGCCCCTTTGTGAAAAAGTGTAATGGCCAGAGTAAAAATGTCTGAAATACGCTTACCCACAAAATTTGAATGAGCGTCTTTCATGCAGAGCACGCCTTTTGCTTCAGTTATACGAAGACGCAGATTGACAGTGAATATATTTAAGGCAATTTTTGTCACAGCCTCATTTTGTACATGCTAATGTACTGTCAGAAATGTGACCAAATGCAACCAAAAACCAATTTGAGCAACATTTACACCATAAGGAGAGTACGGTTCAACCTTGATACAGACCTAGACGAGCTGCTCGAATGCACCATATAACAGACTGCATATGCTGAGCACAGCTGCAATCAAAGGTCTATTAAAATGAGTAAGTTGCTATGTCCCCTAGTGTGCACGACCTTTCATTAATAAAAGTATATAATAAAGATGATAAGTAAATAAATTGATATAGAAATGCTTTCTCTGTAGGATGTGGATATTTAATCTTAGATTAGCATGCACATTCAAATTGATGGTCATTTATAATATTTAACTAGCAAATTGCAGTACGATAGTTTTTTCCTCAAAAAAAGCTAAGATTTCATGGCAAAGTTTATTTTTCCTGCAATTATCGTTTGCATCAAAGATTTCTTACAGTTTGAAGCAGCAACACTCAATGCTGGCCTTACTGGTTAAACTTCATTCAACCACGGTTTTTCATTGTCCATGGAAACTAAAATGTTTTGTAAAGAACAAAAAAAAAAGGTAAACTTTCGCCAAGTAAAGACAAAGCTTGGAACAAAATGATGTGTAGCCCAGTTTAAATGATTACTGTAGAAATGTGTATAATGTGTGCATTTCTAGCAGTTTACTACACATAGTTTCGCGATGTCACAGGTCACTCACCCCATCTCGTACTGGCGACAGCAGGCCTCACGAAAGTCAGTGACTGGTGACAGCTCTGAATAGATTGGGTGACCAGCAAACCACCGATTGTTCAGATCTGCCACAGCCTTCTCAGCATCTTCTTCCCTGCGAAACTGCACAAACAAGATAAACGCTCACTGATAGTTGCACAATGATCAATCTTGAAGGTTGCTATTGGCTATTGAAATCACACATGTACACTGTCGTTCTTTATGAAAGAGAACATGCAAACACGTGGCCTGTGCTCTGTGGCGGCTGCTTACAGCACCATCAACCAACAAGTGAAGAAAGCAGGTTTCGCTTTACGCAGTCATCTATGACCAAGCAAAATAATGAGTTATGGCCGGTAGACAAGCGCTGGCTAGATTACGTTCCCCGATCGCTCGCGCGGTGAGTGATATCGGGCGATTACTGCAGCTTGCGCCGTGGTCAGCGAACGTTTGATATGTTGGCAGTGGACTACGCACTGCAGGCGTGAGCAGAGAGAGAGTGCAATCTAGCAGCGCTTGTATACCGGCCATAACCCATTATTTTTTTGGCAACAGATGACGCTGAAAGCGAATGTGTTTCCTTTTGCTGTTGGTTGATGGTGCTGTAAGCAGCCACCGCAAAGCAGCAGGCCACGCGTTCGCGTGTTTCCTTTCATAAAGGACGACAGTGTACACCAACTAGCCCCTTCGATGAGAAATGCGAGTCAACAAACACCATTTTTTCGCCAAAATTACATATGACTTAATTTTCATTTGCTTTCACAAGTTTGCGTTCTATATTTGCACACACACAAAAAAAACTGAAGATCGTAATTACCCTCAAAGCAAGTTAAAGTTGTTTTGAAAAAGCACCGCGGTGGGTACTCAAAAAACATAAAAGTGCTCACTGTCTAGAGTACCCTGGAAATTGTCACCTCGTTGCTTGCCATTGCATTTCACATGATTGATTGATATGTGGGGTTTAACATCCCAAAACCGCCATATAATTATGAGAGACGCCGTAGTGGAGGGCTCCAGAAATTTCGACCACCTGTGGTTCTTTAACTTGCACCCAAATCTGAGCACACGGGCCTACAACATTTCCGCCTTCATCGGAAATGCAGCCGCCGCGGCCGGGATTGCATTTCACATGAGGGGTTTAGTAAAGCCACATGCTCAAAATAACCATAACTGCCAATCTCTCATGATGCAAAAAAGCATATTAAAAAAATATTCTTTCAACATAGATGAGCTTTCACACCTTTAAAATGCATTTTTCTGAAAATCCTTTTTTGGACACTGTTTAAGCTTATACCCCTGTTACACGTGGCAACTGAAGTTCACTTTGAACGAGTGTACTTACGCTGAGGAAGTGTCATTTTAGAGGTTCGCTGCTACACGACAGAGCGAAGTGTACTTTGGAAATGATGGCTGTGGCGATTTACGGATTTGTAGCACAACGTATACTTGTTATTTTTGTGCATGTGTCTCATCTTCAGAACATGTCTTCGCACCTGTGGCACATGCCATCTTAAATGACTAGAGAACAACTCACCTATACATGTGCAAGTGTACCTGGAAGTAAAAATGTGACGAACGCAGCCATTGCTGTGCATGTGCTGCCGAATGGCCCTAGCAGACGTGGCCGCAAACAGCCCGACGGTGTAAGTAGTGAGATTATTGTTGTATTTTATGACGTGTTTTATACATAACAATATCTATCATAACAAAAGCAATGGTTTAAATATAGTATGAGCACCGCTTTAGGCAACAGCGTCTTTCTGTACAAGCCACTGGTACCGAGGCTACACACATCACCGCAGCCGTCAAAGTGAAGTGAGGTTGGGGAACACACTTGCCGGCAAGCATACTTTGCAGCGAGTGACATCAAACTTGCTTGTGTGACAGCGCGCAAATGACACTCGCAGCTAAGTGTACTCGCGAAAGTGCACTTGAGTTGCTACGTGTGGCAGGGGTATTAGACATCATGTTTTTAGTACTTCTGATAGTGTGAAGGCCAACATATATATATTTTTTTCTCCTCCCAGCAATAGAGTGCTACCCAAGAATGATTATGACAGATGTAAAGGTTCTAAAAAAAAAAAAAAAAAACAGTGTGTGCAAACCTGCACACAAAGAAGTCGGGAACTCACAAATGCCTACCAAGCGTGGAACAGGCTACATGAATTTGGGAGCAGGCAAAAGTGCCTTTTTAAGGGGGCAGACTGGTCTTAGACATTTTTTGTTTATTTCTTCAGTGATCTTGATAAAACAGCACAGGGTTATGCAGTTTTTTCTGCTGATTTCAAATATTTAATTAGTTTTCATGTAACTCACTTTGTTCCTGAGATAACTTAAGTTCCTCCCCTATTGTTTAAGGCCACCATAGAAAAAAAAGTGCTTAATTAAAAGCGATATTTAGGATATGCCAACATAGACTAATGACTATAGAGTGAAAGTATGGAAGAGGTTTTTGTTTTTAGGCCCTTATTGGTTATTTTGCAGCAAAATGAACTATGCACTTTCAAAAGCAGTTTGAATTGTGTTACAATTTTGATTGGTAATTAATTAAAAAGGCATGTGCTCTAAATTCTGCTCCCATACTTGCATTCTACATACATACAGGTTTCCACTGCAAAAAGAATTATTCTTGTACCTGCCCTAGCTGCAGAGATATTGAGGCCTCAAAATTGAATAGTCACAAAATTACTTTTTTGAGAAAAATGGAAAAAAGTGAAAACCACGGTTTCTTCAAAAAGTAACAATCATGGTGCGCATGTTTTGCAATCCTCATGAGAGGGCTCATAAATTGGTAGTAGAGCTTTAGACAAAGGTGCTGGCAAATTATAAAGAAGTCTCAAAGTCGGTTCCCCATTTTTTTGCAGGTTCTGCATGTTAACAGCACCAAGAATCTGCACAGTTAAAATGACATTACAAAAAAATTACTACTTCCTGGTACGTGAAAATTTTCAGAGAGATAGGAAAGTACCTGCCGAAACCAAATATGTCAATTTTAAAAAATGAATTTTTTTGTCACTTTTTCGTCCCAAAGAGCAGTCTGCCCCCTTAAGCAGGCTTGAAGCATCCAGAAAGACATTTTCGAGCAGGCTTGGAACAGCCGTAAACGTCTTTTCGAGCAAGTTTAGAGCAGTAAAGAACGTCCAGAACAAATGCAGCCCCATTACATAGCACTTGTAAAGCAACACTAACGTGCAAAACAATTTTTCACGCATTGGTAAAGTACCATTTCACAATCCCGAAAACACCCCTCTCTTACCGTGACACGATGCTTGGTAAGCGAGAAAACGTGCGAAAAGAAAATGTGCATGGTGACGCCACCTTGACATTCCCGCACCAAACAACATGACGTAAGAAATTTTGAAGGCGTCTACCGGGAGCTACGTAGCTTCCAATCGACTATAATGAAGTGCATCGGGAGGGTGCCATAGACTTAGCATACGAAGTTTCAGAAAATGTCATCGAGCCAATGACATGAAAATACCGAAAATACATTTTGAAGTTTCTTACACCACGCGCGGAGATTTTGCAGCTAAATCTAAATATGAACCTTCAACCTCGACTTTCTCAGCTAATAATAAACTTATGATAGTGAAACATATTGCATTAGACTTCTCAGAATACAGTTGGTCAATTGAAACCAAGTTATTGTTTCTCTTGTTGTCCCCTTAAGCTAAAGTGTTCAATAGACTTATTATTGTGATTGCAATTATATGGACACACTCGAGTTTTTGCTGTCATCGTCATATCCTGTATAAAGACCACTGATAATATGCATCTGCGCATCCTATGTTCTGCCCAGGGATAAAGCGCGAAATCGTCACTGATGAACCTTGCTGAAGCAGAGATCATGCGAGTCGACCCGTAACTGTCGCCCCAAGAGCGCATGCAATAACATGATCCGCTCAAGAGGACTGTCATTGAAGCAGAGAAGAAACAACCCACCCGTCTTGAACGAGCATGAGAAGATGCGAGGTGAAGAGCGGGGTCAAGTAGCTATCGCGAACTTTATTTCTGAGGGCACGGCCACGTTCACCGGGGCTTACGCTAGCTGGCAGACATAAGTGGGCGGCTCGCATACACTCTTACGTGCTGCACTCTCATCGCGAGAAAACTGTGCTAAATGTGTTACTGTCCTTGGAGTGGCTGTATTCTCTTACACCAGCGTATTGTAGAGTTATGCAAGATCAAATCCAGAAGGGTTAGCTGCCAGCCAGATAGCCTTTTTGCCCTTGCAGCAAACCTACAATTCTTATGGCTATGCACAGCTGCCAATTTTTTAAACCTGAACGCACAAGCGTCAACAGCAGAGTCGATAAGCACCGTATAACAGAACACAGCGGCAAAATGAACAAGAATCTGTGCATGCTCGATGAGCAGTCCTGTGCGCCTGGTAGGTGTTCTCTGAACCTGCCTTCGCTGGACTGTTCCGAGAACCCCACACCAACCCAACTTCTTTTGAGCACCACTACCGTCATACTTTTCTTCGTTGGTGAATTCTCCCATCAAGATCAAGTTATATGAAAAAAAAATCAGTTGCACCGCAAGGGTGAAGCAATAATTGTGATAGGAACAAATTGTAATGTTATACAAAGTAAAGCTGGCAGCTAACACTTTTGCATCCTATATCGTGCAACTCTACACAACGCTGGTGTAAGAGAATACCGCTGTGCCAAGGAGAGATGCTCTTTTCGCAGTCTTTTAGCGATGAAAGCACAACACATAGCACGCGAACAGCAATGGTGACCACGCCCTTCGAATTAAAATTTACAGCTGCTGCTTGAGCGATCATAGCCTTGACGAAGCCGAAACTACTATATATATTTCTATGAAACAGAGAACACTATGTTTTAGCCACATTTACCAGCACGGGCCTTGACGGGTATTGCGCGCTGCAGCACAGTGCGGTGCTGATAAACGAGTTTTGTGCAACAAGGGTGGTTTTGGCACAGGACGGCGCACAGTGACGCAACTGTTCTACCTGACCTACTATAACAACTGAAAGTGCCCACAATAGCAGAAAAGCAAGTAGACACGAAAACTTATCTGTGTATGCCCACGCAATAGGCGAACTTATCATGGTCTATGTGAAAGATAACTGTTAAGACATTTGATTTCATTTTTATGCAAGTTATTCGACAGTTGGCTCCAGCATGCGCTACTACTATTGCACCGGCATAGGAATGAAGAAACGCGCCTGACGATTGAGTCGTGGCTTGTCGATAGTGTATGCATGAGCCAACCGTCAATTAACTCGCATAAAGATGAAATCAAATGTCTTAGCTCACTGTCACCAGTGCTTATGACATCAAGCACGGGAAATTGAAAGCATACCAACATTCGGTTGCCATTGCATGTGAAAATTCAGTGCATGAACGAGAAGCTCTGAGAAGTTAATAGGAGACTGTGCCCCCCATGCAGTGCCTTTAGTATGCATAATTGAACTGTCAACATTTGCAAATTTAAGGAAATGAGCATTCACACACGAGTCACATGCACTCAATTCTCGAAACGCCACTGCTTGCACACGTGCAGTCTTTGAAAACTGCTGTGTTGGTCATGGTGCACACATTTTGCTCCTCTGGCAACTTACGGTAAAAAACGGCAGTCTGACCCCCCCTGCATAGGCGCCCATGTTTCCCTTAATTAACGCGTAATCACAACCACTGTACCGTGAAGTGAGTGTGCATGTGAGGACACGAGCAAGTTTATGTGTAATGACCTCGAACAATTATTTTCATTTTCAAAACATGATTTCACCTTGTTTGGCAAAACTGTAGCGCAGAATGGTGGAAATGTAGATGTGGAGCAGGTAGGTGCAACTGGCACAGCTACCGCATTACCGCACGTGTGTCATGTTTTTTGGGAATTATTCACACTGTCCGTAGACGGTCGCGCCGCACATTGGATAGAGAGAAAAATACCTCAAGGAGGATCAAAAGATGCTGCAGCACTTTCACGTGGCTAGTGCAGAACCTGCCACCTCGTGCCATGCAGGCAGAGGGCTTTTGTTAGCCTTTCTTACAATCAAGTGGCGATATCCAACACACGAGCACCGCATCCCGAGACACAAACCAGTTGAAGGATTTTCAGTTAAAAGATTCTCATATTCATTCTAGCGAAATATCCCAATGTAAACTGCATGGTGACTGGATGTGTGGTAATTTGCAGGCAAGCCTGCGCAGCTACAATACAGTTGATGGTATGCTGTCCTAAGAAGCAGAGGTGGGAGAAACAGAAAAGACGAAATGGACACGTGTAAAAAGAAAACTCGTGCACGCACGCTATGTTTAAATGTTCAAGATCAATTTCCGTGCTCTGAGCGCTATTCAACAATCATTTACGATGTAACGAAGTCGTCTTGGTCGAATCTTATGTGTTTTGTATTCGACGCATACGACAAACTAGAGCAACGGCGGGCAGTTTCTTTGGGATGAATAAAAGAAATATGTAGTACCAGCCGCACCTGTGCGTCCACTAGGTACACAAGAAAAAAACAGGGAAGCGAACAAAGGCTACTAAAGCCCCAATTTTAGCAACGCTAGACATAACTTTTGTTAATTTGAACACCTACAACCTTGTAGACCAAAGTAGACACCCTTGAGTCCTTGCTAATCAATCTCGAGCCAGACTTTGTATGTAGCAGTCAAAGAGGCTTGGCTCACACAAATCATTAATGATAATCAGCTAATTCCACCTAATTACAGGATCGTATGAAAATACAGGCCAACGCGAGGTGGAGGCGCTGCCCTAATAATCGACAAACGGATTTTGTTCAAACCACTGTCTCAAATTTATTACTTTAAAGCGGTAACTTGTGGGTTATATGCTGGTTCGCACACCAACACTGTCGGCTGTCTCTATCGTAGCCCTACAGCGAACGGTGACGTCATCTACAAACTACATAATTACCTTCAACGCCACACATCAAACAACAAACTCATCCTACTTTGGGACTCCAACTTACCAGATATAGACTGGAAATTCCTACTTTTCCGTCATTCTATTCTGAAATAATCAACAACTTGGTGTTGCACTTAACCTACGTCAAGTTGTTGATGAACCCACGTGCACTAATGGTTCTACATCAGACACTTGATTTAGTTTTTCTGGGTGAACACTTTCTTTAAAAAGATTTAACTTACAAATGCTGGATGGCATATCCAACCACAACCCTATGTACTGTTCTGTGCATATACATGGTTGAGACAGAACAGTATATTCAACTGCACCGCAACTGTCGCAGCAGGAAGAACTAATGTACGCACATGATTAAAAAAAAAAAAAAAGACATCTCAGCTGCGGCGGCCACGATTTCAGATACCATCCGTATAATCTGCAGATTAGACGGATATTCGGAGGAGTCTTCTGGATAATTCGGAAGAGTTGGAAGGTATGTAATACGATCACTAATTGCAAGTCCATGAACACTTTTGCAGAATCATTGCAAAAAGCGCTGATTACCACACAGATGCAGCAGCCATTCTGTTGTCGTTTTCCTCTTAGAAATTACACTTTACTGTGCAGTGTCATTTTCCAAACAGCATATCAGCCGTTTTCTTTTAATTTTTTTCTCTAAAGGCAAATGCATAAGTATAGTGTAATGCTGTGCTTATTTTAATGTACTTAAATGCATCAAATGCACCTTTCTTTTTTTACTGATGTGTACGTATCTTTAGATGCCAAATATTGTGCAAAGTATTCTAATTTTTTACTGTTGTTCGAGGTGTGGATATTTTTAATGCCATTTATTTATTTAATTTTTGTACCTATTAACGAGAATACGAGATTATATTTTAATACTACACTAAGTGTACTTAAGGGGGCACACTGGCCTTGTGTGAAACATCTATTGCTATTGCTGCTAGAGTAATGAACATACAGGTAATATGTAATTTAATGTGCCGATTATGAATACGCAACTAGTTTTTGTGTCCTTATGCAAAAAAAAAATTACACAGCTTTTCTGTTTTTCATTTCTGGGATGACTGGCAAAAAATGTAATACAGTAAGAAAGCTAAATGTTACATTTATATATTTCTGAATGCCCAATGAATGCAAGAAGCACAATTTCTTGTTTCTACACTTATTTTATCCCGAGTTACAAAAGTTAGAACACTAAACGTAAAACATGAATTCGCTGTCTATTGTTTGTCCAGATTTTCAAAATTTTTCACAGAGAAGGAACATTGTACTATAGGCGTCTTGCACTCTTTAGAAGCCTAGCTATCAGATAAAAAAAGTCCTATTAGAATTGGGTGATTAGAAGAATAACAACAGCCCCCCAGAAAAGTGGAGACAGCCCAAAAATGTGTTCTGAGAAAAATGGGAACTAATGACCATGTGATCCCCTCTGCCTCCGCTTAGCAGCTGCCTGAAAGGCTACTGAAGACCCCCTCTTTCTCTCTGCATCGACAGTTAGTGCACTTCCTGCAAGTGAAACTAGATAGTTCATGAAGTAAATAACCTCTCTTGGCAAAACTATACATTCTACAAGCCTAGAATTTTGTAAGAACGTGCAGAAAGATGGCCTGAATGCAATACCAACAAAATTGAAAAATCTGTTTTTTCGCTATTTTTTTTTTCACTTTCAAGACCTATGCGCCCCCTTAAATGCATTGACTGTGGCTGAATGGGTCTCTTTCTCCGTTTCATCTTTTATATGTATGTATCTGCAAATGTGCATTGTCGTGCGAAATACTTAATTTTTACTGTTCAAACTGCTGTGGCTATCTGTGGACGCTATTGTATATTTATTGCAGCCGTCTCGAGGTGGTCTTGTTCTGACTAGTTTTCAGTGTATTATATTCAATTTTTGTTTTGCTCTCTTTTTTATTACCTTCTTATGCGACGCCTTAACATGCATTCCTACTCCAATTATCTTGAATGTGATTGGCAATATTGTTGAAGAAATAAATAAATTTCTGTCATGATATGCTTTTATATGTTAGTACCTTCAGAGTACTTTCTAATTATATCTTTTCTTGCAAGACTTCAAAAACTACCTAAAAAAACTGCCGGTAACGGTGAAGGATTCAATTGTTTCACTGGCTGAATAATCATGATAAATAAAAAAAATCATAACATTCTATTCACATGGTCTAAATCATACAACTTTGGAACTCCTCAAATTACCACGAGAGATGAGGGAATTCCTTCACCACTTTACAGCTTGAAGCAATTTGTTTTCGCAATGAACAAAGCATTGTGTATGGCATGGATGATGCATTTCTACCCCTTTCTTCTTTGTAAACTGCCCATGACCCCTTTCAAGACACCAAGTATGCGAGCTGGGTCACATCACAATACATGAAAAAGATTCAAGCCGCTGTTTATATGGTAGATACGCAAATGATGTGTACCATCACAACATTTATTCACGGGTAACCGGCGTGACATCAGCAGACACAAGGAGGTCAGTGCCGTGGAGAATCGAGGCACTCCATGCTCGCAAACGGTTCTTCACCTTCACCCCCATATAGATGGTTGTTTTACCTACCAATTTCTATTGATATCCCCTTCATTTCGCACATAATTGCAATCTATTGCAATGTGGCATGTGATGCTGTGTAATGAAAAGCCTGGCGTGATTACATTTTTCACAAGTTCTACAGCACGCTTGCCCTCCAACTCACTAGCTATCTTTCGGCCACCCTGTAAGTTTACTTTGCCCTCAACTTATAGGCCGTGGACAGTGCGAATATTTAATGTGTTATGATACACGGAGCGCAAGAAAGTTAATTTTTATTAATTACTATAACAAACAAATTAATGTATTGACATTTTTGTTGTAATAAAATAATGAGTGCTTTGGAACAACTTCACATTGTCTTGATTCATTGACACAGTTCTTGATAGGTGGCACCTGAAATGTTGGTCTACAAATATAAATATGGTTTTTTGACACTGAGGCACACCTATGAAATTCTCCATTATTTAGGCTTGTTTTAATGGGAATCTGCTGTAATACATCAAAATGGAGGGTATGAAGTAGAGGTTTTGAGTGCACCGCACTTGACACAGTTAACAAGCTTCACTCACCTTGACATAAACATTGCCGACAAGATGGTCACCAAGGTTATCACACACGTTCATCTCTTCAATCTCTCCATACTGTGATGAGAGAAAAACGGCATCAAGGTCTGAGTGCCAGGCAGCTAATAAACAAGCAGTGCCAAAAAAGTTAAATCAATGATGATGTACATGCAGAGCAAAAACTAGGCAATGGCATTTGCACTTCTGTTACACACATCTGTGCACTGCTATTACTTCTTGTTTTGAGCTCCCCCCCCCCCCTCCTTTTTTATTTCTTAATGCTTTGGTTTGTGACTTGACAGCAGATCAGGGCTTGCAACTACATTCAATAGGTTATTCATGCATACAATCGTGCTTGAGTGAAAGCCCCACGCACAAAGGGTGCATTAACACTACGCTAATTTTGTATATTCATCCTCAAGCAATTTTATAAAATTAACGAGAATACCCAAATGAAATGGAAATAATATATGACATACCTTGTCCTCTAGCTCAACAAAGACATCCTCAAAGAAGTTGTCAAAGTGCTCCTGCATTTCCTCTTCAGTCATGTTGGCCACTGGAATTATTGAGCAAATAGTCGTGAGATACAAGACTCTACTTGCACAAAATTTAGTGAAATGATTTCATAATCTTCCACCTCACATATTTATGGAAGCATAGAAGGCACTGAAGGTATTATATTCACACATTATATTACACACATCCCGCCTAGAGCAAGTTTTTTCGTCCATTTGCGACTTTTTTTTACTTCATCACTCGTACATGAATGGAAAAATAACTAATTTTTATCCTGTTTACCGAGTCCTAAGCTTGGAATTAAAATAACTCCTCCACCCTTTTATTTCCTTTTCTTTGTAAGGAAAATCAGATTCTAGGATTTTCAGTTGTGAGGGAGCCCAATTAAATTTTGACTACCTGGGGTTCATTAATTTCACCTATCATAGCATGGCCACTACGGCAAAGGATGGAAATTGTACCCCTGTACAACAACTATTGAAGTCTTGATATCAAACTTCAAAATCGAAATGTGCCCTTATTCGATTGCTTGGTGCGTGTAAGTCCTCTAGGCAAAATTTGAATCGCGTCCGTCGCATGGTAGTTATGTTATTTCAACGGCAAACAGCGCACGAAAAATGGAGCGCCCCTGCAACATAGACACTAGTGCTACGTGTTTGGTGCAATGCATTCCACGCATATCATCCCGAGTGACGGTGCACTAGTAGCGATGACGTCTACAATCTGAGTGTTTTACAGCAAAAGCTGTTATGAGATCACAACTCGGGTAATGCGCAGTTGCGTGTTGTCCGCCACCACCAGTGTCCATAACCACATCGCGCAAAATGAGAAAAAAAAAAAAAAAAAAGCCTTGCACCAATGACACAGTGGGGCTTGAATCTGAGTCCGCTGCGTGCCAGCCCAATGTTCTACCACTAAGTTACGCCGGTTCTTGCAAACTGTTGTCCAACTTGCCTTAGGCAGGCATGACCTAGCACCAATGGCACAGTGGGGCTCGAGCCCGGGTCCGCTGGGTGCCAGCCCAGTATTCTACCACTGAGCAACTTCGGTGCTTGTGACTTGATGTCAAGCTTGCCTTAGGCAGGCTTGATGTCGGGAAAGCAATCGCGTTAATATGACTTATAAGGCGTTTTACAACAACAGAAGAACAACCAGTTGTCGCACAATGCGATTAACATAACGAGTGCGCCGTCCAATGCTCCAACCCATTACAAAAGCTTGTTCTTGTTTCCCTATTAACTGTGGCGCATACCCACTTCAGCCATAATTCCTAGTCGTCAGCCACTGCATGGACAACTGACACAAAATTCCTAGCAAGTGTTTAGCGGATACCACGCGTCTCAGAAGAATGACGAAAAATAGCATAGCGAATGCCAGCCTACTACCCAAAAGCTTATTATTAATGCCCTAGTGGGTACCAAGCAAGTGTGCTTGCAGTAGTTACTCAGTGAGTGTTTTGAAAAGGCTCTGAAAGGCTGCTCTTCTAGCTTTCGCTGCGACTGTGCTGCGCCTACCGCACAGGCCTGGAATTTTATATCCTGGTGCCAATAGGCGTCAAAGCCTCAAAACACACTTACTCGTCACGTCTGGTCTTCGTTGTACCACTTTGAATAATTTCACTAAATTACCAAGATGCTGCCCATAAAAAGATCAGCGAAAGAAATTGGCATGATTCAACGTGTGCTCAACAGTCAGCGCATCGGGGAACCGTTGTGAATTGCAGTTGACTGGTTCGAAACGCAGAAAAAGTGCAATTAGGGAGTCTTTTCACTACCCGTATGTTGCACGCCAACACAACCACAAGCTATCAAAGTGGAGTAGCGCATAGACAGACATCATTGCTAACAACTAACACGCAGGTATGGTTAATAGTGACTTTTAGTTCATTTGTGGACTTCTTTGCGTCCGCACACAGCCGATGCCACCATGAAAGGCTTGACAGGCGGGGCCATCTGGAGGTACAAAAAAGAACTTCGTAGTAAGGAACGTTTTATATTTCTTTGCTGGTACGCTTCCCCTATACTGTTATACCACTGACCCCTTTGCGTATAGCTGAATGCTGTGCCCACCACACACACATCGATATAGCTAATTTAGATACATGAGCGAGCCTGGTCGAAGCATGTATCCTTGGGCACCTCCTCATTGCTGCTTCGAGCGGCATCCATTTGGGAATCACTATTCTGCAAAGGGTCTATCGAAACGAAAACAATTTGCGACGCCACAAATCACGGCAATTCCAAGCTCCAGACTGTTGTATTCTACCCTAGTTGAGATTTTATATGACGACGATGGCAATGCAGGTGACAAGGCATGGCTGAATATGTGCGCCCGGTAAACAAAATGTTTGCGGAGCAGCTGAGCCTGACGTAACTTTTCTGTGGAGAAGTGGTCAGCTGTGGTGCGGTCTGGAAGTGACCGCGAGATAGCGCCACTGGTAGTGCTCCCAGCGCTAAAAATGGCTGGATTGCCAGCCGTTTTGAATCGTGCTAGATACCTGTGATATAAATCAATAAAAGTGATAGTTATTCGTCCTTCAGTTGTGTTATAGGTCGTGAATCCCTACTATGGCTACTAGGAATAGCTACGCATTGACGGAAAAATCTTGACACGAGTAAATTTGATGCCAGTGCTCCTTTAAGCCACCATGGCCCAACCAGTTCATTTAGTGAATCATTACATTGTACTGGTCTTTATTGTGGCATCTTCATACCTCCAGACAGCACACACAGTTTGATTCGCAAGCTACCATCTACCAAGTTTCCAAAAAATACCATGGCAGCAGTTGAATTATGCTTCACATTCACAGCCAAAGCTTCACATTCACACCCAGATGTTATATGCATTGTGAGGGTGTGCAAATATTCGAGTTTCAAACTTGAATCTAACAATACCTAACTGAATATTTCGATTAAATTTTCGTATGGGTGGTATCTAAAGTCAAGAACAATTTGACAAAACGAATATCTCAAACACCAATGGTGGAACTTGTACCCCTGTCACATTCAAATCTAATGTTATTTATAATAAATGACATTTAGTGCACCTAATGTCATTTGCTTGCATGCCATTACACGATGAAAACAAATGTCATTTTGAAATGATGACAATGACCTTCGCGCTCCTCAGCCGTCGCTTTGAGAGAAATAAAAATCTATTAAAACTAGCATGTAACATGCGTGTACCTACAAAAATTTTTGTGGGTAAAAGGTACTCCTACAATATAAATGCGGCCATTTTACAGAACTTCCAATAGCTGCACAACACACTCGAAAACCAACATGGCCAACGATATGACCGAACCATATTGTCACGACGCAGACACAGCAGGAGTTCGATATAGAAGAGCTCACTTTAATTAAAAATGAAAGGCGCTCGTAAAGAGGACCGGGCAAGAGCTTCGTCTTCTTCTCTGGCTGTGCGAGCTCTCCTCTGCAGGTTGAATGCGGCATTTGCCTCCCTCCAGGAAGAGCATCGACCCGATGCTCGGCTACAGAATACGCGGTGTATGTAGTTGACGTATTACGCAACTGGCTCACTGAAATATGGCTTCATCCGCACAACGTGTACGATTTCAGATTTTTGAGCTCGCGAGGAACTGTCAGGGATGACCTCATAATTCACGTCACTTAGGCGCCGTATAACATTGTAGGGACCAAAGTACTTCTTCAATAACTTTTCACAAAGGCCGCGTCGGCGAATAGGGCTCCAGACCCACACTTTCTCGCCTGGTTGATAAGTGACATATCGGTGTCGCAGGTTATAACGTTGTGCGTCATAACTCTGCTGTCGGGCGATTCGCACGCGTGCTAGCTGCCGTGCCTCTTCAGCTCGTTGGGTAAAGGCTTGAACATCCGTGTCTGTATCCTCGCAGTCGTGCAGCAGCATGGCATCAAGCATTGTCGTCACTTCACGGCCATAAAGAAGACTAAATGGCGTGCTCCGCGTAGTTTCCTGCTGCGCCGTATTATAAGCAAACGTCACGTATGGTAGAACGTCGTCATAATTTTTGTGATCCACGTCGATGTACATACTAAGCATATCAGCAATTGTCTTGTTGAGGCGTTCTGTTAAGCCGTTGGTTTGTGGGTGGTAGGAGGTAGTTTTTCGATGCGCTGTTCCACTCAACTCAAGCACTGACTTGAGGAGCATGGCCGTGAAAGCGGTACCTCTGTCTGTTATTATAATTCTAGGAGCACCATGCCTCAGAACGATATTTTCAATGAAAAATCGTGCCGCTTCTACTGCGGTTCCACTTGATAAAGCCTTTGTTTCTGCGTAGCGAGTAAGATAGTCCGTAGCGACAATTACCCACTTATTTCCAGTATGCGAAGTCGGAAATGGTCCAAGGAGATCCATTCCGATTTGTGCAAAAGGCATGGTGGGCACTTGAACTGGTTGCAGCAATCCGGCTGGTTTTAAAGGTGGCGATTTTCGTCGTTGACAATCGAGACACGTGCGGACGTAATGCTTTACAGTGCCTGGAAGCTTTGGCCAGTAGTACTTTTGTTGGATTCTGGCCAATGTGCGCGTGTATCCGAGGTGGCCGGAGGGTGGCTCATCGTGGCAAGCGCTCAGGATCTCATCGCGAATGGATGTCGGGACGACAAGTAAGTGGGCGTTTCCGCTGGGGGCAAAGTTCTTGTATAGGACACCACTGCGCAAGCAGAATGATGGCAGGCTCCTTGCAAATATCTTGGGAACGCTTGTAGACTGGCCGTTAAGAAAATTAATAAGAGGGAGCAACTCACTGTCTTCTTTCTGCTTAGACGAAATGGTGACCGTGTCGACCACTCCTAAAAATGCCATGTCATCATCTTCTGAGACATCATCTTGCTTTATAGGCGACCTGGATAAGCAATCAGCATCAGAGTGCTCTCGTCCCGACTTATAGACGACCGTCATATCGAATTCTTGTAGGCGTAAGCTCCAGCGCGCTAGCCGACCGGATGGGTCCTTCAAGTTGGTCAGCCAGCAAAGAGAGTGGTGGTCGCTGACTACGTGGAAGGGACGGCCGTAGAGGTATGGGCGAAACTTCAGAACTGCCCATACTACAGCAAGACATTCCTTTTCCGTTGTGGAATAATGGGACTCGGCACGGGAAAGCGTCCTACTTGCATATGCAATCACTCTCTCGGCTGAGTCTTTCCACTGGACGAGTACAGCGCCTAAACCTACGTTGCTGGCATCAGTGTGGATCATGGTTGGAGCGTCCTCGTCAAAGTGAGCAAGCACAGGGGGTGTCTGCAGGCGCTGTCGTAGACCGTCAAATGCTGCTTGTTCCTCTTCGCCCCATAAAAATGGAACATCGTCTCTCGTTATGCGTGTTAAGGGCGACGCTATATGCGAGAAATTGGCGATAAATCTGCGGTAGTAGGCGCAAAGGCCGAGAAAACGTCTTACGGCCTTCTTTTCTGTTGGCACCGGAAATTTTCGGACGGCGTCGATCTTGTCGGGGTCCGGACGAACACCTTCATGGCTCACCACATGTCCTAAGAATCGGAGTTCCTTGAAACCGAAATGACATTTCTCAGGTTTCAGCGATAAGCCAGCGGACCGTATTGCTCGAAATACTAATAGCAGCCGTCTTAGATGTTCCTCGAATGTTGGTGAGAAAACAATGACGTCGTCGAGGTATACCAGACACGTCTGCCACTTAAGGCCTGATAGGACGGTATCCATCAGTCTCTGAAATGTTGCTGGGGCTGAGCACAATCCGAAGGGCAAGACTTTAAACTCGTAAAGCCCGTCAGGCGTAACAAAAGCAGTCTTTTCTCTGTCCCGCTCATCGACCTCGATTTGCCAATAACCGCTTTTCAGGTCCATCGACGAGAAGAAGCGTGCATGCCTCAGCCTGTCAAGTGAATCGTCAATACGTGGTAGTGGGTATACGTCTTTCTTGGTCACGCGGTTCAGCTTGCGGTAGTCCACACAGAAGCGTAAGCTGCCGTCTTTCTTCTTAACTAGCACTAGCGGTGATGCCCAAGGGCTTTTTGACGGCTGAATGATGTCATTATTGAGCATTTTCTGGACTTGTTCTTGGATTGCTTCGCGTTCTTTCGGTGCCACGCGGTATGGGTTTTGTCGAATTGGTCTTGCCGTCTCTTCCGTTATAATTCGGTGCTTTGTCAGTGGCGTTTGATTTACTCTCGAGGTCGACGAAAAACAATCTTCAAACTGGCCGAGAACATCTAGAAGACTCTGCCTCTGCACTGGCGATAAATCTGTGCTCACGTCGACAGGCAGTGGTGTTGAAGCGGCCGGCGTCTCTGCCTGTTGTACTGCGAAGCACTCGCGGAATTGTACAATTTCTTCAAAGTATGCAACTGTGGTACCCTCTGCAATGTGTCAACGCTCGTTGCTGAAGTTTGTCAACAGGACCTCTGCTTGCCCAGACACTACACTGACGAGACTTCTGGCAATAGCGATTCCTCGAGAGAGTAAAAGCGTCGATATTTGTTCCGCGACACCTTCTCCACTATGCTGCGTGTTACACGTGACAGAGACGAGGCGGCATGACAACGGTGGCATGGTCACGTCGTCAATCACGCGCATGGGCTTGCGCTGCAGCGCTGCGCTATGGTCCGCTGAGAAGGTCAGTACACCGTCCGGTATATTTATAATGGCACCGTACTCCCGCAGGAAATCCATACCCAAGATGACCTGTTTACAACACTCAGAAAGAATAATGAAGGTTGCCACGAATGATGAATCCCCGATCTTGATTCGTGCGGTGCACTTTCCGGTAGGTGTCAGCAGCTGGCCTCCGGCTCCTCGAATTTGCGGCCCCGTCCATTCCATTTTTACCTTCTTGAGTTGGTCGGCGAGATTCGCACTCATTATTGAAAAGTCCGCACCAGTGTCGACCAGTGCGGTCACGTCGTGACCGTCAATTGAAAGTGTAATGTCGGCGGTGACAATCTCGTCTTTCGTCGGTTCATTCGAAATGTGTGGCACTTCATGCGGCGGCAATGGGGGATTTTCAAATCTTCGGCAATTCGCAACCTTCCCCCCTAAGGTCGCTGCTTTTAGTTTCCCCGGCGTGGACTGGGAGACCTTCCTCTCGCCATGTCCGCGGTGCTACCTCTATTAGATCGGGGAAAATGACCTGGGGAGGGCGAGCGTGACCGGAACCCAGGAGAAACGTCTCGCGGGATCGTCGCGCTCGTTTCAACGTTGCGTCTTCCGTCGAAATTATTCAAATAGCGCCGAGGGGTAGTGGACGGAAATCCTTGATACCCGGCAACGCGATGAGGACAATACCGCACGATGTGGCCTGCTTCCCCACAATGGAAGCACAGGGGCCTGTAGTCAGGGGTACGCCATATGTCGGTTTTGCGGAGTGGGGGTCGCATCGGCGTCGACGTTTCCCTGTAGTACCAAGGCACTGTCGGCGGCTGTTGCTGGTGGTACTGTTGAGGTGGCGGCACGTTAGATCTAGGCTGTCGACGGAGAATATCTGCATATGTTGGCCTAACTATTTCAGTGTTCGGCTCGGGAAGTGAAAGCGCTTGCCTTATTTCTTGGCGAACAACTTCTGTGACCGACGCAATCGCGCAGTCATTCGGTGTGGCGACGAGCTTTTTCACCTCTTCTTGCACAATTTCGCGTATCAGGTCACGCAAAGAACGCTCGTCAGGAGTCACCGTGGTCACGGCGGTTGCGCTGATTTGTCCGCTGTTGTTTTGACGGTCGTACTGGCGGTACCGTAGCTGTAGTGCGCGTTCTATGGCGGTCGCCTCCTTCGAAAATTCGTCGACGTTTGAAGGTGGGTTCCGTACGAGACCAGCAAACAGCTGCTCTTTAACACCACGCATTAGGTGGCTGATCTTTCTGTTCTCGGACATGTCGGGATCGGCTCGATGAAAGAGACGAGCCATGTCCTCAACAAACATAGCAACAGACTCGGGCTTTTGAATCCGTGATTCAAGGAGTCGTTGTGCATGCTCCCGCCTTTTGGTGTTTGCGAAGGTGTCCAGGAACTTCCGCCGGAACTCGTCCCACGTTGACCACACGCGATTCGTGAACCACGTGCGAGCCCCGTCTTGAAGAGGGAAATACACGTACCCCAACTTCTGTGCGGCGTTCCACCCGTTAACGTTGGCTGTGCGCTCGAACTCCTCAAGTTATAACAGAGCGCGAATACAGTGAACTACAGCAGGTTCAAGACTAACTTCCCGGTACCAGAAACGAGACGGCGGCAGCGATTTCATGTAGTTACAACCTTGGCCACCGCAACACGTGCAATCGAACGATCAACATCCGCGATACAGGCAACAACGACATCAGAACATAAATGAAACATGGCCAGCGTCCAGCCGCTGTTGTTAAGAGTAGCTTTTTTTCAAAAACTTTCACACATGCTATTATGTTATCAAAGCAGTAATAAGTTGATCTAGTAAGGAATAAGACATTTACAAATAATAGAAGTTTTGTATACATAAGTTAACAGCCATCTCTGTAAATGTCGCTGGCGTTGCGACTACTCATTCGATCTGAAATCGAATGCTAATGTGTTTCAGGAACTCATTCGACCGAAAATGAATGACATACATTACTTTCCCCGTGTGACAGCAGACAAATGACATTTCAAACATTTAAATGACATCAGATTTGTTCTGTGACAGAGTATTTGTTAGGGTGGGATGGCTAAATCTAACACTGTCATTGGCCTTTCGATAAACTTTCGCCGTTATCCTTGTTAAAAAATTGAATGCCTGTTTATTTAAAAGATTATGCCATTTCTGCACATCGTAGCTTCAGCAGCCAAAGCCAGGGAGACTGGGAGACAATCGAACTGGTAGCATGAAAATTAGGCCTTACAGTCAGGGGTTTCAAAAATACTTCAATGAGCCCCAGGTTCCAAGAAAGAATGGTCTATTGAAATACTGGGAAGGGCACGGAGATGCACTTTATCCAGGCATTGCCCAAGTTGCTTTGCCAAGCCTGCTTCTCCCTATACCATTATGGTGCCTATACTGAAGTGCCTTATATTACAGTGTCTCCTGAGATCAAAGGAGACACTGTAATATTACGGTGACAAAGCTTGAAGCAAGGTCATGAGGAACAGCTTGTGTTCGATACTCAGTGACACAAATTTTCTTGGCATTGAAGGGAAAGCTACAGAAGTGAAGCTTCTGCAAATGTAGCCCTACACAAAATAGTCCGACAAGGCCCACACCATCAGTGTTTCGTGTAGACGCAGACGCTGCTTAGTGTTTAAGATATATTTAAAAAGGAGGGACCTTTTCATGCATCCGAAAATGCTGCAAAATTAAACACAACTGTCTTACTGGTGTGTGCTGCGTCTTGTCTCAAATCGCTCCACACAGAAAATAAAGGAGGCACTTTTGTATTTCATGTTGAATATACGGGCGCTGTTGTGGAACTACATTCACTGGCAGTAGAATGCGTGCGATTTTGTTTAGTAGTTTTCGCTTTGAATGCCAAGAAAAGTTGTTGCCTCGTATAGGGGGTATTCACTTGACATCATCCACAAGGTGTACTAGCGACGTTCCAGAATGCCACCATCTTGGCAGTCTCTGTGGTTTGATGCGCTTATGGTGGCTGCGGTGACACTGTGGAGCTATTTGGTTTTTTTTTTTTTTCGTTTCCCTGGTACACCTGCGGACTGCAATGAATCTAAGTGCATACGCATGCGAGTCGGATAAACCTGTGCGATAACGCTACTTGGAGAAGGTGCATCTGTGTGGCGACACAGACCTACTCGAACTTCAAGGCGCTGAACTTGATTCATTGATTAATATGTGGGGTTTGACGTCCCAAAGTACCATATGATTATGAAAGACGCCGTAGTGGAGGGCTCCAGAAATTTCGACCATCTGGGGTTCTTCAACGTGCACCCAAATCGAAGCACACTAGCCTGCAGCATTTCAGTCTCCATCGGAAATGCAGCCGCCTGTGGCCGGGATCCAATACCGCAACCTACGGGTCAGCAGCCAAATACCTTAGCCAGTAGACCACCGTGGCAGGGCGGTGCTTAACTCTAACGCGATGTTAAACTGCTGCCACGGGTCGGCTTCACGGACATAAAGAGGATAACCTTGTTCACAGTGAGAAATTTCGTGTCATGTGATCAACTAAAATTTACAAATCCATGGAGGGTCGCAACTATTTTACGAGCGCATGGGTGCAGCAGACGGGTGTGAAGGTTTTCCCCAACAGCACAATTAGTGGTAGACGGAAAGGTAACTTCCCTCGTCCACTAGTAATCCCGTTTATGGTGCCGTGCGAGCATTGTGTTGATACTGTAAACACGGTAACAGGATGTAATGGCATAAAAGGAATCACAGCAATCGCTGCAGTAGCTTTTTTCTTCTCAACAACCGTTGCGTACTGTGCTTTGTGTAGCCGAATAATCGCAGCTGTTACCTGCAGGCGTTAACATTCTGCTGTACAGCACGATTGCTGTTGTCGGAAAGGTAAGCCGACTTCCGCTTTATTTCTAATCACATTTTTCTGGCGTGCTAGCGCCGATGAATCCACTAGACGCGGTCATGGGATGACTGGGCAGGATGCCTCGGCGGTTATTGCGACTAAACCACTCCATCTTCCACCGTGCTTTTACATCTGCGGCCTTCTGGCACTGACTTTTCAGCACTTCTGGCATGCAACCACTGCAAACGCCGCATTTCCGCAAATGCGAATAAACTCGTTCAAAGGATTTTCACATCATAAATACGCACCGCTTACAAGACACTGCTCTGTGTGAGCTAAGGAGCACTACTTGCACAGTAGAGAGATTCGACACTTCTCTTACAACGGGCAGACAGTGAAGAAAGAGCGCATACAGAACGCAGCCTGGTACTGCGCTCCCGAACAGCCGGACCGCCAAAATGGCGTCGCTGCCCGACGATGCTATTGCCACCTCGCGAATCAAGGTTCAATGCACACCCCCTATAGCATGATGATCTGTAGGCTCTTGGTGGCAGTCTGTCACAATGTTTTGCACTGAATAACATGAGCAGATTTCATTACAGTAAACTCCCATAAACGAAACTCTCTTAAATGAAATTGTTGCTTAAATGGGCCAACTGCCTCTAACATGTACGGCTTCGTACTTGAATATTATACCCTTGTTTATCTTTCAGTAAATGAAACTTTGTAAAGGAAATGCATGACCTTTCAGGTTTCGTTTAGAAGGAGTCCACTGTACTTTGTTCTTTCCATCTCCATAAAATCATCTGAACTTAATTTTTTTCCCACTATTTGGCATTATTTGATTCGAGATGGAATATCACCATTTGTACATCCCTGATCTATTGCACAAAAATACCCAAGGAATAATAATTGAAGTGGTGTAATACCCCAAAACCACGATATGATTATGACAGATGCTTTAGTGGAAGGCTTGGAAGTTTGAACAAACATGGGGTTCTTTTCCGTGCACTTTAATCTAAGTACAGGGGCCTCAAGCATTTTTGCCGCAATATAAAATGCAGCCACCGAGGCCAGGATTCGATCCCGCGACCGGCGGGTCAGGAGAAGAATTACCCATGTAAGTAGATGGCAAAACCATGCAGTGCTTGATAAATCAATAAAAGCACCACTCAGGTAATAAGAAACTAAGTTTTTGATCCTATCTGCCCAATGTCATATTTCTTTTCTTCCACGTTTCAGCTCCGTTAACTTAAATGAATCCCGGAGTTTCTAACAGCTTCACTGCATGTTGATTTCACAATGAGCTTTCTAAGCTTGACGCCATCACACTTTATTTCACTAACCTCTTTACCAACAGCACCAATGTGGAAAACGACTGTGCCTTAGTGAACTATGCCTAACTACCGGCTTCCATACAGAGCATTCGCAAGGTTACGGCGAACAATGGTACCGAATGCCGGCAGTTCTTTCTTATAGGAGGGTTGCAAGTATTGAGGATAGGTTCACATCACAAACAAAACATACTCGATGTTTTTCACGCTGCTGCCAGCGGCTACATCGCAAATGCCTAGAGGCCGGGTCGACTCCATCGACTTGCCTTGGCCAACAGATGAGAAGTTCGGGAAAGGAGACTGGAAGAGAGTATTTGCACCTCAACAGCTCGAGGTCATGTGATCCAAGATTTCAATGACTTCACATATGACGTCATTGGAAAAGCGATCGGCTTCAACTGGATATGCCCTGTGAAGCGACTTTGAAGTCAAGTGAAAACAACGAAAAAAAAAAAAAAACGGGGTTGGAAAATTCCTCAATGGGAGAGACGACAACAGGCAGGGAAGGGGCGTTTTGTTGCCATCATTACGCTTCCATGCTGCGGGCGCTGTCGGATGAAAGAGCCCGACAAAGGAAGCTCGCGTAATTGATGTCACCCCTCTGTGGCACCATGTACGTGTCCTGTGTCGTGTAGGTATGAGAGTAATGAGTCTTGTCGAGGGGAGTGCCAAGTTTGTTGTGTATGGGAAGCCTATATGAACGGCCGGTCATGTAGGCACCCTGTTGTGTGGCAACAAACATACTTAGGAACATGTTTGCCGGCATTTGTTGATAAGGGCTGTTACCGCCATACACTTTACATCAAAGGAATTTACTAAAGTCTACAAGTGTACAGCCCGGAGTCTTCCCGATGGCTATTCGGTTGCCTCACGGCGTTACACAGTAGACGTTTCTAATTTTTGAAGTAACCAGTGGGTAGTCCACAGCTACAGGGGTCAATAAACCTGTCCAGAATGCCATAATGGCACGCTCCGGCACCCTCTGGCACCATTAATTTCAATATCTAGTTGTTGACAGCCCACACTTAAGCATTTAGCTTTGGCAGCTTTGCATACGCGAGAATTTTGGTTATTTCAAAATAGTGGCAATCAGAAAACATCGTCAGTGCAGTCCGAAGCACGCCTTTTCGGTGTTTTAGACAAATGTGCTGACCAGTGACCGGTACTGTACTACATTACGCATGGCAACACACAACTCGCCAGTGAGACGAACACGCGCTCTTGGTCTCTTGCCTAGGTGCTCTGATGGTCGCGGGACAGAATCCGAGGCGGTATATGTTTGAGACCGGTGTGCCGAGATTCAGGTGCATAGTATGAACCCCAGGTGGTCGAAATTACCGCAGCCCTCAACTGAGATGTCCCTATTAATCTGATCTGCTTTTGCAACTTTAAACTCTGACAAATATCATTACTCTTCATAGTTGCGACGCGATGTGAATTGGTGAAACGCAGAAGAAAACCGGGTGCCGCGGCACAATGGAGCAAACTGTAAATCAAGCCGCCAAGTTAATGAACTATGCAGCGTGGATGATGACCACAAAAATGTAAGATAACTTGGAATAGTCCTAGCAAACCATAATGTAAACAAAACACTTTTTTTTGTCACGTGACCTCAAACTTGCTAGACAAGATTGAGCCATTTGCAGTGCCATTTGAAGCCGATCGCAGTACAAATGACGTGAGCTGCTGAGGTTCAAATACAGACTCTCCCGTTCAGGAATCAGGTCCTTGGTTATCCTTCACAATGGTGATCAGTGTTGCTAAATGTCGGAGAGGAAACTTAGCTAAATGGCACCTTAAAAGTTAAAAATACAGCAGGATGCTAATAAGTCGCTGGTTTCTGGTGTATTATTCCAGATGCCGGCACTACACGCGCAGCCACTACTTTGCCGACACATGTATCGCCGGCACGACAGCTGAAATGGGCGGCAGAAAAATCGCATGGTTATGGGCAGCCAATAGGGAAGAACTGCCGGCAACTTTTTTCCGGTATAATATGGCGGCTGCCGGCACCATAGGCACGGCCACAATACATGACACCGTGGGGGCAAACAAAACTTACAATGCGATCCGTCAGCTGTCTGGGCCGAGTTCTGTGGATTGTGGTAGAGGTTTTGCAGTAGAACAGTCTGCAAAAAAGCAGGAAAGAAAATTAGCCGGACATACTTGCGCTGGTGCGCCATCCCCAGTTCGCGACGGTGCCGGCAATTCACCTGACTAAACGTAGGTTTGTTGTGGATCCTCGAGCATCTGTCGCCATGTCGACAGGCTCCAATCTTGAAGTAGAAGGAGCAGTTGACTCTGCGGAGAGAAAACGGCGAACAGGTTCACGACAAAAATGTTGAGAAACGCATTGCAAAACGCGACACGGGAGGTGGATCATCACTTCAAGAGAACAGCGCGGTAAGCAAAATGAAAGCGCGACCTACGGTATCTACATAAAATAAAACAAACTAAACATACGATACTACGCAGAATTAAAGCCAACCCCGAAGAGATAAAAAACAACCACAAGGGGTGGCAGCGCGATGAAAGCCCCAGAACGGCGGATCCCGCTGAAACGTAGGCAATGTGTTTGTCCGTATTCTCCAAAAATGACAACAGCTGCGCCAAGCCTGAACTTTAGTGCGGTACCTCGTTCAAAAATGTGCGATTTTGGTCACCATAAATGCAAGCAAATGCAGGTAATTATAAACTTACTTGTCTTTTTCTGTGCCGAAAATCGAAGCCAGATACTCCGCCATTTTGGACTGGCAATTTTTGTTACTCCGTGGCCGTGCTCGGCTACTTAGGACTGTTCTTACCTGTTGTGTTGCGTTTACACTGACAACTGTATAAAGATGGCGCTACAAATGTTAAGGTATTACTTGAACAAAGACGTTGCTTGAACGTAACAGTCAAAAATAACGCATATTTAACTCAAAATAGGCGTTTTATTTTTATATTGAAAATTTAATACACGTTGTGATACTTTAGCAGAGACGCAACAAGCGAATAGCCTTAACGTTTATAGTTGGTTTTATTATATGTTTTATTATGTAATATAATATATGGTTTAATATGTAATACAATGAAAGCATACAGTGACACTTTTTTCAGCCCTTCTCATTGTTAAAACTGGACACGGTACCTGTGCAAAGGATACAAATCACGGGAAAGAGAATTTGAAATACGATAACATTCTACACGAGTGGTGGCTCATTCATACCTCTCTCAACACTCTCACTTTCCACTGGTACGTGTTCTGTGGCGTCACGGAGGAAGGAAAGGTGTGTGGCGTGGATTCGCAGGAATGGCAACGGGGTAGTGTTTGGGCAGTTGCTGGTGCGTGAACACCTGTTTTAGCGTCTGTCTTTCGAGAGACTCGGCGAGCGCTTCTGCAACCCTTTATCGACTAAACGTGAGTACACGTCAGCTAAAGCGACACCAATCGCTGCTGAACGCATCGTTTCTTTGTGAATATCCAACTATCTCGGAACACTAGCTGGCTGATTGAGCTGGCGTTGTACAAATCGCGACTTTCTCCGAGCGAGATTGGCAAATGAGGCAGAGCAGTTTCGGAAGACGAAGTCTGCCGTCGAGGCGGCACTGGCTGACCCATATTCGCGTTCACTTTCTACCTTGGCCCTAGTGTCCTACAATACGCTGGCGGTCGCTTCCCCCAAAACAACGCAGGCGCGCAGGATTTCCCAGTTGCTTCTAGGTCAGTCGGGTTCACTGGCCTCGTTAAGAGAAAGTGTAAGAGTAAAAGTAGCCGCCGTGGACGTCCGCAATTGCCGTCGGTGCGCCTTCCTTGACGTCCGTTGCTGGGTTCCCTCTGCAGAACCATGTCGGACTCGGACATGGCTCGGAACCCGTTCGCGGCCCTCTTCCCGTCCTTGGTGGACGTGCAAGCCTTTGTCCAGAACTCCGCTGAGGTGTCCACGCGGGATTTCCCGCTGGCGGTTACCGAGAAGGACCTCGCCACTCGTCGGATGGAGTCCAGCGAAAACTCGGCGCCACAAATCATCACCTCAGCCAGCCACCTAACCAGCAACGTCGTGCCCGATGACCATCAACTGTTGTCGACCACACTCGAAGATATATTCAGGGTCGTCGTGTCAGGTAACAAGCTCGACATTTGTGGGTTTTTGAGCGATCGTCTAAGCGCGGTGTTGTAGAAGTGAGCGATGGTTATCACCGGAACTAGCCCCGGTGCAGGTAGAAAGTTGCATACCAGTAGTGTGCAGGTGCCGCAGACTGCGCGGTTACTTCCATTGCGAAACGCTGGAAGGCGATTGTCATCGCCAGAGTGCGCCGATCGAGATGGCCGATTCCGATGCTGGGGTTGTTTCGCCTCCGTAGCCTCCGTGGCATTGACCCATTAATTGCCGCGACCACTGGATAATACTTGTGCGAAGAAAATTGTTGCGGCCAGAATAAATTACGTAACGCTCGGTTCTGTTTAATATTCCCTGGCAATGTGGCAACATTTCGCGACTCTCAAAGACAATCGCGAGCGTTACAGATTGATTACTCACATCAGTTGCTGATTACGAGATGAGCGAATAAATGTGAAAAAATCAAGTTAGCACAGCATCTACCAGGCGCGCTTCTGACTTGAGTGTAAGTTATGTGGCTGGGCTAGCTGGTTTATGTATTCAGCGAGCACTGCGCAAGGGACGACGACGCGTTCGAGACATTGAACCCGCACAGACTTTCAACCATCAAAAGTCTGTAATCGGAAGTCTGCACTTCGTGTGTGTATGTACATGTTCTATGTTTTTAATGTGTTGTCTTCTTTGCGCACTTTAAATGCCTTTGCTGAATGTGATTTTTATTTTGTGAGGTAACCATGCAATTTCTTCTTGTTAGGTTTTGGCATGGGTGATTATAGTGGGATCATGATGAACCATATGGCACAACATTCAGTTGTCAATCTATTTACAAGCTACCAATAAACCTGCCTAAAAGCAACTCTATAAGCTGGTACCCAATAAAGTTATACTCGTTTTGTGAGCGTGGTCAGGTCAGAAATTTTCAACATATTGTCTGTAATTTGGTTCATTTTCTCGTCCTAAGTATGTCTAGTGTGCTTTGCTTTGCATATTTACACAAAATTTGTTTCAGATGACATCGGTTCCACACCTACCAAGGGTCCCTGCTGTGTCTTCCCAGAGACATTTAGGGATTCGAATAAGTGCCTTTCACTTGAAAATCTTGACGAGGTAAGAATTAGTGAGCTATACAAGTTACATGTGCTCATGTCATGACCACCATAGATACGCCATAGTCCACACAGCTAAGCGAATACGAGTTGCCCTTTAAGGTACTCCGAAACATATATATGTATATTTTTTGTTTTCAATATTGAAAACACTCTCGTGTGAATGTAATACCTTTCTGTGAGCCCCACATGTGCTTAATTGTTGTAATTTATATTCCCGTTATTGCCTTCCTCCTTCAGGCAGTTTCACATGGTAAGCTATGAATGATTTTGAAACTGACCCAATTACTGTGGATACCTAACGAGTCCAGCAGTTAATGTCCTCATTTCTTTTCGACATAATCTTCTCAGCTGGCATGCTGCCAGTAGTGCTGCAGTGCTTAATGGTCCTTTGCACTCGCCACTTTGTTGTTCTTGGTCACTGAAATGTCAGTGACAGTGTCCTTTCAATTAATAGTTCCTGTACAGTTTCTGCATTTCATTCTAGTATGTTGTTCGACAAGAGCGCTCTGCATGTTTTCCTCTTTGTAAATGGAAAAAGTAGCAGTCTTCCTCATAAAAGAGACTACCCCATTATTCTACATGTGAAGTCATTCCTCTAGTAGTGTGCTGGCAGCACATTTTGTGTGTGATGTTATCATCAGTGCCAGCCTATATGATTCCCCAGGATAGCTTCCTTTTGAAAACATTTTAACTAAGGGAGTTTATTGCGCTGTTGTCTTTGTTGGTGGCCCATGCCCTCTAAGGGAAATTTTGAACAAGGTTCCAAATAACAGGTGATCGTAATCGACTCATTTCCAGGTGGTGTTCGAGCGACTCGTCCTTGGACGATCCACAGCACCACGTTGTCCACAAAAGCACAATTGCGAGTGAAATTGCTGAAGCAACAGAGCCCAGGGTTTTCTTCTACCTGTACCAATGCTATTTCAGGCTACAAAAAGCAGCATCCAAACTCAAGGTTTGTTCTGTTAGTTTTTACCCGTTTCGAAAAACCCTTTACCCTTTTCGCTACTCAGTCTTGCCAGGTCTCCGTGTAGCACTTCCTGTTTCTCACCAGCTGTCTGCCTCACATTAAGTCAAAAAGCTGATAAATAAAACATTTAAATCTGTTGATATGGTACAATGTCCCATGTGATCTCCCTCTGTAAAGTGTGTTTAGTTGATGGCCCTGTTCTCTGCACAGCTATGCGGTAAAATCACAATCTCTACCTGAACCATTTCAACACAAGTACAGGTGGCAGAGAGCCTATACAGTAAAAACTCATTAATACAAGATGTGTTAATTCGAACTGATGCTCTCATCCCGACGCAGCCCAATGTATTTTTATGAGCGATCACTCGTGATAATTGAAATGTTCGGTGTATACAACAGGTAATTCAAGCTGCTCCTGATTTTCATCTCATCTTGCAGAAGTTGGCTCAAAGTGATCACAGTGTGTTGCAAAAACACACCAACTTACTAGAAACACAAAAAAACAAGTACAGCAACATTGCTCAGCAAATGAGAATTCTCACACCGCTTTTCGGCATGCTGCCAGCAATGCTCATGAAGTCGTGATAGATGAAATGCAAGCAAACACAAATTACTGATTACTTTTCATTTTGATTGCATTATTTATGCCACATAAATAAACGTGTTTTTGGAGAATAAATAGAATAATAGTCAATAAGGCTCACTGCTCACATGAGTGCATGTCGATGTTTCTCTCTGGCATATCACCGACTGGTTGACTGTAATTTTCGTTTACTGTTTGACCTCTTGTGCCGAATTTAAAAAATCGCCTACCACAAACATGTAGGTATCGTCTAATTGGCGATAACAAATCCAGAGTTGCTATTTTAGGCTTTGTCTGCCCAATATGTCATGATGTCCATTCATTTTAGCACCCGCCCACTTACATAAGCTCCACTTAATGTAATAGTACTGGCAGCATCATTTTGCCGTCTCTATTGAAGCTGCTTGAAATGCTTGCGAGATGAACCATGACCCTTTAATCATAAGGCATTTAGTTTAGTGAGCTTGCTTTTCACATATTCTCTCACAGAATGAAGATTTTAGAACCATCGAAAACACCATTGTATCCCAAGCTTCAACATGCCTCTGCCACTGTGACATTTATCCTGGTAAAAAGATTCAGGAGCAGGTGTTCTACCTTTTGGAAGAATACCATGACAGCTCAGGCAAGTAGCCAAATGATACTGTTTTTTTAACTAAATGTACATTGAAATGTGACCATTACTTTTTGTGTGATTGAGGTTCAATGCTACTCAATATCAGTAAGTATCATTACACCATTACATTGCATATGCTACGGAAGTAAGGGGACGTAGAACCACGTGTCGATAGCTTGTATTTTGATGGTTCCTCAAGCACATGAACAATGATTAAGCCAACCTTATACTTAATTCTTGAAGTGTTATCAGCACCTACTCTTAAAGCATAAATGCAAATGCACTGAAAATAATGTGGCCAGTGAAGGGGTGTAATACCCCTGTCGCACGGCCACCACCAAACTCCGTTGAACACCGTCAACGTAGATCTCCCCTAGGGGGTTCCACGGAGAAGGACTTGTGGCAGTGTCACACAGCAATGACAAGGTTGTAACAGTTGCCGCGAGGGGGCTCAGGTGGAGCTGTTTGATTTTCGGAAAAGTATTCTAATATGATCCCTATTGATTTTTTTGTGAATCCTCGTTATGCGGTTTTTACAAAAAAGCACTATTAAGTAGGTATGCGACTAACAAACCATTAAAAATAATTTCGAATAAAAATGCATTTGCTAAATGTAGCAATGCTGCTAGTGACGCTGGCCACATTGTGCTTTTAGTTGTTTTGTTGCCTGTGTACATGCCCGTTACGAAAGTTCTTATGCTTCCTTGTCCTCGTGAGCGCACATTTTGTGTTCTTGAGCCATGAGTGACACAGCGGACGACGTGAGGAAGTGGTGATTGCGCTGGTAATGACGTTGATCGGCTGGCGCCGGCCGGCCAGACTCGCGAGGCACGGTGTGTAGGGCATCGGTGTTGAGAGTAAGTGAACTCTGGCGGGCGTAAATATTGTAAACAAACACGCATTGTGAATGAGTACTGCAACGAAAGAACGCTTAATATTGCCAAAATGTATTATTCTTTCACTGCAGCCACTTAGTGCTCGAAATTTTTCTCTGACCTCTAGACTGCTGAGGACGAGAGTACCTCGTTTCGCTGCGAAGGGAGATCGTTGAACGTCCTTTGTGAAATGCTCCGTTCACCTTCGTTTGCGTAAGGGTGGCCGTGTGACACCGACCGCATCTTTGTTGTCGTAAAGACGAGGGAGTTAAACGGTCTTCACGGGTGCCCGTGTGACAGGGGTATAACACTTCACGATCACCAACATTCTTGTCGTCCAACATGAGTTAAGGGGGGACGCGGCTTTGGGATCGCAAAAAATGGCAAAAAAATCGATTTTTTTGAAACTCAAGTTTTCAGTTTCTGGAACCATTTCTTCTATCTGGTTCCAAAATATCTACACTGAAAACCGCGCAGAAGTGCTTCGGAAAATTCGTTTCACCCACCTAGGTAGCAAAACCTTATCTGGAAATGGCGAGAAAACGGCGATTTTCAAAAAATTATAGCTTCGCGATGCTTGGGCTCATCGGAAAGAGGATTTCTACGAGGTTAACTTTCCCGCCTCAGCTGGCTCCTCCCTTTATTAACAAGCGCACAAAAAGCAAATGTTTGAAGGTCGTTTTGAGACCCTTGATTGGCCGTGGCCGCCATGTTGCCTCAGCTCCCCTCGCCATTGGCCCGATGCTCGCTCCTGGAGATCGTCGTCTGCTGCTTGTGCGTCGCGAGGACATGGCTCTCGAAAATCGCTACTTCGTGACGCGTTCACGGCTTGATGATCACTTAAGATATAATTACGCTTTAATTACGAGCAGTAAGCGGATGCGCGATCAGGTTACTACGAGCGGGCGCGCGGTCTACGAGCGCCGCGCGTCATCGGAGTCGTCTTTAGCCCTAACTCCGCCGACAGCGAGACTGCGGGCAGGAACGACGCGGGACGCGCTAGCGCATTCGTGGCCACGTGCTTCTTCGCAAGCAATGAAGCTGTAAGCGGCAGCACGATCTGATTACTACGAGTGGCCGCACCGGATGCACGATCAGATTACTACGAGCGGGCGCGCGGTCTACGAGTGCGGCGCGTCATCGGAGTCGGCTTTAGCCCTAACTCCGCTGCGGGCAGGAACGACGCGCAAGCGCACTCTTGGCGACGTGTTCACAGAACACCTACTACACCTACCAGGAATGTAGCACGGCAAGGTTCTGTTTCAACAGAATCGAAAGTTGGGCTAGTTGGATATGCATGGTATAACTATCAGTTAAAGCGCACAAAAAACAGACAGGAAGAGAGGACAAGCGCATTCTCGCAACTAAACTGTTCATTAGAAAGGGCAGAATATATATACAGGCAATTGAAAAACACGACGCATGCGTGTGCAGGCAAAAAAGTACATCCGTGGCACATCGAGAACACATGGTAAAAAAAGACAGATTATCTCGGAACATAATCTAGAAAAACAAACTCTTTATCGTGCAGCAAAACCGAAGGCTGGCTGACGCATTGTTCCCCTCTTTTTCTTATGTGAAAAGCTCCTGTCAACTCACGAGTTAATTTATTTTTAGACCGAAAAACCACTTCAGTATCAGAGAGCACGATTCCTCTTTGAAATCTTTGGGTGCATCGCATCTCGCGGCTCATTGCAGAGAGTGCGGTTGTTATCCTCTTTTTCAGGATACTGAAGTGGTTTTTCGGTCTAAAGATAAATTAACTCGTGAGTTGACAGAAGCTTTTCACATAAGAAAAAGAGGGAAACAATGCGTCAGCCAGCCTTCGGTTTTGCTGCACAATAAAGAGTTTGTTTTTTTAGATTATGTTCCGAGATAATCTGTCTTCTTTTACCATGTGTTCTCGATGTGCCACGGATGTACTTTTTTGCCTGCACACGCATGCGTCGTGTTTTTCAATTGACCATTTGCGGGAAAACCACTGCGCATGAGCAGTAACCGCACAGGTAGCGTTCCTGTACAGGCGTTTTGGTTTTGGTTGGAAAACATCAGCCTGGCGTTCCATCAATATGACCCGTAGTAACGGCGAACACTGCCGTTTTCACGCAAACACCGTACCTCACAGACTGTGCACAAACCGTCCTCACTGAACCTATAGTTCATCGACAGACATTTCAAGGTTCAACTTCAAGTGTATAACATAATGTTCTTCTTAAAAGAGCAGGCGTAATGAGCCTGGCGAACCGTCGAGGTAGCGTAGTGCAGGTATCACCTCACATGGTTATTTCTCAGGCTGAAACGCGAGAAATTCTTGTTTTACACCGTGTGTACAAACGTCAACAGAATGTTTTTCTCCTTTACCTTCTTGTTTCAGTAACGGGCATGCGTTTTTGGTCCTAAAGCAACAAAACAAGCGTTTTGTTTTCCAACCAAAAGCGAAGCTTTCCTGTTTACACGACAGGGGGCGCTCACTTTTCCGCAAATGGTCAATTGCCTGTATGTATATTCTGCCCTTTCTAATAAACAGTTTAGTTGCGAGAAAGCGCTTGTCCTCTCTTCCTGTCTGGTTTTCGTGCGCTTTAACTGATAGTTATACCAAGGTTCTGTTTGTCGTTGCATAAGTTGTTGCCAGACTGCGAGGGTCATTGTTGCCAGACTGCCGCCAAATTTGGTAGATAAATTTGCCCCTGTAGTTGTGGCTTCCTCGCGAGACTTTGGTGTCGTCCGCGGTGCATTTTGCGAGTGCATGAGCGATGCTGGCCGTTTTAATTAACGGAATGAACCACGCCTTGCAGACGTTGGGGCGCATTCTCTTGCTGTGTGCGCTGCTGTGCAATTAAGAGATCGTGTCTCAGAGTTGGAGAATCAACGACGCGTCGTCCACCGTGCATTTCGCGAGTGGGATGAACGACGGGGAAAACTGAATAGAGTCGCAGCAGGCGGTGCGCTGCCCCCCCCCCCCCCCCCCCCCGTTTTTTTTTTTTTTTTTCGCTGGTGATCGTGCCGCGTTGATCGCGTTCCACGACGGAAATGCTACGCCTCCCCTAGCTGTGTCAGCACAAGACATATCGTTCGGACTTGTGTACATGTGACGAATAAACGTCCCAAGGCTGGCTAATCGCGGTACGTCGGATATGCTACAGCTATATACGCCTGGAAGGCTGTTTTATCGACGCAGTTCGAGCGAATTAAGCGCAACTCGTGCGTGCCTGTAAATGGGACCCCGCATAAGCATTCATAATTTGGAATTTTGGTCGTTTGTGCTTATTGTGGGTGGGGCCCTGCAAGCGAGGGTGGCTGGTCGGCGGGGTATATAGTTGTAGCATATCCGACCTACCCCGATTAGCCAGCCTTGGGACGTTTATTTGTCACATGTGCACGAGTCTGAACAATGTCTTGTGCTGACAGAGCTAGGGGAAGCGTAGCGTCCCCGTCGTGGCACGCGGTCGACGCGGCACGATCAACTGTGAAGAATGGGGGGGGGGGGGGGGGGGGCAGCAGCGCACCGCTTGCTGCGACTCTATTCAGTTTTCCCCGTCATCCCTAATATTGAGCCGCGATCTCTTAATTGCACAGCTGCGCACATAGCAAAGGAACGGGCCTCGACTTCTGTAACGCGCGGTTCATTGCGTTAATTACGTCGCACACACACTCGCGAAAAAGGTCATCGCACTCGGGAAATGCACGGCGGACGACGCGTCGTTGATTTCCCTAACTCTGAGACACGATATCTTAATTGCACAGCAGCGCACACAGCAAGACAACGCGCCCTGACTTCTGGAACACTCGTTTTATGTTCATTTTGTTAATTAAAACGGCCAACGTAGCTCACGCACTCGCAAAATGCACCGCGGACGACACCAAACTCTCACGGAGAAGCCACAACTACAGGGGCAAATTTATTCACTAATTTTGGTAGCAGCCTGGCAACAACCACCCCAAATTCTGGCAACTTACTTATGCAACGCCAAACAGAACTTTGCCGTAGCACCGCCACCTATCACTCGCTAGCTCCTCAGAATCACGTACGAGCATTTTACGCATCGGCAGCGGACAACACAGTCAAGCTTGTCACCCCCCCCCCCCCCCCCCCCCTCACTGCCAAGGATTTGCTCGGAACAGCGGCTAGCAGTTTCGCGCGTCGTCATTCGAAAACGCGATGCCAAGCGCAGTGCGCGCCGATTTTTTGTCTTCGTAGTTACACATATCGCGCATCGTCACCGAACGCCGCCGGCAAGTGCATTACGCGCCGGCTGCACTGTCCACGCGGCCACGCATCCCACGGTCATATGGAGTGCTGTCAGTAAGCTTTTGTGATGCGATTCAGACGTGCTTGGAGCCGTGCTTGATATCGCCACGAACGTCTATGAATGTTCCGAGGTTAATGAATTGCTGTAGATTAGAGTTTCCGCGACCGGCTGTATGATGACGCGTTTCACGGCTAGAGCGGCAAAAGAGCATGTATGAATCAGAGGCACGAATTTTTATATGCCTGTTTCGCGTCATTAATAATACTGCTAAAAATTCCTGTGCCACCAGTCATTCTGCCCATAACTTTGTTATGTAGAAAGAAGGCATAGGCCGTCATGGTGTGATCGAATTTTCTGATGCAATAAACCTCTCTCCAAATAAAGAAAAGTTCAGTGAATATTTGTAATCAAGTACTTAATTACGCTAATTACAACTTCAGCACAAAAAATGTGTAGTAATCTCAGTATATAGTTTTATTCAATTACAATCTTTTCTGTCATACCTATCACTCCACTCCTTCATACAAAGAACTTGGTTTGAAATCCATACTTATTCTTTGTAAATCATGAAAGGAGTAAATCATGAAAAGAAGTCAAATATCTCAAGACAAACCGGAGATCACAATTTTTAGGTGTCTTAGAGACGTAAAGAAAAGTTGAAACTTTAAACCCAGCTTTCTCGATACTGTTTTTTTTTTTTTTCTACATTATGCTCAGCCCCTCCACACGGTTCAATGAAGAAATAATTTGTCTCTCGTAAAGTATTCGTGGTATCGCTTCAAAATTTTTATGGAAGCACTGTGAGGTCATTCTTAGTGTCTTTGCCAATTTTCATCAATATCCAACGAGAAACAAAAAAACTTGATTGAAAAAAGCCTGTCGAAAACTTCTACAGGCTTTTTCTCACAAGTGTGTTTTGGACATTGTGCATTGCCCGTGGAAAGAGTAGCACGGGAATGACTGGACCGATTTTGATTCTGTTTTTTTTTCCTGAATCCTTAAACACTGCTTGTGGGTACAGCAATCCTCAATTTCTGTTTTATGGCCCTGTTTTCTTTTCTAGATGATGATTTGTCCGTGCCACTGTTTCTGACAATGTGTGTCTCAGCAGCCATGATGATCTCTAAAAAAAAAAATAGAACTTATAAAAAATTCTGAGAGTGCCATACCCTGTAGCTTTTTTTTTTTTTGAGTAAAGATCAACATCATTCGCAGCTTCCTGGCATGTTTTGTTACAGCGCTAGGCTTTCCACGAGCAGACCATGTAATTGGACCATGTAGCATTATTTAACTTGAGAACTACTGAAGGTATCATGATGAAACTGCATATTTCCCTATTCGAAACACTTATGAGCATGCCGAATTTCATTGCTGTAGGTCAACAAATAAAAAAGTTTTTTTTTTTTTTTCAATGCCACCTCCCCCCTTAAAGACAGGTTTATCAAAGTGAGCACTTAAGGGTCTCTATTTTCATGTGCCATTTTTTTTTTTTTCAAAACTTGGAAAACTTCTGGACCCTTGTGTGTGTACTTAACGCTCCTACAATTACCATGCTTCAATTGAAAACTATGATAATCTCCCTTACTCACTCGTTATCTTTACTATCTGTTTGGTTGTGTCTACCAATGTTGTTTTGTGGTGTTCTGTAATCTGGTGCTGTGCAACTGCAGCCATGGAATGTCATCAGTTGACATTTAAGGAGTGTTAATATAAAAAAAAACATTCATCTCATAGCTTTTTTCAATTATTTAAGTGTGCATTGGTTTCAGTTACAAAAGTTATTTTTTTTTCAAAGGCTTGCAGTGGTAGAATTTATCGAGAAAAAAATATTGCTCTAATCCTACAGGTCATCAGGAGCATCTCGAATGCTTTCTACAAAAGTGTGCCAACTGCATCAAAGAACGCTTTGACGCTGGCGAGGAACAGGTGTCCTTGCTGGAAGTGCTCTCGCACTCTTTTGACATCCTACGTGCTCGCTTTGCTAGGGTGTCCGTCGTCAGCCGGGATCTCTACGCGTTGCTTGACATACTCAGATACTTCACCCTGACCACATCCACGGCAACTGTGAGTGATGCTGCGATTTCTCAGCGTTCATTTTCAATATGACATGATTAATTGTAAATACGCTTTTAGTTAGTCGATACAGGGGCTCCTGGTGCACTTTCAATAGATGTTTTGTAATTACTACTACAAACAGAAAATATGTAGGATTTGCAACGAAACAGGCGATGTATGTGCTGTATTCTCAACTGAGCTTCTTAGGATTATGTTGCTTTACATCTTTTTGTCTGCAAGCTTGAACTAGTATTTCCTAAGATAAAATAGCGTTACTCTTGAGTACTATGTTTCTCCCGTCAGTTTTCTTGTTTGTTATAGTATTGTTTTCTAGTGCATGTTTCAGCTGTGAAGACCAAGGGCTATGTTATGAAGTTTAAAAAGTGGTACTTCAATTTTTCTGCTCTTTGTTTGTCAGTTCTTATATCAGTTAACCTGATACACATTGCAATATCAGCAGCCATGCAGCTTTCCAAAAAGTTTTTATTATGACATTGAAATGTCATAAATGTTCATGTGCTTTTGTGACTTTGTATAGCAGTAAAACCAAGCTTGTCATACAGAATTGTTTCACTCGCCGGGTGACTTGAAATCTCTGGACATTGTTGCCATGCTTAGATTTGGTCAGTAAAATTCCTGTTTACGTGTAGGCACTGTCTGTAAAAGCATAAGCAATTAAGATCAGTGGTTCGTCTATTTTCCCATTGATTGTTAACATTCCCACTCTGTGTACTTGTGTATCCTTGCCAGTATCACTGGTCTTGAAGGTCACTGATCTTAACTGGCATCTGTCTGGCAGTGCCGCTTGCCTTTAAATATGACAGGAGGAGGAAAAAAAGATGCCTGAGAGAGTTCATTGAGTTTTAATGAGAAGCAAGGGTAGTTGGTTCACGTAACTCATTCCCACTTGGTATTCTGTCTGTCCACTGAATTGATGTTGTCATTCTTTCTAAATATAAAAATGTGCCGTTAGCCACCTTTGTGAGGTTTTTCGTTTTTTTTCTCTCTATCGCTTATTCTTTTATTCGTTATGTATGTATATATCTTGCAGTTGAATGTTGAGGAAGCTGGAATGTTGAAAATGACTGTTCCGCAAGCAGCATTCAATCTATAGGTATTTAGTTATTCTTACTGGACTTTGGAAAAGCCTAAAAGTGTGCCATTTCATTTTCTATGTAGTAGTCGATATTGACTGTCACAGTCTGTTGCGATGATCAGTGGCCAAGGTGCTCGGCTGCTAACCCGAAGGTCGCGGGTTTGAACTCGGCCGCTGCGGTCACGTTTCCGTGGAGGCAAAATGGTAGAGGCTCGTGTACTGTGCGATGTCGGTGCATGCTAAAGAACACTAAATGTTCAAATTTTTTGGAGCCCTCCATGACGGCGTCTCTCATAATCATATCTTGATTTTGAAACGGAAAACCCCAGACGTAGTTATTATTAACGATGGTGATGGTGTGATGGCTTTACATATATGCATTGCCATTCTTTCCACCACCATGTTTATCATTTGTTATACATATCTGTGTATTGGATGGTGCTCAACATTCCACAGGCTTTACTGGACTTTAGCACTCCTTCGGACACGGGTGACCTTCGAAGCTTTCAGGAGACCTTGCTGGGTTCACCGCTCTGCATTTCAGTCCTGCCACGAAGGGAAGCAGACCCCTTCGAGTTCTTTGAAACCCCTTCTCAGTCCACTATGCAGGAGCATTCCATCACTGAAAGTAACCTTTGGCTGGTAAGTAATTTCAGTTTCATTTCAGACCAGTTAACAATGTTAACCGCTTGCGATGCTGTACCAGATATAATGCATTCTTTCCTGGGTCTCATTTACCCTTCTATAAAACTGAAAGTTTGTGCATGCTGCTCAATGGTTCAGCTGTGCAAAATGAAATATCCTTTGTGGTTGGAGATTCTCGAGATTGTTGTGGCAGAGAGTACATATCTCAATTAGTTGCACTGGCCAAGTGCAATGTGGGAAGGGCAGCTATCGAGGATATGTTTATTTTATTTATTTATTTAAAAATACCTGCAGCACCTGAGGGCATTATTGCCGGGGAGAAAATACACAGCGTAACATGTGCTTACATAAAAAGAACAACTATTAAAAAAAAGCTAGATGAACACAAAAACAAATCTTAGCCAGAACGTAGCTAAGGGTTTAGCAGTATGTCCCTGAAAAATGCTTCAGTGCAGCAGTCTGCAATCTCCCATGGAAGCTGATTCCACTGAGAGATTGTATGTGGAAAAAAGGAGTATTAGTAAACACTTGTTCTGCAAAAACTTTCTCTTAATTTTTAGGGTGGTCAGTTCTCTTAGGTGAAAAATGGGGAGGTGAAAGGTAAGAATCTCTATCTATTTCAATCATCTCATGAAATATTTTGAAGAGAATTTCTAATCTCAAGTTTTTCCTATTTGAGACTAACGATTCCCACCCTAACCTATTTCTAAGTGACACTGACACTGAAGCCATAGTTGCTAGTCCCAAAACGAGCTACGTGGTTTTGTACGATCTCAAGCATATCAGACAAAGTTTTTGTTTGTGGGTCCCACGCCACACAGGCATCCTTTAAGATAGGACATCTAAAAAGTAGAGTAGTTTTCTGATTTTGGAAGGAGCTAACCAGAAGTTCCGCCTAACAAAGTTTAACATTCTGCAGGATCTCGCTGTGACATATTCAATGTGTGTAGTCCAGGTGAGATTTGATGAAAGTAAACACCATGGTATTTGTATATTCAGTTACTCGCGTTAGCTGGCTGGTATGTAATGTATAGTGAAACAGGTATGAGTTGCATTTACAAGTGAAGGAGATGCATTGGCACTTCCTAGGGTTCAAAGACATACGCCACCTATCGCACCAGCTTGTAGTGCTGTCTAAACCGTGTTGCAAGTACTGAGGGTGAGAGGTGGATATGATACAGTGGTAAACCACACAATAATCTACATACAGACGTACTTCGCATGAGACATCCTCAGCAATATCATTGATGTAGGACTATAAACAGCAAAGGCCTCAACACAGATCCCCGTGGAACTTCTGAAGCAACGATACATATTCAGATTGGGAACCATTAATTACGACATGTTGCACCGGTCCTGTAGATAACACCTTATCTAATAAAGCAATGCAGGAGTAATACTGAGGGATGAGAGTTTATGTAGCAGCAGAACATACGGCGCGGAATCGAACACTTTCTGAAATTCTAGGAATATGCAGTCAGTCTGCACACCAAGCTCAAATGAGTAAAAAAGGTAATGACTGAATCCTATGAACTGTGTTGAACAAAAAAGATCAGACCAAAATTTGTGCTGAAATTCAGTAAAAAAGTTGTTAGTTTATAGATGTTTCATCACATGCTCCATTGTTTTACTGCACATGCTCGTTAGGCAAATTAGCCTCTAGTTTAAGACAATATTTTTTGGGCCACCCTTATGTATCGGAACCACATTTGCAACTTTTCATTCCCTATGTGAACAAGAAGTGCACAATGATTTATGATTTCTTGAAAATTTAACAAGGTAGTGGGCATACACATCACAGCAAGCCCTAACCCATAAGAGGGTATATCATTGACCCTTTGCAGAAGACGCCTTTATTTTGTCAAGAAACATAAGTATACCACCATGTGTCACCACCAGCTCCGCCATAGGTTCAATTACATTGTCGGGAATACACGGTACATCGTTGTGACAAGGGTGCTTAAAATAAGCCTGAAAATAACTATTGAAAAAAGCTTTATCGGTGTCTTAACAGTACACTGCCATTGTTTATGCTCGTGGTGCCAAATGAATCTTTGCTGATTGATTTGAAGTACTTCCACATTTCTTTTGGATTATTTTGTAACTTTGGGCCCAATGCTAGGAAATATATTTGCTTGGTAATCTTGTCTTTTGTTTTTATATCTTTTCCATGCGAGTTTAGCGCCACAATAATACCAGGATTGCATCGCTTTCTATAAGCATTCAGGAAACGATGTCTCTTGAGAGAAAAAAGAACATTGAAAGTCTGGTGACAGCACATATTATAGCTGTGTGGTCTGCGGATGCAAATGGGGTGCCTGTACAACAGAAGAACCTTTACGCTGCACATCTGTTAATTTGTGAATAGTAAACAAGGGGATTCGTACGGATTTCGAAACGTCACTTGTTTTGTTTGAAATTGGCCAGTGACCTGTTTTTCAACAATGCAACAAATTTTACACTTGCAGCCTCTGAAAGGGCTTGCTGCAGAGATGCACAACATCTTCTACGCCTTATTGAGGCTGTCCCACGAGACCCGCGACAAGACGCTGACATGGCTTGGTCAGTGCATCGAGTCCTGCGCAGGTGAATACATAAAGTTTACTACCTACTTATTGAAATATGTATAATTACAGAAGCTCTTCCGTGTCATTTTGGGATGATAAGCATCATGAATCCAGTTCACCAACCGATGAATCATGTTCACAGGTGACATACCGTGTCTGTATAAAAAGTATTGGAAACAATTTTTTCCTGATGGGTGTGTTTGTCGCGATACACTCGCACCGTGTATGTGCTGTAGTGGGGGATGTGGCATTCAAGACATGCCAGTCACCTCTGAGCATCTGTGTTTCCAGTCGACCTGTGTTGAGTGACTCAGTGCAAGCGTAATATTATGCACTGAACAGTGGAACGACATTAAATTTTGTGTTGGACTGGCAGTATCAGGCCACTTGATGACATATTACAATGCCCCACCCCCTACAGCCTCAACTTGGCACCAGCAGACTATTCGATCTTCCCAAAAGTGAAATACTCTCTCAAAGGGCACCACCATGAGAGCGTAAGTACTGTCAAAAGAGGTTGTACGTGTGCCCTTAATTGAGGACCTCCAGAATCCATTTCTAGTAGAAAGCCTTCAAGTCCTAGAAAAGCCATTGAAAAAAGTGTCTCGCTGCTGAAGAGATCTGCTTTTAAGACTTTTAAGGTATTCAAGCAATATTTAAAATAAATCTACCTTTCTGAAAGTTTTTCTAGTACTTTTTACTCAAATTCTGTATGCTTACGCATTTTATTCAGTGTGTCCCTTCTATCTGTTTCTTTTTGAATGCAGACCGAGGCAAACTGTGGAACAGTCAGGTGTCGGAGCTATTTCTGACAATGCAGAGGGGTGATGGCTTTGCCCTGAATCTGGGCGCTGTGCTGCTCAGACTGGCGCGACCATTTTCTGAGCCTTGTTCTCCAAAGCTTTTGAAGGTTGATTACCGGTACTGCTCGATTGAGCCGCAGTCAGAGGAACAAGCTACGAGTCTTGGCCTACATATTCGTGGTAAGCTCCTGCACTATCCTTTGGTTCAAGGGGGAAACTGAGTGCCGTTCCTATCATGAAATGGGTTGTGTCTCCCTGTTAAATTCTCTTACTTATCAGTTCTCGTGATACGGTCGCCCTTGATGTGCACACTTTTTTTTGCTTTGTGTTTTATACCTATGTTTAATTGAAGACCGATGCAGTTAGGGTTTCATCTCTGCTATTAATTTGCATTTACTGCTTTATATATCAGGGATATCATATGAGCACAGGTTGGCATTGTGCAAAAGTTCCACAGTACTTCGGACATCCAGCGATACGATAACACAGTGAAGCGGTCATACACAAACCAGTTGCATATTACACATTGAGGCAAGCATGACACTGACCAGTTGCACATTTATATGGAAATTGTGATGCACTCAAAGTGACAGTTTACTAAGCCTGTGCGATGCACACTTAGTACGCTGCCATTGTTCTCTGCTTCGATGAGGTGCAGAGTTGCCAGATGCTACCGAGCTAACAATCAAATAATCATCACAAAAAAAGTTTCGAGAAAAGTAGAGTGACTTTGAAGAAGGAAACTGGAAAAAGTGAAAATTTAATGAATTTGCCCATTCTTGAAAATATTTTGAATTATAACAAAAATGCCACGCAAGTATGTAGCAGTGTTAAAAAAATGCTTTAATTCTATCGTACAGCAAAAATATGCACGACAATGAAGAAAAGCACATATTGACTTTTTAACATTGTCTCTAAGGTAGTAATATGTGGCATTTCATGTCCCAAAATCACGATATGATTAAGAGAGACGCCGTAGTGGAAGGCTCCGAATATTTCGGCCAGATGATGTTCTTTAACGCGCACTGACATTGCACGCAGTACATGGGCATCCTTGTAATAACCATTCGCAGTGATGGAAGCGACATTTTGCTTTTTGGAGCAGATTCTGTAGCAGAAAAATATGCTATAGCTTAGGGTTACTATTCGTGTTTTCGGAGCAGATGCATGTTCCTAACGACTCCTGAAGTCTAAAACATACTTAAGTATGTAATAAATATTTATGTTAATTATTAAACATGCCGTATGCTAGTTTGCAGCTAATATACATTCAGTATAGTTGGCGTAAATCATGGGCGTGGGGGGTGGTCAAGAGAGCCTGGACTTTTCTGGTGTTCAGGCTTTAGAGGAGGACACCCCTTGCAAGTGTCCCACTAGAGGTTTAGCTTTAGCATGTGATATAATTAACAGTTAAGTATGGTGCAGTCAACTTTTTAAAAGGCTTTTTATCTTTTACTGCGTACCTGTGTTAAATGCCCTTAGCTGTGTGAACTATGGAAATATAAAAAAAAAGAGGTGAACAAAAAAGACTGAATAGAACAATGCTATTGCTCGAGCTCTGACCCCATGCTTGTTTTTGTTTAAATTATATTTGAAAGCATGATTTAATTCCTATACAAATAAAAATACAGCCCATATTAAAGATACGAATTCGACACCATGGCTTGATATGTGTCACCCCTAGAGATTTTTTTGGCATTTATGCCACTGAGTAGCATACTAGGATGACAGTGTATACAGCTTGCTTTTGGTTTCCCTTATGCTCACGGGATGGTCCCATGGTTCAACTTCATTCTTTTCAGTTTGCCAACATCCATTTTGAAGCTGGCTTCGAGCAGTTACTAGTAAATATTGCACTTTGGAGCAGCGTAGAGCAGCATTTCTCTATTGGAGCAATTGGAGCAGCACTTTCATCACTGCATTCGGTTGAATGCACGTTTGCCAGTGCAAGATTAGCGTTTTTTTTTTTTATGCCCGTAACATGACGTCAACACTCAACTACTCAGAGTCATCAACAAACGTTCTATGATCACTGAAATAATTAATGTTTGCTGGAAAATGCAAATAATCGCCGAAAAATGTGACAAGCAACTGGAAAGTTCTACGAGAAACTCGGCAAAAAAAAAGTGCCCAAATGCACTTATTAGAAGCGTAACTGGCAACTGTGATGAGGTGCTACCGCCCCCCACACCCACCTCTCCCGTGCAAAATTGTTGTAGAATATAGTGCATGCTAATGAAGGTTCATTGTTGTTTTACCCACTGTAGCCGCTACATTAAGCTACCTTTTAAATTCTAAATGCCAATTAAATACTGTTCTGTTATTAACTTTTGAATTCAAAAGTCCCCCACCTAAGTGCCATTGAGACCAATGCTAATGCACATCAGTTGAGCAAAGTTCAATGCAGAGTGCATTTCAGTTCTACGAACGCATTTCATAACACCATCCTTTGCCTTCCAGGTCAATTCGATCACTACAAAATGTTCAACCGCACTTTTTGTAGCATAGTTTTATTGTGGCCTCCGCAATCAGCTCTGTGAACGGTGCACCACTGGAGGCCGCAATTTTATGTTGACGATGGCGCTTCATTAAGACTAGTCCTAAGTGGTCAAGTGCAAGAAAAGAATAATGCATTTTAACATGGAAGTCGTTTATGCTGGGGTCCACCACGGCTCCACTGACGTACTTTCGTCATGGATATGATATTGTAAAATTCATACGAGCAAATTGCAAAGAAAAAAAGAAACGAGAGGTTTTGTTGCGGGACGTCAAACCAGCAACCTCTAGATCTGCGGCAGTTGTTTGCACTTGTCCTGTGTATACCTGTGCGTTTGTTTCATGCGTCTTTCTGTTTGAAATGCGTGCTTTCAGCGTCAAGCTCTGACAGTTGGCAGTCTTGCTCATTCTGTGTATGCTCGTTTCGTGTATGTTTTTTGTTTGGGGTGCGTGTTTGAAGTTGCGAGCTGCTTGCTGTTCTTTGCATGACTTTGCAATTTTTAATGTAGCATTCATTTCTTCGTCCTTTTAGTGAAACAGTCCACAATAAACGCTCAACTACCTCTGCAATAAACGCTCAACTACCTCTACGTTTCACTTTCGTGTTATACTGATTCCCAAAAAGGGAAATCAGCCACATTTTTTCACAGTATGCCCGTTAACGGTTAATTAAAATACAAGTGAACAGCAGGCCAATAAATTCATTTCAGTATCTGATGCTTCCTTTATCTTTTGATAACAACCTGCAACATTGATGTTTCTGTTCAGCAAACTTTGACTTGAACAAACTTCTTCCTGAATTCCTTCAAGTTCACTGCTTAGCAATCTAACATTTCATCAGATTACGCAGCTCATACTCTTTTGATGTTACCTGCACACATCAGCTGTTCTACTATTTGCACTTTAGTTGTTATATGTTATATTTTGGTCACACTGGCAAAGTTAGTGTCATCTTGAGCGATTGCGCTTACACTCTCAGAATTGTACTTTGGCGGCACGCTGCTGCACGAGAAATGAAAGAGCACCTAATTGTATGGTGATAGGTACTTAAGTAGCACTGCATATAGTATATTGTTATTTCGAAGCAATGCTTCTTAAGAAGTGCTGGGTTAAAGCTATAAGCAGCTCTTATTTGAAGTGTTGCGTAGAAACGCAGCATCTGCAGGGCACTGCACAACGTGCGGTGGGCATGGCCCTGGCACTTGTGGCTGTAAACTGCCCGAAAACGAGAATAGCAGTGTAGTTTCTTGTGTACGTTTAAATGCATAATAGTACACTAGACTCTCATTAAACAGAATCTGAAGAGACCAGGAAAATATGTTCCATTTACTGAGAGATGAACTAGGGTGCAAAATATAAGTACGAAACCAATCTTGTCAGGAGCACTTGTTCCACTTAAGCAGCAATTTCGTTTATGATATTTTCGTTTACTGAGAGTTTACTGTATTCCTATTAATGAAAACCTTGGTTTAAATGCCATGAACCTAGCTTCGGATAATAACTTATTTATTCTTGAACCCCTGTTACTGAGGCTAGACACTGTACAACAGTGCACCGAGTTCGGCAACCGCGCCGGCCGGCAAGTGCGCTTTGCAGCGAGTGTCACTAAGTTGCCCCGCGTGACAGGAGTTTCAAAGAACTGTTACGGAAGCTTGCACTGTTTTTTTAGTCAGGAAGTCTGGATCATGCAGGGCTCTCCAAGGAAACATGCCTTGTTCCTCGGGAAGAAGGTGACCGTGCCTCGATGCCTGATACCAGCTTCAACTTCCCGACCGAGTGCTTCTTTGCCTGCCATCGAGTGCTTAGTCTTGGCTTTCGTGTCGTGCACGAACGGCTTGCCAGGCTCAGCCAGGACCTCAACAGAGTTCGCAGGTACTGAGCATTAACTGGGCCAGTCAAAAGCGAGTGATGATGTGAATAAGTACACTTTGCAAGTTTTGCAGACAGCAGTATAACTGATGTTAACACCATCATTGTTGATGGAGAACAGTCCAAAAGATTACATACTAGCGCTCTAAGGCCTTGAGTTCAATGTGACCATCTGTGTTTTGTGTGCACCCTTAGCTTATGTACACATAAACGCTTCAAAAATCAGCATTCAATGAAATATGACAGTGCCTTTTTGTAAATAATTGTGCATAATGTTAAATATATTATGATAATCAAAGTGAGTTAGGATACTATAAAGTTCATAAAAGTTGCACTATCATCTTAATTAGTGCACGATAAACATATCTATATGAAGTGCATAGTAAATCAGTCACACCAGATAGCTTTTGCCATCGATTAATCTAAATGCATAAGAAACCCTGAAACTATTTCTGTGATTCAGCAGGAAAAATTCAAATGGCACAATTTGTTATAAGAACAATATAGGAAAGAAGCCTGTAATGTGACGTGATAATTTTTTTCAAATGGCACAATTTGTTATAAGAACAATATAGGAAAGAAGCCTGAATATAGGCAGTAATGTGACATGATATTTTTTCAAGCTGACATGCTTCTAACAGAACAGCTTTCCACTTGGTTTTGCTGCTAAAAAATCTGTTTACTACTCCAGTGTTTTGAAAACATGATGTTGTGGCGCGTTACATTTAACAAAGTTACATTTATCGGTGCTGCATCACCACATTTGCTCTCTCAGCAGATGTTCTGTGAGTGTTTTAGATAGGTATGTAACTTCAAGTAATTTTCATTGGCAGCGCTAGATAATGTTCTAACTTTGCTCTCTGTCTCCCCTCGTTACAGGGTATACGAGGAAACACGTGCGCAAGGAGGTGAATCTTCAGAGGTGGGCCGCAGGCTGCAGGAAAACATGGAGAAAGGTTCTTACAATGACCTATTTTAATAGTGGTATTCATAAAGTGACTCTTTGGATAACTTTTTCCACTGCCTTTTTAAGAGACACTAAAGATCAACTGTTGATAAATGCAGGCTTATGCATTGTTATTTGAAACTTCAGATTCTTGATGTATTCTGCAGAGGTTAAAGTAATAGTTCATTTAAAGTGTATTGCACAACCCCAAGCAAGCAACCCCCCTAATATGAAGGATAATACAACAAGATTTGAAGGGAGGGCCCTTGGTTGGTCACAGATAAAAATTTAAGATGGTGGCAGAAAATCTGTGCATAAACAATGTCCACCTGTGCTTCTAATGAAATGCTTTATTGAATACATATGCATTCATTGTTTTTATCCGTCGTCATTTGCCAATTAAGAACAGTGAATGGGACACTGGAAATGGCAGAGGGTAGAAAGAAGAGCATATTTCAATTGTCCTGGATAAAGGAGGAGGGTGCTTGCTCGTGATTTCACATTTGTACTGCAGGCCCTAGTGTGCCTAAGCATGGTGGGTGTACAATACACGACTATCCAACAAAGACAATGCACAATGCATGTAGATAACAAGAATGGTATGAAAAACCGATTGAGTACTGAAATGTGTGGTCCATATAAAAACTACATTTGAAGCCGTTTCAGCAGCTAGTTTAAAGTTGGAGCCGTTTCACCCAGACGGAGCGATCTATGTAAAAATGTTTACATTTAGGGCTCAAACTTCACCTCTGGCTGGCTGGCCATCTGAATGAAGGTTCAATGGCCAAAGTAAAGTGCCAGCCACTTGTGACAGACAAACGCTAAGTTTTATAACAAGTCAAGGTACTATTAGGTGAAACTGAAATTTAAAAAAAAATATATATGTTTCAAAGAGGATGTGAGCAAGTCTCATAAAACAGCTTTATTCCAAGACCTGTCAGGCATAGTTCAATGGATAGCCTTATAGCATAAGTGAGCGAAATAATATACATTGGTTTTCTTGTCCTATTCTGTAAACAAAAAGCTGTTTTTCTTTTCCTCGTCAAGGTATTGGGTAGCCTTTCTCGTATGGAACCAGACGGAACGCATACATAGTTGCAATTTGGTTTTCCTCTCCCTTCAGGCATGACGCGCTTTCTGTCGCTGAAAACGGTACTGCTGGAGCCTACTTCTCTAGAGCAGATGTTGCGGTTCCATGTGGCATCGGCAACATGGCTGTGCCATGTGGCCACGGATCTAGACTTGGACTCATACCAGCCACTGACGTTGCCCTTTCCGGAGCATGGCAACAGCCGACTGGCTCTCGTACCCGAGTTTCTGGTGGAAAACATCTGTGACTGCATTGTCTTTGTCAAGAGGTTCAGCGAACGCAGTCTTGAGGTTGGTGCTGAAACAGTATGTTGTCAAGCAACTGCAATTTACGGCTGGTGGGTAGCAAAAATGAGTTGCAAAGGGCTTATTGAATGAACTTGTACTTTTAGTGAAAGCAAATAACAAACCTGTTGGTGCTGATAGTAGCATTGGCAATAGTGAAATTTAAGGCTACAGTTTGCCAATTATACCTGCACTGTTGTTCACCATAAATGTTGTGTTGGTTACTGTAGACCTGCATATCCCAATTAATGTTGCAAGATGGGCTATGGGCTGTTGGTGGGGGGAGGGGCTGCATTTTTTATGAGGCCTTACTGTGAACAGCTATGTATTGGACTAACAGCTCATTCATGAGCAATGCAGTGTTCCTTTTGACACCACCTGCACTCTTCATAAGCATTAGGTAAAATCTCAATGTTGGGTTTTGTAAATGGACATGCCTCATATGCAGTAATGTGATTGTCAGCTTGTCATTGCTCAGATGTGCAATGTCTCTCAGTTTATAGGGCAGGATCTGGAACACCTAATGACATTGGTGCTGGTGTTCATGGGGAGCCCACAGCGCATGAACAATCCCCACCTGCGAGCACGGCTGGCCGAGATGCTCGAGGTGCTCATGACCTCTTCTGAAGATGACTCATTCACTGGAATTGTGCCCCTGTGAGTGCTTGGTGCCATGTAATTATATTACATGAACCATATAATTAAATGAATGCTGTATAATGTTGAGATGGAGAACTTGCTTTGATGATTAAACGTCCTATGTGGGCAAGTGTCACTCCGGTTTATAATGAGAGAAAAATTTAGACTCTTAATGTGTTTCTGTTTAGATTCTGATGTTATAGCAATGGACAACACAGTGCGATCAGTATCAAGGCTTTGAAGTGAAGTTGCTGTGGACGAATAGGTAAAGTTAGAAATTGTAACAGTTGTTAAAGGGGCACTGACACAAAAAGTTTGGCATCGTTTTGCTGCAATGTGTTGCTGGAGATCTGTTAGCCATGATATGGCATATCGTTTGCTGCTGTGCGCGACAGATAATTGATCATAAGCTCCTCATTGCTGACCAGTCTTAGTTTCGGTTTGAGAGAGCTCCAAAAACAAGCCGCCGGGTGCAACTATCACCACCTAGCATATGCAACACTTGACCTCATCAGCACATAGAAGTGCAATGCACTTCTACACTGCACGCATGAAGTCCGTTCGAACAGGAAATGCGACAGCAGTGTCTCCAAACACAAACTTTCAATGCATGCACCACAGTCATGGACTCGCAATCAGCTGCTCCGTAATAGTCCACTAAAGCAAATGCGGCAAAAAAAAAAGAATTGTGGCTATGATGTCATCATAACTTGGTGTATTGACTGCAGCATGGTGACGCGAAGGATATAGAGGTCACTATGGGTTACTTTTGACGGGGCGGTGCTCGATAGCAGATGCATCTTCAAAATTCACAATAATACCTTCCAAGCAACCTTTGCTGTGGATATTTTGCAGATTATATATGCATGTCCTGTGGAAGCGATCACATAGGCTAGCTCGCCCAGCTGCAAAAATTTTTTCAATACCCCTCTAAGTTTGCTACCCAAATCGTCAAGTGAAATGTCGCCTCAAATTACAAGCACCATTATCTCAAGGTTGCCTCTCCTCTCCTCATAATCTGAATAGTTTTGGCTGCACCTATAAAATTTCTATTCGATTTCTTCATGCAGGATTCATCGTTCAGGCTTATTGTCAGTGCCATTCAGCATTTCATAGAGCCAGTGTATCGCCACAGCTGAAGTTTAACTGTGAGATCTTCTGTTTGTTCATGTTTTGACAAAGTCGCTGCATTTTTGTAATATATCACAGCTGCCAGTTTTCGAGCACTGCTGATTGAGTTGTGGATGCTGTAGGCCACACAGCTTGCATTTTTTCTTTGAATATTCATAGAGTTTTTTACCTGGTAAAAAATTGTTTAAGGCACCCTGTTTAAGGCACCCAGTTGCATTACAACAAATATATGTAATGGTATTTTTTCTTTTCTTCACTCAGGAGCAGCAGAAAACGACTGTTTTTACAGCATCCATTTGCAATGGAACTGTCTCCAACTCTCCTTCATGTGTTTGTGAGCATTGAGATGACTGGCCAGAGTGTGACATTTGAACAGAAGTTCCACTATCGCCGCCCCATGTACACCATCTTGGAGAACCTGTGGAACATACCTGGCCACAGAAGCAAAATGAAGGTCAGTATTGGCTGTCATCTTTGCATTGCTGCAGCTTTTTATTCACTGAATTGCTCTCTTCATAAATGTTCATTGATCAGAGATTTATAATTAATCTTTTGCCAGTCAATGACCACACTTATAATTACTCCGGCACCAACTGGAGACCATAAAGGTGGAAGTCTTGAAGAGCAAATAAATGATGCTATTTAAAATGCAATAGTTGCAATGTAATCTCACTGCATTTTTTTTTTTTTTTCATTTTCGATTTACATTCAAACCTCGATATAGTGAACACATATATAATAAATATCAGTTATAGCAAAGTAAATGAAAAATAGTCTTGCAATAGAAGCAGTGTTAGGAATATACCTTCATAACAAATTTCCGGATATAACGAACTCATTTTTGTATAAGATGCAACTTTGTTCTAATGAGGTTCGAGTATCACATGTGTCACTCAGTTCCTGCACCAGTATCAGCTCTTCGTGATCCATCAATGATCTGCTATGCTCGCGACCAATCTTATGTAAATGTATTGAGTATGTGCGTGTGGTTGTTCTATTTCATCTTTCTGTTTATCTAAACTTGCAGAGTTTGGCTGATGAAGCAGAGGCAAACATTGAGTGTTCCACACCTCCACTTTTTCTGAGATTCATCAACTTGCTCATCAATGATGCTATCTTCCTTTTAGATGAAGCTCTTTCGGTAAGTTAAAGCAACGTGTGTGTCTGGTTTGTAAGAAATGCGGCATATGACCACTGCTCAAATTTTTGTGATATATCTACTAACCTCCTTTTTATTTTTTAACAGAGCAAAAGGGTTTTTGTATTTTATTTGTAGATGTCCTACAGGTCATTTCTGATGTTCAATAAAGTGGAATGCTGGGCCAGTTGGTACAACATAATGTGGAAATATATGAGTGCACAAGGTAGAAGGAAAAAGCACCTTACAGGAAAGATGCTCAACTTACAACTGAACTTTATTAAAAACATTCATTGCACGAGAAAACAAATGCGCAGGCGCAACCAACTATCTCTTCAAGGTGCCCCCCCCCCCCCCCCCTTGAGCTGCGGAAAAGTTTACATAGGCCAGACTGGTCGTTCTTTAAATGATAGACTCCGAGACCATGCCATGTCCTTGAAGGTTCTCGCAGGTGGCGCGCGCTTGTCAATTCACTGCAAGGATTGTGGGTGCAATCTGCAGTTTGACAGCACGAGGATTCTGGGCAAGTCTAAACACAGATTGACCAGAGAAATCATAGAAGCAGAACAGATTAGGGCGAACACAAGCGCATGTATCAGTGTTCCTTCGGTAGCACTAAGTGAAAAAGAGGTGTCTTTTTTGAGCTGTTGAAGTATATACTCATACCTTCTTTTTCTTTTTTTTTCTTTTGTGGGGGGGGGGGGAGGGGGCACCTTGAAGTGATAGTTGGTTGCACCTGCGCATTTGTGTTCTCGTGCAATGAATGTTTTCTAATAAAAGCTCAATTGTAAGTTGAGCGCCTTTCCTGTCAAGTGCTTTTTACCTTCTACCTTGTGCGCTCATATATTCCCACACATCATTTCTGATGCTTCATATTTTTTTTCTCTTAAGCTATATAGTACAAATAACATGTTGAGTAGACTTTATAAGTACTATATGAAAAGAAATACTGTTTTTTTTTTTTCATTGTGTCATCTTTGCACACATTCTATACAAATCGGCCGACATCTTAAAGTTTCTTTTCAAATTAATGTATTTCTCAAGCAGCAACAGCTTGGCGAACTCTGCTAGTTCTATTACTGTACTTGCCCAATTACAACATGCACCTGACTTACACGACCCAACAACGAAAATACAGCTATTTGGCTGTTTAAACATCTGTACCTGAATTTAACATGCATGCGATCTTAAGCTCTATTTTTTCTGAAAAAAAGGTGCACCGTTAGAATTAGGTGAATACAGTATGCAAGACATTTGATTTTATGAGAGCTTGTGCAGATGTTTTGTCGGTGCTTAACGTTTAGTTTGTGCACATTGCATTATTCTCCTCTGCTATACTCTCATGGGAGTGGTTTTGAAACTTCTAGCATACTTAGATACAGAGGCATCTTTGTAGAACTTAAAGCGGCAAAGATCTCTCACAGCTCAGGTGTTGTGCAGGTGTTGCATTAAGTTCAAGCAATCAAACAATCGCATTCCTCACGGCCTGTTGTGACGCCTCGATAATGTTTCTTAAAAGACAATAACAACTAAAATATTTCTTGCACGTTAAAGAACCCCAGGTGGTCTATATCTGTGGAACTCTCCACTGCGGCGTCTCTCATCATCATATGGGGGTTTTGGGAATTAAACCCCACATATCAATCAATCAACTAAAATGTTTCTATATTTACCAGACCCCCAATGGTCTCATTATATAATTATCGTGTCGCACTGCTGTGCTTGAAGTTATGCGTTCTGCCTTGGCAACAAAATTCATGTTTAGTTTATTTAGGAACTGTCTCCCTTAATTCTTTCAGACGTTTGTTACACATTTGTGTGCGCAACTTGTTTTGGAATGTTGTCTCTACCAGCAGCCAAGAAAAAGCTAGATTAATTAGGCTTGGATGAATTGAACCTCTTGCATAACAAGTGTGTCTCCGTTTCGCTGTGTATTCCTGCTTTAGTTGCTTTACAATGTTCCATGGGTTGATCCACAACGAGCTGATCTCTGCAAGCCACATCAAAAGTACAATTTTCATTCTGTGCGAAATAGATATATAGGAAAGCCTGAGGTTTGATTCTATTCGTAAAAAAATAGTAACATGAATAGCTTAAGGATAAATATATACCTAATTAAGTTTAATTGCTATAAAACACACAGAGCAGCAGTATAATGACATTATTTTTGTTGCTATAGGATATGGTGTGCCTCAAAATAATGTTACGCAGAATGATGCATTTACAAGCAGTTCTTCATTGTTCAGTCGCACCTGAAAGGGTTAACCTTATGTGTTCAGGTGTTGCATGATGGATAATTACAGTACTATCTGTAACATGTCGCTGCAGTACATGAGCCGGCTAAGAGAGTTGCAGCAACCAGGGCAAGCCGCGGAGGCCAATCTTCAGCACCTTGGCATGCTGGCCCACTTCCACAACGTCATGGGCACCGAGACTATCCGCACCTTGGCACGGCTCACAGCCGAGGTGTCCTCCATCTTTTGCCATCCCACCATGGTTGACCGCATTGCAACGATGCTAAACTACTTCCTCCTCCATCTCGTAAGTTGCAGTGTTAACAAGAAAATTTTAGATGCGAAGCATCTTTTGCTCAGGCCTATGTCCTGTGGCGCCGAATGCGTCCACACTTACATTATGCCTGCACAACTCTCCTCCTTTCCAACTTTGTGCCTCCTCGGGTTTCTCTCCTGTGCAATGCCGCGATGTAGCGCCAGCGTCAAAGTCGCCGGCAGTGTAAGCGTTAGCACCCGCTGCTTTGCATCTACACATGGTTGTCTTTAGCGGAAGATGGCACGATCTTTTTTTTTTCTGGCTACATGTACACAAGAATTGTGGCACTCTGAATGTCTACTGAGTGTCTATTAGTTCTCGTTAATATTGTGTCTAACAAAGAAAGTGAGCCCTTAAATTTGCACAATTTCCATAGTGCGATTTGTACATTTGAATAATCTTTTGGGGCCTTATTTATAGATAATTTGTCACCGACTCACCTAGTTAAAATAGCAACTATGTTTTATCGCAGTCCATGTTCTGTGTGTACTTGTTTTGACAAGTTGCTGACTTTACTTATAAAATTGCCACAGTTTGTCGACTGCAGCCTACTATGGATATAGTAGATATAGTAGAAGTGTTGCAGTGTTCTGTAGTGGACAAAAACATTCATTTTTTTTTTTCAGAAAAATTGGCAGGTACTGTAAAGTGGAAAAAGACAGTGTAAAAAATTTGCTTTTCTACTTCGCAGGTGGGGCCACAAAAGAAGAACCTCAAAGTGAAGGATTTCAGCGAGTACGAGTTCAAACCGCAGGAGCTTGTGCAAAACATATGCAAGATCTACACCAATCTTGGTTCGGAGGATTCTGATACGGCTCAAGCATTTTGCATTGCAGTGTCCAGGGATGGTCGATCCTACAGGTTAGACACTAAACAGCTAGAGAACTACACTCAAACCTCACGATAACAAAGTTGCATCTTACATGAAGATAACTTCATTATAGCCAAAAATTCGTTATAAAAGTACATTCCTAACACTACAGCAGACCATTCTTCATTTACTTACATTTACTTCATTTACTTACATTACATTTAAGACCATTCTTCATTTACTGCGTTATAACCGATTTTCATTATATCGAAGGTCGGGAGTAGTTTTGGATCTTGCATCTGCATTTCTGAAAAATAAACTTCGAAGTCTTCATGTTCTGCGTGAGATAGTCTTGTAGCAAATTAGGCTTAGACTGACTTGGCATGCTTTAGATGCAATAATTCATTACATTAAGTGGTTCCTGTCTGTTTTCTATTTTTCCTAATAATTTGAATTTATGTGACAAATTGCAAGAATGATATTTATTCTCCCTGCCTTTCCCTTCCTCAGTCCCGATTTGTTTCCACAAGCACAGAAGGTTCTGATGAAGATAAGACAGGGCTCCCTCTCTGTGTCTGTGGGGGAACTGGCCAAGAAGATTCAGGTGTGTGTGTGCTGCTTATTTTGCGCTCATATGCTACTTCAATACCATAAATGTAAAGTAATACCATAAAAGCAATACCATAAATGTAAATGTAAAAATAAAGGGGTCGTGGAATGAAAATTAAACTGCCTGGTTGTAATTTTCACTGCTTATGCCGATTCTGATCGGTGAAATAATAATGATCTTGATCAAACTGCACTGCACAGCCATATGCAGCTTTTTCTGCTGATTTCAAATATGTAATTACTCCTGTAACTCATCTTGTGCCTGATAACTTAGCCCCCTATTGTTTAAGGCCACCATAAAAAGGGGGCTTAATTAAAAGCGATATTTAACATATAGCAGCCTATACTAATGACCGAAGATTGAAAGTATGCAAGAGCTTTTTTTTTTATTTTGGCATTCCTTGGTTATTTTACGTAAAATCAACTTTCTATTTTCAAAGGCAGTTGGAATTGTTACGTTTTTGATGAGTCATTAGTTAAAAAGGCTTGTGCTTTATATTCTGCTCCCATACTTGCATTCTATACACATACACGTTTCCGTTGCAAAAACAATTATTGTTGCACATGCACTAGCTGCAGAGATGTTGAGGCCTCAAAATTGAGCAGTCGTACATTTACTTTTTTGAGAGAAATGGAAAAAACTGATAACGCACTGTTTCTACAAAAAGCAGCAATTAGGGTGTTGATGTTTTGCAATGCTCATAAAAGTACTCATCAATTGGTAGCAGAGCTTCACATTTATTTTTTGCAGGCTCTGCATTGTAGTAGCACCAAGAATCTGGACAGTCCAAATGACATCACAAAAAAATTTGCCACTTTTTGGTGTGTGAAAATTTGTCTAGAGATAACAAAATGCTTGCAGAAACCGAATATGTCAATTCATTAATTAAAAATGAATTTTTTTGTCCCTTTTCAGTCCCAAAGCCCAATCTGCCCCCTTAATTTGAGGCATTATCATTAATTTTTCTTCTGCATCCAAAAACGCACTGTGGTCAGAGTTGCTAGCTTTTACAGATTCTGCTGCCAGGCAACTTTGTCAGCTTCTGTGAAGCCACTGTGGTTTTTTTTGTTTTTTTTTTACAATACTATGCGGAATGATACAAGATTTTGGAGTGAATTTTATTGAAGCATTTTTTAAATAAATGCCTGTTATATGAATGTGTGAACTTGTAGAAGGCAGCCTCTCAGCAGAAGCAGGAAGATGAGGCCACAGGAGATGCTCCCGAGGAGTTCCTGGACCCCATCATGAGTACGATTATGGCTGACCCAGTGGTACTGCCAAGCTCGGGCATTACGATTGACCGGTCTACCATAGCAAGGCACCTCCTCAGGTGAGCATCATCGCTCTCATTTCAGCCTTTCTTTCTTTGGTTCTTTCATTCAGTTTCTCAATTCGAAATTGCAGAAATGGGCACACTGCCCTGTCACAACCCACCAAGCATTAGAACAAATGAGTTCGTTTTGCAGTGAAATTTCTATCCAGCTTAGTTACATTTTATTCAACTTCTTCACTAATTTGTTCAAAATATGTTTGAAAATTCAGTCTTGAGTCAAAACAAATAACACAAATTTCGGTTCGCAAAGGTGGCTTCATGGCAATGTTTCACAGCTATGCAAGGAAGCTAGCTTTGCAGTAATATGGAGGGGTGGGAGAATCATTTTGATCAAATTTTAAGTATTGTTGAGGTTGCGCACTTTTCCAGAAAAAAATATATAGGAATGCTTGGAAGTGAGCAGAGAAATACAGGTTATTGTGTTCGTTTCCCTCTTCTCTATTGTTTTCACTGGGAAACATCAGTGATAGACAGTGCAACAATGCATGGGTATTGTAACAATGCACACTCGATGTCTGCAATACAATTAAATGAACAGCTTTCACTGGTCATTTTTGTGTCATGCATATATATGCTTTTTTTTTTCATCTGTTTCAGTGATCAAACTGACCCCTTCAACCGGTCGCCTTTGACGATGGAGATGGTTAAACCGAACGAAGACCTTAAGAAGAAAATCCTGGAATGGAGAGCGAAAAGAATGCGTTGATGCTAGCTCATTTTATCGTCTGTTAAGTTTATTGAAGTGTCTATCGTCATTGCTTAATTTTGTTATCTATGACCTGTACATATTTAGCAGAAAGAATAAATCTGTTAATTTACCAAGATGGTTTCGTGACATGTGACAGGAATAGATGTACGTGGCATTGCACCATTTTGGGGACAAAGAATTCTTCCAAGTTGTTCTCTCTCTAGTCAAGCCATGATATCCTCTTAACTCCTGTACGGTATATTGCTGGTCGGACCTAATCATTCACGTAGTAACTTTTGAAATGACTATGAGAAAAAAAATATATGCATGCCAATTATGAAGAGAGAAGTGTGCACTGTAGTGGTTCAGCTATAACCTTGCTACAATATTCTCGAAACAATCTGTGCACTTTTGACATAGGCTGTTGTTTTGTCAAGGAAAAACTGACTGTCTAAAAAGTAGGCTCGTGCAAATATTCGAGTACTTCAAATATTCAAGCGAATAGTAGAGTATTTAAATTCGATTTCAAATGAAATTATTGAAAATTTCGAAGCATTAGCAAAGAACTAATAGGTGTTATTTAGTCCGCATGTAAGCCTCTGTACAAATAGTTCCACTGCTCTGTAAGAGTGTTAAACCGTGAAAGCACCTATTCAAAAATCCGCTCCACTGTGAAGCAGGGCCCCGTTAAGCTTGAAGTGAGCAACACTTTTTGAGCATAGTCGGAAAATACTGCCGATCGGTAGTCGAGGCAACCGAGAACGCACGAGCTCATGAACGAAGGAATGCACGAGCCAAATATGATAGTGCAGCACGCGACCTGCGATTCATAATAAATTCTGAAAGTTGGGGCGAAAAATTGCTCTCTTGGCAAATTACGCCACAAGCTCAAAAATCACTGGTCACAGCCATTGTTACAATGACTGCCAGTTTGGCATGTTGTAAGTTCATGATGAAGCAAGTGCCAGTAATTATGAACACTCTGAAAGGACACAAGACGAGCGCTCACTAGCAACTGAAAATTTTCATTTCAAACGAACACTCTTGAAGCACAACGCGCGTGGATGTTGAAAAACCATTCAGCCAAAAACCATTACAAAATCCAACCATTACAAAACCAAAAACCATTCCCATAATCGATTGCCCCTTCCCCCCACCCCCAAAAAAAAAAAAACAGGGAAAGAGATGCACTCAATCATGTGTCAAGTGCATCAGCCAGGCATCAGTTCTGCAGGATCTGAATTTGCTTTTTTTGGACGTCACATAATTCAGTGCATCTTAAGCTTTGTTTTAGATGCGGAAGCATCTTATACTCGCGCCTTGTAGTGCGCCGTCCGCACCGCTTCTCAAACATTCGACAGCTGACGCGCGCGCATGCGCCGTCGCGCCGTCGCCCACCATCAGTGCCGCGCGCGCTTCTCCTTCGAGAACATTCGACAGCTGACAGCGCATGCGCCGTCGCGCCGTCGCCATCTGTGCCGCGCGCGCGCTTCTCCTTCGAGAACATTCGACAGCGCATGCGCCGTCGCGCTGTATATATACTCAAGGTCGGCGCTCGCTCGCTCAGTTGCCGCTCGTCGGTTGGTTTGTACGGCGCGTCGACGTCCAAGGTCGCGGTGAAATGAATTCCAACGAATCCACAAACACAATGATCGACGTCCCTTCGACCAGCGCCGCCCTTTCGCATACGTGTGTACGTGTTCACTCATTTAACACCCCCTCCTACAACCACGTTAACCAATTTAGCCATCGACCCAAGTAAGTCGCAATTTAACACCCCATTTCACAACCACGTTAACCAATTTAGCCATCGACCCAAGTAAGTTGCACTTTAACACCCCGTTAACCAATTATATGCTCCGCATCCTCCTCAGTGTTCCCCCGAGGGAAGCTGCGGGCAATTTTTTTCAGGGGGAGGGGGGCTTAACAGGTGTTTTGTCAAGCCCCCCTCCCCTCCGGACTCTTGTTAAGCCCCCTTCCTCCCATGGCTCTCCGCTCTCAATCCCTCTCCCATAGCAACAGTAATAGGTGCACTTATCCTCGCTCCTAGCAACAGGAGCATGTGGTGTGAGAGACAGTAGGTGCAGTGCCTCCCCACTCCTCTCGGCGTTCGCTCTCTCTCCTGTTTGCGTCCCACATTCTTGTCCACTCGCGCCTCACTTTTGATCATTCGCTGGCTAGGCTCCCGTCCACTCGGGCCTCACTCTTGACCGTTCACTGGCTAGGCTAGCTAGGCGCCTCTCAAGAACATCCGGAAATGTGTGCTCGAGACGCCGCTGTGAAGCGCCAACGCCGAGCCGAGAATGCTGTCTGTTTAGTTGACTTCATAGTATTTTAAATGCATTTCTTAGCGAACTTCGGTGATTTTGAGCGTGTCTATCTATCTATCTATCTATCTAGCCACCTAAGACTTTTAACTCTCCTCGCCGTTTCAATAATGGTATCGATACCAAACTTGGTATGGTATCGATACCATACCAAGTTTGACATGACAGTATGAAGAACATATTTGACTAGTCATTACATGAAAATCATGACATGTATGTCATGATTTACACTTCATGGTCCTGCAGATCTTGTGGTTTCGTTCACATGGCATGTTGCAAAACCGGTATGGTATAACATGATTGCATGGCGAACACAAGCTACATACCCTAACATAAAAATCATGACATGCGTGTCATGTAACAACATGACTGCATGCCACACTCGTGATGCGCTCGCACCATTTCGCTAGCATCACATATACCAAATTTGGTATTACGGTGCGTCAATGGATGATGAAGGTATGTGACTGGTGCAAACATCATAAACATGAGATGCGTGTCATGTAACATGACTACATGCCACGCTCATGATGCACTGGGGGCCGTTCGAGATACTAGGCAGCAGAAAAGCACCGCGTAAACAACAAACAACCAGGCATCAAAGCAAGCGGAACTGTGTTGCGACTGATCGAGTTCGCTGATGACGTCAATTACCAACATCGTGTCACGTTACCGAAATAGGCGGAGTCACGTCGACGGGCTACGCCTTCCCCTCCATGTGAGGCAGAAGGGTGGCAGGGCCACGCGGAAGTTTGAAACCAGCTGAAAACGATGTTCTAATCTCTGTAACTTTCTTAATATAGGACGCATTCGCAAAATTTTTGCGGCAGTATGTTCATGGAGTAAAAGTGCACATATTTCTCTTTATAACAATTTTTTGACTTTGGGGTTTTTTACTGGCTCTTTAAGGTCACGAGGCGCACGTGCTGTATTTCCTTTCCCCATGTCATCCCTCCCTGCTTAGTTTCCTGCGCTTTCGTCGGACGAGAAGAGAGAATGTAATTGAAGCGCGCAACAAATCTTTGCAACTCTGCTCATACTATAAGGATTCTAAATATTTTTGCGACGGTGAGGTAATAAGCTTCTTTAGTGAATCTATTCGATGGCTTCTTGAAGAAGTGTTCCAGGGCCCTTTTAAATGAACATGATACCCTCAAATCGATTCATCAATTTTTTTAATTGAAAGCTTGTTATGCAGGCTTATATACTCCAAGTATAATAAATTTTTAAATGTGACGTATTTTACAGGTTACCTGCTACTACTCAAGGCTGTTCCGACTTCCTTTGAACAAAAAAAAAATGCCATTTGCTTAGAGGCCTCATTTTAATTAAAAAAATATTGTTCAGATTAGTAAGGCGATGATGAATATACCTATTTTTCTTTATATGTCATATATACTATTCAAATTCGATTTGAAATTATTGGACCAAAATCAACATACTCTCCGAACCTGAAATTCACTATTTGCACAAGCCTACTGAAAACCATGAAGCATGATTCAAGTAGTGTGAACAATGGGCATTAAAATGCAGGAATGCAGTGCTCACTATTCACCACACTGTATATTCATGTATTTTTGTTTAAAGCAACAAAAGAAAGCCTGTCACTTGAAACGAGAATATTGGTTAATGCACAAGGAGGCCCCACTTCGTATATCACACTATTAAAACTACAATAGAACTTCAAAAAACCAGTCGATAACAAGCGATTATACCCAACAGCATTTTTTAGATTTCGGAAGGATGTAATGACAGTAGTACCACAACTCTTTTCCTGATTTATGATTCATTCACTTGTTGCTGTCCGTCACTACCATATATGGACGCATGCTGTAGGCCCTGTCTTTGCCTTTTATTGACCTCGTCGTCATGCTAAATACAGCACTCGTCAAATCACGTCCTCTACGAGCACTTGGAAGGAAAACCAAGTGCAATAATGGCTACTTGACCTTGTCAAGAATGAACTGCACAGTATTTTGCATTGCACTATGGTTTGTATTGCATCTAGCTCTATTCTTTCAATAAAGCCTTTATTTAAGCCTCTGTTATGAATATAAAGTAGTGTCAATAGCCATCTTGATATTAGCCTTTACAGTCACTGATATTAGCCTTTACAGCCAGTAGCCAGTGCTTTACTAACTCAATCAAAATACTCTTTGGCTTAATCACAGGACAATGCGTGGTTCTTAAACTGTCACTAGTGTTTTGAGGAGAGTTGAAAAATGACCCTAAATGCTTTTGCCATTAAAAGTAGCCAGTCAATGCTTTTGCAATAAAATTGGCTTATAGTTCACCAGGCTAACTTCTGCAACTTTGTTCGCAGCACTTTCTTTAGAATTTTTTTCCCTTCATGGAGAGGTGAAACAGAATCTTTTGAAAAAGCTAAGTTTTACAGATATCGTACCACCTTATATGATGGGTGTGTGAATAATTTGAAAACAGAGTTGAATATGAACTAAATAGTGATGACACCAAATTAAAAAAATACTATTAGAATAATTTTCACATAGTAGGCCAACCATTTTCACAGAAGCACCGGAATAATTCTGTCACCATTTTTGAAAGACAGCCCAACAAATCCGTAGCATTTTATTTGAAATAATTATTCACTAGCTTTAATTAGGGAAGACTACAATTACTTTTAACCAACAAAAAATTATTGGTAAACCAAAGCAGCCTCTTTATCATCATCATAATCAGCCTGATTACGCTCACTGCAGGGCAAAGGCCTCTCTCATGTTCCGCCAATCGACCCAGTCCTGTGCTTTATGCTGCCACGTTACGCCTGCAAACTTCTTGATTTCATCTGCCCACCTAATTCAACGTCTCCCTCACACAAGCTCCTCTACAATAGCAAATAATAGCAACTATAGGCAAATAAAGCACTTTTCAGCCACTTTTAGTCTATAGTTTTTAATGTTAAAATTAAAAATCGATTTGGTCTCTTCCTCAGGAATGACAGTCGCCCCTGAGGAAGAGACCGAATTGTTCCTAAAGCGTGGGGCCAGTTTTAAGCTTTTAATTTTAGCATTAATAACTATAATTAAAAGTGGCTGGAAAGTTTGTTTTATTTGCATAATTTTTACCCTGTGAAGTATGTTAACCTTTAAATCGTTACACTCTGACTACGGCCAAATAGCAACTATAAGCTGAGAAGAAAAATGTACTCCGAGGGCTCGTTTCTCTTCGTTGAACACAACATTAATGAGAACTAACATAAAATAAAACCAGGAAAAGTCTATGGGATATTGTCAGAAGTAATTGTAATGCAAGATCTGAACATGCAACCTTCTAATAACACGTCCGATGCTCTACCACTGAGCTATGGCTATGGCAGCTGCCACCGTAGCTCAGTGGTAGAGCATCAGATGCGTTATTCAAAGGTCACAGGTTCGAATTCTGCCAGTGGCAAGTTACCTTTTCGTCGATGTTTTTTTCCGCACATTTACATTGCAATTACTCCCGATAACATTCCCTATACTTTCCCTGGCATTATTGTCTGTTGGTTCTCATTACAGGCTTAGCAATAGTTCGTAACTGCAGGATGAAGCACAGTAGTAACTGTAGCAGTCAAGGTGGCAGTTTGTCAACAGATTTTAAATAAATCCAGTATACTGTGACTGTGATCAATATAGTGCTGATAGTCCCTTAACACCTTAGCCTGCATGCATCTTTGAAATAGGGAGTAGGCACTGAGCTTTTATTTTATTCACAAGGGGGCAACACTATCACTGCGCCATTATGAAGGTTTGCTCGTATGTGGGTCAAGCTGTCCGTGCTTAGGCGTGCAGGAGGCATTACAGGGGTCACTAGGCATTGAAGTTGCCGTACGTATCTCGAACACAGCACACGCAGCAAGTTTTTTGTGTGTGTGGCGGGCACGCGGACCGCCAAAATAGTGACCCCCGACGGTAGCGATCCTTGCGGATGACGTCAAGTGTATACCCCTGTAGTATGGTTAACAGAAGAAATGTTACTTCTCTCTGTCCCAATATTCTCTTCTTTTGCATTGGTGCTTATTCAAGAATATTTGGTGTTTCTAATATGCACTATTCAGTTTGAGTAGCGAATCGATTGCTATTTGATTTCTTAATCTAAATTTTGTAATATTTGCACACTCCTACACATTATACAACTAAGATACCGTACATTCTTAATTCGAGCATTTAATAGCACTCCCTTGGTTTCTATAGTGATAAAACAAGATAGAATCTATTATTAGTCATGTGAACATTATAATATTGAGATATGTCACTGTCAGCCTACATTTTCACATCAAAAGTTGGGTGTGCAAAAAACTGCCGTCAAAATTATGCTACCTTTCCCCCTTAAGTGGCTGGGGGGAAGGGCGGCATCTGCCCCTGCTCTGCTCCTTGTTTGCACATTTATGGCTACACTTGTGAACAACTTTTCTTGTCAAGTGCTACCATTAATAAATCTAGTCCCATGATTGAGTTTAAAACACTGCTTCAGCCTTTGAAGGAAACTATTTGAAAGACGATGTAGCTACTCCAGTGTGATGCTTATATTTGCTATATAATATCGTTTTATAGTTCTTGGACATGTAAAAACGTCATGCACTTTATGTGTATCGCAAAAGCAATACACATCTATGTCCAGGTGAGCATTTCCTTCTTGCTCTTCTGTGTACTCGCCTCTAAGATTTGAGGTGAACGTAACATACAAATGGCTAAAAAACCATGCAAAGCAAATGATACGTAAAGTTTATGCTGATGAGCCTTCATTTACCAAAGATGTGCAAAATGCTTTCCAAATTGTATTGCTGCATGTAGGAGTACATTAGCAACAGCTCTGTCCCTATTGCTTTTCCTGCATTGCGAAGATAAGTCCTCTTTGACTATGCAGCAGGCTTGCTGCACTAGCATCGTGAGCCACATAATCGAAGCAATCAACATGTAAGCTGTGAATGACTACTTTTGGTAGGACAAAGACCATCACAGAAACAAATGTTTCAATTATTTCTAAGCAAGACAAGTTCTCTCATCATAATGTATGTCTTCAGCGACATGTCTTGTTCTACCACAGTTAATCACTTCAAGGATGCATGTTCCTGTAAATCTTTGTACCGTATAGGGGGCATGCACTGAGCCTTGATCTGCAAGGGGGCAACACCATTGCCACGCCATTTCAATGGTCCATTCGTACTCGCCGTCCTGCTGTCTACGCTTCGGCATGCAGGAGGTGTTTTGGATATCTCTAAACAAGTTGCCGTACGGATCTTGGACACAGCGCACACAGCGAGATAGATGTTTGTGCGTTTGACGAGTGCGCGGACCGCCAAAATGGCGGTCTCGACGCTAGGGATCTTCGCCGATGATGTCAGGTGCATACACCCTATATGGCATACCAATTAGTGCACATGAGTGTGTTCATTTCTTATTCTCACAGTGGGGAAAAAGCTATTAGAAAATAAATATATTTCATCAACATAAAACAAGCAAATGCACTGTTAACTCATTTTAGACTTCTCAACCTTTCTTCGTTTCAGTTGCTCAACGAGAAACTTGAACCTGAGCATACACTCCTCCTTGGACTTGCCGGGAACAGCCTCGGCTATACGGTCCCAGCGATCTTCGGTTCCCTTTGGGAACATCTGAAGCGCAGCTTCCATGCACTTCTGCTGTTCTTGGCTCCAGTCGGCGACCCTTTGAGCAAGCGGTGGCACAGCCCTAGGCTGGTTTTCGGCAAGCGTCGGCGGAGGCAGACTAGGCTTGCCTTCCGGGCGCGCCGCGTTTTCGTCTAAACTGTGGTAGTCTTCTCCCGTAACTCCCTGGGAGTGTGGCACAACGTTGGCGACGGGAAAGTTCCGGAGCTGCTTCATTACCGACATGACTTCGTCCTGGCTGCGGTTCAACAGGTCCGCGATCTTCTGCCACCGGTCCACGGTGCCGGTTGGGTACTTCTTCATGGCTCTGATAAGGGCCACGGTGTCTTCCTCGCCCCAGGGTGTCTTGCGAACGGCGCCTCGGTCGTTGCTTCGGACCTCGGGAACCGTCGCGCAGGTGTCGAGCGCCGGAATCGCGGGGCCCGCCGCGAGAGGCAACTCGCCGGCCTCGGGTATAACTCGCGCCCGTCTCCGAGGCTTGCGCTCCCGCTCCGATGCCTCGTCGCACGACTCCTCGTCGCTCGTTCTCTCTTCCTCGAGCGTGGCTCGGCTGCGGCGTTCCTGGATTTTCTCGAAACCCTGCCGCACAAGTGTAGGCGAGTTCCACACGGCCCAGCCGAGAAACACAATGAAACGCACTATAAGAAGGTCCAGGTAACTCGGCTTGCCAAGACTATCGATGTACGAGGCACGAATCTCGTCCTCGACGGCCGTTAGCTTCTTCGACTTGCGCTCTTTGCGCTTGAACTTGGCCAGCACGGTCTCTTCCAGCTCGAACTTTCGCTCCCAGTAGGCAGCCCACGCCACAACGTGCTGCCCCAGCGTGAGCAGCACAACGAGGAAGAATGAGAGCTCGGCGATACCCATCTTGCGCACTCGCCTGTAATAGTACACGGGCTGCCTCCAGTCAGGCAGGCCATTTTCCAGCACCGCGTCGTACTTTTTCCTCTTCTCTTCATCCTTCAGTATCTCTACGACGGCGACGATCTTACGGAACTTCTCTTCCGATCCTTCCTCCTTGTTCTTGTCAGGGTGGAACTGAAGGGACAGTTTCCTGTACGCCTTCTTGATTCCCGCTGTGTCCACGTCTGGGGACAGACCGAGGAATGTGTAGAAGTTCTCGTTCACGTCTTCGACAACGTCGAAGAGCTCAAGGTCCTCCTGGGTCCACGCAGATGCACCATCGCACAGCAGGAACGCCGTGATCGCGAAGCAATAGAGTATTTTCGAACCGAAAGGGCCTACCGGTACGAGACATGACTGCGTCGTCAACATTACAACATGACATCTTGGTCATGATGATGATAATTAAAAACCTTGTTAACAGGTTAAAAAATTAACTGCAATCACACAGGCGTTCTTGTTCTTAATTACAGTTACGATCATTAAAATACTTACTTAATGTCGGAAACGTTCAGAAATCGGATTTTTTTTTTTTACACAATACGGCTATTTAATGTAAATCCGGCCGATCCAAGACACGCTTTGATCTGCACTAGCAGAAGGGCTGGTCGACCTCCACAAACTCGTCCGGGAACGGCTGCCTAGCTGCGTAGACCGAGCAGGTTACACGTGTGTAGCGTTCATATAAGCTGAACATGGCTGCAAGCATGCTGCGGTTCACGATGTGCCGAGGTAATAAACGTCTGACTTAAGCTATCTCAAGTGTGGCGAGCAAGCGCGCATCTACGCTGCCATCAGCCGCGCTTCGGGAAGCAGCCGTTTCACGTTGCGCCTGTACTCGCCGGCATGACCGGATTACATACTCCCTCTTTCCCTATGCACAGGTACATCTCTCGGTACTTTTCAAGCACGAGCCTTCTTTTCGACCGTGGCGAAGAAGCAGCTGCCCATGGTTTCGTCGACGCCTCAGCAACTGGCCCTGTATAAGCCTCAGGTCACGACGGTTCGGCTGGCTTCCGCAGACAGTAAGCGCCGTGATGCCATTATCTTCGCGCACATTTAATTGCCTCATTCTACCACGCAGCGAACTACGTAAAGATCTGGAAGGCGGAGCGTATCCTCGCCGTGTCTATGATCGCTATCGTTCCTGGAGCGTTTATGTTCCCCAGTCCAGTGATGGATTGCCTGCTCGCAATATCTACCACCATGCACATGCACTGGTACGTAATACTTATTGCCTACGCCGTATGCCGTCCTATCGCCGGCCAGTTGTGTTATGCGTTTAATTATGGCGCCAGTTACCGAGCGTATGAATCGTGTGGTCTTCCGTTAAGCCGAAACATAACGAACTTGCAACAGCTTTATGGCTTGTTAACTTCTATCTGGTAATCAGAAATCTTGAAGTGCTACACATATCAGAAATCAGAAGTGCTGCACATATGTACACATGCAATTTAAACTACCTTGGTACACATGAAGGAGCTTCAGCTGTCAAGACTGTTTACATAAATTATTGAGAAACTAAGAATTGCCTATATGGCTCTCAGCGACAACTTAAGACCAGTGAGATACAGCCAACTATGTATGTCCTCTTCATAGGATATAAAGCTTAGAATGACAGAGCTGAGCTAGTTGCAGATTATGAAAAGACAGGGCGTGTAAACAAGGACACAAGAGGAAGTCGCGGCACCACAAATGCCTACTAACAACTGATGGTGTGCACAACAGCGTAGAAGAAAGAACGACACGAAAACTTATCTGTGCACTCCCATGCAATATGTGAAACTACGAATCTGGCACACATAGGTGCCTACGTCTTTATGCAAGTTATCAACGGTTGGCAGCCGCATGTGCTACCACTATTATCGATATGCCATGGCTCAATCATTAGACTTGTTTCTTTGTTCATACGCCGGTAGAATACTGCGCATTTGTTGAACATTGGCATGCACATGCAGTCTCGACAATGTACAGATTAGAAGGTGAGCCTCCGGTTAGCAATCTACACTTGTACGGCAGTCAGTGAATTTATTGGTGCTTTTTATAAAAGATATTGGTCAGCTTCTCGTCTTTAACTTGCTTATTATTTCTCTGCACTGTGGCACAAATCTTACCTCAGCTTATTGGCAGCCGTAAAAACAACATTAACGCTTTCTACCTTCTTCAGCCTCTTTCTTCCTATCGCTTTCTGCATCCACGCTCAGACTTGACATAACAGACTTGTTTAAAGGCTCAGCGGCAGTGGCCTTATAGTATGTAAGGATATCCTTATAGTACCTTAGCTAAAATAGGGAGATAATATTTGAACTAACAACAATAAGCTTTAATTTTCAGGATAATCCTAGCGTATATATTAACAGAGCACAGAGATTTAGGCCGAGATCAAACTCCAGTGGATCCACTCCTGCGCCAAATAGGATTTACAGTGCCATACTAAAAAAAATTAACGTAATTTGCACCAAGGCGTGCTAGAGTCTCAAGTTTGATGGTGTCTATCACTGGCTATTGCACCAAATATGATTTACAGTGCTATACCAAAATGAAAGTAATGTAAGTTGCGCAGAAGTGTGCTAGAGTCTGAAGTTTGATGGTGTCTATCACTGGCTATTGCACTGCTGGCACATCAAAACATGAGAAGCTTGACCTTGAGGCCACTAAGGTTACAGTCACAGATGAAGGATTATTCCGCAGGCAAAAAATGCTCGCACGTGGATCCTGATAGAGCCACGTCACTGTCTTTGGTGCCGATGCAGCTTCGTTTGTGGTGAAAAGAGAAACTCCAACCAAAATTTGTTTTAAACCTGATGTTTCAAAGCTTCACCGGCTTCTTCAGGAGTGAGACGGCCTGAGACTCTCCAACCAACATTTATTTTAAACCCAACGTTTTAGAGCCTGACCGTCTTTCTTTTAAGGGGGCAGACTGTTCTTAGACATCTTTTGTTTAATTTTTCAGTGATCTTGATCAAACTGCACAGGACTGTGCAGTTTTTTTCTGCTGGTTTCAAATATTTAATTAGTTTTCCTATAACTCATCTTGTTCTGAGATAACTTAAGTTCACCCCCTATTGTTTAAGGCCACCATAGAAAAAAATGCATAATTAAAAGTGATATTCAAGATATGCCAACATTGACTAATGACTATAGAGTGAAAGTATGCAAGAGCTTTTTGTTTTTAGGCTTTTCTTGGTTATTTTACAGCAAAATGAACTATCCCATTACAAGAGCAGTTAGAATTGTATTACAATTTTGATGAGTAAAAAATTAAAAAAGCTTTTGCTTTAAATTCTGCTCCTATACTTGCATTTTACACACATACAGGTTTTCATTGCAAAAAGAATCATTGTTGTACCGGCCCTAGCTGCAGAGATATTGAGGCCTCAAAATTTAACAGTCATAAATTTACATTTTGAGAAAAATGGAAAAAAAACTGAAAATGCACAGCTTCTTCAAAAAGAACAATCATGGTGCGCATGTTTTGCAATCCTCATAAAGGTGCTCATAAATTCGTAGCAGAGCTTCTAACACAGGTGCCGGCCAATTATAAAGAAGCCTCGAAGTCTGTTCCCTATTTTTTTTGCGTTCTGCATGTTAACAGCACCAAGAATCTGGACAGTTAGAATGACATTACAAAAAAATTACCACTTCTTGGTGTGTGAAAATTTAAAGAGATAGAAAAATACTTGTAGATACCAAATATGTCAATTTTGAAAAAATGAATTTTTTGTCACTTTTTGGTCTTAAGGACCAGTATGCCCCCTTAAGGAATGAGAGGCCTTCTCACACTTAAGCCAGTTAAGCTTCTAAATGTTCGATATAAAATAAATTTTGATAAGAGTCTTCTTTTTTCTCCAGTTTTCTATCCCAACTAGGCAGACTTTTGCCGAATGTTCACCTCTGATTTACCTTCTCTTTTGCTAGTCAGCTTGATGGCAAAATGCGCTCTTCAAAAAGACTTAACCTAGAGGCCAACAGGTGGCAATCAAGTGTGGTGGTGATTCATTGGCTGACATGGTCTGCTCCAGAAACGCTGCTGGTAGCTTGTTTCAAGCACTGCACAGTATATAATTAGTAAGCAAGTATGGAATTATCAATCAGAAGTACGAATACTTTTGAAAGAGAACAAAAATAGGCTCATTTTCGCCTTCAGAGAATGAAGGAACTGTGAGAATTTTAGAATTGAGGCAAAGGCGTCTGCAAGGGGGTTTGGAGGTGCACTTGTCTACCCCACACCCCCAGGCCCATCAGCATTTGCACCTCAACCCTATTGGCCCCCCATCAAGACTGAGTCCTGTCGATGCCCATGCATAGAAGCACTGTTGCATGCCGCAGCTTTTGTCTATCACTTCTGCTGATCTACAGTGCAGCAGTCTATTAACACAGTCCAGTGGTTCTCAAATGGTGGTCCGCGGGCAAAGCCATTTCTATGATTCGCGGAACCCTCACCTGCATTTTTCTTTAAGCGTGACTGTGCCATATATTGATGAACTGTCCAAAATAAAGTGATGTGGCATGTTTGTTTGATGTTTTTGGTAGCAAGCAATAAAAGACACCTGTTTCATGCTCTAGTTGTGTTAATTTACCTACGTACCCTCCCTCCCTCCCCTCCACTGCAAAGGGTTCCCCATCACTTCCACCAGTCCACAAGGGGTCCCCGACACATCCATGGCTGAGAACCACTGATATAGTCTATATATTTGTGGCAGGTTCGAGCTCTGTATTTCAATTACAACATAGTTGTATTTAAAGTGTTATATCGTAATATACAACCAGTATTCTGTTTGTACAAAAAAAAAAAGATAGCTGAGGAGCTTATTCCAAATGTCCAATTGCATGATGTCATTGTTTTTGCATAATTGTGTGACATAATAAGTGCTCTGGAAGGCATTCTCTCTATGAAAATTTCAACGAGTAAAAATGATTTTGCAGCTCACCATGTGAGCTTATAATAATTAATTGGAAGTCTATATGTTAACGCAACTTGCTTCTTCAAAGTACTTCAGAATGTAAAGTTAGCTGCTTCAGGGTGCTCACAGATGCAAAATTTCGTGCTACAAAGTGGCCCAAATCCAGATTTTGTTGCTCCTAAAATTGCTTCAAATCAGAATTGCTTGGCAGCATCACTAGGCATCCAGCTTGTGCCAAATTTTTAGATTTTTGCAGAGTATAGACCAGTGGTTTTCAGCCGTGCATGTTTCAAGGACCCTTTGTGGACAGGGGGTCACAGATTACTGCAGCATGCAATGTGCAATGAATGCCTCTTGCTTCTCCCTTGCAAAGAATGGTTAAAACAGAGTGCAATGCTATGTAATCTCAACAGCTTGTCAATTTCATCGTCAGCAGCCACATTCAAGCTGTTCCTAGTTATGTTCTCTCTTCAAATATGCTGGTCTGGAAAAAGCATTTCGTAGAACAACACATCAGAAGCTTTGCAGCAATTTCATGGAGAAAAGAAACATCAGCTCCGCTGCGATGCAACCTTGTTATACGGTGAAGCATGCCAATATTAAGAAGGGGCCATTGTCATTGAACATTGTGTGCTTCTTAAGAACACCATATTTTGTTTATTTTATTTAGGATAGGTTTGGCGGACCCCCTTTTGAGAAGCATTGGTATAGACATTCGAACTGCTTGCAAGGCACTTTTTTTTTCTATTGTCTAACCAAGGTGCATTATACGCCTTTCAGGGGAATCGAAACAATCGTGGTGGACTATGTTCGACCTGCTCTGTTCGGCAACTTGATCCCCAAGGTTGCAGTTGGAGCCGTTTACGCGCTCTCCATTGCTGCACTCACGGGTCTTTTTTACTTCAACTTCACGGATGTGGGTATTGTCAAAGCCATTCAGATGCTCTGGACCGTGTGATCAACTAACTAGGCACGAACAGCATGCAGTTTTTTTTTCTGACAAATAAATGCAGTCGAGATGTTCAGCGATGTCTTGTTTCGACTAATGCATTAGTTACATCAACCGAATGCTTAAGAATGTTTTTATTTTGCTTAGTTGTATATATGGTTAAGAGCTGTGCTTTGGCTGCTGAAATAAATTTGAACACTGATACTTGGAAGGTAACAAGTGTGACCAGTCGTCTTCCTTATATGGATCACTGCTGTGTCAGCCTACAATACAGTTATTCAGAGCCTTTGGCCAAACCGCACCATTGGCGCTTCGGGCAACCTCACGCAATGTGTATTCAAAAGATGATAGAATTTGGCCGTAAGAGTAATGTGAAATTTCATCAAGCCATTGAAGACATTTTGTGGTATCGCAATAGATGTTCACCCATTTCAAAGTGTGATAAACTGAGCATGTGGCCTTTCATTCCACACCAAGTAGAAGCGCACCTACACTTGTTTTAAAGCATGCAGAGGAACATAGCTTCCTTTCTCATATCATTGTCAGGTGGAAACTGCCCATGCACTCATTTAGTTATAGAAAAATACAGAGGCCTGTAAATTTGCAGTTAGTATTGAATTTCAGTAATTGACTTGGCAACTGAAACACTTTTGCTACATAATGAAGTGCTCATAAAAAGTTTCCACAAAACTCTTCGAAGATCATAACAGTAATTTTTGCAGGAATCTCAATAAATATGTTTTTCAAGCTTACATGCTCAGGATTTAACATTTGTTTTGCCTGCATTATCATTAAAATGTAAACGTCAGCAGAAGTATACTTGAATCTACTGTGCAATGATCGTTGCCGTTATTAAGAGCAGTATTCGAGCAATGTTGCGAGACACCTTTATTTGCAATCAGTGGAGGTCATTCCAAGGTTGCCATTTCGTCTGGTTTGTTACCACTTGCACATAAATGAAAGATATGTGGATTAACTCTCTCGTTACCACGCTTATTCAAATCGATCACCGATGCTTCATACTTTTGGGTCGTCTATTTTGGCATGTTAAATTTGTTTCTCTTGTACCCACAACTTTCTAGTAGTGTTAGTCCAGCCACTCAACTTTCAGAAACAATTTGAATTTGCCCATTTTGGCAACATTGCGATTTTTGACAGACCTTTGCACGAACCAATGTGCGTGTACTGTTAAAAAAGTGCACTAGGCTGGCAAACTTAATGGAAGTGCATGCCTCTCGTGATTATGCTACAGTAATATCGAAGTTCTGAAATGAAAAGAACCTTTGCAAGCCAAATATCAAAGTGTCAGCTTTGCAATTTGACTATGTTGAGCAGTAATAATTGCCAGAAATTCATGCCAGCTATTGAATAGACAGCTCTTCTAAGGAGTCGGGGGAAATTTGGTTTACAAAGAATATTTACAAAGGTCCACCGGGTTTTTAAAGTGCCAAGGTGGCCTTCCCTGCCAGTTTCCAGCAGCTTTGGTTTTGCTTGTGTCATTATATCAGACACAGGATCTCGTCTTGTGTCACTAGTCGCTCCTATGACGTCGTCGTCACACACGCATGGGTGCGCACTAGCGCTGCAAAACATATGCGCTGCTCGAAACTGTCTTGAAACCCCATCGGAGTTGAGTGATGACGAGCTTAGAGTTCGAGGATGACAGCACCTCAGCTTCAAGTTTTGTGGCAACAATGTTTTGCGTCAGCCTGAAACATCCGCAGCCATTCATGGCTTCGTTTTGTTTGCATCCTCAAGTCGTCTTCTCTGCCGCGAATGCGTATAGCCTCTGACATTTTGTGCACATTCTTACAGCTACCGTGGTTACGTGCGAGATCCACACGTCGCTGCGGTGCGGCATGGTGGCACCAGGTGTAGAGCTTTTCGTCACGACAAGGTCACTAGAACACATCTTGGCCCTAATTACAGCACAGCACAAAACATTTTAGGACTGTGTGCGATATTGTTCTGTTCTTATTTACGATGTGCAAAAATGCAAAAGAAATATGCTTGGAGGCATATCATCATCATCATCATCATTAGCCTGACTATGTTCACTGCAGAACAAAGGCCTCTTCCATGTTCCGCCAGTTAACCCGGTCCTGTGCTTGCTGCTGCCAATTTATACCCGCAAACTTCTTAATCTCATCTGCCCACCTAACCTTCCGTCTCCCCCTAACCCGCTTCCCTTCTCTGGGAATCCAGTTAGTTACCCTTAATGACCAGCGGTTATCCTGTCTACGCACTACATGCCCGGCCCATGTGCATCTTCTCTTCATTTCAACTATGATATCCTTAACCCCCGTTTGTCCCCTAATCCACTCTGCTCTCTTCTCGTCTCTTAAGGTTACACCTACCATTTTTCTTACCATTGCTCGCTGCGTCGACCTCAATTTAAGCTGAACCCTTTTTGTAAGTCTCCAGGTTTCTGCTCCGTAGCTAAGTACCGGCAAGATACAGCGGTTATATACCTTCCTCTTGAGGGATAGTGGCAATCTACCTGTCATAATTTGAGAGTGTTTGCCAAATGTGCTCCACCCCATTCTTATTCTAGTTACTTCAATCTCGTGGTTAGGCTCTGCGGTTATTACCTGCCCTAAGTAGACATAGTCTTTTACAACTTGAAGTGCACTATTACCTATCTCGAAGCGCTGCTCTTTTCCGAGGTTGTTGTACATTACTTTCGTTTTCTGCAGATTAATTTTAAGACCTACCTTTCTGCTCTCCTTGTCTAACTCCGTAATCATGAGTTGCAATTCATCCCCCGAGTTACTCAGCAATGCAATGTCATCAGCGAAGCGCAGGTTACTAAGGTATTCTCCATTAACTCTTATCCCTAACTGTTTCCATTCTAGGCTTTTGAAAACCTCCTGTAAGCACGCAATAAATAGCATCGGGGAGATTGTGTCCCCCTGCCTTATATCCTTCTTGATTGGTATTCTGTTGCTTTCTTTATGAAGCACTATGGTAGCAGTTGATCCTCTGTAAATTTCTTCCAGAATGTTTATATATACTTCATCTACGCCCCGATTCCGCAGTGTCTGCATGATGGCTGATATTTCTACTGAATCAAAGGCCTTCTCGTAATCTATGAAGGCTATGTATAGTGGTTGGTTATACTCTGAGCATTTCTCTATTACCTCATTGATAGTATGAATGTGGTCAATTGTTGAGTAGCCTGTTCGAAATCCTACTTGTTCCTTTGGTTGATTGAATTCTAATGTTTTCTTTACTCTGTTGGCAATTACCTTTGTAAATAGCTCATATACTACAGAGAGCAAGCTGATCGGCCTGTAGTTCTTCAAGTCCTTGTCATCTCCTTTCTTATGTATTAAGATAATGTGGAGGCATATATTGGAATACAAACCTACGCAGAGTGAGGTGGCTCATGGAAAGAGGTGACGCTAGGCGAAATGGCGAAGTTCATTGGACATCTCATTTATAGAGGGATTATTCACATCACGGGTATCCATATATATCGGAATACCTGGAGACATTTATCGCAAGACAACAAAATTTACTGAGAAAAGTGTACGAGTTTACTTGTGTCTTACGAAAAACCATGCAATGCTTCACCGCATGGCACGAGCAACAAAGCAGCACCTCGGTTCAGATTTTTTTGTCTATGGAAAGAGAAACATTTTGTAAAACATTCATTATTTTTCATACTGTTGTTGGGTAAATTATCTACAAAATGTATATTCTGAAGTTTGTTTGGTATATGTATGCATATATAATGTTTTTTTATTAGACTGTTTGCCAGCTCGCAACGAAAAATTCCACACTTTTCACATTTTCATTCTGTCTAAAATATTCTTGTTGTTCTACAACATATATTATTTTAAAAAAGCATTTCATTGTGCGAAGTTTGGTATGCTGCAATGCGTGCTGCAGTACTTTTGAAACTCGCAAAACGGCCTTACCGAGGTATATGAAAAACAACCATTTTCGCGCGGCAGCAAAAGAGTTAAGGGTGATGATGCATGAACTTTTTCAAACGCACTAATAGTGACCCACACCATACACACACGTAGCTTTTAAAGGCCCTTCTGAACTGTACACCTTTATCATAAATTAGGAATACCAGACATTTACAGGTCCAGAGGCAGTAACATTAAAGGGACAATAAAGGCAAATAAAAATTTACATCAAAGTGCAAGATCAATGTTGAAGAACATTCTGTGCACTTAAAAAAAAGACCTCACGTGCATTACAAAATGCAATAAAATGCTGCATGTCATCTTGTTTGATTCGTGGAAAAAAGAACGGCTTGGTGTTGCCATGCATGGGGAATGGCATGAGTGTTAAGAAAGTTCCGTTTTAGCCGAACTCCGCTTCGCTCACATGGTCGCAATTCAGTGGCAGTGTCGGTATTGCATACTGCTGTGTGTGCTTTACACGGGTGGCGTGAGTGTTCAGAAAGTTCCATTTTAGCCGAACTCCACTTCGCTCACGTGGTCGCATTTCAGTGGCAGTTTCGGTATTGCATAATGCTGTGTGTGCTTACACGGATGTTTAGAAAGTTCCGTTTTAGCCGAACTCCGCTTCACTCACGTGGTCGCATTAAGTGGCAGTTGCGGTATTGCATACTGCTGTGTGTGCTTTACACGGATGGCATGAGTGTTTAGAAAGTTCCGTTTCAGCCGAACTCCGCTTCGTTTATGTGGTCGCATTTCAGTGGCAGTTTCAGTATTGCATACTGCTATGTGTGTTTTACACCCTCGCAAAACAACAAAATGCCATGTGCATATAATGTTGCTCTTGCATTTTCGCGTCTTGCATTTTCGTGTGGAGAATTACGAGGTCAACTGCAACCTGGGCAAGGCTTGCAATGGGCCCTCTCGAGCAGTACTTTTCTGCTACTTATGTAGGACAGCAGCACAGTAGAGGAGGCAATGTTTGGGCAAAAGAACTGCTACGTCAAAAGGCCCATTCAGGCGGGTGGTTTGAAGTGTGCTAATGCCGTGCAGACAACTAAAACGGGGTTTTATTTTTTAAAAATAAGCATTTCTATGGCATGAAAGTAGCACCATGGGGTTCCTGGGCTGCTATTTCAACAACTCTACTTGATCTTTGCCATCAGAATCACTTCAAATTTTCTGCTGAAATCACTGGAATGCAATTTTGAAGTTGAACGTATTAGACAGAGATCTGTCTGGCTAGGTGAAAATTCATACAAATAAAACTAACTCTCCAGCCACATATAGTCCAAAGTTTCTAAAGTTAAAATTTAATAAAAACTATAAACCGACCCGATGTTTCCGGATCGATTCGGTCTCTTCTACAGGGACTTTGAGGACAATAGAGAGGGGGACACACCAGAAAAAGTTGCAGGTTTCGGAGCCAGCCTAACAGTCGCCACTGATGAAGGGACCGAATAGGTTTTGAAACGTTGGGTTATTTTATAGTTTTTAAATATAACCTTGGTATGTCAGCTTTGAAGGTATGTTCCACCTTCAAAGCTGACTAGTATTCTCAGGGAGCATGTTATAACAAGAAGGAAGGCTGGGTCACTAGCTTTGTTTTTCATTGGAGCCATAAAATGAACAGCATACAACTGTGGTGACCTTGTGCGAGAATCTCTATTGTAATTACGAGTGAAAGCAGCATTTCATTGGGTAAACTGCAACAGCATGGAAAAGTTAGAAAAATAGACTTAACTGCCTTAGTACAGTACTTCCTATAAAAAAGTAAACTTTGCTATTTGTTTTCATTTAACTTGGATTTTGAAAATTGCTGCCAACTTGAATGGACACCTCCAGCTTTCACCAAGGCCACCTGCTCATTATCTGGGCAACACCACATTGTCTTTGCCCATCTTGCTAGAAATTCTCAAAAAGAAAATGATCAATTCCCTTGCAGCTGGAATCTAATATTCCTAATATGCTCCCAGCTGGTGTAGTAACCGCCTAATTGGAGTCAAGACCACTATGGCTGATGAAAGTTTTCCAGCTATTTGTGTGTCCTGTTAAGCTGCAAAGAACATGTCAGAGGATTTTAGAACCGACCTGAAATCCACATTAAAGGCTGCTTGCTGAATAAGCATGAATATTCAGCTTTTTCTGGAGTTTCGTGGTCTCTAAAACATTTGACACTGGCTGTACATATACATACGAGTATTTTTTTAAAATTTTTTGTGTCAGTTCTGGCCACAATCTTTTTTTTTATAGCTCATGATGCATAAAATTCAAAAGGCTGCTTAGATCCAAGACATCCAATGTAGCTAGAAACCAATCCGAATTTTTTTTTTAAACAATTCAGGCATGCTCAACATTGAATGTTTGATCAGAACACAAATGTACCATCAGTCCATTTCAAATATTACTGTGTTAGCACTGAAACAAGACAAAGATAGAAACAGAATAAAGATAGAAGTGTTACTTGTCATAGCTATTCGGTGTTAAAATATGCTGATGGAAGATATTTTACACATTTGAATTGGCCTGAATGAGGATCTACAAGAATGCAGTTTAGCAAATTACTGACATATTAGTTGATTAGCTCTCAGAAATGATCAAGACGACAGTTTCAAAATGTTTTATTTTGCAGAGACTTGGCATAAGTCTTCTACAAGACCACATGCATGCACTATAGTTAGATGCATGTCAAAAAGAAGTCCCAGCAGACAACACATCTTGAGCAGAGACAATGCAGGGAAAACAAAAATCCAGTTAGTATTACGAAAGGTTTATTAATTCCAGAAATTACATCAACAGGGCACTCTGTGTCCATCTTTTGTGCAAAAAGAGAAAGACTTGGTGCTTGTACACAGTTTGTCAGAGGGTTCAACAGAGCCGGGGACGTCTCAGTGTTTAAAATAGAATCGCTATCAATTGTATCACAGAAAAAGAAGTGCTTTACATGCTCTGTACGTACAGGTCTGTGGAAGTTCAGTGGAATAAGAGGCTAAGAACACTGTCTTAGTTACTTTTATGCTGCTATATTTCCATGCACCCGTGGATATCAGAGCTCCAGACATGCCACGAATACCTTGCAAGGCTACGACAATCCTAGAAACAGTGACAGCTGGCAAGAGACTTCCTGCTTGCTTTACGTAGTAAGACAGCACTGGTTCTCGGATTGCATGTGTTACTTGCTCCTTTCAAATTAGCTGCCTTTGGCAGCTGTACAGGCAAGTAGGAAATACTTGTGCTAGAGCTTACTTCAAGCCTTACATACTCTGTCAATTAGAAACAGAGTATCTAAATGCAAGCAACATTGGAACAAGCACCTTCGCAAGGGTAGCCACCTAACAAATGCTTGCTTTCCTGAAGTTTACAAGACAGACACCTTCCGACAAGACCTTGAAAGGCTGAATAGAATGGTAGCACGTATAGACTTGGAAGCAATAAACATTGAGGGTTAGTTGGCTGATAGGCCAACCAGTCAGCATTTAGGCTGAGAAGTGCCAAACTGCACCAGTTGCATTCCTGCCTTCATCAAACTCACCAAGTCCAATCAATTTGTTGTTACATGCTAGATCGAGACTTGGATGCAGATATTCCATCAAGCTCATAGCTATACTACATAGTTAAGTCTGCTCTAAAATAATGTTCCGTTCAAAGAAAAATGGGACAATTTCCAGCCGTGCGATTCTCCCAAGATGGCTTGAAGTACTTATCTACAAGCAATTCAACCAATCTGTAATGTCAATGCTGTTCCCCTTTAGGTAAGTACTCTGCTTATTTCTCTTCACTGCCACAGTTGTGTAGCACCTATCTTTCTTCTCAGTGATTGGACCAAAACTGACAACGTGCAAGACACTAGCAGACAAACTTTTTTTGGGGTCAGCATTATGAAAGACGTAGTCAGAGACACACAGTAGACACAACGTCCACCTCTGTCCGTGTGTCTCAGCACTGCCCCACAGAAAAGTGACGGTGAACCAAGTCGCCTAAATGAATGTTATGCTACAATAAAAGTCCTTAATATAACATGCGAATAATGAACATGCATCAGGCTTTTGTCACCATTAGTACGAGTGAAATAACTGACAATGTTATCGCCCTACAAAATGCTTATCACATTGTTAGCATACTTTGTGAAGTAAACTGAAGCTGCAGTCGTACATAAATTCATGGCATCAGTAGTTTCTCAAAGTGCTGAAGAAGGCTGAACGCCAAGTTATTTTTTAACCACACTTGCTTTGATGCCTCGTTTGCAAACCCTGGATTACCACTTCCATTAAATCCGTTACATAGGCTTGTAAAACAAAATTTAGCTAGATGCAAGGATGACAGTGTCATGAATGAATCAATGCCTGATATGCACTATACCAATACGCTTGCAAAAAAATAAGTATAACAAATTTTAAACCGTATGCAGGACAATTCAATAAGGTTATAACCAACCAATGACAACTTTTAACAGGATGAAGGAGCTATGCCAGTATACACCTTGCATTATAAATGATTTCGGAAAAAGCTTGACAGTGTGTTTTTCACCTGTATTTCAAATGGACTGCTCAGCATACAAGGTCTGGTTCTGATTAAATTTTAAATTGTTCCCGAGAAATTCACTTCATACAGCCTAGGCAGTTGATGCAGATGAGCCGGTTAAATTTAGTAAAAAGCATGGGTTCACAGGATGACGACAATTATTTGGTCAGCTATGTAGATGTGGCGCATCGGTGTGGGCTTGGCTGCGTGTGACCCTCCACAAATGCATGCTAGACTGTAATGTGAATTCCCCGCAGCACTGCACAAGGTAGATTGGTGATATTGGTTGCTAGTAAGCACTTCAAGATCGTGAAACTTTTTCCAGCAAGATGCCTTATTCAGCAATGAAGCATTTAATGTTCCTAATACAAAGAAGGAGGAGGAAAGGAAGGACAGGGAGCTCAGCCAGTTCTCGCAGTGGCTGAATACCCTGTGTCCTAATACAATCTCCACTTACACTATCTCCTGTGCATCTAAAATTCTGCAGCCAATAGCTGCAACATCTTGTATACTCAAAATTTGTCATAACAGTCTGTCTTGACACTCCCACTGCTTCAGTTGATCAAGGGATACTGCTTGGTCTAGAGAGAACTCAAAAAGCTGCTCCAGCAGCAGTACAATGTAAACGAGAGCATTAAAGTTTTTGAAACCCTCTAATACATATCTCTTGAAGTCCCCTCCCTCAAGGCATTTCATCCACAAAACATCACCCACAGACACTCAACATCGGTGCAAAACATGCTAGTGGAAGACTATGATTTGCATACAGTTTTAGGTTTGTGCTTCCTTTGTCATTGTTAACATTCACTGCATCCATGACAGCTGCCAAGCATGAAACAGCACACAACCCAATCATAGGTACTGGTGGCTTATGGCAGGCTACACTTTTTCGCAAAATGGCGATGCATGTAAAATTGTGAACTGCCCATAGTGCCAACTAACTCTGCATGCATTGAGAGCCGCAAAACGTACGTAGATGTCAAGCTAATTTCACAGCCCCACACAAACCTGTTAGTGCAGCAGCTTGCTGCCAAATTCACAATGGTGTACGAAAGACTCAATGGAAAAGAGCATGCACTGAGTAAAAGCAGAGCTCAACAAATATAAGCACTGCACATGTTCGAGAGAAAGTGTGCAGAGGTCAATGTGTAACATCACATGGGCCTCTAGTTTGAGAGCCGAGCATTTCAAGTCCTTGATGCTGTGATACCGGCAGATGGAGACATTTTAACCAGCATTTTACACAATCACTCACTCTATGCTATCTTAACATTTGCTGAAGTGTGCATAAATCAGGAAAGTCACTGATAGGTACAGATACCATGAGCACAATGGGTGTTCCTTGTAAAAAGCAAAACTCGACCAGTGCTCCTGTCAGTCTATTTAGCCATGCTCTTGTAACACTATCATCATTTCAAAGCTCGAATGCAAGTATTTTCATCAAGTTTGAGCACTAGGAGAGGAGGGAAAACAAAAGCCTCGCTTTACAAGCTGTACTTGGCAAATGTCACGAATAGTATGATACACTTTTGATAGAAGTCTGCTACCACACTGGAATGAAACATCTAAAGCCTCAAAAACTAGAGGATGCATTACCTCTGCTTATTCATCAAATTGAATTTTGCGTAGGTATGAGGTTCAGTTGAACAGATTCTAAGCTTTGAATATGCCACAAGTGCTAGGTCATGGATTCACCTCGATCAGACAACCCACTTCAAATCAAGCGCGAGATGTGTTTTATAAACTTTTGTCCTCATCCACGTTTCATTCTAGCATGAGAGAACATGCACACTAACATCTACAAACTGGCTGAAACAGAGAGCATAGAAGTAGTAAGTTATCTGTGTGCAATTGACAGGCGAGCGACTACTCACGGCAGTATGCAATCCAAAAGGCACAGACTGCCTTCACCTACTTGCACTTGACTGAAAGACATCGAACTACAACTGGTTCTACACTCTGGCAGTAGAGCACCGGTGCTACAAAAACCACATGCAGAAATGTACACAAAGCCCCTAATAAAAAAATAGGCAGTTCTACTAACAGACGGTTCAGTTTTCTACTAATCGAAACTGTTGTACCACATAGCGACTCTGGAAACTGTATTGTTCAATTTTCTATAATCAAAGAACAATTTTCAAAAAACAAACACCGGCAAACTGGCAAGAGGCGTGGCGATGCCAGGCCATCGTGTCTCCTGACAATCAACTTTCTCAGCATGACACGCATGCCATGGCAGCATGATGTTATAGCTACGCAACTATGATAAGGTGGTGCAACTGCTCTGGCACTAGCATCTCCCAATTACATGTAAACCTTTGGTGTGAGAGAAAATTGCTCCCTTCACTTTGGTTGGATATAGGAGGACCGCATGACTTTACGTGAAACGATTGCCTATCACCACATATACACTTTAGAATAGCACTCAAATTAACCCTTGTTTCCTTTGTTTCACATACATTTTCTGCAATCTTTTTCTATCAATACTGTTATGTGTGACAGGCACGCATGCATGAAAGAAGCCGGAAGTCGGTACACGTATGAGTACATTATTCACACTTCCCTTGCCATCATTTTTACCCACCCCTCATTCCTAGTAGGTCTTGCGAATAGTATAACATTAAAAACTGGCAAGATTGGCTTGTATATAGCGAAAAGCAAGGATATTACGAAATTATATGGCGCAAAGAATAAGTCAAAATGTTAACACGTTCTTCCCAAAAGGTTTTGTTGTTTTTCTTTCTCACCATCTTTCTCACCATCTTTCTCACCACATTGCCACGGAACATGTATGTTGCATGCTCTGTGTCTAAGGCATCCATAATATGCTCATGTTTCTTTGATGTTTTTTTTTGTAGGTGTTCTTGCTTCACTAACTGTACTACTTACAGTGCCGTATCATCAGATGAATGGTGAGGGGGACATCATGCAGCTGTTCTTCGGTTTCTAGTCCTGCATCCTATTTCAGGAAACAGAAAAACAAAGAAAGCAACTTAAAAGAATGACATAGATAATTAAAAGAGCACAAACAGGCACACTCACAACCACGCCATAACCCACACACAGACACTTTAGATACATCCACCGAACATAGCAGCTCACTTCGAAGTGTTTCAGTGTTCGTATATAAACACACATAAGCAGCCATGTCATCGAAGCCACTATTACTGTCCTAATATAGCAGCTTCAATGATGTGGCTCAAATCACTCATAAGAAATAGAAAGAAAGCAACCACCCGTTCGTAGCATGAAGCCACAAGGAAATCCATACAAATTTCTCAGAAATGAAAGCCTCTTCCTCCACTTGCAGGTTTCCGCAGAACTCATTTGCCACACGTAAGTAACTTTCTGTGATCGGCCATCAGTTGGAAGTGAGCAGTGTGGATGGTGGATGTACCGAAAGTCTCTGCCTGGATGCAAGTGTGCTAGTTCGCACTCTTTTAATTATCTAAAATGTGTTACAAACTAGCCCAACAGCAAGTTTTTTAACAACTTGAGTGCCCAACTAGTGTGTGTTCAGCCTCCATTACCCAACCTCATTGGTCACCTTCTCCGTTTTTTCCTGCACGTTGCTGTTCCTCACGGCACCACAGCCAATGGCAAAGCGGGCATATTTACCGGCTCTGTGGCAGACTGAGTGTCGCGACATAAGAACGAGTGAATAGCCTTAACAGTACCAAACAGTGGCACTGCCTATTACTTTGAATACACTCTTGTACATGAGGACCCCGCAGACATCGCAGTTTAAAATCCAACTGCAATGTAATATTAGACCACATAATGAGCCTAATTTATGGTGCAGAAAATGAACAGTGTTCGTACAAACGTTTTTACATTTAGTATATGAAACCACCATGAAAGGCTTACACGAACAGATTTTTCCAATACCCCCACAGCACCACCCACAAAAATAACAAAAATACCAACATCACTGTTCAACAGCATGCAGTGTTAAGAACCAGCACAATAGCTTGTGCGACCTCCAATACTAGGAATGGACAGTGTAAATCTGACATGCCATGGTCTTGGAGCTCTCAACATCAACAAAGCACCAGGTGTTAGTGATGACCATATAGGGGCTACTCAAGCAACGACATTATACAGTTACAAGTCTTACGAATTTGCCACGTTTCTTACAATAGTATATGGTGCTGCTCTTTCGTAGCCAATTTCGGCAAAAGTGAAATTTCATCGCAGTTGACCTTCAATAGAATGACTAGACAAAGGTCACAGTATTACACCAAAAGAAACAAAGTATACAGCATGTTGCAAGTATGAAAGCACCTGTATAGAAAAAAGAGAAAAAAAACTAATGCATCACATCAATGTTAGAACTATAGCACGGTTGCACCGCATACAGAGACAAAAGGGAGCTTAGTTCAACAGGACTAAGCAATTTCAATTGGGAATAAGTGGACGACAAGGGGAAGAAGGCTCTAAGATACACGATTCTGCCAGACTTTGAGGTCATCTCATGAAATGGACAGATATCACCTCATCAGATGACGGCATAGAAAACTACTTCCAAGAATTACTTACAGTGCTCGTATTGGCAGTAGTAGGTAAACATTTTTTAATGAAAGCGTAACATACTATACACATCTGATTCCAACTAGAACTATGCCTAAACAATCCACCCATAAGATCGCCTGGCCATACTATAGCAAAACAAGACCTCGTATATAGTTCAGAGTAGAAAATCCGGTTTGTGTTCCTTGATTTTTATCACTTTGATGCTTTTAGGTATTCACCACATTTCTCCGTCCTTTCTTGCATACGTACGGCTCACATGGTGTAATGCTTAGTGCATAGTGTGATCACAATATGTAGAATATAAACCAGTCAATGGCCAAATTTTATGCTATATGTGCATCTCTTCAAAATAGAAACACCTTGTGCTGAGCTTGGAAACAATAAAGAAGACTTAAAAAACATTGCACTGGCCACATTGTTTATGGCAGCCTGTGGAGCACTGCAACAAAATTTCTTCAAAAACATTTTTTTCTTCTCAACACCACTTAGTTTTCCACGAATATGCACCAACTGTCAAGGCTGTGCCTACAATCTTCGCAGCCATCAGTGACAAAAATTATCAGCCTTTTACCACTACTCTTTGAGACATTCATAAAAAAATGTTCTCACTACAGTCCACCAAAACCTGCTAGTGGCAGCAGATGAAAAGTAGCACTACCACAATACAGCCCCTCAGATGCATTTCCTCCATCTACACTGCTGCTTTACTTTGGGTTATGCCATACAATAGTGACTAATTCTGCGTTTCTCTGAGCATTTAAAGGGAAAGCACGACTACACCATATTTTCTTGAGTACAACCCCTGAATAAATACAAAAAATCCTAGGATAAGATCAGCATGCATGCTTGTTATGTGCAAGTTTCTATGTGCCAGGTGACATCACAGCAATGCAGGAAAGGCATTAACGACAGCACAACTTCAAAATTATAGCAGGTAACAATGGGGGAGTGACACTATTGAATAGAACAAAGTCAAAATAAAAGGCTGGCAATTTTTGGGTATAGTTAGTAAGATCTTCTCCATAAAGATGCACAGGTAACCTACACACTGAAAATGTCCAAATAGTATGCAAGAATTTTAAAAAATTATTCTGCAAGTTGTAATTGCAGATGTGGGCTATGTGAAGGTAAGGGTAATACACAAGAAAATATAATGCTACTTTCTAACAATGATGGTTTTGTTTGCAAGTTTTTGGACAAGATTTCACACCTAGTGTTGACGTCTTATTGAAATGCTTCTCTGGCCTGTTGGTAAGTTATGTTAAACATAAGCTTGAAAGAGGGAATAATCGTACTTAAATGCAAATTGTGGAGGCACATCTTACTAAAAAAATGTTGCTCTTAACAATAAGTCAGCACTTTGTCATGCTCACTAACAAGGAATGCAGTCTAGAGCACTTGCCAAAGTTTAAGTCAAGCTGTCTGATACAAGAATTCTGTTTTAACATAACATTTTCTTCAGTTAAACTAACAAATTTAGGTTAGCACCTGCCCTGCCACCATCGTATATAAAATTTGAGTGGGTAGCGGATTATAATTTACAGTAGTAGACGCAGCCACTCTCTTCATTCTACCTACATATCGCTGATGCTAGCGTTCCTTGTTACATAACAAGCAATTCTTAGTGGCCCAGCAATCATTTTCAATCACTAGGCAGTATAATGTCTATGAGTATGTCACACTCACATCTGCAGCCACCAGCAGGAGATGGAAATCGATACCTTGGGGAAGAGAATGCAGCAAAACTGTCTAGTACTCAAGGAGCCAGACCTGCACTCTCCTCATTTGGGCGACAGAATCATAAATACAAGGGCTGCGAGAATTGCCAGAGCTGGTACAAACCTTCCAGCCCTACACCCTTCTAGAGGCACATTTCAATGCAATGAGTGGCAAGCAAGTGTTGCGATTAATTAGCCGGGGCTGTTGCCGATGACAGGAGGGTCACCTGATTCCAGCGAAGCAGCAACATTCTTGTTAAAGTAGGTGTGCAGCGCCTCCCACTGGGCATAGTGCAGCAGAATGTGTGGCCGCTTCTGACGCAGAAGATCCACCGTCTTTTGCGGTGTCCACTGGTACCTCTGAGGAAACAAAGACAACTGCATATAATAAGACACTTAAAGTTACTACTACAATATCCTCGTTCATTGCAATTGCACCGACTTTCTAGCAAAAGCCAAGGTTCGGAAGTTGCACAACCATCTCATTTCACTCTTATTTTAAAGGACACGGAAGGAAACTTTTGCCACGAGAATTTTCACCCAAATCGAAAGATTGAGTGCTCAAGCCGTTAGAGACAATCTTCATTTCAAGCAGAAAATAAAGAAGAGTAATAAATTTACCAATTTTTTACAAACTCCTGCATCTAGTAGTCATGCCGTGAACTATAGAGGAAGTGAAGTTTAGTGACGTTTTATGCACCAAAAATGGCATGGCAACAATGCTAGCTGTTGCTGGTGTCTCTCAAACCGCTCAGTCCCCATTACAGTAGCTATAGAACCTCTACCCACGGCACTGGTAGCAAACAAAGCTCCCGGCTGGGGTAAAGCCCCTAAACGGTGGGGCACACCTCAGCACCTTAGTAGAAGGGGCAGAAAGAGGTGTACATAGGAGGTGGAGAACAGGAAGAAGACAGAAAAATGCGCATCCGGCATCCACCATGGCATCTGCGACGTCGCAGCTTGTGTTGGCATGCATCTGTCGTGCGCTGACAATCCTGCAAAAATACAGCGAATTTTTCAAAAATAAAATGTGAAATAAACTGTGCTTATTGGAAAAGTTGCCTTCCAAGTAGAATTTTAGTGATTTTATCAGTTTTTCCTACTTTTGGTCAGTATGCATTTAAACCATTCTGCATACGTTTTAGAATGTACAGCATGTAGACAAGTTTGAATTGACAAAATACAAAAAAAAACTTCAAACAAGTGACTTGATTGAAAATTATGCAAATATCAGCTCCATTCTGCATTTTATAAAGCTTGCACTAACCGCGCTTGTCTACTTTCTTGATGTCTGCCTACAATATGTGGAAACAGATTGACATTTTTGTATCCCACTCATATTATGATACGACTGCCATCATCTGCAATCAAACCTGCAATCTAACCGAGTATCACAAAGCTGCGACTCTCGAGCCACACCATGGCAGTAGTCCTATGAAAAATAACAAAGGCTGCATACCGTTGCAGTGTAGCATATCAATTTTGTCATATGTATGACTGATCAAACTGCACCACTATTTATAATGTGACAGCAACACACTTGATATGGACTTGCCCAGGTTCTCATCTTTGAGCAAAAGGCCCCAACTGACCTTGATGACTGATTTTATGGGCCACTTAATCATTCAATTCTAGACTTTCTGCACAGATCAAGTCTGTTCGTGTACATCTGACACAGTTTTGCAATATGCCTAAGGTGAAACTTTCAGAGCCTTGGGAGAAAAAAAAATCAGAGTAAGTTCTAGGAAAATTAAGGCACAAAGCCTATTTCTTGCTCACCACCTCGATAGAAGATGGGTCCCAATTTCAATTATGTTGTACACAGTCTAACATACTGCTCACTACATGTTCAAAGCATGGTTCAAAGTTGGATACTGAAACTGAAAGTTTTAAAATCAAAACAAATAGTTTTTTTCTGAAGCAAAAAAAAAAATTATTTGCAAAGACTGCAGACGTGGATGACAGACCGCAATAGCCAAGAATAGAGCAATAAAACTGCCTGATGCTTGCTGGAGGAAAACTTCATGCATAAACTAAGACAGATGGATGCACATTTCCTCAAGGCTGTCAAGAAGGAAGTGGCAAGCCACAGAAACTTTTCCTCAGCACATAGGACCCCCAGGGAACAACAAAAGTACGAAACTACCAATGTTACGTATGCATTCAGCAGACTATGGCATAGGCTATGTGACACTGCATATAAATACTTTGAATATCACGGAATGACCATTCAACAGTAGTTCACTGTCAAAGTAGCCTCAATGAATGCTGCAAAAGTACAAATGTTCACGTAGCTAATGCCAACATATTGAATATGCTATCTACCACGATTTAATATAGACAATTGATTATGATGTGAACAGAATGCCCACTTGAATTTCAACAAAGAGCTACAAATGTTACTGCCAACTTTAATGAGATATGAAGTTGTGGTTAATTTTCAATACATAGCATGTAGAACAACAACTTTTTTCCTTTTTTATGTTCATTAAGGTTTACAAAGTCAGATAAGATATTTTGATTTTCTTTTTGGGAGGGGTGGGGGAGGGGATGGATTCACAGGAACAATAGATATGAGCAGATTGTTATAGAGTTTTGCAACTGAACACCTAGACTACAGAAATCTAAGGGTACCACTCGGGTCTTATCATTAACAGCAGTAAAATTAAAACTAAAAAAAAACAAGGGAGGACCAAATATATAGGTCGGCGTGCATGGAAGCACTAGAAGCAACACATTTTGATGAAACTGCCCGTCTGATTGAGCTGTTTCCAAAGCTAACACATCAAGATAAAAGTTGAGATTTTTAAAATCATACAGTGTAAAGAAAACTAGGCTATTTCCTTAGAAATTAAAAAATAGATGTGACAATAGGAAACTGGCTTGCAAAACTGATTGTAATGGGGGCTAGAACAATTTGTCTACTACAGTGATTTCTTCCCAGAAAGAGATTTTTTTTAACTGGTAGCTCTATTCATTCAGCTAATGGGAGGACAGCATCCTTTTTCTAGGCAGATGCCACAAAATTCAACCCGATTTTTTTTTTCCACAAAGACATGAGATGTTTCACTCCACTAGTGCCTTTAAGGTGTGCAAATAAGTGTAATAATTGTTGAGGTTTTATGTCCCAGCATGATATGATCATGAGGAATGCTGTGGTGGTGGGCTCCAGAAATCTCAACCACCTAGAGTTCTTTAAATGTGCACCTAAATCTGAGTTCACAGTGCTCTAGCACCTTGCCTCCCTCGAAATGTGGCCGCTGCTGCCGGCACTCGATCCCGCTACCTTTGGGTTAGCAGTCGAGCACTAAACCAGCATGGCAGATTTGTGTTAAATAAATGTGCTGTGCACAAACCTGCATCAAGTAGCAGCCGACCAGCGTTGCACTGCGTGTCCTGCCAGCCTTGCAGTGAACGTAGACAGAGTGGCCAGTGCCTTCGAAACTTTGGATGAATTGCACACCGCGTTGGAGCTTTTCCTGACAGGGTGTCTCGAAGATGTCCGTCGTACTCAACTGGAGAAACTTGACACCACATTTTTCCCACTCCTGAAAAGAACAGCAGTTTCACACACGTGTCACTGCAGCATGGCACGTATTTTTCTTACATATAACCACTCCAAGAACTCTCCACAGCAGTATTGTCCAGATTGATAAACACAACAAATGAACAGCATTTTCCTGCAGCTAAGCTACCGAGAGGTACATTACTTCAAACAGAGTGTACGAGTTAAGGTGAGGGCAGAACAAGCTCGTCTGTTTAAAAATAAAAGCTTAATTATTGTAAAAAAAAATAACATGATAGCAAGCTCAATTGATCCAGTACTGATTTCAATCAATGAATTTGATTGATGGTGGCTTCCCAGAACTCGAATTAAACATATCTGCAACTGAACTCAAGTGCACTTGCTACGGCTACGGGCGACTTCGACAGAAATTCTTAGTTTCTGACCTTGTGTACAAACTGCGAAGAAAGTGGACAGAAAAACACTCATTTCCTACTCACTTGGTATCGCGTATACCTAATGTGTGGGAGGTGTAGGTTTAACTGACAGCTTTTTTTTTCATAGTTTTATTCTTCTTTACTGTGTGTAAATTCTCCTGCAATTTGCATGGCTTTATTCCACGTCCATTTGAAGTGCTTTTGGGTCTAACAGAAGGTAAACCACCTTGGCTACCCCTTTTTTTTTTCATAAGCCATAGGTTCTTCATTAAATAAAGCACCTATGACTTATGGAAAAAAAAGGGGGGAGGGGGGGTGGCCGAGGGTGCAAGAGAAGGGAGATAGACAAAATATATTTCTCAGAAACAAATCCCTTTCTTATGTATGTGCCTCCACTCCTCATTCTGCGATGAAGTCAAGAACAAGCCTAACTCTCTGTCTTAAACAAAAAGGACCATGCACTGTGCTCAGCATCAGTTCGCATCATAGAGAATCATTAAGAACTGTAGAATAACAGGTTATATGGACCATTCTGTTTGCAAGCTAAGTATGAATCACATTACACAAATGTGAGGTGGTGTTGAAATTGCTTTCACTTTTCGGTATGTAAAGCGGACCCGTCAGACACGGTAACCATGCAGGCTCACACATTTTGGTGGGCCGAGTTCCTAGGTTACAACATAATCACACAAAAGTGATGTTAGAGCTTACTCAGATTTAAACATTGGAGAATACTGAGGCACAAATGAGGGTGTGCGTTTTGTTCACAGTCGCGTTTTGACAATGTATGCATACGTTCTTCAACATTGCGTTTTTCTTCTATTTCCAGCGACCGCGAAATAATCTGCAGCCCTTAATAGATATCCAGTGCCTCTGAACTCCGCTGTTAATTTTTTTTTTTACTTTTTCACCCCGAACTGACAAATGCAGGAGCAGTCACTCTTACGCTTTGCGCCGACCGAGGAGACGGCCAAGAGTACACTTACTTCCTTACTCGTGACCCAATATCGCAGCTCAAAGTCTTCGTTCATTGACACGACCCCTCTCACGTTCTCCTCTTCGAGCAACTGAAAGAGACAGAAAGAACACGCACGCAGTGCCAAAGGTTGCGCGAAATATGCAAATATATGTCTACAGCAATGCTCTGTTGAAGCAGGCAACACGAAGGTATCAAAATGCTGACAGGACCAGACATTCGAACTTTCCGAAAGAAGTGTGCGCGACGGCGCCGATTCACTGCAGTCCACGTGCATTGGATTTAGCAACCACTTCAACCAATCCAACGAGGTTAATACGCCGTGGTTGCGGAGAACGAGAAAAAAAAAATGCGCATAAAAGCCGTCACAACTCATACCTTCGGTGTGATGCTCCGGAAAGGCAGTGCCCCGAGAATAACGGTATCGTCGATGCGGTCGTACCACCGCCTCGTTGACACACGCTTCCATAACGACATTGTAGATTAATGAGGGATAAAAAGTAACCCTCGAAAACATTCCGTGAAATTTCATACACTCCCGGTTCGGTGCACTGGCCACAATTCCAGCGCACTGGCGTTTGGATTCGTGTAGTCTGCTTTAGGGCTTTCGCCTGTGCGAAAGGAATGGTGGGACACAAGTCACGTGACAATACTGATGTTGATGTTTTTGTTGTTTTTTTTTCGTGAAAGGTATGAAAAAATGAAAACTCTGTCACAAGCTTTCTTGGCTAATTACTCAGAGCGGGTATGTGCCAGTGTTTATAGGAAGTAAACAATGTATAAGAGGCTACAAAAGCATTCAGAAGAGCTTGTGTAAAGACTAGTTAATGCAAAGACAGCAAATAATTTTGCTGTTCCTGTGTGCTGTTTTTTTTAATTTGTGCTTTTCAATTTTGCAGTACTTTTTTTGCATCACGAAGGAATAAAGAATGCTTATTTTTTTCTTTTATGTTAATAAATTGTATATACAGGAGCATAGCCTCTAAGATTTACACTTAATACTCGCAGTGACCTCCATTAAAAAGGCTTTGTAAGATGCGCGAGAGGCAAGGTCACTCGTCACAATAAACAGCAATCATTAATAATAACTGCGCAAGAAAATTATGAGTAGTATATTGTTTATTACTACAATTATTTTGGCTTGTGTGGACTCCGAGATGTCGAACAACGCATGGCCAATTTATTAAACGGCAGATGACGCGTCGTGCGCTTTCACTTTCAGACTGCTGTACATCATGGCGCTCAGGGTGCTCGTCGGCTGCAAGCGTGTGATTGATTATGCGGTCAAAGTATGTATCTGCTCTTATTCATGTCCCGCTTACATTAACATCTGCGCGCTAAAGCATCCGCTTGCGCCGAGACGGTCGCTGTCATTACTAGGCGCTTCTGCGCGTTTTGCAGAACTGTATATTGGGCCGCTCTAGGAGAGCTCGCTTAACGAAGTTTCTAATTTTAATCATTCTTAACGTGTTTGTTCAAACGTGGCCTGGATAAACCTTACGCGCGTAGCTGACCTTACCACGCGTCCACACATGCGCGCCTACAAAATCCACGTGACGTAATAAGTTTGAACGGATAAGATCCACGGAAAAAGAGTGTGCGGCATACTTGATCGCTAGCCGATATGCCTCGCGGCCTGTATAGGTACATGCCCTTCAGATTCGACTTTTTCCGCTTGCAGATTTGATGCCTACGTGGTCCCTTGCATTAAATGACGCCCGTCTCGCTTTTCTGTTGCACATACACTTGTCAATCGAACAAGGTCTACTGGGCCTTTTAACGATAAATATGGGAACAGGAGCGCTCAACTTAAGAGAATGATGTGTGCAGTTTTGTTTGCGAACTAGAAACCTTTGAGAACATGAATTATACCTGAAGTAATGTTTATGTTCATGTCGGCGCCCAAAGCCTCTGAACAAAGCCGGCCACTATTTTAAACAGGATACGTTTGCTGACAGCATGACGATCGCACGTAAGGCAGCAAAATGTTGTACTAACACGTTCATTGCCGGCAGTAGGTACAAACAGGATCCAGCGGCCGGGGTACAAATTTCGTTCGGCGAATATTTGCGTATCCGTTTAACCTACTTGCGTATTTTTTTTCCTTATATAAATTGAGACCTCATAATTACTCGTATTGGTTTGTCTTGAAATGAAAATTGCCCGTTGCTGCTCTCGACATAACTGGTAGGCTGAATTCTAGATAAAGTATTGTGTGTTTAAGTGATACGCAGAAACTGGCCTTCGCGTGTAGACGTACCAGTATGGTTACAAATTGCCTTGAAGGAACTGAAAAGGCAGTTTTTGTGATAGATTTTTTTTTCTCATAGCGGAAAGGTTTCCAGTAAGAGTGTTAGATCACACAACTGTAAGGCGAAAACACTGTGGAACATTTTTTATCATATGTTTTATCTCCAGTGAATATGGAAGTTCTACACTGAAGGCAAATAGGCTAGTGCGATAATGGTTGTATACTAGCATATGTAGAAAACAGATGACAATATAAGGCTATGAAAAAGTTCAAGTTAGCTGTCCTGTTCGTTTTTTGTTTTCAATATGGACTACATAACTGCAATGAAACACCACAGCTTGCTGTACGAGTACCTGCTCCAAATAAACCCCAGTGCCATGCAGTGAGGGACAGAATGGAAAAAGCATAGCCCCACAGTCCAGAAGGAACTGACAGTATGAATTGGCAAATGTACGTGGCTAGCACTTCGTTTAAAATTTAAGAGAAAGATGGGCAGGACAGCAATTATTCGTGGTACGTCAGTGGCAGATAAGGTGACTAAAGTGACTTCCATGCACCTTGTCTTGAACGAGTGGATACAGTAACATGATCTGATATTTGTTGGCATAGACCAGAGACTGGCTGATACATTATAACAGTTGTGGGGAATCTTGCAGAGACCTTTTGTCTAAAGGTTTCAAGTTTGTAGATAGAGATGGTAACATCTGCTGCTCGTCTGTACAGATACGTGTCAAGCCCGACAAAACAGGAGTGGTGACTGAGGGTGTCAAGCACAGCTTAAATCCTTTTGACGAGATTGCCGTAGAGGAAGCAGTACGATTGAAGGAGAAGAAAGTAGCTGGCGAGATAATCGCTGTGTCATGTGGGCCTGCTTCATGTCAGGTAAAGTGCTGCTTCTTTCTTGGAATTTAATTAGGTTTAGTGCTATAGCACTGTGCACATGCTAATGCCTTGTTTTGCTGTGTTCTGTTCATATTACATTACTCTCGCAGGAAAATTAAACTAAAGAACGAAACGAAAGTTGGTTGAAGCTTGATTACTTGCAATTGTGGCCTATGCTTTCCCTGCGATCAGGCACTAAATTGCTGTCTAGCCTCCAAGCAGAGCACCTGTGAAATGATTAGTGCACTGGAGGGGGTTAAGTGTTATAAGATTTGGTCGTTTGGTCCAAATTTATTGCAACTTCTCTTTCTCCTTAATTTATACTTTTTCTTGCTCCCTCCAGGAATTGTAGGCTTTCTGTAATTTATTTCAAGTAACATGTTGCGTTACTGATAATGGCCTCAATTATGTAGCATGTTCATCATATTTTTAAATTTATTTTTCTACTCAAAATTTTAAAGTTAGCTTTCTCCTAAGTACCTTTTTTTTTTCATTTTTAGCATTAATACATTTTTTTTGTTCTCTAGGAAACACTGAGGACAGCGTTAGCCATGGGTGCGGACAAAGCCATTCATGTGGAAGTAGAAGGCAAGGAGTACGAGACATTGCAGCCTCTGCATGTTTCCAAAATATTGGCCAAACTGGCAGCTGACAACAAGGTGGATGTTATTATCGTAGGGAAACAGGTGAGAATTGGCTGGTTTCTTCCTCGCAGATTTTTTTTGTTTTCCCAATAGAGGAATGCATCTTGACACTTGTTACCCTTTCCATCACAGGCTATCGACGATGACAGCAATCAGACAGCCCAAATGACAGCTGGAATCTTAGACTGGCCACAGGTGAGGCTGCTCATTGCGTGATGCCATAGAAAATACAGAATAAGTGCAATATTTTAGTTCATATGCCATTATCTGTAATTCAGCCTCCATTATTTGTATTTCAGTGAAGTACTACAAATCTCATATGTCCTCTCCTAGCTTTAGTGTCTTTAAAAAAGCTCATTTTGTTCCTCCGACTTAGCACTCAAAGCACTCAAAACTGCAAACTGTGTTCGCACACGGGTTGAGGGCAATGGCTTTCATGTTATTTTCACAATAGGTGTCTCACTCCAAGTTAATTTTTTGTTGAAGCAGCTCGCACAGCACGAAGACGAAGAAAGAGCACAAAATGGGTGCTGTTGGTGATTATCGTCGACAATCCATAAATGTGCTGAAAGTGTTGCGATAGAACGGCGTTGGTCTGAACTTTAAAGTTCGAGATAATGAAAGAAGTCCAGTTCCTTGATATGAAACTAGTTTTTACCAACACATGTGTTGAAACAGCGCCTGTTTTGTGCTCCTCTTTCTTCGTCCACGTCCCATGCGAGCTGCTTCAATCAAGGATTAACGCCCACCAACTTGCTCGCAAAGTTTCTATTCTTATGCAGTCTCCAGGAGCCTTTCTTTGATGTACGTTGCTTCTTCCTTCATGGCTGCTTTTAGGCTACTTTTGCTTCCAAGATTGAGAAAGATGGCGATGGCCTCAAGGTGACCAGAGAAATCGATGGTGGCCTCGAGCATATCAAGGTGAAGCTGCCTGCCGTCATAAGCGCAGATCTCCGGCTGAATGAGCCCCGATATGCCACACTCCCCAACATCATGGTTAGTGTCATGCTTGTCATCGAACTTTGTTACTTTTTTTTTTCCCTGGTAATGTTCTATTGGCTGGCATAAGGTGAAATTTTATCATATACACTTCACCATGTCTCATTTTCAATGCCTGTAGGTTGATTACATGTGATGGTGTACTACTCACACTTACTCATGAATGCAATATGCCAGTTAAAATTTCTTAGTCACAAAATGCACGTGCACATGCACACACACACACACACATTTGGGCACTTGATATGTGTACTTCAAAACTGCATGGTGAGAAAACATGCATTGCGTTCGGCTTCCTTGACCTGTGCAATTTATCAGTCTAGTCAAATAACTGCTTTATGCAAGCTGAGTAGGAGTGCATGACAGCAGTGTTTTGAATGCGTAATGCAGCATTCTTCCACAGTGCAATATATTTTTTTTAGTGTAGAAAAATACAGCTTTAATTATAGTTGGAAGCCAACTTCAGCTTATAAGGCACAGAATACAGTGAGAGACTTACACAATGTCACAGTCCATAACTGTCATATCCAAAATGGTAATGCTTTAGAACATGTAAAAACCATGAATTTGTGACACAGTTCTAAAAAAAATAAAAGCATCAAGTTGGTGATGTATAATGTTTGAATTATTATAACAGTGCATTAAGGTAACTGCTGCCTGAAGTAGTGAACCGTCAAATGGCAAGCTTTGAATAGTTTGTGACTTATTGTTTGGTTAACCTCCTGCTTTTCCTTTGCCTCTCTCAATTCTCGTCGGTGCAGAAAGCCAAGAAGAAGCCCCTAGAGAAGAAGACACCCAAGGACCTTGGTGTGGATGTAGGTTCTCGTATTGACATTGTGAGCGTCGAGGACCCGCCAACCAGAGAAGCCGGTACCAAGGTGGAGTCTGTGGACGAGCTACTAGAGAAGTTGAAGGCCCTGGGGCGTATCTAAAGGTAGGCCTCCCACCTCAGGCTGGGCTGCTATATCTAGGTTGCCAGTGAATTGCAAGGCAAATTATTTGCTGCGAATGTGAACAGGTACCTCCTCATGAGTTGTCGTAAAATGGCCTTGTGGATTCTTTCACACATTATTTCTTTGCTTGTGTTACCGTCATTACTCAAATCTAACGCGCACCTTTTTTCCGGTTAAGCGAGTTCATAAATCGCATGCGTGTTAAAATCAAGTGCGAAAAAAAAAAAATGAATACGGTCATTCTATTGCCATCGGCATTTCCAAAACGACCACCCCCTATGTGCTTCAGCATGGCGCGTCGGCCATTTCTGTTTGTGTTTCCCATGTGCGGCACTTCGTATGTGTGCTGAGGAGTTCGTCATCTTGTAGTTCATTAGCATCGACGGCATGGAAGGGCCGACTCTAGAAACTCGACGAGTGCACCACGATGCTGCTTTTAAAAGAAAAGTCATCGCATGTGCCGAAACAGACAGAAATCGGGCCGCACCGCGGTCGTTCGGAGTTCCCGAAACGTGCGTGTGGGACTGGCGGAAACAAAAGCAGAATATTGTCGACAGCAAAGATTCACGCAAACGCTTCAGCGGACCACAATAGGGTTGGTTTCCGCAAATTGAAGAGCTGCTCGGTGAGTATGTGCTTGAGCAGCGAGCGGCACAGCGGCCCGTGACGACAGAACTGCTCCAAGTGCGGGCTATGCAGTTAGCTTTAGAAAAAGGGCTAACGCGGAGCCAATTCAAAGTGAGCCGGTGCTGGCTAACTAACTTTATGAAGAGGAAAGGCTTTTCCCTCCGAAAGCAAACGGGCATGCGCCAAAACTTGCCGGAGGAGTACGAAGAAAGCTTCACAGTTTTCAGAGGTTCGTCCTAAACTTGCGGCGCAACAACGGCTACCTGCTTGGGCAAATCGGGAATGCCGATCAGACACCTCTTTACTTCGACATGCCTGGCACTACAACCGTCGAGAAGAAGGGGGCGATGCAAGTTCGCATGCTGACATCGGGCCACGGTAAAACAAGAGTGACGGCAATGCTCCGTTGCACGTCAGATATGCACAAGCTTCCCCCGACCTCATATTTAAACGGAAGACGCTCCCGAAAGGAGTCGTTTTCCCGAGTAGTGTGATCATGCGGTCTAACGAGAAAAATGGGTGCGCGTTGCAATCGATGTCTTTTTTTTTTTTTCGTCGTGAAAACCGAGTGCGCGTTACAATCGAGGGCGCGGTAGAATCGAGTAAATACGGTACTCCAGTTGCCGTCATGAGTGTTTACTGCCCGTTTTGTTCTACTCAGAATCTCTGGACTCTGATGTGATTAATGATTGCTGCTTATATTATAGAGTTTGTAGCATACTAGTATAATCAACCATTTCATTAGTATGTAAGAAATAAGGATAGATGAGCATGTTAAGCAATTGTATTGAGTGGTTTATTGCCCATGCCTGACCACAAATTCTTAGAAAATAGTTGTGAAATGTCCAGCACCTGTATAGTTTCACAATGCTTCTCTGGTTGCAATAAATGTGTTGCGATGTATGGTGTGCTGGAAAACACTTTTCTGCTTTTAAATTACCAAATAGAATTCAGCTGTAATGCATATGTACATGTATTATCCTGAATAGATGACCCTCTTCTTTCACAGATGTTTGGCTCAACTTTGCGCAGCTGAATATGTCCTTGAAGTTCCAGGTGGAAGCAAAGTAGTCAACAAATTGTACACCTGTCCAGAAGTGATTAAAATAAGATATTTTTACATTCTCTCCTGCTACTTGATTCCAAGTTATGTTGCATGTCTGTAATTACTATAAAGTCTAGGCACAAACTGTGCTCAAGAGATGAAATTTCATATAGCAAAGCTCACAATTTCACTACTGAATTCTCCTTGACAATGCTTTTCACAACTGAACTGGAAAGTTATGATGTATGGTACCATTACGTGTATAACTCTAAACAGGTTACTTAAATTATCAAGGCTTCATTGGTCTACAAGTTTTAGACAACATCCAGTGCAAGCACTACTTTGCTTACTAGTGTATACAACTCCATAATTACCAAGCATTTCATTTCTGGTATTATTGCCAAAGTTTGTTCAATTTTCTATTTATGCATGCATAGGTGTCATGTTACCAGAACATTTAAACTGACTCTGCCATAGGGAAGAAATTTTAACAAGTTTGAAGTTTATAATCCACTACACTAAACGTACACCCAAATCTGAGTACACGGGCCTACAACATTTCCGCCTCCATCGGAAATGCAGCCGCCACAGCTGGGATTTGATCCCGCGACCTGAGTAGTACAATTCCTTTAAAACAAGCTTGGTTATAGTTATTTCCTGTATGGAAGAATGGCTTAACATCAATTACATATTAACTTTCTCAGCCTTACTACAATTCCGCAAATACTGTAAACAAAACGAGTTGGCATGACTATTTCATTGTCTTTCACAGTCACTTATGCTGTTTACTCCACTTCTTTTCCTCAAACTTTTGTCATCACTTACTCCCTAATGAAGACAGCGGCATCATCCATGCAAGGAATTGAGAAAGTAACTTACAGCATACAAACTCCTTTCACATAGGATTGCCTCTATGCTTGCTGGGCTGCAATGCTTGCATCTGTCCCACAAAGCGCAGTACATTACAGTGAGTGGGGCTCTGAAAAGCTGCTCTTGGTAGGCTATTAAAGACCCCAGCAAGCATTGCTATTAAGCCATGGCAGCATCATTCAAGTAGTAGTCTGCTAACGTCTGGAGAAGCCCTAATTGATGTGAAGAAAAGAGTGTCCAAGTTTGTCCCGACATACATAACTGTGAGGCTGCTTTGTCATGCGACTATGGGCCTTCTACTGTAGTCTTCACATTTCGGCACTCACGTTACACCATGTGTTGTTCCAATAAACTAAACAGATGTAAGTGATTACTAGAAAGTACCTTAATTACACAGTGGATTACCAAGTAAAAAGTGATAAATTACAAAAAGAAAAATAACTGGAAGCTACTTGTCAGATATTATATCCGAGTAGATTCACTTATGACATAATTTGCTCCTTATTTATAATATATACATTTTTTTGTGATTCACACTAATGTGCAGTCAGGGACCATGAACAAGTGACACAATGGCACTCTACACACGATGTTTGCAGAGTTCCATCATGTCCACACCAAGATTATTTGTATGGTCGTGCTAATGTGTATATGCTTAATACAGTGAAGCAATTGCACGTAAACTAACAGAATTGCACGTAACATTTAGATACTCCGCGGTCTATTGTGTTGGGCCAATGCACATGTAACTGCAAAACATTAAAAGAATAGCACTCTTGCCCAACAGTTTATGTACAGCTGCCACATAATTCAACAGTAATTTTAAAGGGATTGTGAAATGATTTTTTTTAGTTTTGTCAACATTTAAGCTAGAGTATCATAAAACCATTCGCATTACAGATTTCGCATTACATATTTCGCATTACAGATTTCGCCATGTAGTAAGGCTACTACGGATAATTATGACACCCTGCCTTGTATCCTTAACTCAGGCGACGTGCTGGCATCACTGGCGATCACAGTGCTCTCATGAGCACAGTGAACAATTTGAGCTGTGCCCCGTCACAATCTTCAAGATTGCACGCCGACAGGTTGCACACAATCTTGGAGACCACAGCCCAGTGCGCCTGGCAGCATGCACACTGTCTAGCAACAGTGACGAAGATTGCAGAGTGGTTGAAATCTACTCCAACTGGTGCCACCACTCTACCAGCTGATCTTACGCGCTTTCCACATCTATTCACATCAGCAGCCTGGGTGACGTAGCGCTTACAGTGGATGGCGTATTGTGAATGGGCGGTTAAAGACAAATTTGGCTGATCTGCAACGAACTGCAGCAATTCACAGCTTTAATTTAAAACATTGTAATAAATAACACAGTTTACGCAAACAGTTTAAATCAGTCTGCAATTGACTCTTAGGGCTTGGTCTACTGGCCGAATGAGTTTTCCCAACTTGTACAACTATCAACATGACTACTGTAAGCCCTAAACTTCTGTAACCATGACAATACAAGATCTAAAAAATTCTGCACATTGGTTTGTTCTAGGTAAACTCATAGTAGAGTGCTTGGGGTAAAATCATAAAAAGGCACTTTAATTGTCTGTAGCATGCCAAACTTCTGACGGTTGGTCAGGGCCATTCATTAAAATACGACTAATTAGCATAGCACTATTTACACTACAAATATACACACAATCAGGTAAGAATATAGGAATTGCTAGGCAGGCACAATTGGCACATGAGATTCTGCCAGTCAGTCTCACGAAGGCAGCACTAGACTACGACGACGCATGTCAAGGAATGCTGTTAGTGGCCACAGCGATGGGCCAGCTGACGGGCCCTTTGGCGATGTGTTCAGACAGGTGGCCCCTAATGATCACGAAGTGCTTCTTGAACTCCAAGCCGTCACCCTGAAAGACAGGCCTCTTGGTTAATACAGTGCAATAGATGTGGTGCTGCATGCTTTGAGTGAGCCGAGAACTTGGGCTTAATACGATTTGCAAGCAAGAAATTGCTGTTTCTGGACCCCTATATCCTTCCTTCAACTTCCCTATATTGTGCCACAGCAAATCTTATGGCTACGCACCTACTTGCCTGACATAGTATTATGTATAACCACACCTACTAAATGATAATACATACAGAAGAAAAGGCTGTCAGCTAACCAATTCCGATTATCCTGCTACAAAGCTACAAAGAAAACCCATATATATATAGTGTGTCATCATTGTATCCTTAAAGAGACACTAAAGTCAAATAACAATTAATGACAGAGTGAAAGCTCAATGTATGACAACGTTAAAACAATATTATCAACAGCACTGCCCTACTTACTGTGAAATTAAGGTAAATGCACGAGAACACATGCGCCACGCGTAGGACATTCCCAAAGTAATCTCAATGATGTGAGAGGTACTGCCTAAAATTAATCACTAGTAATTGAACTGGCTGCACTAAATAAAGCACCTTCGTGCATCAAGAGACATAATAAAATGTTGCTTGTTTGTTTCTGTTTGATTCATGGAAAAAATAACTGCCAGACGTTACTATGAGCAGTGGTGCGAGTGGTTCTAAAGCTAAATTTTCGCATGGTTAAACTTGACAGGTCGTGCCATCTAGCGGCTGAACCAAGCACGCCTGCCATCTCTGAGGACATGGCAGGAAATTGTTTAATGGCCGTTGTTGCTGCTGTGGCTCCCGCTACTTTTGTTCTGCTGCTACTAGTGTCGGCGGCTGTGCAGTAAAGCTGGGCAACGTTGCGCACGGCAACAGTGACCAGAAATGTTCTGCTTGAGGTGGGCAATTTGAAGTGCGCTAACCTGATGCGGGCCACTAAAACGAGATTTTATTTCAAAATAAGCGCTTCCTTGGCACAAAAGTAACACTACGAGGTTTATGGACCACTATTTCAACACTCAACATCGACTTAATAGTTGCCTTTAGTGCCCCTTTAAATTCAGTCGTAAAAATTTGAATTTTGTTCTTCATGTATTGATCGCACCCCAAACCTTCCATTGCAATGAGGAACGGCGCCTATTTCGAGGCCACATGTTTGCCATTTGTATGCTCAGATGTACAAGTTAGAGTAAAAAGTACCACAATATGACGCAAACTGAACCCAATAATAAAAAAAAAACAAAAACCTGCATTGCATAGCTCCAAAGTATAGCGTTTCAATCCACAAATACTGTTTTTAGATTTAGATGCACATTAAGGACATGAAGGTGGTCCAAATTAACATAGAGTTTTGGTTTCGGCATTTAAAGCTATTAACTTAGTTTGGTAGTTAAAGCTTGGAGAAAGAATGAATAAAAACGCTGCAGTTATAAGTCCCAACGACTATACCACACTGAAGTCTCAAAATGAGCAATCATCTACACATGTGCAATGTCAAAAATTGTACTGCGCATTATGGCTGCTCAGCTTGTGGACAATAAAATAGTTTACAGTTAGAAGCCACACATTTGTACAGCTTTGTAATGGCATTACAATTTCTCTTGCTAGATGCACTTATTTAGATGCTTAAGGGGCCCCCTAAACTACCCAGAGGTCGAAACGTAGTTGTAGTGGGAAAGTTGTGCACGAGTCTACAAAGCCCACGCAGCCGTAATGGGGGAGTTGAGACGCATTTGACGATCGAAACGCAGCAATCGCTCTTGCCTTCGCTTCCCTCAATTGGTCTCCTATCCCAAAGACGCTTCGCTCTCCCTGCCAAGTGCCCCTCCCAATCTCGCATAGCATATGTCATTGCTGACGTGCTACTAGAAACACCGTCTACTTCCAGTTGCCGTGACTCCATGAACTACATGCTTGTTGGCAAACCACTGTTGCTATTGTAGCCCATGCTCCTACAAATTACTGCAAAAACCGGAACATAGGTCAGACTGAACTATAGGTCGACCCTTCCGAATTTTAAATTTCCGAAAAAGAGAGAAAAAAAAACGATAAGTATTGCAGCATGGCCTTACCTTGGTATATACTGCGTGACACAACCAGCTGCACTGTGGTGACATTTATTTTTATTTGAACACTAATCTTATGCAATTATATGACAGAAGGCCACAGAGTGCTGCCACTCAGACTCAAGCACTTTCATGGGGATGCACTCCGCTGTTACCTTGCACACAGCTCCTGGACGAATTCGGCAGGTAGCGTTTCTAGTTCGGGGTGCACTGCAGTCCGTCTACCAAACGTTTTTTTTTTTTTGCTGCAGGATATGATGCACTGCTTTTGACTCCTCCAGTATTGCATGCTTTTCTCCGATGCACCGAATTCCCGTTCTGCCCCTATGTTGCCGTGTGCTTCGGCACACTCGATAACTTTTTTTCTTAAAGCCTATCGTAAACTGCCGTCCACTACCAATCATTTCTAAAAAAAGAAAACAGCAGACTGGCAGCATATAATCAAGGCAAAATGGCGATGCTAGAGCACTGTAGTCTTTGCCATCCACAGATATGTGGCGCCCTCTCTGCTGGACAGTGTCGAGATTTATCATGACACGACACCCGCGGCTCATAGCGCTGCCACATGTGGCATCATTGACTGCAAGGGCATTCTGCATACGATGCACGTGTTTATTAGAAATGTTCAAAAGCTATCAAAAGTGGCTTAGGGGCCTTTTAAGAGCTGTAAACTGAGTCGGGTTCTTGTAGTCGAACAGTTGCTTCAAACTCTAAGGATGCAAGACTGTTGACAGAGAAAGGGAAGATCCATGAAGTGAATGCTGATGATGGAGCAAAGCTAGGTCCCAAGGGGCATAATGCCTACGTTGCAGTCGACGTCTAGTGTAAAGGACGGACAGTCTGACAAAGTACAGTCTATTTTAAATTTATATGCGCGCAATGAACGCTCTATGTACGGTGTATGTAACACTTGTGTTAGATTCTGACAAGAAGCTACGACAACAACTTCAACGAACATCGTGAGAGCCAAAGAGCTTCACTCCTAAAAAATAGAAAACCAGCTTTCTTAAGCAACACATGCTGCTATACTTACACGAGACAGCCTGAAGTCCACAAGGATCTTCGCACTCATCTCAATCAGGCTTGCTTTGAACACCAGCTGTGCTTTGCGTTTGTCTTGTGTGGTGACAGTGATCTGCAACAAAAAAAGGGGGCAGAAAAGTTTAACAGGCAATGTCACAACTAATTGACCATAAATTTCAGCAAACTTCGTAAAAAATAGCACGAAACAGGCCGCAGTAAAATACAATACTTTCGTAGTCTCGAACGATATCGGTGCAACTGCAGGCGAACAGGGTGGTTATCTATGCACTGAGAAAGAAAAAAAGAAGAAAAGCAGCTTACCTGTCCTGGGGAATTGGTCTTCCAAGAATAACCAAGGCGCTCAAAGAGCGACTTCAGCTCCTCAACAGTCTGCTGGGCGTCAGTGGTAACGAAGAACCTTGTCATACGCTTCACTAACCTCTGGAGGGGTGTCTGAAAGAAAAAATTGTTAGCTTTTTCAACAATAACCAGTAGAATGGCTATGGAAGGATTGTGCCACCGGCATGCGCTACTCATTCACAGTTGAGTGAAATCTTGCACGTGGCCAGAATTTCTTTTTAAGGACAAATAAGTACATATTAATGCTAAGTGCACTTCTGGTCATACTTGGCATATGCTTAATTTCACAAGGCTTAAAGGGACAGCAAAGAGGAAAGCAATCTCCGCTGTTGACCTTTTGCAATGCCACTCTTACGTTGAAAGAGTTATAACATTTGAAAAAAGACCCGTAATAATGCCATATTAAATTACCTGTACTCGCTCGCCATGAATGTTGATAATGTCTGTGCAAGTTTAAATTTTTTGAAGCAGCAATGAACTGCGCTGTACTTCGAAGAACTCGGGGAGTTGACATGTTTTTAGGAACTTTCAACGATTGAGAACATTGCAAATAGAAAAGACAACTCTCTCATAAATCTATGATGTCACCCTGTGGTGCATGACACGAGATTTCAACATAAAATTTCAACTTTCAGAATGGTATTTAACAATGCAGGTCAACTTGCCGTTCCCTTTTAGCGTCTCATAAGGCTATGATACTATGCACTGCGACAGGTATGTTTAACACTCAGGACTCACCTGTGAAGAACTCTGTGTACCCTGCGTCTGTGTGCTCAGAAGCAAGTCATCGAGGTGTGCTGGCTGTGAGAAGCTAACACGCTGTGCAAGCACATCTGCGTCAGAAGCAAGTTCAAGAGTTGGCTCAACGACTCTGCGTAATGGATCTGGCTGTGAACTTGAGAGCCTCGTGATGGTGTCGTCCCTATAAAGAATGACAAAAATGGCAAGTGAGCAAGACACTGTAAGTGAGGCAAGCAAATTCTAGCGAATTCTGTCATCAGCAAATATTTAGAAGGAATTTATTCAGTGTAGTACAGTAAAACATCGTTAATTCGAACTCTGTTATTTCGAAATCTTGCTTAACTTGAAGGATTTCCGCGGCCCGGTATTTTGCGATGTAAGTTTGAGTGGATAATTTGAAGCGGCGGCCGGCACCAGCCCGGTTAATTCGAAAACTTTGGGTGCCATGTGCCAGTTCCAGATCCCCATTTCACCGCGAATCCGCGGAAACCACGGCCATTAATTGCCACAAAGCAATGCAACATATCGATACTAATGAGTGGCAGCTGAAGCACCCCAGTCCTGCTACTTCCAGCACAAAAAAAAAAGAAAGAAAAAATGGTCTCGTAGTCAACCAAAACATGCACCTGCGGAAAATGAGCTGTGCTTCACTGCAACACAGTGGTGACAGGTGGGCAGCTTATCGCATGTTTCTCGCAACGTCAGCGGGTCATGGTTTACCCATTCTTTCTGGGATTGTAAAGAAATTAATGAAGGACAGTTTAGCGGAAATCGCGATGTGAGCGATTTCCGCTAAATTGCCGGCTGCTCCAGCAATGTGCATCTTTGCACTGCTAGCGGAGTTCTTGCCAGCAACACCTACTTCAAAAACTAAGTTCGAAAGTTTCAAAGATAATTTTTTTCCAGCCAAAACACTTCGTGAGCTTCGTCATACCGGCCCTTATTAAACTGATAATTATAATAGAATGTGCAAATGGTCGCATCATGAAGTGCTGACGCAGCAAGGAGCAGGTGACATGCTGTCCGCGTGTCACTACTGTATTGCAGTGAAGATGTCTTGTTTTCTGCAGTTGCACATTTTATTCACGAACGTTTTTTTTTTTTCCGTGGCAGAAGCGAGGCCCACCGTTCCTCCATGTATGCGGAAAAATAAAGACCAGGTATTGCTGAAAAACATAAGCTTTGGAGCCGCAAGCTAGCCGAGCACCGACGAGCACCAATTACTTTGAATAGTTCTAAGTTCCTTGCATCTCACTTTTTGTATGTTCTGTTAAGTCCAAAACACGCTTAATTTGAAGCTTTCTCGCGGCCCCAGTGACTTCGAATTAACGAGGTTTTACTATATTATCGAGAGCTCACAGAGAAGAGTGGAAGCTTCATATGAAGAGAAATAAGATATGACGAGGTTACAATTTCAACAAGGACACTAGTCACACTATTTTAATGTAAGAGACTAGGATACAAATAGTTTATCTACTTCGTCACTGAATTCATTTCCAGTTTAGCATGTATTCTCGTAAATTATTCTTTCGTAACAGTTATCTGCATCGGCGATATCTATGATCTCTCAAAAGAGATAACCACATAGGGAAAATTTACCAGGTCATAAAATCACAGACAGCCTTAAATAATGCTCAGCATTTTCTTGACATGAGGAGTCACTAAAAGACCACTCCTTCATTCCAAAACCTTCGAATTAATAGTGGAAGTCTTCAGTCATGAAAGATTTGACAGTGGTGAAACATGGGATGTTACAAAAACAGATTCTTCAGAGTTGATTTGTATCCTACTAGTTGTACAAATGATGACAAGTCTACTAGTCAAAGCATTGTCTCTAGAAACATCCCTTGTTTTCATCATCTTATGATCATTCAAATTTTATGATTTAATTTGCATAAAAGAAGTCAATTCCAAAAATGTTGATCAGATCACGTGTGCAAAGGTGTTCCATATATGATGCCAATAGGGGTAGTATATGGTGAATAAAGCCTCACATTTTTAGTAGGAATTCAGCATCAAAATGCAGCACAGAAGGGGTTAAGTTGAAGCTGCATGCAGGTCTATTGCAAGTGTAGTTGAAAAGCCACACTTCGAGAGAAATGATTTTGTCTTATCCCCCTCAAACATGAATTATGGGTCTGCAAATGCGTCAAATTCACAAAGCACGATTCCAGGACATGCAACATTACTATATTTTCTCAGATGTAACACACGTTTTTTCCTGCTTTTTGCTACCTGAAGTTGACCCTCACATTGCAATTGAATTGCTAAATTCAAGTAGTCTAAAAAGCGCATTGATGCACACAAGTATTACTTTTTCTTTTACATTTTTTATCCTAGAAGTTGCCCGTGATGTTACAATCATGGTCTTGTTGCAGTCTAGTGGATATGGTACATTTCATGAAAAGAAAGAAGGGAAATGTGTTGTTTTGTACAAGTTTTAGCAATAAGCCATAATTAGCATGTACACCATTAAATATTTAAATATACCGCAGTCAGTCACGTTCCATTTTCACATTAAGAGAATGAAACGATAAGCTCAAAATGTGTGCATAATTAGTTTGGTTGTATTCATTTCAAGGAAACCAAAATATGTCATACTGTTGACATTGGTCCTTGAATGTAATATGCTGAACATTGTAGTGACTTCACCAAAGAGACTGGTTACACTCATAAGCAGCACAATAACGTTAAGTCAAGATATGCCAACTATGCAGAAGGTTCACATCATCCGATGAGCAATGTATCTCGCTCTCTTTTTGACACAAATCGACACAACTAGCATAAACAAGTAACACACACAGAAGTAGCAAAACCCACCATTCGGAAATTAATACGTACCTCAGAGACAGCATAAACAATGTTAAAAAGGATATAAAATGGCATTTACCTGCTTGCATCAGCTGCCTGGCCGATGTCGAAGCAGCTAATTTTGCGTGTGTGCGAGTCTGCACTGCTGCCCAGCCACTTTGTGTTGGCATCTAGAAGACAAATTACGGTGTTGACAAATATGTTGGTCATGACAGAGCTGCTTACAGCAACACTCACTCTTTGACTTGAGAACTTTCTTCATCCACTGGTGGTTTTTGATTTGCTCTATAGTGTACCTCTTGGCAGGGTTTGGCATGAGTATCTTCCGAATAAGCGCTGTTGCAACCAAGTGGAACCACATTAATGTGATGTTAGTAACAGGAATGTGAGAATTTTCAGCAGTAGTTTATAGACAAATATAAAAAACAACAGAGTGAAATATGCCACAGGAACAAAAGGTCGTGGAGCACTAGTTCACCTTCACTGACTTGCTACCTATACTTGAACTACAGCTGTTGACGCTAGATCAATTTGTGAAGCGTACTTGTACATTGGAAGCTCCGATTTGTTATACAATTCAAATAGAGCCTTGTGCTAATCACTCACACCGAACTAACAAAAGCAAAGATGCATATGAAAGGCACTTTTAATTATGGAAACCAGCACTGATAAGATTATGGGTTCCTCAACCCATATTTGCAGACACTAAGTGAAAGTCTTTCACACTCAGGTCTCAACACCCTGGTCTGCTTACCTTGAAAGTGAAATAGTTTCATTCTTCTAATTAAATATACAAAATATGACAACAATGATTATCGGCATAATGGTGCAGCCATTTCTGCACACTACATCTAATAGGACAGCTCTCGCACACAAATAACTTCCTGCCATCTATAAGTTACCATCTGCATAGGTATGTTACATTCCTGTCGCATGGCGACCACCGAAATCCATTAAACTTCAATAAAGAAAAACTGCATTAGGGAGTTCGATGGAGATGGAGCTGTCTCCGTGTAGTATGGAAGTTTTACGAGCTTTGGACAAAAGCTGCAAGGGGTCCTTTTGGGGCTGCTACACCTATGCCAGCATGCAAGATTTTGCATCTAATCATGCTGAAAAATTTGTCAATTGTACATGACAAATTACGATTGAATAACATCAAAACAAAAAATTCATTTTTATCAAAAAATCATTTTTATCATAGAAACGTGTATCTGCAAGCATGTTGGCAGTAATGCTTACAGGAGTACCGATAACACAACTTTATGCTTCGTGTGAACCACAGCGCTTGAATAAGTGGGAACGGGCAACTCCGTAAGCTGAAGGAACCTTGCAGCCTACTGACCATATGTGCGCGAAGCGTTTCCCGGTAGAAAGCAATCTATACCACATATCACTGCAGAATACAAGGGAAACATCTGTTGCACGCACCAAAGAAACCTACGCTCACTTCAGACGCAGTGCCTGGCACTTTACCAGTGCCCAAAATACCTGACCATGCAGCAAAAACCAGAAAAGCTCAGCAAAAATGGCTGGCTCTACTGCCGACTTCTCGAAGCGACAAGGGCCTGACATGACTGCTCAAGCGTTATGTGGTGTAAGATAGTACATTTGTTTAAATTATTTTGTGTATCATGTGTTCCCGATAGCCTTGTGTCGTGTTTTTTTTTTTTTCTCTTGGCACTTCCGCTTTCTGTTTAAATGTATAATTTATGTATGTAAACCTGTTGAACAGTGCTTGGGTGGTAGGGTCACTTGTCAAGCAGTTACTCTGCCTTTAGTTGTAGTATCATCCCTTGACATGTAACATATTGAGACAAAACATGTTGAAAATAAACAATATTATTATTTCAAAATTACATTTGTTTTCATCGTGCGACAGCACTCAGGTAAAATGACATTAGGTCGGCTTAACGTCATTCGTTGTAAATTAAATCAAGTCTGCCGTGTGACAGGGGTATTAGATTGCCTTACATGCCTCATCAAACGGGAAATATGATTGTCGGCGTCCCGCATCGGTGGCATCAGGGTCGAGCTGCACATAATATACTGCTTTATGCAGTCCACTCGCTTTCACTGTCTGACAAGCAGCTTGATCCAGTTGAAATCTGTGCAGCTTAATAAAATAGCGCCATGTATAGCTAATGGCACTGGCCCGACAGGGGTGTGTGGTACGGTTTAACCCAGGGTCGACTTTCGGGACTCAATGAAGTTTTTCCCACCATACCATGCTATTCACACTGCCAGAGGCCAAAATCTGCAGGACGCTAACAGCATGACTGCCAAGGGTAGCGTGTTTATTTAAGTTCTTAATCGAATGCATGAATAGAATACATTAGTTGAAAGTTTTCTGATGAAGTTTTTGTTTATTTTGCTGAGCAACCAGAACCCGACAGTGATGTTTGCGTGAACACACGCATGCAGACTAGTGCCTTCCTAATAGCTAGCGCGCCTTCGCCCTTGGGCTGCTATCTTTATTTTTTTTTTTAACACCTTAAATTTTCTCTCGTAGACAACGCTGCTTTTTGCTCTGAACCAAAGATGCCGACATTGACACCAGAACTGCAACGAAACAAGCTTTTTAGTGCTGTCGCGTCAAAATGCAACCTGTTCTCCAGGCCAACGTTTGCTGTTGTCAGAGCATTTATATCGCAAAAACACTGTTAGCAAATAAACTTCATGCGAAATTATAACATTGATTTCGTTACAGCCGAGTCACAGTGTATGAATTTATTGACATCCATGTACATGAGTATATTGTTATGATGGGGCGTGTTTATTGAAGAGTGAATGGTGAAGGGTAGCCGCGCCGACACCGAGCTGCTTCCAAACAGACCACATCGTTCTCTCTTCCTCTCTTCATACGTTCCCGCTTCAGCGTAACACTCCCCCTTTCCCAGACGAAGACCCCTGGGTGAGTATCAGTCACGAGGATGAAAGCGCTTTAGGCGGGTGACGTGAACAAGCTGCGTCTGCCTAGAACGGTAGCCGCGAGATACGAGACGAGCAATTGAATATGTCACATCACTTAGGCGATCAACGATGACAAAGAAAACAGTGTAACAAGCCAGGATCTTTGGTACAGACCACGCTTGCGAAAGGGTGTCCATAGCCATACTTTTTTTTCTCTTTTTCGTACGACACGTTCTTGTGCCGTGAATCATAGGCAAACATGGAGCGGTCTTGGGTTGCCAAAGTATGGAGCTGAGCTAGGCGACGTGCTTCCTTCCGAACGGCAGAGAGTCTGGGCAATAGAAGAGTCCTCATGCGCATGAAAAGGCGGAATGGTGTCACGAAAGTGGCAGGGTGGTCTGACATAAAGAAGATAAAATGGACTGTAGCCAAAGGTTTCATGCTTTGCCGTGTTATAAGCATAAATGATAAATGGCAAGATGTCATCTTCAGTTCTTGTGCCTGGAGTCAACGTACATCTAAAGCATGTTGGTAAACGTTTGTTGGTGCGCTCGACTGAGACCATTTGTGTGCGGGTGATATGGGGTCAAGTGGCGAAACTGGCAAGCACGAAGACGCAAGAGTTCTTCTACAACATCGGCTACGAAATTGTCGACCACGATCACTTCAGAATAATCCGAGGCGGATCCATGGCGCAGTATCACAGAAGAGAGGACAAACTTCGATACATCGATGGCCGTGGCGGTTGGTAGCGCTTTGGTTTCCACTATAACGAGTCATGTGACCAACGCAGACTATGATCCACCGGTTTTTGATCAATGAGCGCGGAAATGGACCGAGAAGATCCACTCCAATCATTTCAAAAGGAGACGAGGGTGACATCAAAGGGTGGAGGAGACCAACCGGGGTAGTATTTGGTCGCTTGAATTGCTGGCATTTATCACAACTGGCCACATACTTTTCTGTATTGCGTCGCATGGTAGGCCAGTAGAATCGAGCCAGCAGGCGGTGGTGCGTTTTGGCGAACCTCAGGTGCCCCGTTGATGCGTCGTCATGCAAAGCATAGAGTATGTGCGTTCTCAAATTCTTGGGGACCACTAAAAGAAGGCGGACACCATCAGCCGCGTAATTTTGTTTGTATAGTAAGCCATCTCGGACGATAAAGCCGTGGCTATATATCGGTTGAACGGCCGAGTCAAAGAGATCCCCTAAGCTGCAGGTCGTTGCGCTGTTCTTCCCTGAAGGTAGCGAGGTCAGGAAAAGTAGTATCGTCGATGGCAGCTAGAAAATCATCAAAATTGTCGGCGTCACGTAGAGTGGTTGGTAGGGGAAGCTTCGAGAAACAGTCAGCGTCTGCATGATGGCGGCCACTCTTGTAGCATATTGTAAAGTTAAATTCCTGCAAACGTAGCGCCCATCGCGCGAGGCGACCAGAAGGGCCATGGAGACCTACCAACCAACATGATTAATGGTGGTCAGTCACGATCGTGAACTGCCGCCCGTAGAGATATGGGTGGAACTTATGCACAGCAAAAACCACAGCGAGGCACTCTTGTTCAGTAACGGTGTAATTCTTCTAGGCCTTGCTCAACGAACGACTGGCGTAGGCAATGACATGCTCAGCGTCATCGAAGCGCTGGATGAGCACGGCGCCTGAGACCGATGCCACTCGCGTCGGTGTGCACTTCTGTCATGGCAGATGGGTCGAAATGGTGCAGTATGGGTCCAGACAGGAGAAGGAATTTAAGTTCACGAAACGAGGCATCACACTCTGCTGTCCAGATGAAACTCCTTATCTTTGCAAAGCAGTGAAGTCAATGGGTAGGCAGTTTCAGCAAACTTGGGCACAAATCGGCAGAAGTATGAACAGGGACCCAGAAAACTCCTTAGTTCGCGTTGTGACTGCTGTTGTTTGAAACAGGTAACTGCAGCAACCTTCTGAGGGTCTGGGTGCACACCATGTTTGTCTACAAGATGACCAAGTACAAGTGCTCCTTGCTGACCAAAGTGACAATTCTTGGAGTTCAGGGTAAGGGCAGCTTGTTCAAGGCATGTTAAAACAACATCAAGTCGATGGTTGTGTTCATCAGTGCATCCAAAAATGACAATGTCGACGAGGTAACATACACAAATCTCCCATTTGAGACCACGCAGTACCGTGTCCATAAACCTTTCAAATGTTGCAGGGGCGTTGCACAAACCAAACGGCATGACATTGATTTTAAACAAGCCAACTGGCATGACAAAAGCGGTTTTCTCTTTGTCGGTGGAAAGCTTAGGTACGTGCCAATAGCCCGATCGGAGATCCACAGACGAGAAGTAAGATGCCGAATGAAGACTGTCGATAACGCCGTCTTTGCGGGGAAGCGAATACACATACTTTTTCGTTATTGTATTTAGACGCCGGTAGTAGATGCAACACCTCCAGGAACTGTTTTTTTTTTTTTCACGAGGATGACCGGTGCAGCCCAGGGGCTAGAAGAGTCTTGGATGACATCGTTAGCCAACATGTGTTCCACCTGTTCAGCGATCACCTTGCGCTCCGATGCAGAAACACGGTATGGTTTCTGCCTGATGGGATGCACGGACCCCATGTCAATCCAGTGGAGAGCCCGCGTATTGAGAACATGAACTTTGGTAGCGTCCTGGGTGAAATCAAACAATGAAGCATGCCTGCTAAGGACGCTGACCATGGCTTGACGCTTCTCAGAGGGTAGTGCCTTGCTAATCATGTTCAAAAACGACGAAGAGTCTTCGGGGACACCAGGGTAGTCTCATGCGCCCGGGATTCATTCTAGGCATGATTGCTTAAGGCGTCGATAGTAAGGCTCGTATCCGCTTCAAACGAGGCAAGTCGCACACCGCTTGGAAACACAACAGACTGGTTAGACAAATTTGACACCCACAATGTACTTGTGCCACAGGCCACAGAGACACGAGCACAACCTTCTTTGCGACGATTGGTGGCATCGGCTCAACAACAGCGTCGAATATATCGTTGTCGACACTAGCAACAGTAACCTGAACGCAGGATAACGAACAGGGCGGTACGACGGAATCTTCACAGACGGCGAGGGTGTGCGAACAAGTAGCAGATTGGTCAGCAACAAAAGGAGAGACAAAAAGCTCGCCGGTACCCCAATCAAGAGTGCCACTGCACTGTTGCAGGAAATCTAGACCCAGAATCACATTATGCACTGATTTAGCGAGCACTGTGAATTCGGCTTGATAGACGTTATCAGAGAAATACACGTTCGTGGTACACACACCAAGAGGTTGTAGCAATTCTCCACTCGCAGCACGAAATGGGCTCGCATTATCCCGCTTGAACATCCCCTTAAGGCCTAATTAAGTTTTGAAATCCATGCTCGTAACGGAGACACTTGCTCCCGTGTCCACTAAAGCTGTCGTTGTAACATTGTCCACAGAAACACAAATCTTGTCATGGCGCATAGTCACTGGTGGAGGCGTAGCGGTGTGTAGCTGAAGATGACTGGCGACCCTACCTCCATCGGTCGCGCCGCCTAGTTTCCCGGCGGCGGTGAAGTGGGACATCGTCGAGGAGATGGGGATCTTCGGTAACGTGAAGGTGGTGGCAGTCAAGCTCCACACAGACGCCGGTGAGTCACTGCGGTGATTCCCCCGATAGTTTGGCCTGCTGTCAGAGTCTGAGGGCCAGGGTGCCTCGTCAACGGGCTGATTGCTGCCGCAGTAGAAAGTGCGTGGTCACCCATAGGACGGTGCTGCCGTGCAACGGCGATTGGGGCAGAATTGGGCGACATGACAGCGGATGCCACAGTGAAAGCATATGGGACGTTCGCGAGGTGCGCTGATGTCAGCAGAAGGATGAATGGCCCAGCCGTTTCATGCCTGATAACCGGTAGGTGGTGTGCGCGCGTATTCGTTATCCAATGGGTAGTACGGACGCATAGTTTGGCTTGGTCCTCGAGGACGAGGTGTATAGTTGTAGGCATCAAGGGAGGCAGCGTTGATAGTCGTAGCGCTCAAGTCGCAGGGAGGAAAGTGTTCTCGGAATTAGGTGCCGGCCGAGAAGCCGCCTCGCACAGGTCGAGCTCTTCGCGCACTACTTGGCGAGATCCGATGGGGTGGGATGCACGTCAAGCACTGGCCACATTAGTGATGTTGGGCAGGCGGCCGAACTTTGGTGTAATTTGCCGCGCTTTCAGCACTCCAAACGTACGGCAGTGCTTGATAATGTCACTTACACGCTCCAAGCTTTCTTTTGCGATGAGAAACTGGTAAACGTCCTCCGCGATCCCTTTTAGAAGATGAACCAACCTTGTCCTCTTCTGTCATCCAGGGGTCCAGTGCCCTGCACAACTTGAGCACCTCCTCAGTATACATCGTGCAGGTTTTCTTGGGGACTTGTGCTCGTTGCATAAGAGTTTGCTCAGCACGCTTCTTCTTGGCTGCCGGATCCCCGAAGCACAACTTGATTTCATCGACGAACTTCCGCCACGTCGTCAGGCTTTCTTCGTGGTTTTCAAACCATACAAATGCGGTTCCTCTAAGAAAGAGTCCCACATTATTGAGCTGGCCGATAGCATCCCAGCCATTAAACTGACTCGCCCGTTGGTAGGCGCTGAGCCACGAGTCGACATCTTCTGCAGCTTGTCCAGCGAAGGATGGAGGCTGGATGTAGGGCTGCCACGGAATGCGGGAAGCAGGTGGCTTGTTTTCATTGTTGTCGTGAGACGCCATCGCAGGTGGCAGACCAGCAAGTCGTCGGCTTGGGCAAAGCTCCGCGTAATGCACCTCAGCGGTCGACGAGTCGCCGTTCGTCGGGGACGCCGTTATCGTACACAGCACCTCTCACCTAAACTGTTACGATGGGGCGTTTATTGAAGAGTGAATGGCAAAAGATAGCCGCGCCGACACCGAGCTGCTTCCAAACAGACCACTTCGTTCTCTTTGTAATAAACAAACGAGGAGGCTTCGCAGCGATAACCTTCTACACGCAGATTGAAGTCGCTCCCCAGTGAGCGCCTTGACCCACCCTTCGCAAGCACCATCTGTCGCATTCAACGGAAACATACCAGGCGACAAACACAATCTGGGCGTGGCGCCAGGTGCACTTTCATCACCTAACTTATTCTTACACTGTGGGATGAGTCCCATAACAGTTCACGTGTACCGCTGACAGAGACTGCCAGTACTAACGAATAAGGAAGAAAACCCACATCACTCACTGCTGTGAGTTCTTGTAGTGTTAGAGTGGAATGAGGAGCACCACAATAGGAAGCGAACGATGTGCACAGATGTGAACACGATGACGAACGCTGACTTTGAATCTCTTATTCAAAATGATGGCACCACGGTTTCTTGCGAGGCATGGGTACACAGAGTGTGTGAACTTGCGCACTTTTTTTTTCCCGATGAATGCACATTATGAATAGATTATGCAGTGAAAAAACTTTCAATATTGATAAATTTCATGATTGCATGGACTGCGGCTGTTGCGCTTGCAATTTCTTCCATAACTAAAGATTACTGGGGACGAGACTACTCCACTTTGGCTGCTACCGAAGACTGCCGAACTTCCATTGCGAAACGCTGTGTTTGACTTCCTTGACATAAGGAATAATGTGCGATACAAACCGCATCTTTGCTGTCGTAAGGACGAGATATTTGAATTGAGTTCGCCGTGACCCGTGTAACAGGAGTATTACATAAGTTAGCATCTAAGGAAATGTCAGATTTCGCACTTAAACAGCCAGTGTGCATTTACAAGAAAACACACGAATGTTGCATCTGCTAGAGGCAGCAATAAACTATGGACACTCAACACTCAAGGCATCATAATGTAACAGCCATTTTTTTTTTAGGATGCAGCATACAACATGCCACATGATGTTTCAAGCACATACTAAACATGCGGTAAACCAGAACACTCGCGATTCCCATATACCAAAGTTGAAGCATCTTCTGAACCTTTTATTTCTCTATTCGCAACTTTCCCAGATGGTGGCGTCGCCAAGCAGCATCCGTCGTAACTGTCGTTTGGGGGATGCCCACGCAGCCAGCCCATGCCATCGTTCACTGGTGCTTTATATTTTATCACTGGCGATATCTAATACGGTTATTCTGAATTCAGTAGTGAACTACCGAAGTCGGACAGGTACTACGAGTCGTAGCAGCAATGATTTACTCTTTATTTTTTGCTTGTTGAGCTAGAAGAATCACAAAATATGTTAGATGCCTCTGTGTCTGTGCAGACGCCGTGCAGTCAAAGGCAAGGTTTCCTGCTTAGCACGAGCGCGGCCGCTCGATCTTCCCCGGCCGTGGCACGAGAAGCGTTCACAAAGCTGTACGTGCATTCCTTCAGACCGCAACAGACGATGTGCCCGGTGTTCAAAACTTCTTTTCCTTCAATATACGCTGCACACGCGATTCTCAACACGCAGTGTGAGATATAATGCATGCTAGAGTCAATGACCTTCTCAGCAAAGCCTTGACAACACAGCGGCTGCAGCCAAAAATATTACGCAGTTCGAAGTGACGGGCACACCGGCGGCGGCTGCCGGCGTGCCGGCTGCATGATCCCCCAAACGACAGCCATGTTGGGCTTGCTCTAGCGCCCTCTCTAGGCGTTGAAAGTTGCGAATAAAGCATGTTACCTTCAACTGTTTGCAGACGTAATTCGGAAGAAATTAAGTAACGCATTCATCCAAGATGAAGGGTTAAATCAATGCACAGTGGTACAATTTCTAGTGCTTTGAGCATATTCTGGTTGTTGGACTTCTTGAAAAATTGACACTTACTTGATCTAGCCCTCTGTGCCACTACAGTACAAAAATAACCTGTGAAGTGCACTTTGAATACTGCAAGCTAGTATATAAAGAGCAAATGAGTGTTGCGCAGATTTATTTTTACCAATCACTTACAGAGAACTGCATTGTCCAGCTTTGACCATGGTGGCACAGTAATCTTGCATTCCTTCCAGTCTTTGTACTCCTGGCAACATGCAGATGGCTTATCCCAAGGCAGCTCTATAATAACGATAACAAGTTGGCAAGGAATAATAATCTAAAGTGAAGCTAAGCAGCAAAATGTATAAAACATTTAAACACAGACCATGCCAGAACAGTGCCTGGAATACATGCCATAGTGATTCAGGCACAAATTTAGTAGAATTCTACACTTCGTAAAAATTATATATATATATATATATATATATATATATATATATATATAATAGTATATAACCACTCAAGCGGGAATACAAGGCAACAATCTTTTGGCATTTCAGTGAGAATACCAATGCATATGCCATATAATGAAAATAAAAAACCAGCAGTTCTGTGTACGAGAATGCAATTGACGAGTGAAATTTATTAGAAATGGAATGCAAGCAATAATGCACATGATTCTGCTACTGACTTTTATGAAGACTATAGGGTGGGGAGTGGGGTGGAGGGGTAGTCTACTGCGCTCGGTGGCGCAAACTATCCACAGAGTCGGTGAGTGGCGCATGCAGCGCAGTGCAAGCGATCTGCCACTGCTCCTGCGTTTCCGCTACGGCGAGAACGTGCCCCTGTTCTGCTTAGCGCGCTTACCCAGCGCAAGGAGCTGCGACAGCGGGGTGTGCACCTAAGTAGCTTTGCTCCTTTAAATGCGGGAAGGGTAGACATTGCGCATTTGAAAGGTGCATTGCCAGCTCTGATGATGAATGTGTGAAGTTTATTATTTTACAAGACGCTGACAATAAACAATTGAAATTGCATGTCATTTTGGTGCGATGGAAAATTACATGCAACAGCAATTTTTCAAAGCTGGTACGCAAGGACACCTGACTCGAAGCAGAGCATGCTAACCGAGATTGCTGGTTTGCCGATTGAAATTTATGTCAAATGAAAAAATACTTTTTTAGTCGCAATTACGTACCCCAGCCCGGTGATCCTACGCCTGTCTTATCCTCACCTATACCCGACGGACGCGTGTAAAGTGTGCGGGGAAAGGGCCACACTGCGGCACATGCTTTGGGAGTGTGCTGGAAAAGTTAACATCACTGTCGCCGCTCCCTTCGCGACGCATGTTAGGCAAGTACAAACTCCGAGGCCAATTGCTGATGTCACCACCGCGCGAGGGGCAGGGGCCGGCCTCCACCGCGGCTGTGGTCACTGTTGCCGATATGAGACGGCAGCTGTGCTGCCGCTGGGAGGCGGCACTCACCAGCGACGAGCTGGTTGACCAGCTTTAGGCCGTCCGGCAAGCTGAAGATGCCGCCCGGGTGCAAGGACTTCGAGCGGTCACCTGAGGCACCGCCATCACAATCGACGGAGAGTGGAAAGGGACAGGGGTTAATCCCCTCTTCCCCCACCTCGCCCAGTAAAACTGCCGGAATGAATGAATAACTTTATTTAAAGTTTATTCATTTATTCATTAGTGGCAATTTGCTCTTCATCTAGATTTTCTCTTGGCATATAAATACATTGGACAAAACATTTGAACTTTCCGCGAGGATAATCCGAAAATGTACGCTAATGCAACCCTCTTCTTCAAAAACACTTATCAGCACTCCAGCATACACTGAACCAGCGTCAAGTCAAGTATAACAGGGCACTCACCGCCACCTAGTAGTGCGACTAGTATGACCCCGCAACTCCAGATATCAGCAGGTTCTGCTCGATACTGCTTGACAAGTACTTCAGGGGCAATGTACGGCATTGTGCCGCATCTCTTCACAAGTAGCCTCTCTTGTCCCCGAAACCTGAACACTGTGGCCATCCCGAAGTCCGAGATCTTGATGGTGTCTGCGCAGTAGTAGTGTAATGTTCAAGATCAGTGGCAGTGTATTCAGTCTACTGTGCGACGTGCAATGCCAGGGTTTCCAGTACAATAGTGATGATGCAACAATCCACCTTTTTCACGGTGCCACAGTGCATGTGTCCTTCCCCGAGCAAGAAAGTCGCAAAAATCCTCCTTTTCTCAAAGGCTTTTGCTCTAACAATTCCGGTTCTCCCGGCTACTACCAATAACGCAGAGGGCAGCAGAGAAAAATGGAAAAGGCCGATTACATAAGTGCTTCTTACTTGTTTGTGCTGGATCTGTACTGCTGCCAGCAAAGACCACTGGCGTAGCCAGAAGGCGTCAACCCCCTTCCCCTCGAAATTTCACAATTTCGCATACCTATATAAACGAGCCCACAATCATGCACTAAGGGTGGTTGAAATCCGACCTTAACCCTAACCCTCCGAAAATTTTTGGCTATGCCACTGGTAGGGCCAAGGACCTGTGCTATTACAATGGCAGTCCCACATAATGGTGGCTTGAATACATACTCATCTTATTGTTTACTTTTTAAAAGCAAAATGTTTGGCACCAATGTAACATACATCAATGTTTCCTTTTTTTCACAGGTAGGCTACATTTTGAAGTATTCATTTGAGCAAGTGACCACCGCAGTACCAACCCCTATTTTTTCCGAGTTTGCTATATGTGTATGGAGGTCCCAATTTAAGTCCAGACTCCATGATCTTCCGTATACAGAGTTGCAATAAATTCAATAAAACTTCTGATTTTTACAAAGGCCTTAAAATTATGCGACTGTTTTATCCCGTAATAAATGGCAGGCATTGCATATTTTAGCTGAATATATATTATATATATATATATATAATATTTATATAATATATATATATATATATATATATATATATATATGTATGTATGTATATATAAGCTTTACCAGCACTGTAACTACATGAGAGAATTTCTCATTTGAGTTGCATTTCAGAGGATTCACCAGTTTACCTTCTGTCATATGGTTTAAGTTCAGCTGCATTTTCTCCACCACATCGTCGCAACTTTTAGATTCAGTCATTAGAACGTGATTTTAACTTCGTAGCTATTACTAGACAGACTATAAAAATTTGTAACATTCTACTACATTTTGATAAAATTTTCCAGAAAATGAAGGCCAAACAAAGAGAACATTCACCATTTGCATCCAACAGGATGTTCTCAGGCTTCAGGTCCCGATGTGCAACACCCTTAGCATGCAGGTACTCCTGAAAACAAACTAGTTATTAAGTACACTAACAGAAGAGCAACACATTTAATGAATTTAGAAACTGGTTATTAAGTATACAAAGAAAAGAGCAACACTTTTTGATGAATCTAGAAACTGGTTATTAAGTATACAAACACAAACACTTTTTGATGAATGAAGATGCAATGTTTCATTATGGCTGGGCCAGGCAGTTTCACAAATGCCATATCCAAGTATAGAACCAAATGGAAGTATATATACTTTGTATAACATGCCAGCCATTGCTTCCTTTTTCTCACCACATTTTATAATGAAACCTAGCAATTACAGCATGCAGTCTACTCAGCTCATGTAGACAACATTTCCAGAAGACATGCTCTCTCAATATTATCTAACAAAAACATGAAGGGAAATCAAATTCCATCACAACAACTCTGCGTGTTAAGAGGACAATAAACGATCTCAAGGTCCAAAGGTAGTAATAAATAGAAATATGCGAACTTTTGCAAATGTGTGCTATAATAAGGAAGTTACAGGGGTTACTTAGAACAACCATTTCTAATTCTTGTGTGACCTTACCGCCCTTCTGCACTATAGAGGGAAAGTCGTAGTCTACCATCATGACTACGCCCACTTAGGCAACCGCACACAACGTCAACAACTGATGTCATCGGCGAGCTCGATCACTTGCAATGCACCTACACTTGCCGAGGCTCCTGCATGTGTACTGTTTTTTACATTCTCCTATGCTCCTATTATGGACACAACACTGCAGGCGAGCCTTGAAGGGTTTGTGCGAGACAGGAACCTCCATATGCCTTGTCGACGCACAACTGAGGGCGACGATGACTGTCATGCAGGTGCTATCCTGCGCGTGGAATATACGCTCAACGAAGTGCGGCCAAAGCTGCATCACCACAGGGCCATGAAACAAAGTGCAGTTCTGTAGCAGTGGGTGGGAACAGGAATTGACGTTAACTTGACAAATGTTTGTCGAGACCTGGTTTAGACCAATCGATGACCTCAGTCGTATGTCAAGCTGCCCATTGGTAAGATTTAACCACTGCACATACGAGGGGGATTGGCGAGGGTACAAAAAAGAGGTGAAGGATTTGTTTATTGAAATGGAAGGTCTACGAATCACCCAGTGCTGAATACTCAAAAAAATATGATTGATATGGTCTACTATACAAGTTGGCGAGATTGTTTTAGGGGTGTAAGAAAAGCCGGTGCCTGTTTACTGGCCCTTCAACGGTGCAGCTTTACACAGAATTCTCACAGCTAACTTCACAGCTGCTTAAAGTCATTATTTTTCTTTTCCGAGGTCATCAAGACTGTATGCACTAAACCAATGAGTACACATAATTCAGTGAAGCCATGCATGTACAATTAAATAGCATATACAACTCCCAAGTAGCGCAACTTACTTGACTTCAAAATCAGTGCAATACACATCCGCATGGCAAAACTAGCACAAATATAAAAAATTCAAGTTAAAGGGCTTCAGTTTGTTTTGGCTGGACGAGGCAATATCTAAATATCTATATCTAAATAGAAAGGTGCGTTATTTTGAATTCACCCACACTGCAGCCAAGACTTTCACCCACCACCTCTTGTGCAGCTACAGAATTTCAAGAGATGAAGTGTATTGTGCAACAAGGAAAAAAATCCACACACATGCCTAAATGTGTGGCTTTTTATTTCAAAGAGCATTATTGTTCTTACTTTACTACAGCTTACATCATTAAGGTAATCAATGGTCAACCAGATAGACCACATTGCCATTTGGCACAAAGACTAGCAGCTTACATTTCAAAAACTCAGTAAGTAAATAATAATAAGTACAGCGAATACAACTCACCACTCCAGCCATTATCTGTTTGAAATACTTTTGCGCAACTGCTTGGTCCACACCACAATCGGGCTCTGTAAGTAACATCGAAACTGTCTGCCATAGCCGCGGAAAAGCGAGCAACATACTCAACAGAACTTAAATCAACAAAACTGTCAGCCACAGTCGTAGGAAAGAGAGCAACATACTTAACAGAATTCAAAAATTGACCTTAGTGCATATACATGCTGCATATCCAAGAAAACTCTTATGTAAGAAAATATAAACTAATTCGTATGCACTCACCTATCCTGTCAAACAGCTCACCACCAGACGCATACTCAAGAAAAATATACTGATGAGTCCCATCCTTCCTGTTACCATAATATTTAATAATGTTCTCGTGGTTAAGCATTCGGTGAACACATATCTGAAGAAAAAAAATAAACAAGTTCAGAGGAAGTTAATTGTAACAATTTATTATTTTTAAATCTGGCACGGATTACTGAAAAGTGGCCACCTAACCTCCTTCTTAAAGTTCTCAGCTGCCTCAGCGTGGTCAGTATTGTACAACACCTTGACGGCGACTGCTTCTTGGGTTGCCCTGTTCACCAGAAGTTTCACTCTGAAAGCAGGGGGGCAAACGGTTAAGAGTACTCGCACGACGTACTGTCTCGCTCTAGGACTGCTGTCACTTACTCCCCATACGCTCCTTCACCCAGCACTTGCGCCAAGTCCCAGCCCTCCACAAACTCGCTCTTCATAGTGCTGAAATAAAGCGTCACAATGTCGTCGATGCCGGCCAGTGCGAAAGCAAAACAATGGCACGCTGCCGTAAGCGCTGGCCCAGCCTACTCACGTGTGCACCAAACTACCGGTCGGGAGCGCATAATACGCCTAATGACCGCAACTAAGCACGTACATCGTTATCCCTAGAAAAAACCGCGTAATGCGTGCTACGGGATTTAAATGACAGGACCGGTGGCACAATGGTACACAACCGAAGGAGGAAAAGTTTAAAAATACTGTAAAGCCAACCTCGAAGCAAAGTACGAAGGGCATGCTGCCATGGACTGCGTGCCGAGAGTAAGGCCTCTGTCAAGAGGTGTGCAAGGCTATGTTTGCTCAGATACAGGCCTTGGAACCTGTCTGGACGTGTATTGCCGTTTCACGACAGCGCGCCGAAATGAGGCTATGTGAAGTGTCACGCATGAAACTGACAATGACAGACTTACTCCACCACCTGTAACGCTTCCTGCTCAAGCCAACGAACGTGGAACAGGCAGAAAATTGACCGATGAACCAAACAACGCTGCCAGCCAGCGAGCACTGGCCATCTAGACAACGGCCGCAAGCGTACCTTGTTAACAGCGCGCGGTCACAGTTAGGTAAACGTCGGATAAATATAAACCACCAAAACGCAAAGAACGAAACAGCAACTCACATGGCACTTTATGTCAAGTCATTTAAGCTCTCGCGCGAAGGCAATTCAAAACTTCCGTTTCATTGGAATACCGCGATATTGGCGATATTACATCACATGATGCGCACGCACAGAGAAAGCGCGCGAAAAGTGTCGATGCCAGTGCGACTTCAGCACAGAACACCTACCACTTGGTGTCCGTTTTGCTCTGAAAAATACAACTTCATACTAATTGCACAAATTATAAAATTTTATTTCAATTACGTAGTCATACATACACTAAAAATTGGACTGATAAAGTTGCAGTTTTTAATTCGCATTAAATAAACAAACTGCGCTGCAGTGAGCTCAGGTACAGTCAACGTTTCTAGAAACGTTGGGTACAGTGTACTAGAGTTAGGGTGGCTAGAATGGCTAGAATGGGGAGGTGTGATGAGCGGGGCGCCTTTCGCTTGGCGGAGAGGGTCCTTCGGCGCGCCGATGCCGCTAGGGGCGCTGATGGCAGCGGCGCGGGTAGTGAGCGGCGCACTTCGCTGGGTTTGCTTCAGTCGCGCCATAATTTTTTTCGTTAGCAGTCGCACTGTCTTACAAGTATGTCGTCGATCGGTGATTGCGTTGAGTCTCTCTGAAATGTCCGAAGATGTCAACGACAAAAAAGAAGACGCAACGTTGGTGCTTTGTGCCTGGCTGCAACACTGGATATTATAATTCTTCAGGAGAGAAAGTTTCCCTTTTCCGAGCTCCCACGTGTAGTGTGCTGTTCGACAAATGGATTCGTGCTATTCCAAGAGCGGACAAACAGCTTGACGAGAACTCCGCAGTGTGCGAGAAGCACTTCGACCCAAGGTATGTACAAAAAATAGAAGGCACGGTGTTCGCACACCCGAGCAAGAGACCAATTTTGCTTACTTGCGTTCCACGTGTCACATGCTGCATTGCAACATAACCAATTGGCTGTCCTTTTCTCTTTTCTTTTTCACAGATTTGTCGTGCGTACGTTCAAACATAGGATTAATGGTGAAGATGTATACATGCCGCGCGCTGTGCCGACCTTAACAAATGACGCCGTGCCGACGATTTTTCCTAATTTGCCTAAATACTTGACGAAAGCTCTGCCCAAGGAGAGAAAGAGACGGAAAAGCGTGGCTGAAAGTGCTGTTTCGAGTAAAAGAATTAGTGTGAACCACGACAATGTCGAAGAAGGCTCAGCGATTGACCATGACGTGATCGTTTCAGAACAGAACGTCATGTTGACCGAACAGCTGCATTCCTTAAGTGCTATGCTTCACCGTCCTAGCGAGTTGTGGTCGATGCAGAAGTTCGAGCAAACGAATGCATTATGCTACCAGACCGCTAAATTGGACAGAGATTTAACACCTCCTGTTATTCACAACAAGATAGTGTTGTTTGAAGCTGAGGAAGGAGCAGCTGCTCAGTGCAGCATCTTTCTGAACGGGTTCCTATTCAAAAAAAGTGGCTGTCAGACAGTGAGCCAAGCACAGGATCTTCTCAAGTATGCAGACACATTGACACCCTGCGTAGGAATTGGGACAATGGAAGAGTTCCAACCACTGAATTTGGAAAGCAAGGCGAAGCTATCTCAAAATCGTGTCTTCTCCCTTTCTTGCGATGGTTCCTCATCGATTTCGCTACAAGGTATTATGAGATATCGCAGTTGCGCAAACCCTGCCTAAAATATTTTATTTGAGCCTGTAGATACCTGTCCCTGCTTTGGTTAGACTTATCCACCGATTATGGTACACTTTACAGATGGCTCATCTGGACGTTGTACTGCCTGCAGAAAATGCAGAAACCTTCTGAAGGCTCGTCTGCTCCGTCTAAAAAAAAAAAAGACTAAGCGGCCACTTGCAAGAACAGCTGCACAACGACTGAAATGGGCTGTTCGTACGTTGAAGAAAAAGAAAATGAAGCTGCTTACCTTGCAGGATGCCCTGAAGAAGATGCGAGAAAAGACTTCACAAATCATTGCATCTGTGTTAGAGGAAAAGGTACACTGTCCCATTAAGTTGTTATAGATTCATTACTAATAGCTTCTTAATTATTTCAGCTGAAACTTCTTCCAAAAAAGCAACGGGCTGCGGTGCAGGCTTGTTTTGACGCTGCCAAACGAAGGTCCTTGCGCGGATATAACTACAATAAAGAATGGCTCCTTGAGTGCATCATCCTCAGAATGAAAAGTGCACGACTGTATGAGCATCTTAGAGCACACAGAATTCTTGTCCTGCCAAGCCGTGCTTGCCTTCAAAAATACATCAAGGTATGTGATTGCATATGGTGTGCAGTATAGAGATGGTTCCTAATGTTTTTATCTACAGGGATTCGCTGCTGCTTATGGGTTTAATACCAAACTCCTGAGCTGTCTGAAGAAAAAAGTTAAAGACATGGATGAAATGGAGAGGCATGGGGGCATAGTAGTGGATGAAATGAAACTCTCTGCTCATCTGGACTTGCAGTCGTCCAGCAATATTGAAGGCTTTGTCGACCTCGGCAAGTTTACCGATGCCAATGAAAGACACCGCAAAGCTGACCATGGGCTTGTCATAATGTTCCAACCATTTGTGGGGAAATGGACACAAATCATTGGTAATATATTTTTTGCACTGTTAAGGCACATATGCCGAAGCGTTTTGTAATGCTCTATTTCTCTTCAGGTGTGTTTTCATCCAGCGGGAACGTAAAAGCCAGGCTGTTGACAAAACTTTTGGTAGAAGCTACAATTTTGTGTGAGCAAGCCGGCCTCTACGTGGATTACATTTGCTGTGATGGTGCGCCCTGGAACAGATCTATGTGGAACATCCTGGGGATACGCGCCACCCTCAATGACATTCAGTGCAGAGTTGTTCATCCGTGCAACAAACACCGATTTTTGTACTTTATATCGGACTTCCCTCACCTCATGAAGTGCGTGAGAAACACAATGATGAAGCAGGGCTTCAACACCCACAACGGAAGGGCAAGTTGGCTCTAATATTTCTGTGGAATTTTATGCATAATGCGTACTTCTCAATGCTAATTTGAATCCTTAACAGTTCCTGATGCAATGTGGAAATTTTACAGGCCCACTGGGATCATGTGTCAACCATGTGGAAACTTGACAGCAGTGCCATCACCTTGAAAGTGGCACCAAAGCTGACTCGATCACATATCTTTCCAAATGGATTCGAGAAAATGCGTGTGGACTTAACATTTCATGTTTTCAGTGCCCAAGTGACTCGGTGCTTAGATTTTTACAAAGATCAGATCGAGGAGCAATACACAAATGTTGAGCCAACAAGACTCGTTATTGGTCTCATGGCGGAACTAATCGAGGTGATGACATCCAGGTTTCCAGCAGAAGCTTTACGGTAAGAGTGAAATATTTACCCTGTCGATAATTAGTCCAGACAAAGTTTCTACGCTTCATACATAAACATTATTTCAGGCTTCACAGCCGAAAGGAAGCTGTGCTTGACCAGGCACTAAAGTTCCTCGATTTGTGGGAAGCTCACGCAAGAGGACTTGGCTTTCTAAGCAAAAGTACCGCAGTGGGTTTGCGTGTGACGTTGAAAAGTACGAAGCACCTCCTGGAGTACCTGTGTGAGGAAGTACATTTCAAGTATCTCATGACGGCTCGCCTAAGCCAAGACTGCCTTGAGCGCTGTTTCGGAATCGTGCGGCAGGCAGGTGGTGGCAATGATCACCCAACCCCTGCACAGTTTGTTGTTATCACGAGGTATTTTATTATCAAATTTTACGCCTTATGTTGCATGTCGTATAAACTTGTTACGCATCTGATTATGTTTGACTGCTGTTGTGAGTAAAATATGCATTGTTTATTTATAGATGCCTCAGCTTCTATAGCCTGGCAAAGAGTCCGAAGGGTGGCAATGTAGCTGACGGAGTGGTGGAATCTCTTCTCTCTCTGGAAGAAATGCTGCACGAGGTGGAAGATCACAACGAAGACAACGAAAGACTTTCATCTGACGTGCTAGAAGTGTCTGTAGATCATGCGTCATACACTGTTGAGCGAAGTGACGCCCGCCTTGTGTATTATGTCGCAGGTTATGTCGCAAGAAAGCGTGTACTTCGTAGTAATTGTGATGATTGCAAGAACGCCTGCCTTGCTTCTAAAGAAAATGTGCCAGGAAATCTCCCAGCCCAGGCAAGCAAGCTGTGGGATCTCGGAGGACTTTTGTATCCGTCGAATTCCTTCTATAACCTGATATTATCCCTTGAGAACAAAATCACTCGCTTCTTGAGCACATCACGTCTTCATGCCAAATCGGCCGTTGAGATGATGAAGGGGATAGGCGAGACGCAACAAATTGGTTGCGCAAAGCATGCTGCTTTTTTGACGAAAAGTGTGGTGCGATTTTATTGCCTCACTCGTGTCCACTTTTTTTTGAAAGGGATGAACCAAAAGGAAGACGAAAAGAAAGGGCGGAGAGTAAAGCCATGCGTACTCTAGTGGCAGTGCATGAATGGCATGCGTGGAAATAAAGTTGTGTTTTTGTGAAAAAGTGTCTGCTAAATTTATGCTGCTGGGAACAATTCTCAAGTCACACGCTTAGCGGTATAGGTAAATTTTGGCGCTCTTAATGCGTGACTCATCTGAGTTAATGTATACATTAACTCAGATGAGTTTTAGCTGCCTATAGGCAGCTAAAACTGCTTCGTTTTTCTGCGGCGAGCAGCGCGCTGCGGCGAGCAGCGCGCGCTCATTCGTACATCGCCTGCGAAAGGCTACCCGCGCCGGTGCGTGCAGCGCCCCAAGCGGCATCGGCGCGCCTTGGGGACCGGTTTCTGCGGCCGCTTTTCACACCTCATATTCTAGCCACCCTCCTAGAGTCTAGAAGAAGGGGGCAGTGGAGTGAACGAGGCGGCCGCGCCGCATCTTGGCTGATTCTCCGGCGGGTGACAGTAGCGGCGGCGCTGTAGTTTCATGGTACTGAAGATGGCGGAAGCGTCTGCATTGGGAGCACGCGCGCCCGAGCCTGCGAAAGCGTGTAATTGCTAGTTTTCGGCACGTTTAATACGTTTCTGAGCCTTTGTAATTGGACGCGCCTACTACGCGCCATGGTGCACGAGTAAATATGCAGGCACTTTGAAATTATGTCGATACATTTACTGTTTCAAGAGCTTGCCGATCCAGAAAAAAAAAATGTCAATCGAAATTTGCACGGATCCGCCTAGCTCCTTACTCAATCCGCGCTTTGAGCTGCGTTACATCCTAGGTGGCTACTGGCGAACTACAAAGAGAGGAGAATTATCAAAACTATGATTGAATCATGCACTTGTTTTGTCAGCAGTCTCTACGATATCCAGAGCACAGTGTTTCTCATATGAGCCTACATGCGCTCGATTGTTTCACGAGAAACCCAAGTGTAAGTAACGTTGTCACAAAATTAATTAGTGGCGACTCTTTTTTATCATGCCAGTTTTGTGGAAGATAATAATTATTGCTTTCCGAAAGGCTTATTACATGTTAAACTTATTAAAAACAACACTCCAACA